>JARQOD010000004.1:374270888-374325234 GCA_033576555.1 Oophaga sylvatica | reverse complement strand
ATTTCATGCGTTTTTGCGTTTTATTTTTTTTTGGATGCGTTGTCTATGGTAACTTTCTATCATCTCTGTCTTCATTTTGGCTCTACATCGTCTCCATCATCTCGCTCAACATCTCTTTTTTTTTTCCCAAAAAAAAAAACAACTGTACTCTACGCGTATGGGGAAACCGGGGGAAAATGCGCACCACAAAAACGCACATGAAGCGTGCAACGCTACACCCTGCCCCCGCCATGTTAAAGTGGGGGAACATTGCCTTTTTCCCCCGAAGCGCAATTTGCGCTCGAAAAAAAACCAAGGTGAAGTCCCTATCTCCCTAAAAATCACCCCAGTGAGGGGGAGTACCGGCGTGAGGGGGAGGCAGGTGAGGGCAGGCAGTGGGGGCACATATGGGGAGTGGGGTGAAAATTGGGGATTCTAAATTTGTATTTTTATTTAAGCACCACCTTCCCCATACCAGCCCACGCTCCCCCGTCCCCATTACCCCCCCACCCTCATTCCCTTCCCCGCTACCCTCCCCCCCCAAATTTTTCCCCCCACCTCCCAAACCCCTTCAACCTCTTCACCGGCAGCAACCCCCCCCTCCTGATTCGGGGGTTCCAGCCCTTTCCCCGGGAAATCCCTTCTCCCACTCTCCGTGACACGGGCGGGCTCCCCATCAGAAATTTAAAACCAAAATTATAAAAGTTCGAAAGTTTGAGAACTTTGTAGGTTTTTGTGTAATGATGTTGTGATATAATTTTTTTTTTACTTATTTTTTCCCCAGCCGGCGGAGAAAAAAAAAGGCGGGTGGGAAATAACGGGTCCTCTGAGGAAAAAACCCTAGTGTTAACAAACATATATGTAATGTTGATGTTGAACAGAAACCCCGGTTAACTGTTACCTTTACCTCCACAGAAAATCCCAAGCCCCCGGCCTGTTCTTCCCCCCGCCGGGTGTGGGGGCAATGAGAGGCGGTGGGAGCCATGCAACAGCGGTGGCAGCGATGCAAAGTGCCATGGGAGCTCTGCATCAACACGGGGTGATGCTGGAGAGGGTATTTCCTGGACTCCGGGGCCCTCATTAATTTATTTTTTGTTAATTATTTTTTTTTTGTTTAATATTTTTTTTTAGAATTTTTTATTTTATTATGTTACTGTTTTTTGTTTTTATTTAAATTTTATTTCTTTAAAAAAAACAAAAAAATATATATGAAAAATATATATATTTTATATTTTACGTTAATCTACGCAGGTGTGGTGTATTATTTTTTAGTATAAGGTTTAGCGCTAGTGTGACAGGGGCCTTTAAAAGAAATGTAATTTTTGATATTTTTTTCATTTCATTTTTTTCCCTTGATGGAACACCTATGATAGCTGTTACTCCCATGACCCCCATTGTGACAAGTAGATGTAAAAAAATACAACATTTTAATAGTTGACATCACATAAGAAAAGACCACAATTCATTAGATAAATAAGTTTTTTATTAAAAAAGGTATCAATGTAAAAATATATAAACAACAAAAAAAAACTTTTGTAAAACATTTTAAAACTACAACTGCTGGTAAGATGGATCGTTGCCATTACCACGCTGCTCTGCGGTGTATAAAAATAAGGGGAGCAACAACGTTTGGGTTTGCAGGATTTATCCCAATTGGGTTCGGCAGGATTGTTGGGCCATGAGAGTCCGGGTACTGCGGTCTTGGCATGACGACATATCTGTTATCCAGGTTTCC
The DNA here is from genome assembly GCA_033576555.1 of Oophaga sylvatica. NCBI lineage: Eukaryota > Metazoa > Chordata > Amphibia > Anura > Dendrobatidae > Oophaga > Oophaga sylvatica. Next base: position 374,323,520 of record JARQOD010000004.1, on the reverse strand, counting down.
AAAAGACGCTTGAGTCAGTACCTCAACTGATTCTCTCTGCATGAAGCCGCTGAACAGGATCCAGTTGTAGGCAGCTTCTCATTAGCGAAATATGCAAAACCCTGTTATTTTAGTTTGGTCTTTTTCTGCCGTAAGCACTTTTTTTCGCATTTTCCACCATTCAGGAGTAGCCGAGGTGGTAGCCGAGGTGGGAGCCTTCCTTTTCTTCCTGAAAGTGAAAGCCGGCGCCGCACAGATGAGGATGGTGGCTCTTTCTTCATTTGGATCAACGGGCATGCTGTCTTCTTCTGTTGGAGGTGTGGAGAAGCCTCTTCTGTGTCCGCATGAACAAAAAAAACAAATGGTAAATCACAAAGACAAAAAATTAATCTTCACACTATAACATCCATATACAGCAAAAATGTTAAAACGGACACTTGTGAAGACAAAGAAATTTATCTTCACAATAACACCCGTATACAGCAAAAAATGTGAAAACGACACTTGTAAATGGATAGGCCTCAACCGTTTTGAGCTAGATAAATTATCAGTACATGAAGGATAAATTCAGCCATTTTATCTACATTTCACAATTATATTTTTTTAAATTTAAGTCCACTTTAGCATGTACATTAAAATGTGTTGTAATACAAAGGTACTTCATGTATGACAGGGGTGTCCGGCTGGATACCGGGTCTAGATCCAACATGGATGTCCCTTGTCTGGGTACTTCTTGGTCCCTTGTGAAAGCGAAAGATCAAAATACCACAGTTGGGGGACATAAACATCTTCGGCCCCCACTCCAGATTTGTAGAATTTATAACTTTATTTGAGCTCTTTTTTGTACACTGTGCGGAGGGCCTGAATGCGTTTTTTCCACGATGACACATCCGCCGGTTCATCTGGTAACGGTTTCTTGCAGAGCTCCACCAGTTTTGGTATGGTCCTTCTTTTTAAGCCTGTTACAGTAATCAGCCGACTTTATTTTCCCAGGACGGCATTAGAGCGGTACAGCTCGATAAACTCCGCAAAAAATCCTGCTTATCAGCCATCTGTAAATAAAAATGATTTATGTGAGAACGCCAGAATGGTTAAATAAAATGCTTACATAGCTACAACTAGAACCAGCAGGGATCACAAATGGTGGTTGTGGGCGCAGCTGGAGTAAACATTGACAGAGCTGGGATCATAAATATGGTGGGCGTGCCTGAACAAAACAATGGCAAAAAAAATTAAATTGATGGACGACAATGGTTAAACAAAAAGCAGAGATCTAAAAATGGATCTGTAAAATTAAAGAAAAAATAAAAATTAAATGTGAAAAAAAAAATACCTACCTTACAAAACTTGTTTTGTGATTTTGAAAAAAAAAGAAATAGGGAAACAAAATAGCGTCACAAACTGGATCGCAGAGGTATAACGCCACAGACTGATCGCCAAAAAACCCAACGCCGTAGACTAGAAAGCAGCAACCGCAATAGTGGCGCAAACTGGATCGCAGTAGCTACAAAGGCTAGCAGGACACACTGGAACGATTGCTGGAGATTTGAAAGAACCGCTTCTGCTCGAGAGCATTGGAGAGGGTGCTGATACGTGTCTTTTATGACGCGGTCATCCAATCACAAAGCGGGAGAGCTGTGATAAATATCTATGAGATAAACAGTGACACCAATCTGTGATGAGGGGCGTGCAAAAGGTTGCGCTCAGTCACGTCTATCGAGGTCGTGATCTTTCACAGTACATGCGTGTGGCACGTCCCAAAGACCGCCAAAGTCGTTAAGAGATCGCTAACCGCTGATGCGTCGTTAATGAGATCGCCAGTTTGGCCGCTACTAGCGACCTTAAAACGATCACACCAACGATAGCGTCGTTATCGTGATCGTTAGCGGGAACGTTTAGTGTGGCAGTACCTTTAATCTTTATATAGGATACGGGATAAATTAATGATGGCTGGGATTCCCAGTGATCCTATCTTGAATGGAGCGGAGGTCCATATGTGACTTCCGCTCTATCATTGTCTAGATTACTGCTGAAAATGTCAAGCTCCTGGAAAATGCTGGGGATCCTGGCTGTCAAACGCCCCATGGGTCAGTGGGGGGTAATTCTAAAACACTCCTTTAAATATAATAAAATATTAAATATAGCAGGACTTTTCAAAATCTTATAAATACAAGCCCCATACATATAATCTATGTGGTTATATATTTACATTTGTTTTCCATAAAGTCTCAGTAAAAAAAGGGAAAATTTATTACAATATGTGTTGTATGTATATGCTTTTATGTTTTATAAACCCCTAGTGAGTCAGTAGGCCAGCCAATGTTGTTGGAGAAGATTGTGTTTGGCTTCAGTGATTTATTTTTTTTTTTAGTTTTTACAATTGGTAATTACAATGTCTGAACTAATGAAAATGTGATGAAAAATTCATCAAGCCATTCTGAAGGTCACTTTCAGACCATTGATGAGTTTGTGGAGTTGACTGGGATTTTATGGCGCTCCTGTCAGCGAATTTTAATGGAAGAAATAGCATGAATGAAGTGGCAGTAACTTCATGCCTTCCCTGCTCCCCCTGACCAGAGAGACAGCATCTGGCTGCGGATGGAGAATACTTTAAAGGAGACTAAAGGTTCATAATGTATAAACAAATTCAATATTTTTATGACGCAGTCTGGTTTCTTTTGGAGATCCCGATGTGTCAATGAAGGAAACAAATCTTCATAGCCGCACGTTATTGTTGTGAATCCACCATCACAAAATAGGTGAAAAAAATGAACAACTTGTTGAAAAAAAAATGACTGAAGCTCGTGCTACAAGGGCCATCCAGAAGAGGGTGTGGTGTTCTTAGAATCACCATGAAAATGCACCACCCCGTGAAGCTCTGTAACGGCACAATACAGCAGAAGTTCATCAATTGCACTGTATCGTACCTAAATTTTTTCTCCTGATGAAGCACATTTATACAATGCAGACTTCGTGTGGTGGGTCCTTTGGTCTTCCTTTTTTGTGGTTTGTCTCCTCCTTTTCCCCAGGCTATGCTCTATGTACACTATATGGTATATTGTATAGACATGTGTGTAGCCCTGGTACACAATACCAGAGGATGAGTGGAGAGGTAACAGTTAAGGTCTCTTCATGACATCATGTACACTTCTGACACACCCAGCAGGTGTGGAAGGGAGTGATTTCTATCAGTCAGTTTCCTGTCCTTGGACAGAGTAGACGTGTCCAGTTTGAGCCTGTCAGCAGTTCGAAAAATGGAGGCTGGTACAGGTGGTCTAATCCACCTTAGCCTAGTCAGAGCTGTGCCCCACTGGAGAAAGATGAGCTAACTATTAAGAGTCGAGCAATCGAAGGGCAAAGTGAAGGAAGATAATTGGAAAAGTGCTTTTGACTTGGAAAAGTCCTGCACATTGCTACCGGTCACTGGGGACCGAAGGATCACTATTAGCTACAAGCATAGTGAAGAGAAAACCAGAGATTTACCGGACCCTAGGTCGCGGCAAACAAGCCCCTTATAGTCAGACGTAACTGGGGTCAGGGGGAGTGAAGACTTTGAGTCATGCACGACAAGATAAGAATTCAGCTCTCTCGCAGGAGGCTTCACCCCCAAATCTGACTGGGCAGAACAGCTTTGGAAAGCTGGAATCATAGAGGGGACTACGCTTCAGGCTGGTCGTACTCATCTTCATTGGACAGTAAAGGAGGCCCCTAACTTGCTTAGGGTGTTGCCTCAAAGCTCATCCTCCATCAACCCCATCAGCCTCCCCGGGACCTGCCTTATCATCTTGCAAGTAAAGGTATGGAAAGACGCTGACCGTTGTGAGACTGAGTTATTATTGCATGCCTGCCCCAATCCCCACCTAAAATACCGACCTGAGGAAGAGTCCCCCCTGTAGGGGACCCGACATCTAGCTGCCTCACCATCCCTCAGAGATCTACAGCAGCGCTGGTACTAATTACCAGAAGACTACAGGTGGCGTCACGAACTGTATATAAATCTATCCCCTGTAAATATATCCCCAACATACGCCCAGACCGCCAGGGCCACAGACCGAGCCCAGCTACCTGTGACAATCCCATAGACTTCTACGGGGTCGGCTCTGGTACCCCATTGCCCTGGTAACCCACAATTGTGGTGGCGGGTCGACACAAATATTTGGCGTCACGAACAGGATACGAAACTTGCGCATTGCGAGCCCTGTTGCCTGTGGAGTGTTTTGGCGAAAAAGACTGTTGCTGTTGTTTGGCGCCAAATACCCCATATTTGCCCCCAGATTCGCGCCCTAAAGGGGCTGGAGAAGAAGGTGGGCGTACCTGAAAAAGCGCGCAAAGTCTTGGACACGCCCCCGGCTCTGACTCAGCGGCAGGTCCTGCAACAGGAAGTGAACGCTCTGACTCAGAGCGCCTGCGACGAAGGTCCTGTTCCCACTGCGGTGCCTGTGAAGTAGCAGCATCTGAAACCGGTAGGCTCCGTTTAACCAAGGGGGCGCTAAGATGTCACAACAACCGGCTGACAGTGCGGCCCCGGCCGGAGGCCCCCCAAACCCGCACCGTCTGGTATTGTAGCGCCAGATGGGGGCGCAGGCCCTGCCCCAGTCCGGTAGTCCCGATCATGCACTAAGCCCCCCATATATGCTGGGGCGAAATGGCTTCCTCAATACAGGCGGTGGGCCAGGCACATTAGCAGGCTTCAAGCGGAAGTTATGCAGCATCCTAGAAATGTACTCCATGCCTGAGAGACAAAAAGCTGCTGTGCTAATAGGGCAGCTAACTGGCGCTGCTGAGAGGGAAGTGGAGACTTGGGATACCGTTGATCAGGAGTCGGTACCTGCGATCTTCCTTAAGCTACATGCCATATTTGAAGACCGCACAGAAACGGATCTCCGGATGGCCTTCTATCACTGTTCACAACAGCCAGGTGACAGCATTCGGGACTATGCTTGCCGACTACAGGGAGCCCTGAGAGCCCTCAAGCAAATTAACCATTTAAATGCTATCGACGAGAATAGAATGCTGAAAGAACAATTTATACAGGGATTGAGATCCCCAGAGGAACGTAGAACTGTAAATTGGTGGTCCTTAGATCATCCGGATGCTACCTTTGATGCCCTAAAGGACATGGCAATAAAAGGGCTGCGGCCCCTGGGCAAACCTGAGGTGGCCACCCAACATCATCAGGGTGAAGTCACTCTGGAACCGGCAGTAACCCCCTGTTCCCCGTTAGTGGCCGAAGCCAAAGCGCAGGTGACACCTCCTAGTGAATTGGACTGTCTGCGCTCAGAGGTGCGCCAGCTGACTAAAAATCTGGCTGCTGTAATGAGTGCCCTACAGCTGCGGAAAGAGGAGGAAGGGAAGATCTTGTTAGCTGACTGCCCAGAAGACGTCCCGTGGATGCACCGGAGAAGAAAGAAGACGTCACCCCCCGGAGGAGGACAACGCCACCCCCAGGAGCAACCTCTGATCAACACCCTTCTCGTCGAGAGATCATCTGTTATCGCTGCAACCGGAAAGGTCATCTGTCTACACAGTGTCCTTTAAACGGGCAGAACCTGGGTCCAAGGGCCAACACCCAGGAGAATACACGTCAGGCCCCCTAGACTGGAACCGCAGGTATGTGGGCGGGCGACCCTACCTGTCTATTATTCTAGATGGTATTGCTGTTCCAGCATTGTTAGACACTGGGTCCCAGGTGACCCTAATACCTGATGCTCTATATACCAAGTACTGGTCAATGGACAGTCTTAAACCTCCGAGCCTTGACTTTACTGTGTATGCTTCGAATGGTCTTCCTGTAGAAGTACTCGGAACAAAATGTGTAGATGTAAAGGTGGGCAGAGAGGAGTTGAAAGACCAAGGGCTTCTGGTAGTAAAGACTGTAAATGAGGAGAACGGTTTAAATATCATTTTGGGTACTAACATTATCGGTAATTGTTTGGGAGAAGTTGTGTTCTTGCTCCAACAGCTCGCTGAGATTGCCCGACCCAGGCAGAGAGGAGTAATCCAAAGAGAGATCCGGGCCCTGGTGTGTCAGCAGCAAGCGAAGCTTACCGACGGCGAAATTGGTAATGTACGGGTCACTGACTCAGATCCTATTGTGATACCCCCAATGAGTGAAATGATCATTTGGTGCAGGGCAGCCATAGGTCTGAGAGGACAGAATTACCAAGCTGTAGTAGAACCCCACCATTCAGAACATAGACCTACACTTATGACTGCTAGAGGAGTAGTAGAAGTGGTGAATGGAAGAGTACCGGTACGGCTTCTCAATTGGGGAGATGATGAGGTAAATTTACCCCGTTATGCAACCATTGCTAAACTTCATGCTGTTGATAATAATTCTATTCTCCCGGCTGAGTCCTTAGACTCCTGTCAAATGGCGGAGGACAATGACCCAGCAACTCAGGTGGCGGAATGGTGTCAACAACTCCATGTTGGGACGGACACCACTCCCGCTCACCAGAAGCAAGGGGTATTACGGGTGGTACAAGAGTATGCCCAAGTGTTTAGCAAAAATCCACTTGATTTTGGGACAATTAAGGGAGTACAACATCATATCCCTACTGGCAGTCATCCTCCCATCAAAGAGCGGTATAGGCCCATACCTCCAGCTCATTATCAGAAGGCTAAAGAAATGTTGAATGATATGAAGAAAGCTGGGGTGATAAGGGATAGTTGTAGCCCCTGGGCAGCCCCTCTAGTTCTGGTTAAAAAGAAAGATGGTAGTATGAGAATGTGTGTGGATTACAGGCAGGTGAACCGCATAACACACAAGGATGCATACCCGTTACCACGAATAGAGGAATCATTAGCTGCTCTGAAAACGGCTAACTACTTTTCTACCCTTGATCTGACTAGTGGTTACTGGCAAGTGGCTGTGGCTGAGGAGGATCGTGAGAAAACGGCTTTCACCACCCCAATGGGGCTCTGTGAGTTCGACAGAATGCCGTTTGGGCTCAGCAGTGCCCCAGGAACATTTCAGAGAGTGATGGAAAACTGTCTGGGACATCTCAATTTTGAAACCGTGCTGCTATACCTAGACGACGTTATCGTGTATTCCAAGACATATGAGGACCATCTGAAGCACCTGGCAGAAGTGTTTGAGTCCCTGTCCAGGTATGGGATGAAATTAAAACCCTCAAAATGCCATCTACTCAAACAGAAGGTACAATACTTGGGGCACATCGTCAGTTCGGAAGGAGTAGCGCCGGACCCAGAGAAAGTCACTGCCATCCAGAAGTGGCCGGAGCCGAAGAACCTTAAGGAAGTGCGACAGTTCCTGGGACTAACGGGTTACTACAGAAGATTCGTGAAAGATTACACGAAGAAGGCAGCTCCTTTACAGGACCTCCTGGTAGGACAATCTTTAAAGAGCAGAAACCCTCCCTTTAATTGGGGTAAAGAACAGGCTGAAGCATTCCAAAAGATGAAAGAGATCCTGACAGGTGATGAGATCTTAACCTATCCTGATTACAGCCAACCGTTCCTGTTGTACACCGACGCCAGTAATGAAGGGTTGGGAGCAGTTCTCAGTCAGAAGCAGAATGGCCAAGAAAAAGTCATCGCTTATGCTAGCAGAAAACTCAGGCCAACTGAAAGGAATCCGGAAAATTATAGCAGCTTCAAGCTGGAGTTTCTGGCGCTGGTCTGGGCCATTACTGAAAGATTTAAGCACTATCTGGCCTCCAATAAGTTCACGGCGTACACAGACAACAACCCGTTAACGCACCTGGAAACTGCCAAGCTGGGTGCCATGGAGCAGCGATGGATGGCCCGGTTGTCCAATTACCAGTTTACTATCAAGTACCGGGCAGGTCGAAAGAATGCTAATGCTGATGCGTTGTCCCGAATGCCGCATGACTCTGATACGGAAGAAGAATCGGACGACCTGGAAGAAATTGAGCTACCTGCGTTCCATCGAAATGGGGTAGTCCACGAGCATCGAGTCCACAGAAAGCAGAATGGTGCAACATTAAATCCTTTACCCCATCACAGCTGGAAGGAGACTCAGGACAGCGATCCAGTGGTCAGCCGCATCAAGGAGTTGTTAAAACAGGAAGGCTCCTCTTTGGAAAAGGATGCACCTATGTCAGCCAAGCTCCTGTGGAACGAGAAAAGCAGGTTGTTCCTATACCGTGAGAAGTTGTGCAGAAGATACGTCAACCCCAGAACCCATGAAATGGTCTGGCAAATAGTGGTCCCCAAGGCAGACGTCCCAATGGTGTTGGAAGCGTACCACGATCAAGCAGGACACTTTGGCTGGAGAAAGCTGGAGACCCTGTTGAGATGCCGGTTCTACTGGGTAGGGATGCGCAGCTCCATCGAGAGGTGGTGTCGGAACTGTGGACCCTGTGGTCTCAGAAGAAAGGACTACGGTAGTCAAAAGGCCCCCCTGCAACCTATCCGGACGACTCGTCCCCTGGAGATTGTGGCCCTGGACCACGTCAAACTGTCGCCGAGTAGATCTGGATACTCATACGCCTTGACCATGGTGGACCATTACTCCAGATTTCTGGTGGTTGTTCCAGTGAAAGACCAGACCGCAGTGACGGCCGCGAAGACCTTTCAAGCAAGCTTTTGTAGACCGCATGGGTATCCGGAGCAAGTCTTAACCGATCAGGGACCTGCTTTTGAAGCCGATTTATTCAAGGAATTCTGTCATATGTACGGGTGCAAGAAAATTAGAACGACACCATACCACCCTCAAACCAACGGTCTTTGTGAAAAGATGAACCATATTGTCCTTGACTTGTTGAGATCCATACCGTTGGAAGACAGGAATCGATGGCCGGATTTACTACCTGATTTGGTTGATTTGTATAATCATATACCTGTAAGCTCAACTAACTGCACTCCAGCTTATCTTATGCGAGCAAGGCCGGAAAACTACCAATGGATTTGGAACTTGGAGTGGTAGAACCGGAGGCAGACGATGCCGTGGAAAACTGGGACGTCAATCGGCAAGAGCAATACAGAAGAGTACAAATCTGTGTAGAGGAAAGTCTTAATAAGGCACGGGAGAAACAGGAAGATGTTTACAACCGAAATGCTCCTGCCAAGCCTTTGATGCCTGGAGAGGTAGTATTAAAAAGAAAAAGGAAGATGCACAAATTGGATAATCAGTGGGAGCAAGAACCCTACGTCATACAAGATTCTAAATATGACAACAGAAAAGTTTGTGTCGTCAGTAAAGACGGAGGAAGAACAACAATCACTGTGTCCAGAGATCATTTGAAGTTGTGTCCAGAACACTTAAAGCGTTGTGAAAAGAACCCTGTCCTCAATCAAGGAAAGAAAGGAAGAGGTCATACACACCGATCTGGGAGATCTTCCTGCGGATTGGCCCCGACTGGGAGATGCTGTGATAATTCCAGTGTTGCAGTTTTATCAGCCACAAGAGGAAGTTTTACCTCCAGTTGTGCCTGTGGTGCCAGTTGAGCCCGCTCAGGAGTTACCCATCCCAGCAACACCTCAACCTGTGGAACCTCAAGATGGATCATCTGAAGCAGCGCCCCATACTATGGGATCTCCTGGTGAAGCTGACTCACACCGCCCAGCCATCAGTACGCTTGCCAGATCCATAGAAAGATTAAGGCAGTTCTATAGTTTGCCGTTACGCAGTGCAGACAGATCGCAACTTGATATACCTGAAACTACACCACGTAGATCAGAGAGAATCACAAAAGGGAAGTTACCCATTAGATATCAGCAGTGATTATAACGAATTCATGTGAATATTGTGAAAAGTCTATATATATATATGTGTTTTTCCCTATTATGTCTTCGTTTAACAATGGACTCAGAGGCTGAGGACTGAGCCAGCCCAAAAACTGTATCCTGTAAATAGTTGCACTAAAGTGCCTTTTTAATGGTTTCACATGAAACCTTGACTTACCTCTGAACCAAAAACCCGTGTGGTGTGGCACTGAGTGAGGTCTGCATTTGGATGTCCTGCAGCCCACCCAGGACCTACGTTGAAGGTTTGGTGCGGGTCCTTCACAAGGAATACTGTATATTTATTGAATGCTATTTAATACTTTTGTATTTCTATATATAAAGTTATTGTTTGCAACGTTCAAGATATCCTCACCTCCCGGATGGGACGAATTAATGTTATTGTTAATGTTTTCATGCATAAACAAAAATGTCTCTTTATATTTTACAGCCCGGGAGTGCTGTCGTTTACCATGGGGGAATGTGTAGCCCTGGTACACAATACCAGGAGGATGAGTGGAGAGGTAACAGTTAAGGTCTCTTCATGACATCATGTACACTTCTGACACACCCAGCAGGGGTGTGGAAGGGAGTGATTTCTAGTCAGTCAGTTTCCTGTCCTTGGACAGAGTAGACGTGTCCAGTTTGAGCCTGTCAGCAGTTCAGAAAGTGGAGGCTGGTACAGGTGGTCTAATCCACCTTAGCCTAGTCAGAGCTGTGCCCCACTGGAAGAAAGACTGAGCTAACTATTAAGAGTCGAGCAAATCGAAGGGCAAAGTGGAAGGAAGATAATTGGAAAAGTGCTTTTGACTTGGAAAAGTCCTGCACATTGCTACCGGTCACTGGGGACCGAAGGATCACTATTAGCTACAAGCATAGTGAAGAGAAAACCAGAGATTTACCGGACCCTAGGTCGCGGCAAACAAGCCCCTTATAGTCAGTACGTAACTGGGGTCAGGGGAGTGAAGACTTTGAGTCAGTGCACGACAAGATAAGAATTCAGCTCTCTCGCAGGAAGGCTTCACCACAAATCTGACTGGGCAGAACAGCTTTGGAAAGCTGGAATCATAGAGGGGACTACGCTTCAGGCTGGTCGTACTCATCTTCATTGGACAGTAAAGGAGGCCCCTAACTTGCTTAGCTGTTGCCTCAAAGCTCATCCTCCATCAACCCCATCAGCCTCCCTGGGACCTGCCTTATCATCTTGCAAGTAAAGGTATGGAAAGACGCTGACCGTGTGAGACTGAGTTATTATTGCATGCCTGCACAATCCCTACCTAACTACCGACCTGAGGGAAGAGTCCCACCTGTAGGGGACCCGACATCTAGCTGCCTCACCATCCCCTCAGAGATCTACAGCAGCGCTGGTACTAATTACCAGAAGACTACAGGTGGCGTCACGAACTGTATATAAATCTATCCCCTGTAAATATATCCCCAACATACGCCAGACCGCCAGGGCCACAGACCGAGCCACAGCTACCTGTGACAATCCCCATAGACTTCTACGGGCTCGGCTCTGAGTACCCCATTGCCCTGGTAACCCACAATTGTGGTGGCGGGTCGACACACATGTAGCCACTGTATTCTTTTACCGCCCCTATTTGGCTAATTCCTCCTCCCTTTTTTTTCTTTTTCTGTTTGTGCTTACTTTTTATCTGTACATTAGACCTCACATGCCTGGATCTCATATTTAGAGTGCTGCTATTTTTTATGCATTGTGCAATACTTCCTATATTTCAACAGGTATTCTTAACTTATCCAATCACTTTAATTAGCTAGACAGCATGAAAATATGCAAGTTTGCAATTGACTTGCTTTTCCTATCTACTGTCATTCTTCTGTAATTAGAGCTTTTATCTTTCATAGTGCATGGCTGGTTTCCATGGAGCTTGGCCACTATTGCTTGCCCAGACCCTGGCCGAGTAATAGTAGCAGTTACATTTCAGGAAAGGAGTTAGCTCTTAACTTCCCAGTGATCTCAATCCAACCCATTGTTTTACAGCAGTTATCTTCTATCCTCCATCACCATCCCTCTCAGCTCTTGATTGAGCTGCTGCAGAATCACAATCCCCAGCACTTGGCATCAGGGTTCTCACTGAAGCTGTGTGCTTATTCCAATGGTCTGTTATGTCTATGTGCAAACACAATGATAACAGTGCACACATTCCAGAGCAAACTATTAAGGGTTCTTTCACATTGCGTTCTGTGTCCCCATCGGGGCATATGTCCGAAATCCCCTGCAAAACGGGAAAGGGACGCATGCGCCCACGGGGACAATAGACTACAATGATGACGGCAGAGTGAGCGTGCGCTCTGCCATACAGTTTTTTCAGAAGTGTACACCTATAGTAAGTGGACATTCAGACATAGTAGACTGTGTCTAAGTGTCCACCGCCTGGAGGCATACACTCCCGAAAAAAGTGCATGGCAGATTCTGACACTCAGATGTACTAGACTGCTTCTGAGTGTCCACCTCTTGGAGGCATACATTCCCGAAACAAGTGCACATCAAATGTGCACTTTGCAGTCACGATTGCAATCTATTGGCTCATTCGGCACATGCATCCAGACCCATTTTGCTGGGGATTTCAGATATATGCCCCAACAGGGACACAGAGTGCAATATGAAAGCACCCTAACAGCTTAACAGCTGGATGTGTTATAGCAGAACTTGTCCCAAGCTTTATAGTTCTACAAATGCTACAGCTCTGCAACTCACCAGAATTGTCACTCATGGAGGAGGAGAGCCGGCCCTGCCAGGAAACATGATGTAAGGAGACTAGAGACCTGTGAGCTGCTCAAGAGACAACTTGAGAATACCTATTTAAGCCTTGACATACCAAATTCCCCTCTTAGGCCTCTTTCACACTTCAGTTTTTCTACGTCAGTCAAAATCCGCCAAAGTGTGAAAAAAACGGATCCGTTGTAAATTTGCAAAAACTGATGCAGCGGATCCGTTTTTAGATGGATCTGTTATGAACTCTTGAACCCAAGAAATGCTGGCTGAAGATGCCTGGAAAAAGAGAGAGAGAGAAGGAGATAGAGAGAAGGAGAGAGCGAGAGAACTCCACAATGGGTTTTCAGCACTTTCTAAAGAGAAGAACGGATCCGCTGGCGGATTTCGCCAAAAACGGATGAAGACGAATCCGCCACCCATAGGCGTCCATTATACAAATTGGCGGACGCGACGGATCCGTCATGGAGTCCGAAAAAATGGCTCAACTATAGGTCTCATTCTATGATTACGAACTGTGGTTTGGTTGGGCATGAATAAGTTTAACTTTAAGACTGTTTTTTTTGTGTATTAATGGTGTGTCAATAAACTTCTTTTATGTTTTAAACTTGTAGTTATGGATGTATGTTTGCGTACGATTTTTTATAGCTTATGCATAATCTCAAAAAAAGAAGCTGGTTCTTCCTTAGCGCACCCAACCACACTGTTCTACTGTCTCATATTTTGTTATTAACCTTTTCCCATCTGAACAAACACTATTACTCAGTGAATGTCTCAGATAATAAAGTATTTTACTCAAGTATTGGCTTCCAGTGTCTCAAAAATTAGTATACTGAGTGTGAAGGAAACCCGCTTCCTTCCACGTCACCAATGGGACGTAACTACACAGGCACAGCTCTCCGGCGCACCCTTTGTCTCTCAGGTCAGTAAGGTAACTGCACCTAGAGCAAATGACCGCCGGGGAGGATGTCCTGTTACCCACTGGGTATGCTAAGATTCGTGATCAGAGTAAAAGCATCAGCCCAAAATTAATTTTATGGTTTAATTGACTTAAGGGTGCACTAGATAATTACAGAAATATACAGTAAGCTATACAATAGAATTACAGTGGATTTGCAGTCAGAGTAAAATACAACAATAATGGTACAAGGCTTAGAGGTATTAAGCTAGAGGTCAATTTTACCAGGCTGTAGGTTGCATGTGGACGCCGGGAGCTCTGCGATCCACAGGTAAGAATCTTAGTTGCCGGACAGTCCCCAAAACGTGTGCCGCTGCTCCCTTGGCAGATCTGTCCCCTGTTCCTTCTTAGATTCTCATCGCCTTGCTCTTCTGTGAGAGTAGAGCGAGTCTGCCATCCGCTCACAGTTCTTAAACCTGCTAGGTCCCTCCCTTCGGTGTCAGAGGGTGGGCTAATAATCTCCACCCTTCAGCTCCCTGCAGAATTTATTCCCAATATCTAAGAAAGGGGTTAACTTGATCCAGGACGATCGGATCAGGACACGAGAGGTACCAGTGAATGCAGCTTGTTTTGCCTGTCGCGTGGATATCAAACATGGCCCGATTGGCCCTCCACAGCGACCCAATCTCTATATCTCAGGTCCCCAAGCCATCAACGACTCGGGAGTCGCACTGTCAGATGCGTGAGGTCCGCAGGATCACGCAGATATGTTTTATGAGTCTGTACCTCGAAAGGAGTGCTCATAATTCATAATCCTAGAATGGAGTCGTAGTGGCTGGGAGAGACAATGGATGTGTTTTCTGTGGCTAGCTGACAGGTATAATCTAATTGAAGCCCCCAGGCATCTCCATGCCCATGCTGGCGTGGCTCCAGACTCCAGCTTTGAAGTTCTGTTTTGGCCTGATCTACTTAGCATACTAATGCCCTTGTTATTCAACAGTGGAACACTAAGCCCTGCTTTCTTCAATATGCCTACAGGCCCTGGGGGTTAGGAGCAGTTAGCTGCCTGTGGCTGTTCCTTCATCACACCTCCCTGCTTTAGAGGGCGCTAGGGGGTATCACATTCCTGTGTTCCCCATGTGCCCTTCCTCACCCTCTCCTTGCCGGGACAACCCATCAGCGTTACCATGGTCCCAGCCTCTTTTGTGGCGAATGGTGAAGTGGTACTGCTGGAGAGCGAGGCTCCAGCGTAGCAACCTCCCATTCGTCCCAGAGACCGTGTGTAACCAGCTGAGGGGGTTGTGGTCTATTTCCACGGTGAATTGGCGTCCGTACAAGTATGGCTGCAGACTCTGCAGGCCCACACAATTGCCAGACATTCGTGGAATAAGCCACTTCCCTCGGCAGGAGCTTCTGGCTCAGGTACAAAACGGGCTGTTCATGGCCCGTAGTGTCGACCTGGCTGATCACAGCACCGAGGCCGAAGTCGCTGGCGTCGGTCTGCACTAAGAACGGCCGCGTGAAGTTGGCTGCCTGTAGTACAGGAGAGCTAGAATGGGCGGTCTTGAGCGCCTGGAAAGCTGTCTCACAGGCGACTGTCCAGTCGACTGCGACGGGAAGCCTTTTCTTGGTGAGGTCCGTCAGGGGCTTGGCCAGGGCACTATAGTGTGGAACAAACCTCCTATAGTACCCAGCAGTCCCCAAGAAGGACATCACCTGCTTCTTGGTCCTGGGGGTGGGCCAGGAAATGATGGCATCCACCTTCCCGGGCTCTGGCTTCAGAGCTCCCACACCTACCCGGTGTCCCAGGTAGTGGACCTCACTCATACCCAGCTGGCATTTTTTCGGCTTAATGGTCAAGCCTGCTCGCTGGATCCACCCGAGAAACCTGCGCCAGGGCCGGCTCCAGGTTTTTATGGGCCCCGGGCGAAAGAGTCTCAGTGGGCCCCTTTAACACAGACTACGATTCATGATGCACAGATACTGCAGAGAAATATGGGTATAGTACAATGCCAAACACTTCACTTCTTCCATTACATGAGTGATATCTATTGTAAATTGTACAATAGCTCAAAAACCGCCAAATCCTCACAGCGCACAGTACAGACTGGACAGTACAGTCCTCCATACAATATTATGGGCACCAAATAGTCCTCCATACTGTATTATGGGCCAAATATAATGCTCCTTAAAGAATATTGGACCCCATATAATGCTCCATACAAAATATGGAGCTCTCCTCTGCACTGTGCTGCGTTCTGCACTGTTACGGCTCAGGAAAGGGCGCTGTGGAAAGACTCCCCACTATCATCATCATTGCTTTCCCATTATCATCATCATTGTCTCCTCATCAACATCATTGCCTCCCCATTATCATCATCATTGCCTCCCCATTATCATCATTGACTCCCCATCATCATCATTGCCTCCTCATCATCATCATTGCCTCATCATCATCATTGCCTCCCCATCATCATTATTGCCTCCCCATTATCATCATTGCCTACTTCCCATCATCATTGCCTCCCCATCATAATCATTGCCTCCCCATCATCATCATTGCCTCCTCCCTATCACCATTGTCTCCCCATCATCATCATCGTCTCCCCATCATCATCATTGCATCCCCATCATCAACATCATTGCCTCCCCATCATCATCATTGCCTCTCCATTATCATCATTGTCTCCCCATCATCATCATTGCCTCCCCATCATTATCATTGCCTCCCCATCATCATCATCGCCTCCCCATTATCATCATCATTTCCTCCCCATCTTCATCATTGCCTCCCCATCTTCATCATTGCCTCCCCATCAACATCATTGCCTCCCCATCATTATCACTGCCTCCCCATCATCATCATCGCCTCCCTATTATCATCATCATTGCCTCCCCATTATCATCATTGACTACCCATCATCATCATTGCCTCCTTATCATCATCATTGCCTCCCTATCATCATCATTGCCTCCCCAATATCATCATTGTCTCCCCATCATCATCATTGCCTCCCCATCATCATCATTGCCTCCCCATTATCATCATTGCCTCCCTATCATCATCATTGCCTCCTCCCCATCATCATTGCCTCCCCATCATCATCATCGCCTCCCCATTATCATCATCATTGCCTCCCCATCATCATCATTGCCTCCCCATCATTATCACTGACTTCCCAGCAACATCATTGTCTCCCCATCATCATCATCGCCTCCCCATTATCAACATCATTGCCTCCCCATCATCATCATTGTCTCCTCACCACCATCACTGCCTCCCCCACCACCATCCCACATACAGCACCACACACAGACAGCACCGCAGCACTCTCTCACATACACACACAAAGCACGACACTACATACACACACACACAGACACACACACCACATCTCACCTGTCCGGCGTCCGCACCGCAGGCAGTCCCTCAGCATCACTGGTGCCCGCACTTACTCTCTGCCACAGCCGGCCGCTGAATGATGACGTAATCCAGCGGCGCTGCTGTGAGAGGAAGCACGGGCGCCCTGCAGGCGCCCCCTGGAGCCCGGACCTGCGGAGGCACGGGGAGAGGTAAGTATTGTGCCGGCTGCCGGGGCCCTGAGCAAACGGGGGGCCCAGTGGCGGCGCTGGCACCGCTCTCATCCGCTAACGGGCGCCGGGGTGCCCGACGGCGAGTGGGTCCCCCCGCCTGCTCAGGGCCCCGGCACTTGCCCGGGTACGCCGGGTGCTGATGCCGGCCCTGACCTGTGCCAGGTGCTCTAGGTGATCCTCCCAGGTGGGACTGAAGATGGCAATGTCATCCAGGTACACGGTCGCATACCCTTCCAGTCCCTCGAGCAGCGTGTTGACCATTCGCTGAAAAGTGGAAGGGGCATTCTTCATGCCGAAGGGCATCACCGTGGACTCGTACAGTCCGAATGGGGTGATAAAGGCAGAGCGTTCCCGTGCCCCAGGGTTCAGGGGAATCTACCAATACCCCCTGCTCAGATCCATGATGGTCAGGTACCTGGCCCCGGCCAGCTGATCGAGCAGGTCATCAATGCGCGGCATTGAGTACACATCGGTGACCGTCACAGTGTTGAGCCCCCGGTAGTCCACGCAGAACCGCGTAGTTCGGTCCTTTTTAGGGGCGAGGACTACAGGCGAAGCACGCGCGCTGTTGGACGCTTGGATCACTCCCAGCTTCAGCATCTCGTCTATCTCTTGGCACATTTGCTGCTGCACCTCAAGAGAGACCCGATATGCTGAACGCCGGATCGGAGGGTGATTGCCGATCTCCACGTCATGGACGGCTGTCTCAGTCTTACCGGGCAGGCTGCTGAACAGCTCCCGAAAGGGGTGTAGTGTGACCCCCAGCTGGGAATGTTGGTTCTGCGAGAGCTGGTGGCCAACCACCACATCCTCGATGGATCCACGCACCTAGGCTTGGGTGAGCTGATCCAGGAGGGTTTCTGCCTCCTCTTCCTTGGGAAGGTTGCACACTGGGTGGGCACAAGCCTCCCGCTCATGATGGGCTTTCATCATGTTCACATGGAAGGCCTTCCTCCTTCCACGGGCGTGGTCCAAGGTGACCAGGTAGGTGACGGCGTTGAGCTGCTGGTGCACGAGGTATGGACCCTCCCAGGCCGCCTGAAGCTTGTTTTGATTTACGGGGACCAGTCCCCATACCTTTTGACCCACCTGGTAGGTCCGCTCACAAGCATTCTGGTCGTACCACCGCTTCTGATCAGCCTGCGCTTGGGCCATATTGTCATGCATCAGCCTTGTCAAGGCCATCATTTGGTCCCGGAAGCGCACAACATACTCAATGACCGACACTCCAGGGGTGGCCAAATCCCCTTCCCATGCTTCCTTCACCAGAGTAAGGGGCCCCCGTAACGTCGCCCGTACAGGAGCTCAAAGGGGGAGAACCCCGTTGAGGCCTGTGGGACCTTCTGATAGGCAAACAGCAGGTGTGGGAGATACCACTCCCAGTCTCTCCCATGGGAGTCGACCAACATCTTCAGCATCTGCTTTAAGGTGCCATTAAACCGCTCATACAGGCCATTGGTCTGTGGGTGATACGGGCTGGCTACCAGATGTTGCACCTGTATCTGCTTACAGAGAGACTCCATCAGCTGTGACATGAGCTGGGTCCCTCAGTCAGTGAGCATTTCCTGGGGAAACTCCACTCTGGAGAAAATCTCCAGTAAGGCAGTGGCCACTTTGCCGGCCCGAATAGACAACAAAGCTACCAGATACCGAATGGCATAATCCACTACCGTTAGTATGAAGCATTTCCTAATTTCCTAGAGTGGCTCGGAGTGGACAGAGGTCCAATGAGATCCACAGCCACCCTGTAGAAAGGCTCTTCGATGATGGGCAGAGTTACCAGTGGGGCTTTGGGGCGCCGCCCCACCTTCCCCACCCTCTGACAGGTGTCACACGAACGGCAGTAGGCAGTCACCTTGGTCCTCATTCCAGGCCAGTAGAAATGCTGAGCTAGCCTGGTCCTGGTTTTAGCGATCCCTGGGTGTCTGGCCATGGGAATCTCGTGTGCGATCCACAACAATTCCGCCCTGAACGGATAGGGTACCACTAACTGTCAGTCCCTGAGCCACGCCTCTGGTAAACCCTGCTGGACCGTTACCCGGTACAGCCGTCCCTGGTCCCAGACCACTCGCTCGTGGTCGGACTCCGGGGGAGGCTGTGCCGCCTGCTCCTTGAGAGCTTTCAGGCTATCATCAGCTTCCAACGCTGCCTGAAATCCCTGACTTGATGTGGCAAGAATTGACAAAACTGCCACATCCTCTGTCAGCTCCCCGGGACCTGTCTCCTGGCCGCTGTCTGACTCGGCAGCCACTTGGTCGGAGAGGGGGAAACCGTCGGACCTCCGCGAGGCTCCTTGGGCTTCGGCGTTCCCACTCCTGGTAACAGCGGCCACGACCGCTTAGACCACGGGTAGCGCCTGCTTCCCCTCGGCCCCTGACCAAGTCGCCGGGTCAGGCAGACTTTCCTGGCCTCCTGATGACTCGCACCACAATTGTGGATACCAGGGCTATGGGGTACTCGGAGCCGAGCCCATTGATTTCTATGGGAGATGTCACTGGCAGCGGGACTCGGTCCGTGGCCCTGGCGGTCATGCAATGGGGAATATTTACAGGGGATTATTAGGATAGGTAGTTCGTGACGCCACCTGTGGTATCTGATCAATTGGACCAGCGCTGCTATAAGGATCTTCACAGGGGATGTTATGGGGCAGCTGGGTGGTAAGTCTCCCACAGGTGAGACTGGTCCCTGGAAGTCTATGGTGATGATGCAGGGTGTAGTAAGAATTCAGTCACACACAATGCAGCTTCTTTTCATACCTTTACTGGTAGATGGTTCAAGCAGGTCCCGGGGAGCTGGTCGGGGTGGAGAATGCACATTCGGGATAACCGCTGAGCAGGTTAGAGGCCTCCTTTACTTCATATATATCTCTGAGTCCAAACTTGCATGAAGCGAAGTTAACTCTGCAAACTACAGCTTTCTCAATAGCTGCCAAGCCCGGCTGACATTGTGGTGGAGCCTTCTATGTCTCTGATAATCAGATGTTGAGAGAACTAAGTCCTTACTTTTGCAGGGCCCTGCTCAAAGTCCTTGTTCTCCCTGACTCCGGTTACGTATCAGCGCTTAGGGCTGCTCTCTGCGACCTGTAGTCCAGATAGCCTCCGGATTTCTTATCACTAGGCATGAAACTCTAGCAATGCTTCGGACTCCGGTGTCCGGTGAATTAGTGCACTTAATCCAATACCTGATGCACTTCTCTCTGTCTTCTCCACTATGCCCTTTGCCCTGCTTCCCGCTCTTAACATAAGCACTTGTAGCTTTTGATGGTAATGTCAGCTTTCTTCTAGAGCTCACTGAATAGCTCCCAGTATCCTCCAAGTCCAGACTGGACTGACACTGAACTGCACTGTCCTCAGACAGGACACAGACTGAGGGATGACTCACTCCTGAGCCACCCGGAGCTTGACTGAACTCCTCTCCCTCCTAGGTTGACTGACCTGTCCTAAGACAGGAAGCTTCACTGACTTTTGCTACATGTCACTCCCTTTTATACCCCTGATGGGTGTGTCTAAAAGTGTGAGTGAAGTGAATGCATATCAAGCGTTGCAGTTACCTTCCTGTGCATTTTCCTGGATTATTTGTGTGCCTGACATAGCTGGGCCACACATCCCCCCTTGGTTAAACACAGCACTCCCGGGCTGTAAAAGAGAAAAAAGAAAAACATTTTTTGTTTTGCATTTAACAACAACATTTTAACTCTTCCCATCCGGGAGGTAAGACTTCTTGAACGTTACAATTTGTACATTAGAAAAATACAAAAGTATCAAAAGTATCAAAACATTCTCATAATACAAGACAAATTCTTGTGGAGGACCCGCACCAAAAACCTCCCACGTGGGTCCTGGGTGGGCTGCAGGACTTCTGACTACAGACCTCACTCTAGGCCCACCATACGGGTTTTTCTTCAGAGGTAGTTATTGTAGATATGGTTTTGTGTAAAACCAAGATAAGGCACCGTAGTGCAACTATTTACAAAGCAAGTTCTTGGGCTGGACAGTCCACAGCCACGCAGTCCATTTGCATGGTTAAAACACATTTCAAATAATCTCATTTCAAGATATATCAATAGAAATCACATTCCAATTATAATACTGCAATACTATTAACTCTTTAAACTCATTAACCTCGTACCCAGCCGGGTATTCTACTTCAAATATGTAAACATCATACATATTATTTATAAAGTGCAATTCGGCAAAACTTCTTCTTTGTAAAACTTTATACATGCTTCAAGTGCAGTAAACCCCTGTCTGGGTCCTACTGGCTTTCATTTTTCTTATAAACTTCAATAACGTCTTCCACTCCTGGGGCTGGAACGACGCGGTGTTCTTTTGATCGCATAACAAACAAATCACGGCCTGCTATCAGCGTTTGAGTGGCCACAGTTCTCATTCTAACGGTGGACCCAACGGGTACTTCTTTTCTGTAGGACGGCGATTGCGTCGCTGAGGTAGGCGCAGATTGTGATGCCAAAATGGTCGCAGGTTGCGTTGCTGAGGTGTACGCAGGGGGCGATGCTGAAGTTATCACAGGTTGCGATGCAGAGTGGGTCGCAGTTTGCGATGAGTAAGCAGGGGGCGACTCCAGTGCACGGTCTGATGCTGTGGGAGGTCGGGACTGGGACGCCTCGGTATTGTGTACGGTACCGGCGTCGGGAACGGGGTCACTGACGATAGAGACGTTTAGGGCATACCATCCCTTTAAACCCCAGTGTCGCGTGTAGCTCACTATGTCCCCATTTATCAGGTCCCTCCCAGGATGACCGATGGGCAAGTGGGACTCTACGTCCCGGCGGCTTACAAAGACCCCCGCATAGAGGCCCGGCTCGCGGATAAAGCCCCAGCCCTTGTGGAGTTGAAATTCGGTGACGCACCCCTGCCGCCGCGGTTCCCGTCGGGTACCTTTATCTCGGCGGACGGTTTCTTTATCAGCGAAGAACTTTTCGTGCCATTCCTGACGGTCTCGCTGTATCCTTCTCTCTTCCTCCTGCTGTTGTCTCACTTTCTCACAGTGTTGCCAAGCATTTCCGGTTTGGAGGTCGTAAGTCACATCATCCAGACGCTCCATCTCGTCCCAGTCGATTTCCGGCAATGATGGCTGGGACCCCTCCGGTGTTCCTACCGGGGAACCGTAATCTGCTGCGGCCTCCTGGCCTGGCTGGCACTCCGGACCGGGCAGGACCTCCTCAGCCTCCTTCTCCTCCACCTCCGCATCGGTGGGATCAGGTACAGCACTTTTGGGGGCAGCCTCCGGTTTCTCTTTAGCCTTCCTCAGCAGGGAACTTGGGAAATCAGGTGACGGCGTTATGCTTGTGGGAGAGAGCACTGCGTCCCACAGCAGCCGCTGTGTCTGGGCACTCCAGTGTCTCTCTGTCTCCTGCATGTCTGCATGACGCTGAATTAAGCTTCTGAGCACCGCATTTTCCTTCTGCAGCTCCAGCATAGCGGGGTCAGTGTCCCGATCTGGGGACAGCTCCGGCACAGGTAGTAAATCTTCCGGTAAGCAGGGTTTGTATGCCTCCGGTCCTCTGCACAGATTCTCCTGTCCTTCTGCCATCTCGTCCCAGGCCAGACTGTAGTTTCCATCAGGAACAGTCCGGTCTCTTCCGTGGAGGCGGGATTTGCGTCTCCTCCTCTTTGCATAGAAGATGAAGAGGAGGCGGATTTCCTTAGCAGTGGGGCAGGATCGCACATTATAGTAGCATTTTGAGAGGGCGGCCATATCTTTCACGCCACAGGGGGGGTACACGCCCACGAATGCACGCCCACCTTCTTCACCAGCGCCTCAGGGCGCGAATATGGCGGTAAAATGGCGGTATTTGGCGCCAAATGCAGCAAACAGTCTTTTCACCAAACAGTTCAATATAGGCACACAGGACTCACAATTGCAAGCTTCGTATCCTGTTCGTGACGCCAAGTTTAGTTGACTCGCACCACAATTGTGGATACCAGGGCTATGGGGTACTCGGAGCCGA
The DNA here is from genome assembly GCA_033576555.1 of Oophaga sylvatica. Classification (NCBI taxonomy): domain Eukaryota; kingdom Metazoa; phylum Chordata; class Amphibia; order Anura; family Dendrobatidae; genus Oophaga; species Oophaga sylvatica. Next base: position 374,300,630 of record JARQOD010000004.1, on the reverse strand, counting down.
GCCCATTGATTTCTATGGGAGATGTCACTGGCAGCGGGACTCGGTCCGTGGCCCTGGCGGTCATGCAATGGGGAATATTTACAGGGGATTATTAGGATAGGTAGTTCGTGACGCCACCTGTGGTATCTGATCAATTGGACCAGCGCTGCTATAAGGATCTTCACAGGGGATGTTATGGGGCAGCTGGGTGGTAAGTCTCCCACAGGTGAGACTGGTCCCTGGAAGTCTATGGTGATGATGCAGGGTGTAGTAAGAATTCAGTCACACACAATGCAGCTTCTTTTCATACCTTTACTGGTAGATGGTTCAAGCAGGTCCCGGGGAGCTGGTCGGGGTGGAGAATGCACATTCGGGATAACCGCTGAGCAGGTTAGAGGCCTCCTTTACTTCATATATATCTCTGAGTCCAAACTTGCATGAAGCGAAGTTAACTCTGCAAACTACAGCTTTCTCAATAGCTGCCAAGCCCGGCTGACATTGTGGTGGAGCCTTCTATGTCTCTGATAATCAGATGTTGAGAGAACTAAGTCCTTACTTTTGCAGGGCCCTGCTCAAAGTCCTTGTTCTCCCTGACTCCGGTTACGTATCAGCGCTTAGGGCTGCTCTCTGCGACCTGTAGTCCAGATAGCCTCCGGATTTCTTATCACTAGGCATGAAACTCTAGCAATGCTTCGGACTCCGGTGTCCGGTGAATTAGTGCAGGTAATCCAATACCTGATGCACTTCTCTCTGTCTTCTCCACTATGCCCTTCGCCCTGCTTCCCGCTCTTAACATAAGCACTTGTAGCTTTTGATGGTAATGTCAGCTTTCTTCTAGAGCTCACTGAATAGCTCCCAGTATCCTCCAAGTCCAGACTGGACTGACACTGAACTGCACTGTCCTCAGACAGGACACAGACTGAGGGATGACTCACTCCTGAGCCACCCGGAGCTTGACTGAACTCCTCTCCCTTCTAGGTTGACTGACCTGTCCTAAGACAGGAAGCTTCACTGACTTTTGCTACATGTCACTCCCTTTTATACCCCTGATGGGTGTGTCTGAAAGTGTGAGTGAAGTGAATGCATATCAAGCGTTGCGGTTACCTTCCTGTGCATTTTCCTGGATTATTTGTGTGCCTGACATAGCTGGGCCACACATCGACATCCCGGATATGGGGATCTCCTGCCGTGGGGTTTACCTGGTGGCTCCTCTCCCGGGACGCCCCCTCCCCCCATGGCCTGTTCCTCTTTCTGCAGAGGCCCTAGACTCAGCAGGCTGGATTCCCTTGGGGCCCTACACTGCCCATAGCATCCCCTCCCTCCACCTCGGAGCTCTCCCCTGCAGTCTCCTCACCTGTCCTCACTGTGAGCCCTGTGTGTGTAGTGTCAGTGCATGGCTTACTATCAGGTTTCACTCCCTCCTCCACTATTGGAGGCACATTCAACACATTACCATTAGCATTCACAGTAGAGTCATCACATTCTTGGGGAGCCAAACTTGGGGGTTCAGTGGCCACATACTGGGACACTAGCCGCCCCAAATCGGTCCCAAGCAACACATTGGCAGGAATATTTGACGTTACTCCCACCTCCCGCGTCCCCCTCCCGGCGACCCAGTCCAAAAACACCTTGGCGACTGGCAGCGCCGATTCAACGCCTCCAATTCCGGAGACGGAAAGGGTTTTCCCAGGGACCAAGTCTTGAGGGGACACCACCTCAGGACGTACCAGGGTTCGTTCAGCGCCTTTGTCCTGCAGTCCATGACCGCTGAGCGGCCGATGGTGACGGGTTGCTAATTGTCCAGGGATTTCCCACCACCCCCTCCCACACACAAAACAGTGGACGGTTTCTGGGACAGGGATGGGGCCTTATGGCGCTGGGGACACGCAGCCTTAAAGTGTCCTGGCTGGTTGCAATGATGACAACACCTGGGTTCTGTTCCTGGCCTGGAGAGGGCAGCAGGGGGGTACACCCCTTGGACTCTGGGGGCTGGGTATGGGGCCGGGGCAGGATTGGGCTTACCCCCTCTCCAGGTGCTGCTGGCAGGCTTCTTCGGCTCAGGTGCCCTGTTGTTGGCATACTCGTCTGCCAGGGCGGCTGTAGCAGAAGCTCCCTTTGGTTTCCGGTCACGGAGGAACTGCTGGAGGTCCTCTGGGCAGTTCCACAAGAACTGCTCCATGACGAACAGTTCCAGGACCTCCTGGTGGGTGGTGAGCTCTAGACCCGAAGTCCAGTGCTCCGCAGCTCTCAGCAGGGCCGGCATGTGGTCGGTCCAGGTGTCCTTTGAACCCCACTGCAGGCTCCGGAACTTCCTGCGGTACGACTCCGGGGTGAGGTTGTAGTGCTGGATCAGGGCCCGCTTGATGCTGTTGTAGTCCTGCTCCTCCCCGGCAGGTAAGTCCCCCAAAGCTTCCAGGGACTTACCCCTCAAACGGGGGGTCAGGTACCTTTCCCACTGATCCAGGGCCAGATGGTGTTGGAGGCAGGTTCTCTCAAAGGCCAGCAGAAAGGAATCCAGTTCTCCATCCTTTTCAAGCAAGGTAAAGTCCTCCGCCCGGACCTTGGAAGCCTTGGTCTCCGGTGGGCTGGAGCATCCAGCGGGGGCCCGTGCTGAGCCATCTCCAGTCGGCTCCAGCGCTCCGCAGCTTCACGGCATTCTGCAGCCTGCAGCACACGTTCTGTATGCTCACCCTCCACTGCTTTCTCTGCCGCCGCTTGCTCACGCTCTGCTGCTTTCTCTGCCGCCACCAGGAGTCTGTCATGGGTGGCGTTATTACCAGCCTCAAGCTGTGCCATAGGCGCTTGGAAAAGGGCCTCCAATCTGGACAGGCTGGGACGGGCAGGTGGTGGACACTCCACTGCGGGACTGAGCATGGGGGTCTGGCTTCTTGGGGAGCCCTGGCTGAGCTCCCCCTCGCCTTCATCGGTATCGACCTCCTCATAGACCATAGCATTGGCCTCCCCCTTTGCCTTACTCCTGGTGCCTTCTGCCATCTTGGGAACCTCTGGTTACTGACACAGCTGCAACCCTGACCTTGCACACAACTTATTATATTTACACTCTGACCGTCTAGTGCTGGGCTGACCTTAAGACCCCAGCAGTGAAAGTTACCGCTGGTAGTCTTTAGTGTCTGGGAGTAGGGGTCCCACGCACACTATTACTCTGATCTAACTGCTGCCACCAATGTGAAGGAAACCCGCTTCCTCATCGTCTTGCTCTTCTGTGAGAGTAGAGCGAGTCTGCCATCCGCTCACAGTTCTTAAACCTGCTAGGTCCCTCCCCTCAGTGTCAGAGGGTGGGCTAATAATCTCCACCCTTCAGCTCCCTGCAGAATTTATTCCCAATATCTAAGAAAGGGGTTAACTTTCTCCAGGACGATCGGATCAGGACACGAGAGGTACCAGTGAATGCAGTTTGTTTTGCCTGTCGCGTGGAGATCTAACATGGCCCGATTGGCCCTCCACAGCGACCCAATCTCTATATCTCAGGTCCCCGAGCCATCACCGACTCGGGAGTCGCACTGTCAGATGCGCGAGGTCCGCAGGATCACGCAGATATTTTTTATGAGTCTGTACCTCGAAAGGTGTGCTCATAATTCATAATCCTAGAATGGAGTCATTGTGGCTGGGAGAGACAATGGATGTGTTTTCTGTGTCTAGCTGACAGGTATAATCTAATTGAAGCCCCCAGGCATCTCATGCCCCATGCTGGCGTGGCTCCAGACTCCAGCTTTGAAGTCCTGTTTTGGCCTGATCTACTTAGCATACTAAAGACCTTGTTATTCAACAGTGGAACACTAAACCCTGTTTTCTTCAATATACCTACAGGCCCTGGGGGTTAGGAGCAGTTAGCTGCCTGTGGCTGTTCCTTCATCACAGTGAGGTGCACCCTCAGAGCAGCTACATAATCATTTTATAGCGGCTTAGTATACATTTTTTGCAAAAAACGTATCAACCAAATACCCTGTGTTTTATCATCTTTTTACTAGAACTTGCAGTTTACTGTTACTTTTTTACAACAGAGTATTTTTATACATTTGTTTTACTGTGCTTTTCTATGTTTCAGTCTTCCAGTGGTGTGAACATTGTCCCTACAGGCTTGTTTACTGTGTGCATGGCTCATGTGTTTGTTTTTGTAGTCAATTGATTTCTTACTTTTGCAGGACTATGGAGATTTTCCACCCCTCCTTTGTGAGACATGCACATAAAGGCCGTTCTCTGTAGCGTGTCCACATTGGACATTACCTTTCTGAATCCTGCTCATATAGGTACTATGCACATGACCAGGTTTTTAAATACATCAGTTAATGATTAAATACATTAGTCAGGGACTGCTCTGATACGAGTATACCTTGACATTTGGTAGAGCGGCATAGTATACATTTTTTGCAAAAACCGTATCAACCAAATACCCTGTGTTAAATCATCTTTTTACTAGCACTTGCAGTTTTCTGTTACTTTTTTACAACAAGGTATTTTTATACGTTTGTTTTACTGTGCTTTTCTATGTTTCAGTCTTCTGGTGGTGTGAACTATGTCCCTATAGGCTTGTTCACTGTGCATGGCTCATGTGTTTGTGTTATTAATCGTTTTATCGTAGAAATTATTAGATCAGGAATATTTGCACAAAATTGCAGGGAGATGAGTTTTAGGATCCATGTAGTTGCGTGGAGGTGGTACAAATACACCAGTAATAATGGTGATGATGATGATAATATTAATATATTAATAATAATAATAATAATAATAATAGTCTTACATTATTATTATTATTTAGTTTGTTTTCTACAAATTCAGGTTTCGCTATATGATAACAATATCACTTTGTTTTCTTGTAGAATATTTGATTCTGGAAACTATTGAGTGATTCATGTTACCCTATTGTAATACCAAGTGAAACTAAAGGCCAATATATGCATGACCGGGTCCGTGGGTGAGTAAATAGGACTCTTCTATAGATGGTGCCACTCTGACGACTGAACAATGTTTTTGTTATTCTCATTTTAGTTATGCATAAAGGGAACATGCAAATCTGCCATTCTGTCTTGCATGCAATTAAAAAAAAGATGGAAATGTTATTAATGTGATATTTGACATTTGCTCTTTTCTACATCTTTGTTTTTAGAAATGGTCATCACTGATTATACTGAGTTATGGGTCTCCAGTACAGACAGGGCAAAGTGTTGAGATAGAGTTCACAGAGCAGGCCTTGGAAACTCTATCCTTATAATCAGTAGTGGGGTCTCTAGACACCTCCTATAACACAAAACAGCTGTTCAACTTCAACTTGGTTTCTTATGAACTCAGTGGTTAATCTGATAGTTTGGGATGTTTACTTGAACTTGAACATGAAATTTACATTTAATGTAGCATTTCAGAGGGTCCTTTATGCATACTACAAGGGATAGAAGGGACATTATCTCTGTAAGAGTGGAGTTGGCTTCCCTGGAGTTGGCTTCCCTGGGCATAAAGTATATGGTAGGTTACTTTGGTCCTTTAGACATGATTGGGAGATGGACTTTCCCCATTTTCATGCCCCATAAAGTATTCCTCTATTTTCAACTGCAATTGAAGAGAGTCCACATGAAAAGGCAAGTCCTAGCTGCCCATAATAGTGGTCAGGGCAAGGAGAGGTCAATCCTTTATACAGAAAAAGTTAATGACTTGTAGAGTTTGGGCAGTTGAATACACAGTTTCAGCAAAGTCATCAAAAGAAAATCCAACAAAAAGCAGGAATCAAGAAAATCTCGTTAACATTGCATACTAATGAGATCGCTAGCGTGATTGTTATAATATCGCTAGTGGCTTCCTAATTTAGCAATGTCGTTAAGGACGCTATCGCGGTTAGCGATCTCCTTAACGACTTTAGCGGTACAAAATACCGCTAAATCGCTAAAAAAAAGGTGCCACACTGAGCGATATATACTTACCAGCGGGACACCGACGATAAAAATAGGGTCCTGAACGATGTCAGCGACGAACGAGATCACAGCAGGATCTCAGCAGGGGCCACGTCGTCGCTAGATGCCGCACACAACAACGTCGCTAACGGGATCGCTAAATAGTGACGTTTTTTAGCGATCTCGTTAGCGACGCTGTTTAGTGTGGCATACCCTTAAGGATGGCCAGACCCGTGTATGTTCGGATCCATCAGGTTCGGCCAAATTTTATAAAAAAGTAAGGATCGGGTATCAGAACGGTACTGTGATGGACACACAGGTTGTGTTCAGGGAGTGTGACGGACACACAGATTGTGTCTAGGGAACGAACACTAGAGGAAGTGAGTGGGGAAAACAGCAGTAACTAAAAGAAGTGTATGGCTGCTGCTGAGAGCACACTACACTAAACGGGACCTGAGACACATGATCACCGGGGGGAGTGGCTGGAGAAGGAGCTATGCTCTGTGCAAGGGAGATAGAGACTAGTCAGACAAGCCGGGTTCAATAGCCAGAGGGCAACGCAGTATCCAAGGGTGCAGAGTAAAGAATGGTCACTGTTATGTTTTGGTAGCTGAGGAGAGCAGGCAAAAACGGCAATACACCAGAGAGGTTGGAATCTACTGGATTGCAGTACCCTGACTAACCACCACAACTAAAGGCAGCCGTGGAGCGTTCCTACGTTGGTACTAGATGCCTCGTCACAGCCTGAGAGGCTAACTACACCTAAAGATAGAAAGAGGAAAGCTATCTGCCCCGGAGCAGATCCCCAAAGAACATAGGAAGCCCCCAAACATGTAATGGCGGTTAGACAAGAGGAAATACAGACACAGACAGAAAATAGTATGAGCAAACGCTGGGGCCCAATCTGCCTAGACAGATAAGGATAGGAAGGATACTTACTGCAATTCCAAAAAACCCTAAAAAAAGCCAACGCTACTAATTGCAAAAAACACCTGAGATCACACGACCTCTACCACCTAAATTAGTTCTCTGGTGTAACAAAACTAAGCCGCAGCCACAGAAAAAACTGGAAAAGGCAAATGAACAAACAACAGTGGCTCCAGAGGAACCGAGAGGAGACCAAGCCCTCCGGGGAGGGGAACCTGGCCAACCTCACAGAAATGCAAAGAAAAATGCAAATGGCAAGCACAAAAACAAAAAACAGAAAATATCTTATCTGAGAGCAGGAGAAGAGGCAAGATTCAGCAAGCTTCCAAGTGAGCCAGGAAACAACGTTGAGACAAGAACAATTGATCACCAGCAACCATGATGGGGGGAAACCTCCCTTATATCCAGCCAGTCTGTACTTCCTGATTGCCAATCCTCAATGAATGGTTCAGTACTGTTTGTAACCACCAGAGGGAGCTTCTGCTCAGAATTCATTTCTAAAACATTCATAACAGTACCCCCCCCTTGAGGAGGGGTCACCGAACCCTCATTTGTGCAACCAGGTCGGTCAGGATGAGCTCTGTGATACGCACGGATCAATCTCCTAGCATGGATGTCCGAAGCAAACACCCAAGAATTGTCCTCCTGACCATAACCTCTCCACTTAACCAAATACTGGAGTTTCCGTCTAGAAAAATGAGAATCCAATATTTTCTCAACCACATACTCCAGATTGCCCTCAACCAAAACAGGGTCAGGGGGCGCAGCCATAGGAACCACTGGCTCGACAAACCTCTTCAATAAGGACTTGTGGAACACGTTATGGATCTTAAATGTCCCTGGAAGAAGCAAACGAAAGGAAACAGGATTAAGAATCTCCATGATCTTATAAAGTCCAATGAACCTAGGCTTAAACTTAGGAGATGCAACTCTCATAGGGATATTTCTTGAGGATAACCAGACCAAGTCCCCCACTTTAAACCAAGGACCATCAGTCCTATGCCGGTTGGCAAACCGCTGGGCCTTCTCCTGTAATGTATGGTGTACAGTTCATATAGCGTCTTGTGCTTGGGTGCGAGGAAAACACATGAGACACAGGTTTGATATAGAAGGACTTGTATTACTTCATACAAGTGGCAAAAAGGGTCACACAGTTTGCAGGTACAGAAGCAGGAGACACAGCAGGCCAGAGTAACTTAAGCTCAGCAATAACTCTCCACAACAGGTTCAGGATCTCTTCTCTGTTACCGTAATTCCATGCAAACGTGGATTTATCAAATAGCAGGTTTCCAGAGTCCACAAGTGTTCCAAAGTTCCTCAGTAGGAAATAGCTGGAGTACAAAGTCTAAGGTTTCCAGGAGTCAGGTCACAGGCTCACTGCAGGCTTGATTCTGAAGCACTGATTGCTCAGCTGAGGCTGCTTAAGAAGCAAGAGGGAGAGAATCAGGGCGGGAACATGAAAGCTGGAAACTCCATATTGACTGAGGGCAAGATAGCTGCAGCAATACAGAAAGCAAAATGGCCGACGGAAAAACTGAGTTTCAAGAAACATGTACAAAGAACCTTACATCTCCTGAGAGAGGGACAACCTTTCCACTACCTGGTCCCAAATCTGCTGCATACGCTCCACAACAGAGTCAACACCCGGATAGACAGAAGCCTCCGTCTGTCCAGAAGAAAATCGAGGGTGAAACCCAAAATTGCAGAAAAATGGAGACATCAAAGTGGCAGAGCTTGCCCTATTATTAAGAGCAAACTCAGCCAAAGGCAAAAAAGAGACCCAGTCATCTTGATCAGCAGACACAAAGCATCTCAGATAAGTCTCCAATGTCTGGTTTGTTCTCTCAGTTTGTCCATTGTTCTGAGGATGAAAAGCAGAGGAGAAAGACAATTGAACACCAAGTTTAGAACAAAAAGTCCTCCAAAATCTGGAAACTGGACTCCTCTGTCAGACACAATGTTCTCAGGAATGCCGTGTAACCGAACCACGTGCTGAAATAACAAAGGCACCAATTCGGAGGAGGAAGGCAACTTAGGTAATGGCACAAGATGTATCATCTTGGAAAACCTATCACAAATCACCCAGATAACGGTCATTCTCTGAGAAACAGGGAGGTCGGAAATAAAATCCATAGAGATATGGGTCCATTGTCTCTTGGGCACAGGCAATGGCATCAACAAACCACTAGAGCGAGAGCAAGGCTTGGAGCGAGAGCAAGTCCCACAGAACTGCACAAACTCCCTGACGTCACGAGACAAAGTAGGCCACCAAAAGGACCGACTCACCAAGTCTCTGGTACCAAAAATTCCGTGATGACCGGCCAACGCGGAACAATGAATCTCAGACATCACACTCTTCTTCCACTGGTCTGGGACAAACAATTTCCCAACAGGGCAGCGCTCGGGTTTATCCTCCTGACACCCCTCCAGAGCCAGTCTCAAATTGGGCAAGATGGCGGAAAGAACTACACCCTCTTTCAAAATAACAGCAGGATGAGATAACTCAGGAGAGTCCGCAAGGAAACTCCTCGAGAGGGCATCCGCCTTAACATTCTTAGTGCCAGGAAGAAAGGAAACCACAAAATTAAAACGTGTGAAAAACAAGGCCCACCTGGCCTGTCTAGGATTAAGTCGCTTGGCTGATTCCAGATAAACCAGATTCTTATGGTCCGTGAGGATCACCACCTGATGTTTTTTCTCCCTCCAGCCAATGTCTCCACTCTTCAAAATCCCACTTCATGGCCAATAACTCCCGATTACCCACGTCATAATTACGTTCAGTTGGAGAAAATTTTCGAGAGAAAAAAGCACAAGGGTTACTTTTAGAGGTCTCAGGATCTCTTTGGGACAAAACGGCACCTCCCCCAATTTCAGAGGCATCAACCTCCACCTGAAATGGCAGAGAAACATCAGGCTGCCGTAGAACAGGAGCAGAAGTGAATCTCTGTTTAAGTTCCTGAAACGCAGAGACTGCCTCAGGAGGCCAATTCACCACATCAGAACCCTTTTTGGTCAAATCAGTCAATGGTTTAACAATAACAGAGAAATTACCAATAAATTTACGATAAAAATTGGCAAAACCCAAGAATCTCTGAAGAGCCTTTAATGAAGTAGGTTGGACCCAATCACAGATGGCCTGAACCTTGACCGGGTCCATTTCAATAACAGATGGAGACAAAATGAATCCCAGAAATGAGATCCTCTGTACACCAAAAAGACACTTTGATCCCTTCACATACAGAGCATTCTCTCTCAAAATCTGGAACACAGTCCGAACATGTTTCACATGAGAGTCCCAGTCATTGGAAAAAATCAAGATATCATCCAAATAAACAATCAGAAATTTATCCACAAAATCCCTGAAAATGTCATTCATGAAGGACTGGAAGACGGAAGGAGCATTAGTGAGCCCAAAGGGCATCACTAGGTACTCAAAATGCCCCTCTGGGGTATTAAACGCCGTCTTCCATTCATCCCCATGCTTAATGCGAATAAGGTTATACGCCCCCCTGAGGTCAAGCTTGGTAAACCAAGTAGCACTTTTCACCCTGGAAAACAGGTCAGAAATCAAGGGTAACGGATATTGATATTTCACAGTGATATTGTTCAAGAGACGATAATCAATACACGACCTTAATGAACCATCCTTTTTGGCCACAAAGAAAAAACCAGCACCCAAGGGTGAAGAGGATGGTCTGATATGACCCTTCTCCAATGACTCCTTGATATAAGACCGCATAGCGTCATGTTCAGGTACAGACAAGTTAAAAAGGCGACCTTTAGGGAATTTACTACCAGGCACTAATTCAATAGCGCAGTCATAGCTCCTATGGGGGGCAAGGATACAGATTTACTTTTGCTAAACACATCAGAAAAATCAGTCAAAAAGTCAGGCACATATTGAGCCTGGTGAGAGGTAGAAAAAACAGGAGTGTTGGCATTAACACATTGGCAGCTCCAACTGGTTACAGACACAGATTTCCAATCCAAAACAGGATTATGAGACTGCAACCAAGGGAAACCTAGTACAATAATGTCATGCAAATTATACAGCACCAAAAATTTGCAACTCTCCTGATGATCAGGTTCAACCCTCATTATCACCTGAGTAGAGAACTGGGGTTTATTCTCAGCCAAAGGGGTAGAATCAATCCCCAGTAGGGGAATAGACTTCCGTAGGGGTATCAAGAGAAACCCACAACATTTAGCAAAATCAAAATCCATCAGGTTAATAGCTGCTCCCGAATCAACAAAAGCCTGAGCAGAAAATGTGGACAGGGAGCAAATCAAGGTAACAGTCAACAGAAATTTAGTCTGAACACTACCCAAGACAACTGAGCGTGCAAAACGTCTTCCCCGCTTAGGGCAGACTGAAATAGCATGAGAGGCATCACCACAGTAGAAACATAACCCGTTGCGTTTTCGAAACTCATGACGCTGAGCCCCAGAAGCCACTCCATCACACTGCATGGGCTCAGAAGCTGGTTCACAAGGCAACACTATTCCATGCATACCTCTACACTCACGCAAACGTCTGTCAATTTGAATTGCTAATGACATAGAATCATTGAGACCAGAGGGAGCAGGGAAACCCACCATAACATCTTTTACATTCTCTGACAGACCCTTCCGAAAAAGGGCTGCCAAAGCATCATCATTCCATTTGGTCAGAACTGCCCACTTTCGGAATTTCTGACAGTACAACTCAGCGTCCTCAAGCCCCTGATTTAATGCCTACAAGGGTTTTTCAGCTTGATCAGTGACATTAGGTTCATCGTACAATAACCCCAGAGCCAGAAAAAATGCATCAACATTACTCAAAACAGGGTCCCCAGGTGTCAGGGAAAAAGCCCAATCCTGAGGATCGCTGCGCAGGAGAGAGATGACAATTTGAACCTGCTGTGCTGTGTTCCCTGAGGACTTAGGTTTTAAGGCAAAAAACAACTTACAGTTATTTTTGAAATTCAGAAATTTAGCTCCATCCCCCCAAAACAAATCTGGCTAGGGGATCCTAGGTTCCACAACCAGCAACCCTGCAAGATAGGTAGCAATACTCCGAACTTCAGTGGCAAGCTGATCCAAACGGCCAGACAACTGTGCAAACTCCATTGAGAGAAAAAAAAACAAAAAAACAATCCTCCTCAGCACCCAGAGAAAAAGAGGGAAAAAAAAATGCAGAAAAAAAAAAATCTCTGACAACTCTGACAACTTTTTTCTTTCACACTATTTTTCCCTTCTGTGAGTACCATATAATTTTTAGTTTGGGCCGGTGATACTGTTATGTTTTGGTAGCTGAGGAGAGCAGGCAAAAACAGCAATACACCAGAGAGGTTGGAATCTACTGGATTGCAGTACCCTGACTAACCACAACTAAAGGCAGCCGTGGAGCGTTCCTATGTTGGTCCTAGATGCCTCATCACAGCCTGAGAGGCTAACTACACCTAAAGATAGAAAGAGGAAAGCTATCTGCCCCAGAGCAGATCCCCAAAGAACATAGGAAGCCCCCAAACATGTAATGGCGGTTAGACAAGAGGAAATACAGACACAGACAGAAAATAGTATGAGCAAATGCTGGGGCCCAATCTGCCTAGACAGAAAAGGATAGGAAGGATACTTACTGCAATTCCAAAAAACCCTAAAAAAAGCCAACGCTACTAATTGCAAAAACACCTGAGATCACACGACCTCTACCACCTAAATTAGTTCTCTGGTGTAACAAAACTAAGCCGCAGCCACAGAAAAAACTGGAAAAGGCAAATGAACAAACAACAGTGGCTCCAGAGGAACCGAGAGTAGACCAAGCCCCCCGGGGAGGGGAACCTGGCCAACCTCACAGAAATGCAGAGAAAAATGCAAATGGCAAGCACAAAAACAAAAAACAGAAAATATCTTATCTGAGAGCAGGAGAAGAGGCAAGACTCAGCAAGCTTCCAAGTGAACCAGGAAACAACTTTGAGACAAGAACAATTGATCACCGGCAACCATGATGGGGGGAAACCTCCCTTATATCCAGCCAGTCCATACTTCCTGATTGCCAATCCTCATTGAATGGTTCAGTATTGTTTGTAACCACCATAGGGAGCTTCTGCTCAGAATTAATTTCTAAAACATTCATAACAGGTCACATACAAGGCAAAGTCAGAAACCAGTCAGGAACGCAGTAACCAAGGGCACAGACAAGGAGGACAGTCAGCGGGCAAGTCAGAGATCAGAACCATAGAAATAGCAGAGGTACAGAATCAGAGCGCAGACACAAAACGAGGGACAAGCCGGATCATACACAGAACAAGCACACGGGAGCAAACGGTATAAACAGTTATAGCAGGGTCAGCTGCTCAGCCGAGGACAGAACTATCACTGACAAAACCCCAACAGGAGAGCGGGTTAATATAGTCCTCCCCAGTCCAAAAGGAGGCCAGCAAAGTTAACTCCATAGAGCTCAGTATGGGGAATGGAATTCCTGTCCAGAGCCATGACAGTATCCCTCTCTCAACGGAGGGGCCACAGGAACCCCAGGTTTCTCAGGATGTCTGATATGAAATGCTCGAACCAACCGATCAGCATGTTCCGAATGCGCTGGCACCCAAGACCGATCCTCAAAACCATACTCCTTCCAATGAACAAGATACTGCAAAGTACCATGAACCCTCCGAGAATCCACAATGCGTCCCGCCTCGTACTCCATGTGGCCATCAACTAGAACCAGTTCCCAAAGATTTCAAAAGAGATTTGTGAAACAAATTGGAAATCTTTAGGAGTCTGGGAGGCGCAACCTAAAGCCAACTGGATTCACAATCTCAACAATTTCATATGGGCCAATAAACTTAGGACCCAGCTTAGCAGAGGGAACCTTAAGTTTAATGTTTTGAGTGGACAACCACACCTTCTGCCCAACCTGGAGAGTAGGACCAGATACTCGCTTATTATCTGAAAAAAATGTGTACTTTTTCTGTGCCTTGGTAATGTTTTGTCGAACCTTGGTCCACAACTCCTTTAGACGCTGCACAGCCCCCTCAGCCCCAGGACAACCGGAGTCCAAATGAGAGAACTCTACAAAATGTGGATTAAACCCATAATTGGCAACAAAGGGGGACATGCCAGTGGCCTGGCTAACACGATTATTAAAAGCGAATCCAGCAGAAGCCTAAGCATTCCACCAATCCTATTGTCGAGTGGAGGCTAGACAACACAAAATTTGTTCCAGCGACTGATTCGTACGTTCAGTCTGGCCATTTGTCTCCGGATGGTATGCAGAGGAAAAGGATAAAGAAATACCCCACTTTTTACAAAACGCCCTCCAGAACTTAGCGATAAATTGGATACCTCTGTCAGACACCACATTCAAAGGAACGCCATGCAAACGCACTTCATGTTGCACAAACAACCTGGACAATGTCTCTGCAGAAGGTAGCACAGATAAAGGTACGAAATGGGCTTGCTTAGAGAACCTGTCCACTACCACCCACACAACAGTGTTACCCCTGGAAGAAGTGAGATTGGTGATAAAATCCATGAACAGATGAGTCCATGGTCTATCAGGAATTGGCAAAGGCACCAATTCCCCAGCCAGCCAGCTATGAGGACTCTTAGTACAAGCAGACGTTCCATACGCAGACACAAACTTTCGGACATCAGCAATCAGTGAGGGCCACCAAAAAACCCTAGCCACAGCCCCACAAGTGGCCGAGATCCCAGGATGCCCACTCAAAACAGACTCATGGAACTCCCGTAAATCTAATTTAGAAAACCATTTTGCCCCGGACAACTGGTTACACAAATCGGGAATAAGAGGGAGCGGGTATGTGTTTCTCACCGTGATCTTATTGAGTTCCTGAAAATCGAGTCAAGGGCACAAACCACCATCTTTATTTTTAACCCCTTCACCCCCAAGGGTGGTTTGCACGTTAATGACCGGGCCAATTTTTACAATTCTGACCACTGTCTCTTTATGAGGTTATAACTCTGGAACGCTTCAACGGATCTTCGCGATTCTGAGATTGTTTTCTCGTGACATATTGTACTTCACGTTAGAAGTAAAATTTCTTCGATATAACTTGCGTTTATTTTTGAAAAAAAACGCAAATATGGCGAAAATTTTTAAAATTTTGCAATTTTCAAACTTTGAATTTTTATTCCCTTAAAACAGAGAAATATGTCACATAAAATAGTTAAGAAATAACATTTCCCACATGTCTACTTTACATCAGCACAATTTTGGAAACAAAATTTTTTTTTGTTAGGAAGTTATAAGGGTTAAAAGTTGACCAGCGATTTCTCATTTTTACAACAAAATTTACAAAGCCATTTTTTTTAGGACCACCTCTCATTTGAAGTCACTTTGAGGGGTCTATATGGCAGAAAATACCCAAAAGTGACACCATTCTAAAAACTGCACCCCTCAAGGTACTCAAAACCACATTCAAGAAGATTATTAACCCTTCAGGTGCTTCACAGGATCTAAAGCAACGTGGAAGGAAAAAATGAATATTTAACTTTTTAGCCACAAAAATGATCTTTTACAAACTTTTTTTTTATTTTCACAAGGGTAAAAGGAGAAAATGGACAGATAAGGTTGTTATGCAATTTCTCCTGAGTACGCCAATACCCAATATGTGGGGGAAAACCACTGTTTGGGCACACGGCAGAGCTCGTAAGGGAAGGAGCGCCGTTTGACTTTTTCAAACTAAAATTGGCTGGAATTGAGATTGGACACCATGTCGTGTTTGGAGAGCCCCTGATGCGCCTAAACAGTGGAAACCCCCACAAGTGACACCATTTTGGAAACTAGACCCCCTAAGGTACTTATCTAGATCTGTTGTGAGCACTTTGAACTCCCAAGTGTTTCACAAAAGCTTATAATGCCTGGGTGTGAAAATAAAACAAAACAATTTTCCACAAAAATGATTTTTTAGTCCCAAATTTTTGAATTTTCCCAAGGAAATTGGACCCCAAAAGTTGTTGTCCAATTTGTCCTGAGTACGCTGATACCCCATATGTGGGGGGGGGAACTGTTTGGGTGCACGGCAGGGCTTGGAAAGGAAGTAGTAACGTTTTGGAATGCAGACGTTGATGGGGTCATGTTCCGTTTGCAGTGCCCCAGATGAGCCTAAACAGTGGAAACCCCCCACAAGTGACCCCATTTTGGAAACTATACCCCCTAAGGAACTTATCTAGATCTTTGGTGAGCACTTTGAACCCTCAAGTGCTTCACACAAGTTTATAATGCCCGGGCATGAAAATAAAAAATCTTATTTTTTTCCCACAAAAATTATATTTTAGTCACTAATTTTTTATTTTCTCAAGGGTAACAGGAGAAAATGGACCACATAAGTTGTTGTCCAATTTGTCCTGAGTACGCTGATACCCCATATGTGGGTGGGAACCACTGTTTGGGCGCACGGCAGAGCTCGGAATGGAAGGAGCACCATTTGACTTTTTCCAACCAAAATTGGCTGGAATTGAGATTGGATGCCATGTTGCATTTGGAGAGCCCCTGATGTGCCTAAACAGTGGAAACCCCCCACAAATGACCCCATTTTGGAAACTAGACCCCATAAGGAACTTTTCTAGATCTTTGGTGAGCAATTTGAACCCCCAAGTGCTTCACACAAGTTTATAACGTAGAGCCGTAAAATTTAAAAATCATATTTTTTCCACAAAAATGATCTTTTCACCCCAATTTTTATTTTTCCAAGGGTAACAAGACTCCAAAAGTTATTGTGCAATTTGTCCTGAGTGCGCTGATACCCCATATGTGGGGGTAAACCACTGTTTGGGTGCATGGCAGAGTTTGGAAGGGAAGGAGCGCCGTCTGACTTTTTCAACGCAGAATTGGCTGGACGCCATGTCGTGTTTGGAGAGCTCCTGATCTGCCTAAACAGTGGAAACCCCCATAAATGACGCCATTTTGGAAACTAGACCCCTCAAGGAACTTATCTAGATGTGTGGTGAGAACTTTTAACCCCCAGGTGTTTCACTAAAGTTTATAACGTACAGCCGTAAAATAAAAAATCTTTTTTTTTTTTACAAAAATGATTTTTTCGTCCCAAATATTTTATTTTCACAAGGGTAACAGAAGAAATTGGAACCCAATAGTTGTTGTCCAATTTGTCCTGAGTACGCTGATACCCAATATGTGGGAGAAAACTACTGTATGGGCGCACGTCAGGGCTCGGAAGGGAAGTAGTGACGTTTTGGATTGCAGACTTTGATGGAATGGTCTGGGGGCGTCATGTCACATTTGGAGAGCCCCTGATGCACCTATACAGTGGAAACCCCCCACAAGTGACCCCATTTTGGCAAATAGACCCCACAAGGAACTTATCTAGATGTGTGGTGAGCACTTTGAACCCCGAAGTGCTTCACAGAAGTTTATAACGTACAGCCGTAAAATAAAAAATCTTTTTTTTTTTACAAAAATGATTTTTTCGCCCCCAATATTTTATTTTCACAAGGGTAACAGAAGAAATTGGAACCCAAAAGTTGTTGTCCAATTTGTCCTGAGTACACTGATACCCAATATGTGGGAGAAAACTACTGTATGGGCGCACGTCAGGGCTCGGAAGGGAAGTAGTGACGTTTTGGATTGCAGACTTTGATGGAATGGTCTGGGGGCGTCATGTCGCATTTGGAGAGCCCCTGATGCGCCTAAACAGTGGAAACCCCCCACAAGTGACCCCATTTTGGAAAATAGACCCCACAAGGAACTTGTCTAGATGTGTGGTGAGCACTTTGAACCCCGAAGTGCTTCACAGAAGTTTATAACGCACAGCCGTAAAAATAAAAAATCCTTTTTTTTTTTTGCAAAAATGATTTTTTTGCCCCAATATTTTATTTTTACAAGGGTAACAGGAGAAATTGGACCCCAAAAGTTGTTGTCCAATTTGTCCTGAGTACGCTGATATCCAATATGTGGGAGAAAACTACTGTATGGGTACACGTTGGGGCTCGGAAGGGAAGTAGTGACGTTTTGGATTGCAGACTTTGATGGAATGGCCTGGGGGCGTCATGTCGCATTTGGAGAGCCCCTGATGCGCCTAAACAGTGGAAATCCCCAACAAGTGACCCCATTTTGGAAAATAGACCCCACAAGGAACTTATCTAGATGTGTGGTGAGCGCTATGAAGCCCCAAGTGCTTCACAGAAGTTTATAATGTACAGCCGTAAAAACAAAAAAATATTTTTTTTTGTACAAAAATGATATTTTCGCCCCCAGTTTTTTATTTTCCCAAGGGTAGCAGAAGAAATAGGACAAATTGCACAATAACTCTTGGGGTCCAGAGTACGCTGATACCCCATATGTGGGGATAAACTACTGTTTGGACGCATGGCAGAGCTGAGAAGTGAAGGAGCACCGTTTGACTTTTTCAACGCAGAATTGGCTGGAATTGAGATCAGACGCCATGTCACATTTGGAGAGCCCCTGATGTGCCTAAACAGCTGAAACCCCCCAATTCTAACTCCAACCCTAACCCCAACACACCCCTAACCCTAGTCCCAACCCTAACCACAAACCTAACCCTAACACACCCCTAATCCCAACCCTAACCCTAATCCTAACTTTAGCGCCAACCCTAACCCTAACTTTAGCCGCAACCCTAACCCTAACCCTAATGGGAAAATGGAAATAAATACTTTTTTTTAATTTTATTATTTTTCCCTTACTAAGGGGGTGATAAAGGGGGGTTTGATTTACTATTTATAGCGGGTTTTTATGATTGGCAGCTGTCACGCTAAAAGACGCTTTTTATTGCAAAAATAGTTTTTGCATCATCACATTTTGAGAGCTATAATTTTTGCATATTTTGGCCCACAGAGTCATGTGAGGTCTTATTTTTTGCGGGACGAGTTGACGTTTTTATTCATACCATTTTTGAGCACGTGACGTTTTTTGATCGCTTTTTATTTCGATTTTTGGGAGGTTAGAATGAACAAAAATCAGCAATTCATGAATTTCTTTTGGGGGAGGCGTTTATACCGTTCCGCGTGTGGTAAAATTGATAAAGCAGTTTTATTCTTCGGGTCAGTACGATTATGGCGATACCTCATTTATATCATTTTTTCATGTTTGGCGCTTTTATAGAATAAAAATAATTTTATATAAAAAATAATTATTTTTGCATCGCTTTATTCTGCGAGCTATAACTTTTTTATTTTTTCGCTGATGATGCTTTATGATGGCTCGTTTTTTGCGGGACAAGATGACGTTTTCAGCGGTACCATGATTTTTTATATCGGTCTTTTTGATCGCGTGTTATTCCACTTTTTGTTCGGCGGTATGATGATAAAGCATTGATTTTTTGCTTCGTTTTTTTTTTTTTTTTTAAGGGGTTCACTAAAGGGGTTAACTAGTGGGACAATTTTATAGGGGGGGTCGTTATGGACGCGGCGATACCAAATATGTGTACTTTTATTGTTTTTTTTTTTTATTTACAGAGAAGAGTGAATTTATTGGGGAATATTTTTTTTTTTTTTTATTTATTTTGGATTTTTTTTTTACACATGTTTATTTTTACTTTTTTAACTTTTTTACTTTGTCCCAGGGTGGGACATCACAGTATTTTATCAGATCGCTGGTGTGACAGTGTGACTGTCACACCAGCGATCGCACAGGCATAGATGCAGGCTTCTCAGTGCCTGCTCTCGGCAGGCACTGAGGTAGCCGCCTCCCTCCAGGACCCCGGCGCCATCTTGGATCCGGGTCCTGGGAGGGAGGAAGCCCTCAGAACAGCGCGATCACATCGCGCTGCTCTGAGGGTCTCAGGGGGGCGCGCAGGGAGCCCCCACCCTGCGCGATCCTCCCCTGTGCCCCCAGTACACCGCGATCATGTTTGATCGCGGTGTGCAAGGGGTTAATGTGCCGGGAGCGGTCCGTGACCGCTCCTGACACACAGTCATGGGTGTCAGCTGTGATAAATAGCTGACACCCGGCGGCGATTAGCTGCGCTCCCCTCAGGAGCGCAGCTGATCGCCTATGACGTACTATCCCGTCCCCGGTCATACGGGCCCAGGTACCATGGACGGGATAGTACGTCCGATGGCAGTAAGGGGTTAACAAAAAAAAACCCGTCTGCCACAGGAGAAACAGGACGACGATTATGCCCCTTACGGAGGCTCTCAGCAATATACTCCTTCATGGCAACCCGTTATGGACCTGAAAGGTTAAATAACTGGGCCTTGGGTAATTTAACACCCGGAATCAAATCAATGGCGCAATCAAAAGGACGATGTGGTGGTAAAACCTCAGCCTCGCTTTCGGAGAACACGTGTTCGAAATCCTCTAGGTACTCTGGAATACCATACGTACCGACAGACGAAATAGACACAGAATTACAACATTGTTTAACTCAATGGGATCCCCATTGAACAATTTCTCTGGGTTTCCAATTAATTACAGGATTATGACGTTGCAACCAGGGAAAACCCAGAACCAACCGCGCAGGTAGTTTGTCCAAAACAAAGCACGTAATATATTCCATATGAGAAGAGCCCACCTAATGGTCCCGTCACACTCTTCAATGTCCCAGCGATCCCACCAACGATACGACGTGGATGGGATCACTGGGACATCGTTAGCTGATCGCTGGTGAGCTGTCACATGGGAATTCTCACCAGCGATCAGGACCAGCGAGCACGCAGGTATCCAATGTACACATCTTGTAACTAAGCACCGCGCGGCACCTAGTTACCCGATATGTACCCTAGATACCGGCTCTCAGCGCTCTACAGCAGAAGCTGGGAGCTGGTAACCAGGGTACATATCGGGTAACTAGGTGCCGCGCGGTGCTTAGTTACCCGATATGTACATTCGATACCATCTCCCAGCTCGCTGATCGTTGGTCTCCCGCTGTCACACGCAGCAATACGCGCTGGCCAGCGGGACACCAACTATGAAAAAATGGTCCAGGACATTCAACGACGATCAGCGATACCCAGTAGGGGGGCTGGTCGTCGCTGTGTGTCACACTAAGCGAGATCGCTGGCTAGGTCGCTGTTGCATCACAAAATCGGTGATGCTTTCAGCGATCTCGCTAGCGATCTCGCTTAGTGTGACGGGGGCTTTAAGCAAGAACATTTCCGAGACATGGGTGATTCCCCACTTGATGAGGGGAGTGGAGTCAATGGCCACAACCTTTAGTGGCGTCTCAAGCCTAACTGTCCCTATTTTGCAGAGTGTAACCAAGTTGGAGTCAATCAAATTAATGATTGAAACCAGTCAGGAATGCAGTAACCAAGGTGACAGACAAGGAGTGCAGTCAGAGGGCAAGCCAGAGATCAGAACCATAGAAAAAGCAGAGGTACAGAATCAGAGCGCAGACACAAAACGAGGGACAAGCCAGATCATACACAGAACAAGCACATGGGAACAAACGGTATACATAGGTATAGCAGGGTCAGCTGCTCAGCTGAGGACAGAACTATCACTGACAAAACCCCAACAGGAGAGCAGGTTAATATAGCCCTCCCCAGACCAAAAGGAGGCCAGCAAAGTTAACTCCATAGAGCCCAGTACGGGGAAAGGAATTCCCGTCCAGAGCCATGACACGAACCCTAACCTGAACCCGAACCCCATTCAAGTGAACGGGGACCCTAACAACTGATGGTTCTCACACTATCCTCTGTATGACAGCGTGGGAAACACCGATTCTGGCCTACGATAACCTTAATTAAGTCAACACCGGTCACCGCTGCTGGGTATCGTTGTTCCCACGCTGTCACACAGAGGACAGCATGAAAACCAGCATCTGTTACTGACAGTGACAAGGTTACCACTGACAGGTGGCTGATGACTACTACTGTCATCTTTGTCTCTTGCTCTCACTGATAGCAGGTGATGTTTATTAGAGTATTCATCAGCCGGCACCTGTGCATAGCGGTAGCTTTACTGCTATCTACAGGAGCTGGAGACAAAGAAGAAGATGAACGTGGATTACTTTGTGGGATAATTTTATTAATAAATGGGTAAATGAGAGCTAGTGTGGGGGAGTCTCTATTCAAAATTTTGTTTTCCTATGTGTGTGTTTATTTATTTTTACTATTGGGTTTGTAATGGGAGTGTCTGACTGTCACCTCTCCATTACTAACCCCCAAAACAATTACCTAGATTGTCACTACAGCAGGGCAATCTGGAAGAACTGGGGTGGCTGCAGGCTAATATCTATACAGTGGCATGTAAAAGTTTGACACATTTCCTTTATATTTTAGGCAAAAAAAATTCATTTTTTACATTTTAAAACTTACAAAAAGGAAAATGGGCTCATACAAAGGATTGGGCACCCTTTGGAGATTTGTGTGCTCAGATAACTTTGACCAAGTTTTCAAACCTTAATTAGCCTATAAGGGTTATGGCTTGTTCAATATCATCGTTAGGAAAGCTCAGCCTTCTCTAACCTTGTGCCAAAGAACACAGCAGCCATGGGTTCTTCTAAGCAGCTGCCTAGCGCTCTGAAAATGATTTGGCCCACAAAGCAGGAGTAGGCTATAAGAAGATAACCAAGCGTTTTAATGTTGCCCTTTCCTAGTTAACAGGAACAGTGGAGGTCAAGATAAGGTCTGGAAGACCAGACTAAATTTCAGTGACAGCTGCTTCTAGGATTGCTAAAATTAGAGAGGCAAATTAGAACCCCTGCTTGAGGCAAATTAGAACCCATGCTTGACTGCAAAAGACCTTCAGAAAGATTTAGCAGACTCTGGTCTTGTGGCACATTATTCTACTGTTCAGAGACAGGTGCACAAATATGGCCTTCATGGAAGAGTCATCAGAAGAAAACTTCTCCTGCGTTCCTTAACATAAAATTCAGTATCAGAAGTATGCAAAAGAACATCTAAACAATCCTGATGCATTTTAGAAACATGTCCTTAAGCATGGGGGTGGATCAGTCATGCTTAGAGGATGTGTTGCAGCCAGTAGCATAGGGAATATTTCATGGGTAGCGGGAAGAATGGATTCAATGAAATTTCAAAAAATTCTTGATGCAAACAAAACACCATGTGTAAAAAAGCTGAAGTTGAAAAGAGAATGGCTTCTACAAATGGTTAATGATCCTGAAAACATGTCAAAATCCACAATAGACTACCTCAAAATGCACAAGCTGAAGGTTTTACAAAGGCCATCACAGTCCCTTGATCTGAACATCATTGAAAATCTGTGGCTAGACCTCAAAATAACAGTGCATGCAAGACGACCCATGAATCTCACATAACTGGAAGAATTTTCAAAGGAAAAATGGATAAAAATCCCTCAAACAAGAATTTAAAGACTCTTGTCTGGCTACAAAAAAGCCTTTACATGCTATGATACTTTCAAAATGGGGTGCTATTGGGTATTAACCATGCAGGGTTTTTACGTTTTTAAAGGTAAAAGATGGAAAAAATGTTTTACCTAAAATACAAAGGAAATATAAATATATCATTTTTATCTTTAGGCCTTTTAGAGATCATTTCATCTTCAACTTGCTTACACAATAACAGAAATTTTGACCAGGGGTGCACAAACTTTTACATGCCACTGTAGGTTGGGCATTTCCAGCCTATTAATATCAGCCCACAGCTGTCTGCTTTCCCTTAGCTGGTTATTAAAAATAAGGGGGCCCCCACGTTGTTTTTTTTTTCATTTATTACTAATAAATAAAAACTGCTAATAAATAAATAGAAAAAACACTTGGAGTCTCCTCTATTTTAATAACCAGTTAAGGTAAAGCAGACAGCTGTGAGCTGGTCTTATTATTCTGGGAAGAAGACAATATATAAGTCTCACCCCCTGTAATTGTTACACATAATGATCTGTAATATCCTTTAAAAATATTATTTCTTTTGGTTGTGTTTAAAAGGTGGCTCAGTGTCAGCCGTTGAACACTTTATAGCCATTAAAATAGGATTTGGGTAGTTTTAATATAGAGTAGCAATAATGGCCCCACTGCTCTTTGAAACTCTCTCCAATTTACTTATTTGTACTTTGTAAAGAACATTTAACCTTATTAATATTAATTTATTTTTCCTGTTTTAAAGTAAACATGCCAGATTACAGACAGCATTCAGTATTATTCACTGTTTTAGATAAGTCTAACCTGTAAATATTTGCGCAGCAGCCTACACCACTCCCATGTTTGTTTTACTGTTTAATTAAATTTTTGCCTGAAATTCATTTACTTTAATTCATAACAGTCATTTGCAAGTGTTGATGAGCGATATTAGGATGATTTGCTGCAACTAGGGATGAACGAATCCCTTTGTATTCGGCTGCTGTCCAGCCTGCACTGGAAGTGAATGGAGCAGAGCGTGAGCATGCTCAGTAGCGCACACTCACTCTCCATTCACTGTCCCGGCTTCTGTCCCTGACAATAAAGTTTGTTGAAAGGCTGAGTGCAGGACAGCAAATCAACTAACTTTGCGGCTGTAGCCCCTCCATCAGTCATTGGCATAGGTTGGAGAAGGTGCATAGCTGAATACACAGTGATTTGTTCATTCTTAGCAGCTATGTATCAAACTTTAATGAAATGTGGCTTTATGTTTGCCATTTGGGTCTCCCACAGGTTTAGTCACTGTTGTCAGAAAAAATGGCATCTTCAAATTACAGTGTTACAGGAATGCAGGCAGTATTACTGGTTCTAACCTGCTGTCAAATCAGCAGATGTTGGCCAGGTTTAATTTCCTGCACTGTACAGAATCCAAACCAACATGTACCAGTGCTGCTGTCGCAGCCAACAAAGTACTTTGGTTCTGGGAAAAAAGCGAGAATACCAACAAGGCAACAAAATCACATGATCAATAAGGTCAAGAGTCTGTTTGGTCAATGGAAGAGTCTCAAGAAGAATGCTAAACGGCGAACCCACATGGCGAACCAAAACACAAGAATTCATGGAGAAGGAATTAATAATTAGTTAATAAACTAGATGATTTCTTTCATGTCGCTCATGCTGATGCCATGAAACTTATAAAACTTCAGGAAGACAGTGACTTCTTGCTTGCACAAAGAGAAAAAAGGTCCTCGTAGAAGCATTGAACCATTAGACAGAAAGCTGGCCAAGGTTGAAGAAAGAAATGCATGAGAGAATTACAGGCAGAGAAACGAAGAACAAATGAAACTGAGCGAGTTCAGCAGTCAACAGTATCGGCTGAACTTTGCAGTGGTAGTAGCAGTTGCACTGACAATGGCGCTTCCGACAACGATAGTTATTATGAGGGCAAAGTCGGTAAGATCTGTCAACATTGTGACTCCGGAAATTGCTACAACTCTAGACAGAACTAATACCAGTGATAGAAAAGTAACCTACCTGGTTGCTGCTGCTTCTCAGTCTCTTGGACATGATCCAGACAGTCTCATGTTGAATAAGGAATCTATCAGACAGGCTAGTCTCCGGCATCTTGAGATTGCAGCAAATGCCATGAAAGCTTCCTTCGATAGCAGTGATCCACTGACTGTACACTTGGAATGGAAAAGGTTTGCAAGCTAGACCCGCAGTGAAACTTCTGAGCAACTGATAGTACTAGTGCCAGGAGGAGGAACTGAGAAGTTGTTGTCAGTTCCAGAGATGCCAAATGGCACCAAAGCAGCACAAGCTAAGGCCGGTTTCATACGTCCTGATATTTCTGGTACTGGAAAAACCGGTACCGGAGATATCAGTATCCGTGTGTCCGTGTGTGTATTACATGCGCCACATGTGTGGCATCCGTGTGCCACCTGTGTGCCGCATCAGGACCACACAGATGGCCACCGGGGAAGAGCACTATTGTAAGCGCTGTCCCTTGGCGGTTGGTGCTGAAGCCGGCTTTCATCCATTCTCCCCTGCTCTGCCATGATCAGCGCGAGCAGAGGAGAATGAATGAATGAGAAAATGACCTGCTGTGACCTATGGACCGTGGGAGAATGCAAGAGATGAGGTCACTGGGACAGAGCTTGTGCTGCCGTGACCTCATCACTTACATTTTCCCACGGTCCTCAGGTTACAGCCTTACAGGAGTTCAGGCCAGCAGCGAGCACAGACTCAGTGACGTCACCGGTAGTTACTGAGCCTGTGCCCGCTGCTTCTCATTCATTCCCCAGTAGTTTACAGCTGGAGCGGTCGCATTAGCACCGCTCCGGGTGTAAACTTATTATCCCCCAGATGTGGTTTATTGCGTGGGACTGAACGCTGGACAGGTATGGTATATTGTTGGTTTTTTATTTTTCCTTTATTACAGGAGATCGAGGGATTCCTTTGGATTAGCTGAATAATAAAGATGGCAAAACTGTGTGGTCTTTAATTTCATTAGAATACTTTTTTCTGGCTGTGTGTTTATTTAACCCTTTACATACTATAGGATTAGTAATGAATAGGTGTCTTATTGACACCTCTCCATTACTAAGCCAGGCTTAATGTCACTTACTATAGGAAGGTAACATTAACCCCCCATTACACCACTTGCCACCACTACAGGGCAACTGGGAAGAATCGGGCAAAGCTCCAGAATTGGCGTATCTAATAGATGCGCCTTTTCTGGGCAGCTGCGGGCTGCTGTTTTTAGGCTGGGGGGGCAATATCCATGGCCCCTTACCAGCCTGAGAATAGCAGCCCGCACCTGTGAGTTTTGTCGGGTTGGTTACAAAAAAAAGGGGACCCCACTTCGGGTTTTTCATTCATTCCTTCATTCTCCGCTGGTCGCAGGCAGAGCAGGGAGAATAATGAAAGACGAGTTCAGCATCAGACGCTGGGGGACAGCGGATACAGTAGCGCTAATTCACCAGCGGCCGTTCGTGCACACTGAGGACAGTGCACTGTTCTCCGTGTGCACATGTGCGGCACGTTTTGCGGTCCATGTGAAAACGGACATGTCTGCATGTTTTGCACACGGACACTCAATCCGTGAAAACACACTGACATGTACATAGACCCATTCATTTTAATGGGTCTACGTGTGTCAGTGTCTCCGGTACGTGAGAAAACTGTCACCACATGTACCGGAGACACTGACATGTGAAAGGGGCCTAAGGCTGTATTTGAGGTTCTGCAGGATTGGCAGCTCTTGGATAAAGTGAAGTGTATGTCATTCGACACGACCAGTAGTAACACTGGAACAAAAGCTGGTGCGTACGTCCTCTTGCAACAGAACCTGCAGAAAGGACTACTGAGTTTGCAGGTAGGCACCACATTCATGAGCTAATTATTGAAAGTGTGTTTGAAAAATTAAGGTCCAAATATAAAGGTGATTGAGAGATTTTCGACTGCTTGGAATCAACTGGATAAAACTTTTCGTCTGGAATGGAAGATGACCTTATATCAACTGAGTTAGGTCCTCTTAAGCAGTGTCTAGTTGAATTTTGCACCAACCAGCTTGCACAGTGTCATCCAAGAGATGATTACAATTTTGCACTTTTACTGTCAGCTTATACTTGAAGGCTTGATCCCAGCCATATCACTGCAAAATGACTTGACATTGCTGCAAGAACTCGTAGCATACAAAAAAAATCAACACACCAGTTGCTCAGGCAGCAGTTAAAACTTTCAACAGACACCTGTGGTACCTCAGTGAGATTATTGGTCTGGCTTTTTTGACAGTGAGGTTTCAACCGCAGAAAAGGTTGAGATGGTACTGGCTCTGCAGAAGGAAGGCAATATGTCTGCTCAACTCGTGTGCAGCTTGCCGAAAACCTTCTGGCACACAAGCAGCTTCATCACTTCATGTCATCCAACACGAAAACACTCTTCATGCACTGGAAATAAACCAAGATTTTCTTCATCAAGTTCCTTATCTGTGGCACACTAATGCAAGCATCAATGCATCCTCAAAAGTCACCAGATTAAAAATCGCGAATGATGCCGCCGAACATTCCATTGCACTCATGAGTACATTCAATTCATCACTGAGCACTCAAGAAGACCAGAAACTGTTTATTCTCCAGTGTGTGGAGAAGCATCGACATGACTATCCTGAACCAAATAAAGTGTGTTTTGTTAAAAAAAAAAGTGAAACCGTGAACCTACTGTAAAATTACATTTACTTTGCTGCACAGCATTTATTACAAACAATTGTTAGTTTTGTGATGATTGAGCCACCAGTAAACAAAGTAGAAATGTTCCAAAATTTTGTGTAAGTTACAGTGACACCAAAGGAAATTTTTCCCAGGGGTGAGACCTAAAAATTTGCACCAAAAAATGTTTGACTGTCACCCTACTACAGAGTCTCGTATTTCAAAATGGACAAACATTTACAAAAGCCTTCAGTAATCATTTTTTTCAAAGCAGTTTAATGAGGTTTTCTACTACTCGGAAAACTCCTTTACAGTCACCAAATTTCCTCACTGCCTGTTCTCAACTCTGGTTCTGGCGCCATTTCAGTGACATCAGATCTCCCAGAGCTCGCATGACATTGCTATGTCATGTGAGCCAGCCACCAATCAGAGACCTATAATGAATTACTTCATATTTTCTTAGGACAAAACTGACGTCCAGAAAAAATGAGAACTACTGCTGTTATCTGACCTCATCAGTTTGTCAATTACATCTGAAGGAAATGAGGGTGAAGCATCCTATTAGCGACTGCTGATTGGCTGCACTGCTCATGTAACATAACGTCACGCAATCTCCGGGAGACCCGGCGCCGATATCGTCTCATCGGTGCCGATGTTGTCTCATCGGCGCTGGTACCAGAGGTGAGTACAGATTGTTATTTTATGTGCGGGAATATTGTGAGTAAGAAGTGGTTGACAGGGTAGTGGACAACCCTTTTAAAAATTGAAAGCTGAGCTTTGATTAGTTCCCCTGCCCTTTCTTTCAGACAATTTTGACTTTGACGTTGTACCGATGGTCTCCATGGCCGAAAGATGGCTGCAGGGTCACCCAGGTACGGAGAGCAGAAGCTGACATGCTACCTGCCTGTGTGCAAAGCATTGATCTAATACCTTGCAATGCAAAAGCATTGCAGAGTATTAGCTCAGTGAGCAGACAATGGAAAGTTAAAGTCCCATCCTGAGACATGGTAAAAAAGTTAAAAAAAAGTTTAAAAAAATTTGTAAAAATATTTCTTAAAAATCATAAAATAAAGAACAAAAAAATGAAAAACTGAAATGAAAAACTATACCAATACATATACTGTATATGTATGTAAAACCAAGAATACACAAATAAAGTTCACATATTTGGCATCTCTGCGTCCTATAAAACCTTCACAATAGTTAACCCCTTCAGTGAGCAATGTTAATAAAAAAAACAATGTAAATAAAAAAAAGTGGCAAAAAAAGTATGCTTTTTTATCATAGTGTCGTAAAAGAAGTGGGGTAAAATGCAATAAAAAATCAAATGTATGGAAAGATAATAATATCACAAAAAGTCATCTTGTCTTGCAAAAAACTAACCGCCATACAGCACCATCAGCAGTAAAATAAAAAAAGTTATAGCTCTCAGAATACAGTGATGCAACAAATTGTTTTGTGTAAAAGCGGCAAAATACAAAAAAATTATTTAAATGTGTTATCGCTGTAATCATACATACCCTAAGAATAAAGCTGCCTTATCAATTTTATCACACGTTGAGCTGCATAAAAAAACAACAAAAAAAGACAATTCCAGAATTGCTAGTTTTGTTCATTCTGTCTCCCAAAAATCATAAAAGAAAGCTATCAAAAAATATCAAGTGCCCATAAATGGTACTAAAAACGTCAACTCGTCCCACTAGAAAGAAGCCTTCACATGACTCTGTTGACAGAAATATAGAAAATTATAGCTCTCAAAATATGGTGATGCAAAAACTCTGTTTTGCAAAAAAAACGCGTTTTCTAATGTGTGACAGCAGTCAAACATAAAAACTATATAAATCTGTTATCGCTGTAATCGCATTAACCCAAAGAATAAAGTCGTCTAATCTCTAATAGTGAACGGTGTAAAAATAAAGAAAACAATTTTCGACCTGCTGTTGAATTGTTCATTCTGCATTCAAAATATCGCAGTATGGCTCGTCTTGC
>JARQOD010000004.1:374245333-374270788 GCA_033576555.1 Oophaga sylvatica | reverse complement strand
AAAAGCAAGAGGGCTATTTGATTTTTGGAGCATAAATTTGTCTGGAGTAGATTGTGAATGCTATGTCGCATTTGCTGACCATCTGAAATGCCAAAACAGCTGAAACCCCCCAAAAGTGACACCATTTTGGAAACTAGACCTCTCAAGGAATTAATCTAGGGGTGTACTGAGCATTTTTAACCTACAGGTGATTCACAATACGTTATATAATTTGGATGTGAAAACAAAAAAAATCAATTTTTCAACTAAAATACTGTTTTAGCACCAACTTAATAATTTCCAGAAGAAAGAATAGGATAAAATGGACCTCATAATTGTTATGCAATTTTTACCTAACGTGGCAGTACCTCTTATGTGGTTGTACACTACTGTTTGATCACACAACAGGGATCAGATGGGAAGGAGCGCTTGTAAGGATTCTGGATTTTCCATTGAGCCTGTTTGCCCTTGTTCAAGATGGAGTCTTGTACCTCGCCCTATAGAAAAATCTAACCCGACACACTCCAAAAAGGTGAGAACAGAACATTTGCTTTTATAGTTTCTTTATTTTGTGCAAAAGAAAAATGGTTCCAAACAACGTTTCGGCTCAGACACGAGCCTTCGTCAGGAAGACAATATTATGGTGGTTATATCCTCTGTAGGTACCAGGTTTTCAGATTGCCTTGTGGAAGCCTGTCAAAAGAGGTCTTGATTAGCCAGCAGAATGGCGTTAAATGAAGTTGTTCACACCCATAGTGGACTATCCTTTGTTATCAGTTGCTTCCTGCCTCCACACTGTAGAGGTTACTTAGAAGGGCACAGGGTGGGAGTCACATGCCAGCTGCAGTTTTCCCTATGAACAGTGATTAAGGCCATTGTGGTTCAACTACCTCTCACAACACCTGATACAGAGGCTAAGTCTACCTCAATATAACTGCATTTACAGCAACTGAAACCATTTTTCTTTTGCACAAAATAAATAAAGAAACTTTAAAAGCAACTGTTCTGTTCTCACCTTTTTGGAGTGTGCCGGGGTTAGATTTTTCTTGATTGTCTCAATGCTTTACCCCTAAGCACCTAACAGTGGTCGAGCCTGATTATATCCACTTTTTGTACCTCGCTCTGTCCTGGAACTTCCTGTCTGTCCTGCTACTTAAGTCTGGGTTGGGTGTTCCTCCTTGCCTGAGTATTTTGTTGCTGTTGGCTCCTGAGCTGCTGCCTGTTTGCTTCTGGACTCTCTGCTGCTGCTGCTCATTACTCGGTGCTCTACCTCTCCACATTCAGCTGCCTTCAATCCTCATTGTGGCTCCTTGACCCCAACCTGGGTTACCTATTGTCCGGACTTATAGTGAGGAGCTACTCGCCTCTGAACTGCTGTGGTCAGTAAGAAACTCTGACATCATTATCTCTTCTTGGACTGTGTCTGTTGGGCTGTGGTGCTGGACTTTTCAGCCTAAAAGGTACATTTAGAGACCTTCTCATATTAACGCTCCATCTGTGTATTTCTGGACTTTCACGTTTAAGTTCCATGTGCACTTCTGATCATATTGTTGCTGGATTCTCACGTTTAAGTGCTGTGTGCATTCTCACTAATACTATTGCTGGACTTCCACGGCTCTTGAGCAACCCCATTACATATAGTACTCAGGGAAGATGGGTTCTTCTGTCACCGTCTTGTCATCCTCTCCAGCAAGGACACATGGGGGAAACTCCTCCATCTTTACTTTTGACAGAGTCTCTTCCAGAGGAACCTGGCTTTTTTTCCAGGACACTCTGTGCAGCCCCCTTTTGCCACAAGTTCCAAAAAAGGGAAAAATCCCACCCCAGTATGACAGGATGTATTAAGTTTTTCACTATCCCAATCTCATGGGACTTAGTACCACGTCTTTAACAACAGCCATAGGGGACCCCTCTGTGGGATTGGGACGCATCCCAATTGTAGGTCTAGCCACCCTTGGTGGTGAGACCTTCCCCTTTTGGTATCCCAGTATGGGAAAGTGGCAATGTCTGGTTTCCCGATGGATTTCTTAACAGCGTGGTATCTCTCAACCAGGGAAACCAGGTCATCCGCATTCCGAGGGTTGCCCTGGGCAACTTAGGTGTGTATTGGTCTGGGAAGGGAATGGATGAACCTGTTCATCACTAGAGATTAGCGAATATGTTCGGAAACCGATCGGCAAACATAATTTCGGCACAAATATGGTACATTCGGATTCGTGATCGGTAACACGAGCATTTTTCTTAAAATCAGAAAAAGTCAGTAACATTCGGTAAAAGATAGAATAAAAGCCGGCAATTCATGTGCCACGTTCAGTAAAATCACAGCATCACAGGTTAGAATAGAATAGATAGAATGGATATATACACATAGCATACACGCACATATGTCATATATATAATGTCAGTGACACACACGTATATATATGTATATATATTACATAGATAGAAGAAAAGCCAGCAATTCAGCAGCCGCGGTAGTATAAAATCACAGCAGGAGCCGACAGGATAGAAGAGATTAATTACCTACAGTAAATACAAATAGAATAGGTAGATATATAGAGGTCAGTGACAAATACAATTAGTACAGTGTGTGCAGCTTACTGTACATGTATTTAATTAATAAAAGATTATTTTTCTGAAAAAAATGGCTTGGGCTCCCGCATAATTTTCGTAACCAGCAGAGGAAAAGCCGACGCTGGGGGCCGATGTTTTTTGCCTGGGAAGGGGGTACCTTCCCAGGCTATTAATACAACTGTAAACTTAGCCTTTACTGGCTATTAAAATGTGGAACCCTAAAAAAAATGATGCAGCGTCACCCTATAATTAACAACCAGCCAATGCTATGCAGACAGCTGCGGGCTGATATTAATAGCCAAAGAAGGGGCCATGGATTCTGCCCCCCCAGGCTAAAAACATCACCTCTCAGCCACCCCAGAAAAAGTGCATCTCTAAGATGCGCCCATTCTGGCACTTAGCCTCGCTCTTCCCACTTGCCCTGTAGCGGTGGCAAGTGGGGTGATAGTTGACAATATCCCACCCTCTCATAACCTCCTGTCAGGACTCGAACCCAGCAGCTCTGGTGCACCAGGCAGCAGCTCTTCCCTTTCATCTATTTCAGCTCGCTGGACAGTTCCTTTCTAACCCAGATACTAGTACCTGTGTAATTCCCAATTGGATCCACCCTGTAAGTTCCTGATTGGTTCCACCTTCTAAATTTTCTGATTGAACACCCTATTTAAACCTGGCATTACACTTCCTTTTTTGTGAGGCTATTGAACTCCCATCCTTTAGTCATGCTCTCCTTTTACTTGTTGCTTCATCCAAAACTATACTGCTGCTTCTGTGCGTATACCGACCTCTGGCTATTCCTTACTACACAACCTACTGATCTTTTAACTATATTGCAGCTTCCATGTACCAACCTCTGGCTATTCCTCTTTTGTTAAAGAGTCTCAAAGAGGGAGGGTGATTTAAATTTTTATTTTTGGTTTATTTATTTTTATTTTGACGCTGGCACAGCCCCCTGCCATCAGCCACCCGAGGAACTGGACCTCCGGTGCCTAGTGGAAAGTTCAGGCCTGATCCTGGGCTCAGAAGATACAACACTAACACTACCACTTTACCTATCTTCCATCTTGAAATTAATTTATATACAAACATGGTGGTGGGAAACACAAGTACCAAAAAGGAAAGAGGCGATACCAGGAATCAATAGAGCACCACTATAATGCACAAAAAATTGATGAAAAAAGGCTCAATATAATCATAAATCAAGATATCAAGAGAATAAGGGTAAATGAGCCACAAAATTAAATAAATGATATCAGCATATTATGTGCAAAATATCGCTATAATAAGGTGCCAAAGTGCAAAAAAGAATATATATACATGTGTATTTTTGAATAACCAGGAAATAAGACATTAATAGATACAAAATGCTGCTATACATGTATAATTTAGAGATGCCAATATATTCTCTAGGGCCAGGACACAAGACCAAAAGATATGCCAAGAAATATCAAACCATATACAGCTTTCAGACAAAAAATATATATAGAGACTCAATGGCCATGAGATCAAGCGTTAATGCATAGTACTGCGGCAAAATATATATTGGTATATGTCCCAAATAGATGCCCAATCTATACCTGGTATCAGTGGTGCTGGATTCCTTGGATGCGCCTCACCCCGATGCGCGTTTCGGCGTCTGCCTTTGTCAGACGCATCCAAGGAATCCAGCACCACTGATACCAGGTATAGATTGGGCATCTATTTGGAACATATACCAATATATATTTTACCGCAGTACTATGCATTAACGCTTGATCTAATGGCCATTGAGTCTCTATATATATTTTTTGTCTGAAAGCTGTATATGGTTTGATATTTCTTGACATATTTTTGGTCTTGTGTCCTGGCCCTAGAGAATATATTGGCATCTCTAAATTAAACATTTATAGCAGCATTTTGTATGTATTAATGTCTTATTTCCTGGTTATCCAAAAATACATACGGTATATATATTCTTTTTTGCACTTTGGCACCTTATTATAGCGATATTTTGCACATAATATTCTGATATCATTTATTTAATTTTGTGGCTCATTTACCCTTATTCTCTTGATATCTTGTTTTATGATTATATTGAGCCTTTTTCATCAATTTTTTGTGCATTATAGTGGTGCTCTATTGATTCCTGGTATCACCTCTTTCCTTTTTGGTACTTGTGTTTCCCACCACCATGTTTGTATATAAATTAATTTTGTGAATAAAATATTTATTTTATTTCAGATATTGGACATGTTTTTTCGGATTTTTTCGTACTTGATTTTGTCAAATTCCCGATTTGTCCTCCTGAAATTCTGTCCATTTGTGCATTAATATGATAGTAGTATTTTTTATTCTATATGATGTATTAATCTAAATAATATGAACATTTGCTGTGGAATTTTGTTTAATCCTATCTTCCATCTTGCAAATGAACCACTCTCTTATGCTTTCTTCTAATGTCACAGAAAAGGCATTTATCGAGTTCTACCTTCCTTTTAATCCCATCTACTTGAGCATTAAAATATCAATACTGGAATGTTCAGGTCAAAGAGATACCTTATGAGAATGGACAAATGGTATTATGAGTATTCTGATGACTTCTCTGAAGTTTTCATAGTTTGGTTTGTATGACAATCCTTTCAATACTTCCCTGAATTTCAATATTATCTTAAAAATCTGGTTTGAAGATCTGAGACATCCCTATCCCCCTTTTATTTGTTTCTCTTTTCAGCTTTGCCCTTTCTTTTTTCCTATTCTTTATTCTTTATATTCTTATCTTTTATCAGTTTCACATTTTGTCTATGTGTTTAATACATTAGGTTCTAATTATGGGTATATTAAAGCTCATCCATAATACCAGAGGCATAGCTGAAAATCCTTTTTTTCTTATGTCACTCTACTCTTATGAATTTTGGCTATAGTTATTATAGAATCAATGAAAAATGATTGAGGCTTAATACAAATCTAAATGCCTACAACCATCACTCCATGGAGTTTAGGAGATTATAGCATACTATTATTATTATTATTATTAGTATAGTCCATTTTTAGCCCAGTGTATAAACAGTATGCAGCATGCTGCCAAGCTCCCTCTAGTGGAGGTTGTAGGCCTTGTCAATTTTCTTGTTCAGAAAAGATTTACTGCAGAAATATTAAACTTTTTTTCTACACAGTTGTATAAAATGTGCAGAAACAAATCCACAGTACACTTACACTTATTAAAGTATGTGATATTGCAATTAACAGTTTTTATTGATGAAATGTAATCCATGTAAATCCTTTTATGCCAAAAAAGACAAAAGTATTCTAGGAGTGATACCTTTATTGGCTAAACAAAAGCATCATGTTTGCAATCTTTTGGAGAACAGAAGCTCCTTCTTCAGTCAACTTTTACAAATGAATAACTGAGACTAATGGACATAATTTAGAAGCTGTTGCAAAAAACAAGACTTCTGTATATGGGGTGATGCATACTAAAGATAATGTAAAGTAATAAAGATTTTTCCCGAGCAGCCCTTATACTCTGGAGCTCACTATCCCAATATATTAGACTCTTGCCTACCATGAAAATCTTTAAACGGAACATGAAGACCTACCTCTTACGACAAGCCTACAACCTCCAGTAACCATTGCTCCCCCAATCGACCAGCTCTCACCTATTGTATCGTCAGCCATCCCTTGTAGACTGTGAGCCTTCGTGGGTAGGGTCCTCGCTCCTCCTGTACCAATCGGTGACTGGTTTTGTTCAAGACTATTTTACTTGTTTTTTGTTAAGTATACCCCTTTTCACAATGTAAAGTGCCATAGAATAAATTGCACTATAACTGTAATAAATAATATTCTATATATATAAAGCTGAGTGTATGCATGTGTACACGTGTGTATGTATAAAGCCACGCCCACTCCACATAGCCCCATCCATTCCGCATAGCCACACTCATTCTGAGGAATGTGTGTCTTGGGGGGCGGCATAATGCCAGGCAGGGATTTCTGCCTTTTCTACGATGGGGCGCACTCTGCGGCTGCCGTGGAGGGAGCTCCGGGCTGGATGACAGCGACCGGTTTGGGTATTCTTTTGTTGGTTTGAGAGGTTCTGCTCTGGTTTGTGAATGGGGATAGACAGCTGATAGGTGGCTGTAGATGGCGCAGTGCCAGGCTCCAGAGCATGAGTGTGCGTGCAGCGGTGCGGCCTGTGGTGCTGACTGTGCGCAGGGCCTGTGTCACTGCACACCTGGGAGGGGGAGGGGAGGTGCTCCACATCATCCTCCCTCCTCATTGTGAGCAGCAGACCTGGGGACTGTCTGGCCTGACTGTGAGGCATGATCCAGCAAGAGCCATGGCATGGCCTGCCACTGTGCTGCCTGCATTGTGTGCCAGACCGGCCGCTCAGCTCACCCCACGTCACAGCAGCCATGGTGCCCGGGCAGCGCTGCCCCAGAAGTGGTGTAGGGGGGCTACAATTACATGACGGGTGGATCAGCGGCTCCCAGTGCGACTGCTGATCTCCACTGCTCTACATCTGCAGCGGCCAAGCAGTGGACACAAGTCAGGGCACGCACCGGCCTCCCATAACAAGTCACAGCCAGAAACGGGGGGCAGCGGGCACCTCCATGTAAGAGCCGAGAAACCCGTCACTGAACCGACACATGATCTGTAATAAGATGCTACATGTGGAGGAGCGGCGTATATAATATATATTGTGTGTGCAGGGTGATCTACAGCAAATGTGGAGTAACCCCGTGCACCAATATGTCAGTCAGTGGCCTTTTCATAGAGAATGTCATAGAGTAAAATTAAAATCCATAAAGACATCTCTAGAGAGGAGACACATCACCCTCACACTGAACATATGGGATTAATTATACCTGGGGAGGAATGACTAACACTTCAACCTCCACTGAAATAGAATTCCATATTGAACATAATGTATTATTTATAGCTGCGAAGCAACTTATTATAACTGAGGAAGAGAGAAAGAGTTAGCATTTCATCTTCCATTGACGTAGGGACCTCCTGTAGTGACCAGGAAATTACAGCAGGATCTACATTTACAGCCAGACACTAAGATTGGGATCTGTTTACACAGAGGCGGGGAAGTATATTTCGCAGGGATAGTGCTTCCTCTGATCAAAGCATGGTACTGAAACATTTTGGGGCCAGTAGTCCGTGATGAATATTGGGGTTTGTATTGATGCGATATTTAAGGGAGATATATTTTCAGCGTCGTAGCAAAGGAATTAACATAACCCATTCAATAAGCAGAACCCCTCCAACTCAATATTGGTAGAATGGATGTGCTATCCATGCCATATTTCATCTTTATAGGCAGATCAAATTGTGATAAAAAATATGACGACGATATTTACCACCTGGGACCTCGAGGGCCAATATGTACTGTGAGTTGGAGATCTAATAAAATTCTAACAATCCTAGCACATCCCACAATCAGCCCCCACATGCGCTCACCAAGGGGAGGTATGT
Organism: Oophaga sylvatica; assembly: GCA_033576555.1. Taxonomy (NCBI): domain Eukaryota; kingdom Metazoa; phylum Chordata; class Amphibia; order Anura; family Dendrobatidae; genus Oophaga; species Oophaga sylvatica. Next base: position 374,262,778 of record JARQOD010000004.1, on the reverse strand, counting down.
GGGAGTAACTTTCACCTAATACAAAGTTTAGTAATTTGTCAATTCTGGAAGGTACATCTTGCTGTGGGCTTTGTCCATTTTCCTAAGGAGTACCTTCCACTGCTAAGCTCTGAGCCACTTCCATAGCATTTTTTTTTACAACAAAACTATATGTCTAAATAATATGAAAACAGACTTATTATCCACTTTATCATGCTAGAGTGCAGGCGTCGCCGCTGCCGCCAGCCTGATGAATTTACTTTTTTTTTTCAAACCATAAGCTATGCAGTATGTAAGATTGTGGGCAGGTCAGTGAGGGATCAGCCTAACTATCCTCAGGAGTTCCCCTGTCAGTTTCACCCCAGACAAAAGGGCATCAGCCCATGTAGTTAGATGCCACATACTGGAGCTGCCCTGCATTCTCACGTTGGTGACCTTCGGCCCTCCGGTCCTGGATGACTGGGCTCAGTACTTCAACATTAGGCGTCACCTGCCCTGTCCAGGCTCTCAGGCCCTACTAACTAACTACAGGAAATCTTTCCTGGCTTATCCACAGTTGGCCCCTCCTACTTTAACTAATTCCTATCCTAAATTCTTATCCTACACTACCCGACTCTAGTGTCTAACCCTATAACTGCACTTTTCCTATCTTTACAATATACATGCAACAGTAATTAGGTAAATAACATTATATACATAGCAGCATTAGGTACTTTACAACATATGAATACAGCAACATTTAACCGGGATGAGGGTGTGGATCTTTAACAGTCTTTGCAGACCCTTACATTTGCACCATTTCTTCCACCTCTTTGACTTTTGCCAAGGAGCTGAGGATGTTGTCAATAAAATAGATAAAGATCTTAACTTGAGCTGGTGAAAGAAAATAAAACAACTGGTGAGGTGCACATCTAGTTATAACCAGGACATGGCAGATATTCTCTGCAAACTTTCAACCCTAAATCCACTTTCAGAAGACGCAATATTAGCCACTATGGCGACTCTTTTCTCCAACATTCCTTATGAGGATGGCATTGCTATTGAGTTCCTTTAAAAAAAACAGCAACAAAAATCTAGCAACAAAGCCAGCCCTGCAACTAATCTAAGTCTTTGCTCCATCATGAATACATTTGAGAATGATTTATACCTGCGGTGTATGGGCAACGCTATGATAAGGAAAATGTCAACACGATATAATATTTTTATGGCTTCTGTTACAGTGATTGCCTACTAATAATCTGGAAAGACTCAAAAGATGATCTGATGACTTTTCCTAAAAACTTCATCAAGTTCTACCCAATTATCAAGCCCACCCTCGTCTTCACAAAATCTAAAATATGTCCATGTGTTGGACAAGACCATATACGTCAAAAACCATTTCTTATAAGAATCAATTCACCATAAATCCACAGACCGTCCAGAATTTGATGAATTTCTTTCATCCAAGACATACAAAGAAATCCATCAATCTACAGCCAAACAGATACATTCTGTTTTGTTAAGTAATTGAAGATAGAAAACAACACATACTATTACTTAGGAATACAATTCTATAACAATGATCCAATTCTCTTGTTATAGATGAACAGAGCCAGAAAGATCATAAGGAACAGCTGCCAGGATTACAGAGGGGATAATAACAACAGGATGGCTCTAGTGACCACCTACAACCCCCACATAATCATTTTAAGAAAAACTGTTGCTGATGATAAAATCATACTTCTCATAGAGCACAGTGTGCATTTAATTTGCTTTGTAAAAAAAAATTTGTGCGATTTTGGGAATATCTCTGTAAGAATTCTCATTGTCAGGTGTGTCCTCTTATCACTAATAGAAACTGGCATATTACCCTTTACCAGTAAAAATGCAGGACCTGTACTCACTCGTTGCCAACAAACACGGTTCCTATGCCTAACACACAATAACACTATAAAATCACTGATGCCTTCTGGTTCCCATACTCTAATCCTCTATATGGTTTTACATGATACTGTGTGCAAGGTGCGGAAAAAAATTCTCTGGACCAGGACACAGAATTATAGATTTAAAAGTCTCCATACTAAAAGGTCATTTGAAGAACAACAAAGAAAAAATCTGGGAATTAACTTTGAAGTCTTTGACAAAAAAAACTCAATACAACACCTGGATAAATATCCCACTACATGGACACAATTCACACCTTCAGTAGACTGACTCCAGACCCTCATTACCTCTATTGCCTCTTTATCTGTAATAAAACAATACAAAGTTTTACTAATTTATCTTAATTTTAGGATGCATTACCCCATCTACCCCATATACAAGTGTCTCATAACATCTTCTAAAATGTAGTGTTCTTGTCTCACTCATTCATTTGTAAACTCGCCTGATGAAGGGGCCTCTTTGCAAGAATACATTTTTTTTGCATAAAATGATTTACATATATTTTTCTGGCTACCACAATACTTTGTCTTAAATATGTGCCCTTGTCTGCATATGTCAGCTGTGATAAAGATCCCTGTGATCGAAACGCGTAGCCTTGTCCTGAGCTTGTCCAGGAGCATGCCATTATTCATGTTTTTATGAATCAATAAAGATGAAGATTTTATTGAAGCTGGATCCCTTTTTCCTTCATTTTCTCATGTATCTTCACGTTTGATCAAGCGGAGGATCCGTGCTTCTACAAACCGGTGAGCTGGTTAGCGTTCTTATATTTGTACTTTTGATTACCGTGCCCCCGGTTTCATGCTCAATATTTTCAAGTATTTTGAAAGTGGACTCAGTCATTAACCTCAGGCACCAGCTTTATTATGGCATCTATTTTTGTTCAAGACAGATCTGTCAAAGCGGCACAAGTGTTTTCTGGTGATATTAACGAAATTCCAGACATGCCTGATCTGAATGAAAATATCAATAAAATGGAAAAACTTTTGCTTCAAGAAACAAAGTTGTGGTGGGATCATACTACCCTCCAAAATTATCTAGCTAAGGATATGATTCCAAGGGGGCTTCGTATTAAAAAAATCCCCACTACAATTTTTTCTGACATTTTCATTGAAGAGTGGAATCAGATACTCAGTAATTGTTCTTCCAAACTAATGCAACTCATAGTCAAATATGAGAGTAATAAATTGGAGGATATTCAGAAACAAATGAATGATGCAGATACTGCGCTCACTGAATTTAAATCGTTGACTCAGTATGACTCACTTGTGGCTAAAATGCAAGATAATGTCTCTAGCCTAGAAAAGGATATCATGGACCGGAAAAAAAGAAAATTTTCTCGTGATCTAAGAGACTATTCAACCAAGAAAGTCTATGACTGGGGCCATTGGGAGCGGGGTCATAGAACTCCTAAATCTATTTTAAAACGCAACCATGCTCTCAATGAACCGGTATCTAAACCACATGTCTGTTTTACATCCTCTGAGTTGGATCCATCTGACAATAATCTGAGTGTTTCCTCTAATGACAGTGTTCACACCACAAAGTTTTTTCGTCATTCAAAAAACGTAAAAGGCGGGGTGGCAGAAAACATAGACAAAGATCATGTCATGATTACACGCCGCAGGAAGAATTATCGCAAATAATAAACCATGATAATGTCTTGAATTTATCTGCACGAGACTTTACCAAAACGCAATTAGATGTTTTGTCCTTAGGTCTGAATTTTGTGCCCGATCAGAATTTCAATCTCTTTTCTACTATTTTGGACGTCAATAAGTTTATGCGAGACCTTACCATCAAAAAGCATTTTTTAAATCATTCTGATGAGACCCCTTTGCAGGAGTCGCTGACATATAATAATGAATTTACTGACTTGTCTTTCAGAGAACAGGTATCTCTCAACACTTTGTTTAGTTTGTCTACTCATTCCTATGATAATGAATCTGATACCATTCATGCACCTGTGTTTAAAACAAAAAATCCCTCTTTTTATCCCATTCAATCCAGGCCTGATTGCATGACTAAATACCAGGAGGTGATAGAGAGGGATTTAAAAATCCTTCATGATAGGGTTAAAATGGGCAGCAGCAGAAATCATTCCAATTTAACAAAAGCCCAGAAAACTGCATTAGATGAGATCAAAAGTATGTCAGATATAATAATTAAAATGTCGGACAAGGGTGGCATGGTAGTTATCCTGAATAAAGAGGATTATCATTCTCAAATTATGTCTCTCTTGTCTGACAGTGATGTATATGAAAAACTCCATACAAATCCCACTGATAAATTTAAAAGTGAGATTATCCAAATTATCAATGAGGGTTTCAGCCTTGGCATTCTAACCAAAAAACAAATTGATTATCTCACAGTGTCTCATCCTATTATCCCTATCATGCATGGTCTCCCAAAAATTCACAAGGATATGAAAATCCCCCCCATGAGACCCATTGTCTCAGGGATTGGATCTTTAAATGAACATCTGGGTGAATGGGTTGACTCACTACTTCAACCACTAGTACAAATCACTCCTGGTTATATTAAAGATTCTAAAGAAGTGCTGAGAATGTTTTCCAAGAAAATCTGGTCTAAAGAATATACTTGGTTATGTTGTGATGTGACTTCTTTATATACCTGTATACCTTACAATGTTGCCATGACAGCGCTGCAGTTTGTCTTAACGAAATTCAGTAATTATTCCCAGGATCTCATTAATTATATTTTACAAGTTATTCAATTTTTATTAACCCACAATTTTTTCTCATTTGACAATAAATTTTTTTTACAAAAATCTGGCGTGGCGATGGGTGCGAAATTCGCGCCATCCCTAGCTAATCTTGTTATGTCATATTGGGAATATTTTTTTATTTTTTTATTTTTTTCAGCTACTAATCCATTTATTGACTCGATTGCTTGGTATGGTAGATATATTGATGATTTACTCATCATTTGGAGTGGTGATGTACCTGCCATATCCGGATTTATTGATTATATCAATTCTAATTCATTCAACATACATTTTACTCATAAATTTCATCATAACAAAATTTCTTTTTTGGATCTTGATTTATATGGGGTACATGACTCTGTTATTATTACTAAAACGTTCAGCAAACCTTGTGCTGGTAATTCTATCTTGCATGCAGCAAGCAGTCACCCCAAACATACTATTAAATCGATTCCTTTGGGTGAATATACCAGAATTTTGAGAAACTGCAGCGATCCTACAGCTTTGGAAACGGAATTTAATTGTGTGGATACAAAATTAAAAAACAGAAATTATCCTAAATGGTCATTAAAAAGAGCACGAACAATTGTAAGTAATAAAAACAGAGAGGATCTCATTAGTGGAGGGCGACAACAAAAAAATGATCTTGCAGTGAAACCATATTTTTGTGCTCAATATAGTCCTCAATTTGGGGACATCAAAAAAATTATTTTGAGATCGCTGCCTATTTTATATGAAGATCCCTCTCTTGCTGACATTCTTTCATCAGGTATTAATGTTGTTTCAAGGAAAGCGCCATCTATTGGTAACAAAGTTTCTCCAAGCATGTTCAGCAATAATTTCTCTTCTTATAAAACATCGTGGTTAGAACATAAAGGTTTTTATAAATGTGGCCACAATAGATGTGCACTTTGCAAATATGTTTGTGTAACGAAAACCTTTGAAAATAATGACAGCACTGCGATTTATACCATTAACAAATATATCAATTGTAATTCATGCTATGTGGTATATAAAATTATGTGCACTACTTGCAATTTATCTTATATAGGCTGCACTACTAGGAAACTAAAAATCAGGATCGCTGAACATTTGCAGGATGTAAAGAATGTTTCTTCGAATCGCAATATTTCTGCTGCTGCTAAACATTTTATTTTTCAGCATGCTCGCAATGTTTCTTCCTTCCAAGTCACAGGTATTGAAAGTGTTAACCTGTCTGCCCGAGGTGGAGATGCACGTCAGCGACTCCTCACACGTGAAGCTTTCTGGATCTTTAATCTACATACCAGACATCCATTTGGTCTCAACAAAAGAAACGAATTGATGTTCCATTATTAATTTTATTTCTTTGCATTGATTTTATTTGTGCAAATATTGTTTTTTTTTTTTTTTTTTTTCTTTATTCGTTATGTGAAAATTGTTAAAGGACTTGTCAAAAATCACATGACATTTTTTCTGATCGTGATTGGTCTTCCTTTGTCTTAAATATGTGCCCTTGTCTGCATATGTCAGCTGTGATAAAGATCCCTGTGATCGAAACGCGTAGCCTTGTCCTGAGCTTGTCCAGGAGCATGCCATTATTCATGTTTTTATGAATCAATAAAGATGAAGATTTTATTGAAGCTGGATCCCTTTTTCCTTCATTTTCTCATCTACCACAATACTACAACATAATTTTTTTGTAATGTACATAAAAGAAATAATTGAGTAATTTAGCTCAAAGTAATAAAGCAATAATCCAAAAAATATGAAATAGATATTTTATTCTCTCCTAAACCATTCTCAATAGCTCTGGGTAAAGGAAAGGTAGGCTTGTGCTCTCTTGGTTATATGACTGGTATAAGACACCAGGAACAATAATCTGCAGTCAAATGGTGCAATCATTTTGTCCACCAACTTCCTCTCTATAAAGTGACATATATGACTCACTAAAAGAAGAGACCTGAGTAGTCTCGAAAGCTTGCAATTTGTTACAATCTTTTCAGTTAGCCATTAAAAGGTATCAACCACTGAGGACTCTCAAGTCTAAATATTTTTCTATCTACTGGCTAACATGGTACGAAGATACACATCTTTCCTATATCACTAAAAGATGGTACTTTTTCCATAATGATAACAATATGTGACCTGCACCTTACATAGACATGACGAGCTGCATAAATCTGCCTTTCTAGATTTATGTAGTGACCTGGGGTTAAGTGTTTTTCATGGAGAGAATACCTAGAAAGAAGTTTTTGCTAGTTCTAGTACAGACACATGGAATATGGAAAAAGTAACTAAACAACTTCAAAATCACACCAATACAATGGCAATAGTTTTGTAAGGTTCATTTTTTTGTTCTAAAGAGTTATTTTGTAATTGTTTGAAACTGACTGCCTCTATGAACTACTATTACCAATATCCCAGTATTCCCTCCCTAAAGAGTGTTTCAGGGTGAACTCCAAAAATATATTTTATTTAGGTCTTTATAACTTGAGCATAAGATGACCTTTACTTACAATTTACTTTCCTAGTACTGACTTTGGACACAGATTACAAAACACAATACCTGACATATCTGTAATAATTTGTATATCACATTTCATTGTCCATTATGTAAAATATGTACCGCATTTTTCAGACTATAAGACACACTTTTTCCCCAAAACATTTGGGAGGAAAATGGGGGTGCGTCTTATAGTCTGAACACAGGCTTACCAGGAGGGTTGCGGCAGTGGTGTAGCAGTGGAATCGGCGGTGGCAGAGTGTGGTGATGCTGAGGCTCGGTGTCGGCAGTGGGCAGTGCGGGCTGTATCGTTGGTTTCCCTGCAGACATCTTCCTGGAGCCAAGGGCCGCCGGAGGCGGTGCGTGCACAGATTGAGATCTCGGCGACCCTCGACTTCAGGAAAATGGCTTCCGGAGGCCGCGCATGTGTAGATTGAGATCTCGGCTGCCATTTTCCTGAAGCCGAGGGCCGTCGAGATCTCAATCTGTGCACGCGCGGCCTCAGGAAGATGGCCGCTGAGAAACCGGTGATGCACTCGGCTCTGCTCGCAGTGGACACCGAGCCGCGGCATCACATTTCTGCCGCCGGCAGCCTGAGGAAGGGACCCTGCTCCATGCTCTGCCTCACCGCCAAGACCGGACCCACAGCATCGCACCCTGGACTTCAGCATTGCCTCACTTCTGCCGCTGCTGGCATCCTGAGGACGGGACTCTGCTTCATGCTCTGCCTCACCGCCGACACCGGACCCGCAGCATCGCACGCCGAGAGTGCGGCATTGCCCCACTTCTGCAGCTGCCGGCTTTCTGAGGAAGGGACCATGCCTCCTGTGACCCCGCTCTACCACCGCCGGCCCTCAGGTAAGATACCTTAAATTCAGACAATAAGACCGACCCCCATTTATAAAAATCTTATTTCTGCTATTTTCCACCCCAACATTTGGTTGGGTGCGTCTTATGGTCCGATGCGTCTTATAGTCCCAAAAATACGGTATATATGACATGTTACAATATATGTGTAGGTAGTAGGGGTGGGTGAGACACATGTATTAATACAGCAAAAAAAGGTCTCAGAAAAAATGCAGTATGTAGCAAACCCATGTAACAAAGATGGTGGCAAATAGGTGCAACATACCAATAAGACAACCACTTACAACCTACCAGTTCATGGAGGGGGTGACTGCTTAGTATTAGACTGCACAAAAGCAGCTAGCCACATACAGGTAATGCACAGTATGTGGCTTACAGCCTATTAGTGATGCCCATACTGTTAGATTAGATGGGCTGCCAGCACTATCGAAGAGCATCCTATGTGAACAGACACCACAGTTTGCACGGGTAAGACTCGCAGGTGTGAGGACCTTTGTCGCGTGTTGCGAGCTTGCATATCTTGGCCAAAATGTTAACCAATACCTCATATATTATGAATATATATTTTATGCACTTTTTTTCGGGGTGCAGCCAGTCCCATTATTTTTGACCTTGTAAACTAGGGTGTCTGTTCTCATGGGATGCATTTAGATAGTGCTGGACAGCCCTCCTAATCTAATAGTATGGGGGTCACTAATAGGCTGTAATCTTGTTACTGTTCATTACCTGGGTTTGACTAGCACCCTATACAAGCTGTTTTTGTGCAATCTAATACTAAGAAATCACCCCCTCCATGAATTGGTAGGTTGTGAGTGGTTGTCTCATCAGTATTTTGCACCTGTGTTGCCGCCATCTTTACTACATGGGTCAGCTGCATCCTGAGAGTGCATTAGTTCAGCGACCTGGGCAAGTAAATACTGCTGCCCCTTTTTGCTGTATTAACTCTTGAATTTTTGGAGGATTTTTAGTCCTCTTTTTGTGGTTTTGATATTTAGTTTACTGATACACATGTACCTTAAGGGTATGTTTCCACGTTCCGAAATACATCCAGATTAGCTGCGGATTGAACGCTGCGTACAGCTGCAGTGTTTAATCCGCAGCGTCCAGCTGTTACAGCATAGTGGAGGGGATTTGAAGAAATCCCGTCTCCACTAAGCGCATTAAAAGGTGGGTGACACACCCATGAAACCGGACATGCGGCGCGTCTTTATAGACCGTAGCATGTCTATTTATCTTGTGGAGATGCTCCGTTTCCGCAAGATAAATAATACAGTCCATGAATATGATGCGGTGATTCCGCATGTATTCAATGAACACTTGCGGAATCACCGCGCGTAGAAAGGGGGGCGGCGCTTTGGGCGGAGCGGGCTTTCCGCTGCGTCCAAAGCACCGGCAATCCGGACTGTGGAAACATACCCTAAAGGGTATCTGTACTTTCTCGTGTCTTTTTTTCAGAAAATGCTGTCCTGTGTGTGTACACAAGCAATAACAATATATCCTGCATTTTCCCTAGTTCTCTCTATGCACGCTCCCTTTCGATTTTGCAATTCACTGGGAGCAGCTGTGATATTTGCCAAGTACAGCACAGCACAGCACACAGACAGGGAGTTCTGCTGTGCATTCATTTTTTAGCAGGCAGGGACAAGCTGCAGTGGTAGAGATCCGAAGGAAAATGAAACATATTTCAATACATATATTTGTTATAATAAAACTATTAATTGCATCTAAATAGAAGTCAGTTGTAGTACCTACTACCTCTGAAGTCATAGAAAGAATGTTTATTCATAATTCTTTTGAATATTCTTTCTCTTTATTTTAAACAACTTTAAAAATATATTACTGTATTTGGTCTTCCTGGAACACCTATTTCTCCCCAAGCAGGAATAACCTGTCCATATAAATATATCGATTGCCAGGAAATATATATGAATTTGTAATACAAACAACTGAAAAAATCCTGTGATGTTATTACTATGATTATAAATAGGATGATCACTCTTTACCCTCCTTTTCCTTGTCTTTCAAACTTATCTTCCCTAACCTTACTTCTCTTCCTTATCCCTTTCATTCCATCTTTTCCCTCTCTTTCTTTTCCTTTCTTCCTTCTTCCCTGGTTTCTCCTCCCTGGTTTTTCCAAGTTATAAGTAATATTTTCTGGTAATTGTTATTTTAATATTATATTGTGATTATTATGCTTTACCCTCCAGCATGTCTGAGTGAGTCTAGTGGAAAATATAGGAAATAAAAAATTACCTGCTAACAAGTATTTACAGACATCAATAAGATATAATATATTCTATAATATAGCAATTACTGTATACTCACTGACTTACATAGAAATGTATTTTATTTCAACATACTGGCTACTAGCCTTGCAGATCTACTGGAATTATAGATACATAATTATAAAAAATGTTGACATTGGTACTTGGCACACAAAAACATTAATGCCTGACGCCAGATGGATAAGTAGGTTGCACAAATGCCTCTTTTAACAAATACTTCTAGTTAGTTCTAACTGTTCCTGGAGAACAGTGCCATGTAGTTTCTACAGTAACACAACAAATAGATTCTAATCATCATGACAGAATATATTATGTAACATTTATTTCACTGCAATAATTTATATTATGCAAATGCACAGCTGGATGTTTAGAAATGCAAAGTACAGTTATAGAAAGACTGCACCTCAAACATATTGTACATATTGGTAAACAGTATACTTTGTAAAATAATGTACTGTATATACAATCTATGTAGACTTCTTATTAGGGTAAACAACTTTGTTTTAAGCATGTGATGCTTGTTCAAAATCACCTGTGGCAAGTAACAGGTACAAGCAATATGAAAATCACACCTGGAACCAGACAAAAAGAGGAGAAGTTGACTTAATCTTTGCATTATGTGTGCCACACTAAGCATGGAGAACAGAAAGAGGATTCGAGAACCAAAATTATTGAAAAATATGAAGCCAAAATCCTTCTGGCTTCTTTCTTGTGGACAGATGAGATCAAGATACAGCTGTTTAGTAATGCACATTATTCTACTGTTTTTCAAAAGCAAATGAGGCCTACAAAGAAAAGAACTCAGTACCTACAGTCAAATATGGTGGAGATTCAAAGATGTTTTGAGGTTGTTTTGCTGCACTGGTTGCTTTGACTGTGTGCAAGGTGTCATGAAATCTGAAGATTACCAAAGGATTTTGGTCTCAATGAAGTGCCCAGTGTCAGAAAACCTGGGCTTGCTTCCTGTATCATTTAAGAGAGAGATCTTAAAATTGCTGTTGGGAGAAGGCACCGTTCAAATATGAGATACCAGGAACAGTTTGTAAAAGAAGAGTGGCCCAAAATTCCGGTTTAGAGGTGTAAGAAGCTTTTTTGATGATTATATTTCAAAGGGTGTGCAACCAAATGTTCAGTTCAGGGTGCCAACAATTTTTTCCGGCCCATTTTGGGGTTTTTGTGTGAAATTATGTCTAGTTTGCTTTTCTTCTCTATTTTTTGTGTCGATCAAATACACACTATGAAAATTAACATGTTCATAACAAAACATGTGTTTTTGCAATAATTTTCTCTGAGAAATACTTAATTTTCGGTGTAGGAAAGATGTGTATCTTCGTACCGTGTTAGCCAGTAGATAGAAAAATATTTAGACTTGAGAGTCTTCAGTGTCAATTTTTCGGTGTCAATTTCAAAGGTGCCAACACATTCGGAAATGACTGTATTAATACAGTTTTTTTTTCTTTTTATAGTTTGTCTATTCACTATTGTATAATAAGCAAAATTAACAATACCTGTCTAGATAAGAGAACATATAAAACTTTACCAATAAAGGAACATAAGTAAATAAAAACATGGTGGACATTACCTTTAAAGGGAAACTGTCAGTAGGATCAACCCTCCTAAGCTGTCTATATGCTCTTGCAGGTCACAGAAAATTGAATAAAATGATACATTGATATTTATGATACGATGTCGTATTCCAGAGAAATTCATGTTTTTTTTTTATATGCAAATGAGATGTATAGATCTATGGCTGGATACAGATCTCCCCAAGAATCTGGTTACAAAGTTTATTGTAAATAAATACAGCTTTCCCACTGTGAGACATGTAGATCGGGAGAGATTTTCTCATATGCCTGTATGCAGTTTGACAGACAGAAGAATAAGATCAGAGAGGCAAAAACACACCCCTGAGGAAACTTCCTGTAATCCACTTTGGTATGTAATCCCACCCCTTAGGGGTGGGAGAGGTCGTAAGTATGGTTTAATTAAGATTTATTAAAGGAGTCTGTCATTCTTTCAATTAAAGGACTTTTTTCTGGGTGTCTGTGTTTTTATATGATTTGACTATGTGGTTAGTAATAGGGGTGTCTTATTGACACCTCTCCATTACTAACCTCGGGACTTGATGTCACCTGACAATGCAAAGGTTACAACAACCCCCCAACTATCACCCCACTTGTCACCGCTACAGTGCAAGTGAGAAGAGCGAGGTTAAGTGCCCAAATTGGCACATCTTACAGATGCGCCTTTTCTGGACGGCTGAGAGCTGATGTTTTTAGCTTGGGGGGGCAGTATCCATGGCCCCTTATTAGGCCATTAACCCCTTACCAACATCGGGCGTATATTTATCCCTCCCTTTGATGTGGGCTCTGGTGGTGAGTCCACATCTTTCCCGGGACATGTCAGCTGTTTTGAATTGCGATCCACCCTCAGCTATTAACTAGTTAAATGCCGCTGTCAAACGCTGACATTTAAATGGCACTTCTGGCCATCTGGCCGGAAATACGCACACTGGTGACCCGCGTCACGTGATAGCGGGTCACCGATGTGTTGGCATAATAACCTGAGGTCTCCTGGAGACCTCCATGGTTGTCAGTGCTGGCTTGCTGTGAGCGCCACCCAGTGGTCGGCGCTCACAGTAAGTGAGTAATTCTGCTACATAGAGGCGATCTGCTCATCGCCTCTATGTAGCAGAGATGATCAGATTGTGGCAGCTTCTAGTCTCCATGGAGACTATTGAAGCATGCCAAAAGTAAAAAAAAAATGTTTTTAAAAATATTAAAAAAATAAAAAAAATAAAAGTTTAAATCACCCCCCTTTCGCCCCATTCAAAATAAAACAATAAAAATAAAATCAAACCTAAACATATTACGTATCACCGCATTCAGAATCGCCTGATCTATCAAAAAAAAAAGGATTATCCTGATCGGTAAACGGCGCAGCAAGAAACAAAAAGTCAAAACGCCAGAATTATGTTTTTTTGGTCGCCGCAACATTGCATTAAAATACAATAATAGGCAATCAAAAGATCATATCTGGACCAAAATGGTATCATTATAAACGTCAGCTTGGCACATAAATAATACGCCTCACCCGACCTGAGATCACGGAAAATGGAAACACTACAGGTCTCAGAAAATGGCAAAATTTTTTTATTGTTAGCAAAGTTTTGAATTTTTTTTCACCACTTAGATAAAAAGAACCTAGACATGTTTGGCATTTATGAACTCATAATGACCTGGAGAATCATAGTGGCAGGTCAGTTTTAGCATTTAGTGAACCTAGAAAAAAGACAAACAAAAAACAAGTGTGGGATGCATTTTTTTTTGCAATTTCACCGCACTTGGAATTTTTTTCCTGTTTTTTAGTACACGACATGGTAAAACCAAAGGTGTCATTCAAAAGTAAAACTTGTCCTGCAAAAAATAAGCCCTCACATGGCCATATTGACAGAAAAATAATAAATTCATGGCTCTGAGTAGGAGAGGAGCGAAAAACGAAAATGCAAAACCGAGAAAGCTCCGGGGGTTAAGGGGTTAATATCAGCCTGCAGCTGTCTGCATAGCCTTTGCTGGTTATTAATTATAGCTCACACATCATTTTTTTTAGGGTTCCCCATTTTAAAAGCCAGTAAAGGTTACGTATATAGCTGTGAGCTGATATTAATAGCCTGGGAAGCTCCATGGTATTACCCCCTTCCCAGGCTATAAACATCGGCCCCAAGCCGTTGGCTTTCCCTCTGCTGGTTAACAAAATTATGCGGGAGCCCATGCCATTTTTTTCAGAAAAATAATCTTTTAATCATTAAATACATGTACAGTAAGCTGCACACACACTTTACTAATTGTATATGTCACTGACATCTGTATAACTATGTATTCTATGTGTATATACTGTATGTAATCCATCTATTCCATCCTCTCAACTACTGCTGTGATTGTACACTACGCGGCTACTGGTGAATTGACGGCTTTTCTTCTCTCTATGTAGTATATACAGTATTTTACAAACTATAAGACTGACTTTTTTTCCCCAAAAATTTTTCAGGAAAATGGGGGTGCGTCTTATAGTCGGATACTTAGAAATACTGTGGCGGCAGCAGGAGTCAGGCAATTCTGCTGTGGTCCCGGTCCGACGCTGCCGGGCGATGATCACACTCCCTTCCCAGGCTGGTGCAGCAGCTGCGGCATTTCCGGTGGTGCTCTGTGATGTGGGGGGCTCTGCCGGCATTTTGTGAAAGCCCAGAGGCCCCGCATATCCATTGCTGCATCGCATCGGAGTGGCCTCCGGGAAAATGGCCGCCAGTGGTGGCGCATGCTCAGATTGAGATCTCGGCAACGGGATCTCGTCCCGAGATCTTGGGAGACGAGATCTCGGGACAAGATCTCATTGCCGAGATCTCAATCTGAGCATGCGCTGCCCCTGGTAATTTTCCCGGAGGCCACCGCATCACAGCAATAGATATATGGGGCTTCCGGACTTTCACAAGATGCCGGCAGAGCATGAGCACCACTGCCGAACCTGCCGCACCAGCCTGGGATGGGATTTCCCGGAGGCCACCGCACCTGCCGCACCAGCCTGGGATGTGAGTCATGTCGCCGGACCACTGAACACCCCCTGTGACTGTGAGCCACCAGCGCTGCTGATCCCCCCGGTAAGCTGAATTCGGACTGTAAGATGGACCCCCATTTGACACATTAATTTTTTTTTCCTATTTTCCTTCTGAAAATTTGGGTTGTGTCTTATGGTCCAGTGCGTGCATCTTATAGTCCTGAAAAATGCGCATACTGTATATATGTGTGTGTGTCACTGACATCTACAGGGGGTGGACAAAATAATGGAAACACCTGGAAACATCAAGAAAAGTTAGTTTAATATGGTGTAGGTCCACCTTTTGCGGCAATTACAGCCTCAATTCTCCGAGGTATTGATTCATGCAAGGTGTGAATTGTTTCCAAAGGAATTTTAGCCCATTCTTCAGTTAAAACACCCTCCAGTTCTTTGAGCGACGATGGCGGCGGAAATCGACGTCTAACTTGAATCTCTAAAATCGACCATAAATGCTCAATAATATTGAGGTCTGGGGATTGTGGGGGCCAGATGAGATGCTCAACTTCATTAGAATGTTCCTCGTGCCATGCTTTAACGATTCTAGCTGTATGAATTGGTGCATTATCATCCTGAAAGATGGCGTTCCCCTCCGGGAACATTGCTTGAACCATAGGATGCACTTGGGCGCCCAAAATGTCTAAATAATCGCGGCTGTTAATTCTTCCATGAAGGGATATCATTGGCCTGGCGGATCTCCACGAAATAGCACCCCAGATCATCACAGAACCTCCGCCATGTTTTACGGTTGGGAGAAGGCAGTCTGGATGGAATGCTTCTTTCGGCTGTCTCCAAATGTACACGCGGCCGAGGTCGGAAATAGGGTAAACGATGATTCATCTGAGAATATCACATGTTTCCACGGCTCGAGGGACCAATTCTGGAGGTTTCTTCACCACTCTAACGCTTGGAAAGATTTGTCATTGAGAGCAGCGGTTTTCGAATTGCAGCTCCTCCGTGGAATCCAGATTTGTTCAGCTCCCGACGAACAGTTTTCGTGGAAACTGGTTTCTGTAGGTGTTCATTGAGCTCAGCAGTGATTTTCGGAGCCGTGGTCTTGCGATCCTCTCTCACAATTCGCTTTAGAGTCCGACGGTCTCTCTCAGTCAACTTCGACTTTCGGCCGGACCTGTGTTTTGCTGCGGACGTTTTTCCTTCTCTTTCAAACGCAGTCATTACTTTGGAGACAGTACCTCTTGACACGCCAAGCATTCGGGCACTTTCGGTTACACTAGCGCCTGCCATACCAGCACTAACAATTTGGCCTCTTTGAAAATCCGAGAGGTCTTCCATTGGTATCAGGTTCTCATCAATGTTCTTACAATTATGCAAAACAAACAGTTAATTTACATACACATATCACATAACACAAATAATCAACTACATAACATTACCATATGTCACGGTTTGCATGTTTATAACATGTTCAAAGATTATGATGCCAAAACGTTAGGTGTTTCCATTATTTTGTCCAACCCTGTATATATCTATGTATTCTATATGTATATATCTATTCTATCTATTCTATTTTAACCTGTCACTCTGTGATTTTACTGTATGGGGCACATGAATTGCTGGCTTTTATTCTATCTATCTCTATTATATATATATATATATATAATATATATACTGTGTATATGAATATATATATATATATATGGTGTGTTTTGAAGAATGTTTCCTTTGAAAGCGATGTGTAATGACAGAGAAATGCTCTATGTATGTGCTAATCGGATGCTAGGTGTGAAAAATCGGATTGTACTCGCATGACACTCGCATGACACTCCAGCGATGACGTGGGACGCATGCGCAATGGTAGCACGCTATGCAATTAAGTTGGATATATAATGCCGGCATTGGAAACACTTGGTACTCCCTTCGATAAAGCTTACGCGAAACGCGCGTCAGGGGCGATACTTGGCTCCTGGGCATCTGGGCACCACAAATTATGGGTAAGCACTGAGGCACCTTTATTAGTATTTCTTTAAACAGTCTCGTTTCTCTACCTGTGTGGAGTTCAATGTGCGTTTAGGGCTGTTCCCTTGTTATTTAATAAGCACTGTTATATTTTTATATATATATTGTTTGTGCACTATGTTATGTAATTTTGACATACACAAATGATATTTTTCACTTAATAGTGTGTATTTTATTATCACCATTGCTGTTATTATTACTTTTTATTCGAACGTCCATGACAGCACTACAGAGAGAGGGGATCCGCCCCTTAGGAACAGGAAACCTACAGATACAAAAAGAGCGGCACCTCCCCACGCATCAGTTGGTTTCCTGTTCCTAAAGGACGGGTTTTCCTACAGATGAAGATCTTCAGGAGGACCCAGGCCGGCCGGTCGACCCAGGTAGCGGGGGGGATCTCCTACCTCGACCGGTGCGGAGCCCCTGGAAGCGCCACGGTGGGTCCGGGTAGGATTCCACGACAGTGTGCGGAGCAGATGGAGCACTATCCGGAGGATCCCTGTCTCCCAGCCAGCGCCGGTTGGTAAGTATCCCCCCTCTCCCTGGTCCCGGTGCCTGCTCCCTGTCTTCTCCTGTGGTCCTGTCATGGTGGG
>JARQOD010000004.1:373926323-374245233 GCA_033576555.1 Oophaga sylvatica | reverse complement strand
CCTCCTAAGCTGTCTATATGCTCTTGCAGGTCACAGAAAATTGAATAAAATGATACATTGATATTTATGATACGATGTCGTATTCCAGAGAAATTCATGTTTTTTTTTTATATGCAAATGAGATGTATAGATCTATGGCTGGATACAGATCTCCCCAAGAATCTGGTTACAAAGTTTATTGTAAATAAAATACAGCTTTCCCACTGTGAGACATGTAGATCGGGAGAGATTTTCTCATATGCCTGTATGCAGTTTGACAGACAGAAGAATAAGATCAGAGAGGCAAAAACACACCCCTGAGGAAACTTCCTGTAATCCACTTTGGTATGTAATCCCACCCCTTAGGGGTGGGAGAGGTCGTAAGTATGGTTTAATTAAGATTTATTAAAGGAGTCTGTCATTCTTTCAATTAAAGGACTTTTTTCTGGGTGTCTGTGTTTTTATATGATTTGACTATGTGGTTAGTAATAGGGGTGTCTTATTGACACCTCTCCATTACTAACCTCGGGACTTGATGTCACCTGACAATGCAAAGGTTACAACAACCCCCCAACTATCACCCCACTTGTCACCGCTACAGTGCAAGTGAGAAGAGCGAGGTTAAGTGCCCAAATTGGCACATCTTACAGATGCGCCTTTTCTGGGACGGCTGAGAGCTGATGTTTTTAGCTTGGGGGGGCAGTATCCATGGCCCCTTATTAGGCCATTAACCCCTTACCAACATCGGGCGTATATTTATCCCTCCCTTTGATGTGGGCTCTGGTGGTGAGTCCACATCTTTCCCGGGACATGTCAGCTGTTTTGAATTGCGATCCACCCTCAGCTATTAACTAGTTAAATGCCGCTGTCAAACGCTGACATTTAAATGGCACTTCTGGCCATCTGGCCGGAAATACGCACACTGGTGACCCGCGTCACGTGATAGCGGGTCACCGATGTGTTGGCATAATAACCTGAGGTCTCCTGGAGACCTCCATGGTTGTCAGTGCTGGCTTGCTGTGAGCGCCACCCAGTGGTCGGCGCTCACAGTAAGTGAGTAATTCTGCTACATAGAGGCGATCTGCTCATCGCCTCTATGTAGCAGAGATGATCAGATTGTGGCAGCTTCTAGTCTCCCATGGAGACTATTGAAGCATGCCAAAAGTAAAAAAAAAATGTTTTTAAAAATATTAAAAAAATAAAAAAAATAAAAGTTTAAATCACCCCCCTTTCGCCCCATTCAAAATAAAACAATAAAAATAAAATCAAACCTAAACATATTACGTATCACCGCATTCAGAATCGCCTGATCTATCAATAAAAAAAAAGGATTATCCTGATCGGTAAACGGCGCAGCAAGAAACAAAAAGTCAAAACGCCAGAATTATGTTTTTTTGGTCGCCGCAACATTGCATTAAAATACAATAATAGGCAATCAAAAGATCATATCTGGACCAAAATGGTATCATTATAAACGTCAGCTTGGCACATAAATAATACGCCCTCACCCGACCTGAGATCACGGAAAATGGAAACACTACAGGTCTCAGAAAATGGCAAAATTTTTTTATTGTTAGCAAAGTTTTGAATTTTTTTTCACCACTTAGATAAAAAAGAACCTAGACATGTTTGGCATTTATGAACTCATAATGACCTGGAGAATCATAGTGGCAGGTCAGTTTTAGCATTTAGTGAACCTAGAAAAAAGACAAACAAAAAACAAGTGTGGGATTGCATTTTTTTTTGCAATTTCACCGCACTTGGAATTTTTTTCCTGTTTTTTAGTACACGACATGGTAAAACAAAGGTGTCATTCAAAAGTAAAACTTGTCCTGCAAAAAATAAGCCCTCACATGGCCATATTGACAGAAAAATAATAAATTCATGGCTCTGAGTAGGAGAGGAGCGAAAAAACGAAAATGCAAAACCGAGAAAGCTCCGGGGGTTAAGGGGTTAATATCAGCCTGCAGCTGTCTGCATAGCCTTTGCTGGTTATTAATTATAGCTCACACATCATTTTTTTTAGGGTTCCCCATTTTAAAAGCCAGTAAAGGTTACGTATATAGCTGTGAGCTGATATTAATAGCCTGGGAAGCTCCATGGGTATTACCCCCTTCCCAGGCTATAAACATCGGCCCCAAGCCGTTGGCTTTCCCTCTGCTGGTTAACAAAATTATGCGGGAGCCCATGCCATTTTTTTCAGAAAAATAATCTTTTAATCATTAAATACATGTACAGTAAGCTGCACACACACTTTACTAATTGTATATGTCACTGACATCTGTATAACTATGTATTCTATGTGTATATACTGTATGTAATCCATCTATTCCATCCTCTCAACTACTGCTGTGATTGTACACTACGCGGCTACTGGTGAATTGACGGCTTTTCTTCTCTCTATGTAGTATATATACAGTATTTTACAAACTATAAGACTGACTTTTTTTCCCCAAAAATTTTTCAGGAAAATGGGGGTGCGTCTTATAGTCGGATACTTAGAAATACTGTGGCGGCAGCAGGAGTCAGGCAATTCTGCTGTGGTCCCGGTCCGACGCTGCCGGGCGATGATCACACTCCCTTCCCAGGCTGGTGCAGCAGCTGCGGCATTTCCGGTGGTGCTCTGTGATGTGGGGGGCTCTGCCGGCATTTTGTGAAAGCCCAGAGGCCCCGCATATCCATTGCTGCATCGCATCGGAGTGGCCTCCGGGAAAATGGCCGCCAGTGGTGGCGCATGCTCAGATTGAGATCTCGGCAACGGGATCTCGTCCCGAGATCTTGGGAGACGAGATCTCGGGACAAGATCTCATTGCCGAGATCTCAATCTGAGCATGCGCTGCCCCTGGTAATTTTCCCGGAGGCCACCGCATCACAGCAATAGATATATGGGGCTTCCGGACTTTCACAAGATGCCGGCAGAGCATGAGCACCACTGCCGAACCTGCCGCACCAGCCTGGGATGGGATTTCCCGGAGGCCACCGCACCTGCCGCACCAGCCTGGGATGTGAGTCATGTCGCCGGACCACTGAACACCCCCTGTGACTGTGAGCCACCAGCGCTGCTGATCCCCCGGTAAGCTGAATTCGGACTGTAAGATGGACCCCCATTTGACACATTAATTTTTTTTTCCTATTTTCCTTCTGAAAATTTGGGTTGTGTCTTATGGTCCAGTGCGTGCATCTTATAGTCCTGAAAAATGCGCATACTGTATATATGTGTGTGTGTCACTGACATCTACAGGGGGTGGACAAAATAATGGAAACACCTGGAAACATCAAGAAAAGTTAGTTTAATATGGTGTAGGTCCACCTTTTGCGGCAATTACAGCCTCAATTCTCCGAGGTATTGATTCATGCAAGGTGTGAATTGTTTCCAAAGGAATTTTAGCCCATTCTTCAGTTAAAACACCCTCCAGTTCTTTGAGCGACGATGGCGGCGGAAATCGACGTCTAACTTGAATCTCTAAAATCGACCATAAATGCTCAATAATATTGAGGTCTGGGGATTGTGGGGGCCAGATGAGATGCTCAACTTCATTAGAATGTTCCTCGTGCCATGCTTTAACGATTCTAGCTGTATGAATTGGTGCATTATCATCCTGAAAGATGGCGTTCCCCTCCGGGAACATTGCTTGAACCATAGGATGCACTTGGGCGCCCAAAATGTCTAAATAATCGCGGCTGTTAATTCTTCCATGAAGGGATATCATTGGCCTGGCGGATCTCCACGAAATAGCACCCCAGATCATCACAGAACCTCCGCCATGTTTTACGGTTGGGAGAAGGCAGTCTGGATGGAATGCTTCTTTCGGCTGTCTCCAAATGTACACGCGGCCGGAGGTCGGAAATAGGGTAAACGATGATTCATCTGAGAATATCACATGTTTCCACGGCTCGAGGGACCAATTCTGGAGGTTTCTTCACCACTCTTAACGCTTGGAAAGATTTGTCATTGAGAGCAGCGGTTTTCGAATTGCAGCTCCTCCGTGGAATCCAGATTTGTTCAGCTCCCGACGAACAGTTTTCGTGGAAACTGGTTTCTGTAGGTGTTCATTGAGCTCAGCAGTGATTTTCGGAGCCGTGGTCTTGCGATCCTCTCTCACAATTCGCTTTAGAGTCCGACGGTCTCTCTCAGTCAACTTCGACTTTCGGCCGGACCTGTGTTTTGCTGCGGACGTTTTTCCTTCTCTTTCAAACGCAGTCATTACTTTGGAGACAGTACCTCTTGACACGCCAAGCATTCGGGCACTTTCGGTTACACTAGCGCCTGCCATACCAGCACTAACAATTTGGCCTCTTTGAAAATCCGAGAGGTCTTCCATTGGTATCAGGTTCTCATCAATGTTCTTACAATTATGCAAAACAAACAGTTAATTTACATACACATATCACATAACACAAATAATCAACTACATAACATTACCATATGTCACGGTTTGCATGTTTATAACATGTTCAAAGATTATGATGCCAAAACGTTAGGTGTTTCCATTATTTTGTCCAACCCCTGTATATATCTATGTATTCTATATGTATATATCTATTCTATCTATTCTATTTTAACCTGTCACTCTGTGATTTTACTGTATGGGGCACATGAATTGCTGGCTTTTATTCTATCTATCTCTATTATATATATATATATATATATATATATATATACTGTGTATATGAATATATATATATATATATGTGTGTGTTTTGAAGAATGTTTCCTTTGAAAGCGATGTGTAATGACAGAGAAATGCTCTATGTATGTGCTAATCGGATGCTAGGTGTGAAAAATCGGATTGTACTCGCATGACACTCGCATGACACTCCAGCGATGACGTGGGACGCATGCGCAATGGTAGCACGCTATGCAATTAAGTTGGATATATAATGCCGGCATTGGAAACACTTGGTACTCCCTTCGATAAAGCTTACGCGAAACGCGCGTCAGGGGCGATACTTGGCTCCTGGGCATCTGGGCACCACAAATTATGGGTAAGCACTGAGGCACCTTTATTAGTATTTCTTTATAACAGTCTCGTTTCTCTACCTGTGTGGAGTTCAATGTGCGTTTAGGGCTGTTCCTTGTTATTTAATAAGCACTGTTATATTTTTATATATATATTGTTTGTGCACTATGTTATGTAATTTTGACATACACAAATGATATTTTTCACTTAATAGTGTGTATTTTATTATCACCATTGCTGTTATTATTACTTTTTATTCGAACGTCCATGACAGCACTACAGAGAGAGGGGATCCGCCCCTTAGGAACAGGAAACCTACAGATACAAAAAGAGCGGCACCTCTCCCACGCATCAGTTGGTTTCCTGTTCCTAAAGGACGGGTTTCCTACAGATGAAGATCTTCAGGAGGACCCAGGCCGGCCGGTCGACCCAGGTAGCGGGGGGGATCTCCTACCTCGACCGGTGCGGAGCCCCTGGAAGCGCCACGGTGGGTCCGGGTAGGATTCCACGACAGTGTGCGGAGCAGATGGAGCACTATCCGGAGGATCCCTGTCTCCCAGCCAGCGCCGGTTGGTAAGTATCCCCCCTCTCCCTGGTCCCGGTGCCTGCTCCCTGTCTTCTCCTGTGGTCCTGTCATGGTGGGGGCCGGAGGTGGTGCAGCCGAAAAAAAAAAAAAAAAAAAAATTTTTTTGAATTTTGAATTTCCCGCCGGGACGACGCGGCGGGTTTTTTGAATTTCCCGCCGCGCGTCTCTGCTATAGACGGCGCGGCGGGGGTTTTTTGAATTTCCCACCGTGCGTCTCTGCTATGGGCGGCGGTGCGGGGTTTTTTTAATTTCCCGCCGCGCGTCACTGCTATGGATGGCGCGGCGGGGTTTTTTTTAAAATCTTCGCCGCGCGCCGCTGCTGTGGGAGGCGCGGCGGGGATTTTTTGGGTTCTCCCGCTCGCGTCCCTGCTGGGGGGGGGCGATGCGGCGGGAGACTCCGCTCGGGTACCTGCGGCGATGCGGTCGGGTCTGCGGGGTCCCCGTGGGAGCGCTGGTCCTGGCGGCGTCGGAAAGGGGGGCGGAGTCTCCACCGCTGGAACCGGAAGTGGGACACTGGCCGGCGGTTTTTGAAAAATTGGCGCGGCTGCATCATGTACCGGGCGGCGCCTGCTGTGGGGACGGCAGGGAAGTGCAGGGGGAGCTGTGGGGCGGGGAGCAGGAGGGGGTGGACCCCTGGCAGCACCTGCTGACCCGGATATCCGGGGAGGATATAAGGAGCCTATGAAGCTGGGAAAGCGCTTCTGCCCCATTTCTTACAATGGACACTGCAGAAGCTCCCTCAGTGCAGCAGGAGAGCCAGCAGCAGACAGAGCGCTCCTCTTCAATGGCCAGGGGCGCCAGCCGCAGGAGTTCCTCAGCTGGGAAAAAGACCCCTCCCCGTGATCCGGTACCTACTGCTGTATGGACTGGCTAAGAGATCGTCAGACTTAGAATACCCAGTAATGCAGTTTTCCCCCATTCTGTGTTCCGTTACTAGGGGAAGAAGTGTTCGGTGAAAAGCAAGCACAGGGAATGTGCCTTTTGTGCTTGCCCTCTGCCAGATGCTTGCCCTAAAAGGTTATGCCAGCCGTGCACGCGACAGACGGTAGGGCATTAAAGGGGGAAGGGCAGGGGCCTGGGATGAGATAGTAACCCCCCCTCATGCCCCTTCCCTTTTTAGATAGCGGAGAAGACTCCAGATTTCACCGAAAGCCTGAAGGAGATAATAAGGGCAGAGATGAAGGCGTCCTTAAGACACGGAGAATCTTCCAGGCATAGGACTGTACCAGTGTTATCTGATTCAGATTCTCCCGCCGCCCATGACAAGGGTGAAGTTGTTTCAGGACCCTCTTCGCCTTCCTCTTCGGCTTCTTCCTCTTCTTCTACAGAAGACGCTACTCGATTTTGTTTTCCCTTGGACTAGATGGACAAACTTGTCAAATTAGTTAGGTCCACCATGGGGGTAGAGGAGGCGAGACCAGAACTCTCAGTACAGGATCTGATGTTCGGTGGTCTAGATCCGAAAAAAACGCAGATCCTTTCCACTAAACAGTAGCATCCAAGGCCTTATAGACAGAGAGTGGAAAAAGCCAGAAAAAAGAGGCTCCTTACCCCAAGCGTTTAAACGGAGATATCCCTTTGAAGATCCCTTGACAGGTAGATGGGATAAGGCCCCGAAGCTGGACGCAGCAGTGGCGAAGGCTTCCAAAAAATCCTCCATCCCATTCGATGATATGGGGTCTTTGAAAGATCCACTAGACAAGAAGGCAGACTCCTTCTTGAAAGGGACATGGGAGATGTCGGCAGGTGCCCTGAGGCCAGCGGTGGCAGCCACTTGTACAGCCAGATCAATGATGGTCTGGCTAGACCAATTAGAGTCCCAGTTAGCAGATGGAACCTCTAGGGGGTCAATTCGGAAGACCCTGCCGATAATTCAGATCGCGGCGGCTTTCCTGGCTGATTCCTCAGCGGACTCAGTAAGAATGGCTGCCAGAGCGGCAGGTCTGTCTAATGCAGCGCGAAGGGCGTTGTGGCTAAAATGTTGGCCGGGCGATATTCAAGCCAGATCTCGCCTCTGCTCCATTCCATGTGACGGCGAATATCTTTTTGGCCCGGTCCTGGACGAACTTTTGGAAAAGGCAGGGGATGACAAGAAAAAGTTTCCCAGTCTTTCGACTCCTTCCTACAAGAGACCTTTCAGCAGAAGGAGGTTCAGCCGCAGAAGGTCGTCCAGGGAGCGAGCCAAATGGGATGAAAAGAGGCGAAGAGGTACAGGGTTTATGTTTAGGGTCCGCCTAGGGAAACCAAAAAACCCTCGCAATGACTAGCGATGCCGGTAGGAGGCAGATTGATGGCCTTCTACCCGGCCTGGTCGGAAATCTCGAGCAGTAGCTGGATCCTTGGTCTCATAGCTACAGGGCTGCGGTTAGAATTCTCCTCGGTACCTCGGGATAACTTTAAAATTACCCCCCTCAGGTCATCCCCATCGGAGCAGGCCGCTCTGGAGTTGGAAGTTCAGGAGCTTTGCGCTAAAAAAGTCTTAGTGGAGGTGCCGGAAGCAGAGCGGGGTAAAGGGTTTTTTCTCCCCTCTGTTTTTGATCCATAAACCGGACGGTTCTTTTAGAACAATTATTAATTTAAAAGCCCTCAATAAATTCCTTGTTATTCATCCATTTAAAATGGAAACGGTCAGCTCAGCAATAAAGCTTCTGTTTGAAAATTGCTTTATGGTGGTGTTAGATCTGAAAGACGCTTATTACCACGTACCGATCCATGTAGACCATCAGCGTTTCCTTAGAGTAGCAGTCCAGATGGGGGAATCGCTGCGACATTTTCAATATAGCGCCCTTCCCTTTGGCTTGGCGGTTGCCCCACGAGTGTTCACTAAAGTTATGTCGGAAGTCATGGCCCACTTACGTGAATCCAATATGCTCATAGTCCCCTACATCGACGACTTTCTTATCATTGGAAAGACGGCAGAGCATTGCCTAGAGCAACTGCAAAGAGCAATATCTACCTTAGAGCGGCTGGGATGGCTAATAAATACCAAAAAGTCTCGTTTGAATCCAAAGAGGGTTCAGCAGTTTCTAGGGCTAATTCTGGATTCACGGAATCAGAACTGTAGGTTACCGTCAGACAAGTTGATTCGCTTACGGTACCAGGTCCTGAACGCTTCCAATAACCCCTCCATGTCTCTTAGGAAGGCCATGTCTCTTTTGGGCTCCCTCTCGTCCTGTATCCCCGCGGTTCAGTGGGCATAATTTCACACAAGGACGCTGCAAGCTGAGGTCTTGTTATATCAAAACTATCTAGGTGGTTACCTAGAAGGCCAGCTATCCTTGTCCCAGACTACTATAAGATCCCTGGATTGGTGGAAGGAAGAGACAAACCTGTCTAAGGGGGTTCCCTGGGAATATGAAATATCCCGGATAGTCACGACAGATGCAAGCCCCTCTGGGTGGGGGGCTCATATGGGGGATGTTATGGTTCAGGGCTTATGGGAGCTGGATCAAATACAAATGTCTTCTAATATGAAGGAGTTAACGGCGGTAGAGCAAGCAATTAAAAAGCTCCTTGTCTATCTACAGGGTCACCACGTTCGAGTGCTCTCCGACAATCGTGTCACAGTCGCTTACGTCAACCACCAGGGTGGTACTCGTTTCGGTCCTCTCATGGAAGTGGCAAGGCGCCTACTCCAGATAGCAGAACGACACTTTCTTTCTCTAACGGCTCTACATATAAGGGGAGAAGAAAATACCAAAGCGGACTTCTTAAACCGCAATCTCCTGAGTCAGGGAGAATGGTCGTTAAAGACTTCCATTTTCGACCTGATTGTGCAGAAATGGGGTCAACCGGAGATAGATCTCTTTGCTACCAAAAGCAACAGGAAAGTGAGACGGTTCTGCTCTCTGAGTCCCAAAGAACGCCCTCTGGCAGTGGACGCTCTTCTATTAAAGTGGGATTTCAGTCTAGCATACGCCATCCCTCCCTTGTCCTTACTCCCCCTAGTATTGAGGAAAGACAGGGCAAGGGTAATAGTAGTCGCTCCCTTCTGGCCCAGGAGGGCATGGTTTTCATGTCTCAGGAACATGTCGATAGCCGACCCTTGGGTCCTGCCGGATATTCCCGATCTGCTTTCCCAGGGTCCAGTCTACCATCCTCGAGTAGAGGGCCTCCACCTGACGGCGTGGATTTTGAACGGTCGCTGCTGAGAGATAAGGGGTTTTCTGCTAATCTAATTAATACTCTCCTTAAGAGCAGAAAGAGGTTACAACTAGAATCTACGCTAGGACTTGGAAAAAATTTCTTCAGAGCTCGGGGGTGGTAGCAAGGGACCCAACACCGATAGCCCAGATTCTAGAATTCCTACAAAAGGGTCTGGACTTAGGTCTCTCCACGAGCACCCTTAAGGTGCAGGTTTCAGCTTTGGGAGCACTCTTTAGTTGCATCATCGCCAATAATTACTGGGTCAGTAGATTCATTAAGGCTGCGGGTAGGTCGAGACCTATAGTGAAGAACAGAATCATGCCATGGGATTTGAACCTTGTTCTCACTGCTTTAACAGAACCCCCTTTTGAACCTATCTCAGCGGCATCAATAAAAATTATTTCCCTAAAAACCGCCTTCCTGGTAGCACTAACTTCGACTAGAAGGGTAAGTGACATCCAGGCACTATCTAGACTGTCTCCTTACACTCAGGTCCTGAATGACAGGATAATACTTAGACCTGATCCGGCATACCTACCTAAGGTGTCTTCCGCTTTTCACAGAACACAGGAAATTGTTCTCCCTTCTTTCATCCCTAATCCATCTAATCAAAAAGAGATAAAACTCCATACTCTAGATGTTAGAAGATGTCTCCTGCAATATCTGGCAGTCACTGACCCCTGGAAAAGGGACAATGCATTGTTTGTCTCTTTTCAGGGAATTAACAAAGGCCGTAGAATAACAAAAAGCTCATTGGCCAGATGGATTAGGGAAGCAATTTCTCTGGCATACACCTCGAGGGGCAAGCCGGCACCTGAGAGGCTAAGGGCGCATTCCACCCGAGCTGTGGCGACTTCATGGGCAGAGAGGGCAGAAGTCTCCATTGACCAGATATGTAAGGCAGCTACGTGGTCTTCTCCACACACATTTTACACTCATTATAGGTTAGACCTTTCTTTCGGACTAAGGGTGCTGCAGGCTGTAGTCCCTCCCTAAGTAGTTATTACTCTCTGTAATTCTCTCTGTAGTGCTGTCATGGACATTCGAATAAAGTCTTAGTTACTTACTGTTAACGGTATTTTTCGAAGTCCATGACAGCACCCTTAGATTCCCACCCGTGTTCTATGTGCACTTCTTCCTCTTATATAGTCCACATGTAATAAACAATTGATCAATGTTACTGTGTGATGCATAAATTTTTTGCTGTATACCATTTAACCTGACTAGTCCTCTTATGCTCTGTAATCCAACTGATGCATGGGAGAGGTGCCGCCCTTTTTGTATCTGTAGGTTTCCTGTTCCTAAGGGGCGGATCCCCTCTCTCTGTAGTGCTGTCATGGACTTCGAAAAACACCGTTAACGTTAAGTAACTAAGACTTTCTGCACTATGGCACATTTTTATACAGTGAGATGATGATTGTTATTCAATGGCGGTTCCTTCATGCCCCGGGCCATATATGAATTTTCAACTGGTAGGGTAATTTTTTGTAAATACAAATCTGACATTATCAAGTTTATGTGTACACAATAAAATTATATTTTTTATTACAATATTTTTGTATGGAGCTCCTCTTTCTGTGGTTTTTTTGAATATTTTTGGATTATACAATATAAAGATCCTTTTATAGTACTGGGTATTTGAGGTTAAGTCCACTTGGGGGATACTCTATAACATATATTTTGTACTCATGTTGTATTGGGACTAATTTAATATATGTGTGTGTGTCACTGACATCTATATATCTATGTATTCTATATGTATATATCTATTCTATCTATTCTATTTTAACCTGTCACTCTGTGATTTTACTGTACACGGCACATTATATATACTGTGTATACAGTACAGACCAAAAGTTTGGACACACCTTCTCATTCAACAATTTTTCTGTATTTTCATGACTATGAAAATTGTAGAATCACACTGAAGGCATCAAAACTATGAATTAACACATGTGGAATTATACATTACACTTTACAAAAAAGTGTGAAACAACTGAAAATATGTCTTATATTCTAGGTTCTTCAAAGTAGCCACCTTTTGCTTTGATTACTGCTTTGCACGCAGAAAAGGTGAACGGATGGACTCTACATGCCTGGTTCCCACCGTGAAGCATGGAGGAGGAGGTGTGATGGTGTGGGGGTGCTTTGCTGGTGACACTGTTGAGGATTTATTCAAAATTGAAGGCATACTGAACCAGCATGGCTACCACAGCATCTTGCAGCAGCATGCTATTCCATCCGGTTTGCGTTTAGTTGGACCATCATTTATTTTTCAACAGGGCAATGACCCCAAACACACCTCCAGGCTGTGTAAGTGCTATTTGACCAAGAAGGAGAGTGTTGGGGTGCTACGCCAGATGACCTGGCCTCCACAGTCACCAGACCTGAACCCAATCGAGATAGTTTGGGGTGAGCTGGACCGCTCACTGCTTCAATTTTGAATAATCCCCAACAGTGTCACCAGCAAAGCACCCCCACACCATCACACCTCCTCCTCCATGCTTCACGGTGGGAACCAGGCATGTAGAGTCCATCCGTTCACCTTTTCTGCGTGCAAAGCAGTAATCAAAGTAAAAGGTGGCTACTTTGAAGAACCTAGAATATAAAGACATATTTTCAGTGTTTCACACTTTTTTGTAAAGTGTAATGTATAATTCCACATGTGATAATTCATAGTTTTGATGCCTTCAGTGTGATTCTACAATTTTCATAGTCATGAAAATACAGAAGAATCTTTGAATGAGAAGGTGTGTCCAAACTTTTGGTCTGTACTGTATATATATATATATATATATATATATATATACACATATGTGTGTGTGTTTTGAAGAATATTTCCTTTGAAAATGATGTGTAATGACAGAGAAGTGCTTTATGTAAAAGCTCATGTTAAAATGCACTGCATTCGGATGTAAATCGGACGCTAGGTGTGAAAAATCGGATTGTACTCGCATGACACTCGTCAATTTTTTCGGTCCTGATATTGGAACTTTGTAAGAGATTATATACAGGAGTATGTGGTAAAGAATAACATTATAATTGACAGCTGACATGGTTGAATTCAGGACAGTAGTTGTCAACTAACCTGATAAGTTTCCTATGAAGAGGTGAGTAGCAACTTGTATAGTGTCAGCTGTTGATAGTGTTTTTGGATTTTGCAAATGTTTTACGCCAAGGTTCAGTTCTGTGTCCCCTATTATTCAATATATATAACACTAATAGAGAAGCTGTATTAATAGCATTGTCTCTGTTTGTGCAGATGACACCAAACTATGTAGTTTTATGTAGTCTATGAAACATATTCATAAGCTGACTTGGACAAACTGAGTGTTTGGGCATTCACATGGCAGATAAGGCTCAATGTTGAGAAATATAAAGTTTGGCACCTGAGCACTAATAATCTGAATGTAACATATGTTCTGTGGGTAGGAAAACTAGGAGAGTCATTTGTAGAGAAGGATCTTTGTATACTTGTAGATCACAGCCTAAATAAGAGCATGCAATGTTAATCAGCTGCTTCTAAGGCCAGTAGGATATTGTTATGTATTAAAAGAGGCCTAAAGTTGTGGGGCGCGGATGCAATACTACCACTTTACAATGCGTTAGCGCAACCTCATCTGGAATATGCAGTTCGCATTTAAAAACTAGTTCATAGAAAGGATGCCCATGTGAGAGGGGGGCCAATTTCACATGTATGTGGATCCCGCGGTGTACATTCAGGTGAAATATATTGCATTGGGTAATTTTGCTGCCATGCACACCGCTAGCCAATCAGAAGTCGGCAACAGATGTCAACTTTGCAGCGACGAGCAGCACATGGCAGCAATGCTATGCACTGCCCATACTGGCATGCCAAAGTCAGCTGCCGACTTCTGCGCCGGCTACAGAAGAGGACGCCATGCGATTATGAGCAGGAAAAGGTGGATAGAATAGGTTGTTTCTTTTTAAAATGTGCTGGAGAAGAACGGAAGATGTCCTGGATGGGGGGACAATATACCAGAATGGGGACAATTTACCATAATTGGGACATTTTATGACATTAAACCAAAATGTGTATTAAACCAACATGGGGGTATTATATCAGGATGGGAGACATTATACCAGAATGGGGGCATTATACCAGCATGGGGAATATTGTACCAGAGATGGGGACATTATACCAGAATTGGGGATAGTATGCCCGGATGGGGGACATTATACTCGAATGCGGACATTATACCAAGACAGGGGACATTATACCAGCATGAGGATATTATACCAGGATGGGAGCCATTATACCAGGATGGGGGACATTATACCAAAATGGGGACTTTATGCCAGGACGTGGGACATTACACCAGAATGGGAACATTATACTGGAATGGTGACAAAAATTTCAATATTCAGGTTACATTGTCGTATTGGCACTTTAAGTGGGTTTTGGTTTGCAGTTTGGACAATCGATCTCTAAAAGGTTCGCCACCACTGTTATAAGATTTCATGGATAAGGCCCTATTCTCCGATTGTGTTATCTTCTAATCACATTATTTTTGTAGTTTATGAAGTGTTTTCTTGTTTTTATTTATTTTTTGTGATGTTTCTCAATGTCTATGTGCAACAATAATATTGTTTGTTCTTGAAAATTCTTCTTGTTTGGTGTGCACTGTTTTTATGTGTTTCATGTTCCATTTTTTTTTTTATTAAGAGAAGCCTGATATTTCATCAAATAAAAGGTTTGATACAAATTAGCTAATTATTATGCATGGCCTCCCACACTTTATTAGTTATCAATGCTATTTATAGCATGACATTTTCCCAGGAGGGGAAATTAACCCCGATATAAAAACAGGACAGTCATTAATATATTGCATATAGGTGTAGTTAAGTAGGCAGTGGTGGATACTTCAATAACCCCATACAATGGTGCAGAACCTCAAATCAGCAACATAAAGTATCTTCTATGTAGCCAGCGGCTGAATTTGGAATAACACAGTTTATCAATTTTTGTCTGGAGCAATCCTTAAACTAAAGAAGTGAATATACTGTAATATAATTTTTATTAGAGAATTGATTAGGATGTAGATCACTGTCATACTGTTTTAAGGGGTTCCAGTGCGTTGCTCACTAATCATGTGATCAATTGCACTGTACACATTGAAAATTTTTAAAAAATAGCCTATAATTTATAAAGGATACATCGGCTCTTTAATTTTGCAGCCTTGGAAATGGTAACTCTGCAGTTTGTGTAGGATGAGAGTTAATAATTACATTTACATTTATTCTTTTGGCCAAAAGCATAGTTCACTTTTGCAAACCTCAGAGGATGATGTTTCTGGAGGCTGCTGATGCTGGCACCACAGAGGAGTCAGTCACAGAGAACATGGGCTGTATCTGAATGTGAAAAGGAAGAAAAAAAATCTCTTTGTGCGTGCAGCTCTTTGTTTTCATTCCCAGCAGCACAATAGCCGCCCAATTCATAACGAAGTGCTATTCATTCTCTAAATAAACCCGCATGTGTTGAGATGTTCTCCTTAGCTCTGCAGAGTCTCCTCGTGCCTGCCTGGAGAAAACTGAATATCTTGTTGTTCCTTCCATTTAATGGTTTTGATTTTATCACTGCATTTATCTCAACGCTGCACTTCTACTGCCCCTCACTGGAGCATGACGGGTATAACGACATCCAGCACTGAAATCATTGCAGATTGGTGACATTTTTTTTAGTTCTTCGTAGCATCAAATATTAGATAAATGAGCACAAGACATGACTTTTGCATTGCAACACCACAAATATAACCTCAGTCTATTGCAGTGTAGTTACATATATATTTACATTTTTAGCTTGGTAATCACATTTTTTGTGTAACTACTCTTGGTAAAGTGTTTCTATAGAAAATTCAGATCTCTCACATTCATGTATTAGTCCTGTAGTCCTCAGTTTAGCATCAGCTTTTGGGCTCATACCCATTTGCGAGAAAAAAAACGTCCGATTTCCAGACCGAAAAAACGGACGAGTGCCATGCGAGTGTCATGCAAGTGTCATGTGAGTGTCATGTGAGTGTAATGCGATTTCTGTGCGATATTTCCATGGAACATCCATATTCAATGCGATTTTAACATGAGGTTTTACATAGAGCAGTTCTCTGTATGTAAAAGCCGGCAGATGCCGGGTACAGTATAGAATAGAATAGGTTAGAATATAATAGATAGAATAGATATATACACATAGAATAGGTGTATATATATATATATATATATATATATACAGTATATATATATTTATATATATATATATACACATACAGTACAGACCAAAAGTTTGGACACACCTCATTTAACCCCTTACTGCCATCGGACGTACTATCCCGTCCATGGTACCTGGGCCCGTATGACCGGGGACGGGATAGTACGTCCAGCCCTTTAATGCGACATTGCGACTTAAGTCGCAATGATCGCATTAAAATTCCGACGCCATCTTACCTCAGGAGAGATGGCGCCGGCATCCCGGGGTCTGTCACCGCCCACCCTCACTCCCGATCGCTGTGATTGGCTGTTCAATTCTGAACAGCCAATCGCAGCCTTTCTCACTGTTTCAGCCAATCCGATGGGCTGAAACAGTGAGATCCCAGGCTAGAATCGAGTACCGATGTACTCGATCCTAGGCCTGGACATAGAAAGGAGCAGACCCCCCCTGGATTGGCGCGATCGCCGATCACATCGATCGCGCCAATCGCAGGGCACAGCCGCGGTGTATCCGCGCTGTGCCCTGCCTGTACCTGCCTGGATCGGTGCAGTAATAGCACCGATCCTAGGCCGGAGCCTAGGACAGGCCCAGTAGGGCCTGCAGCTGCTGATTGGCGCGATCGATGTCATCGACGATCGCGCCAATCACAGGGCACAGCAGCGGTGTGACCGCTCTGTGCCCTGCTTCCTGACCTGCCGGTGACCTGCCTAGGAATCGGAGCAGTGAGCTCCGATTACTAGGCCGGTGCCTAGCAACCGGCAAAACAAGGGTCTCCTCTGATTGGTGGGATCGATGTGATCATCGATCCCACCAATGACAGGTCACAGCAGCGATGTGACCGCTCTGTGACCTGTCTGCAAACTGGATCTGACCTGTCTGACCGCACTGCAGGGGTCCTCACACTTGCTGAGGATTCCTGCAGTGCGGTCACACGCCAGATCTCCTCCTGTGCTGGGCCTTGTGGTGCCACAGTAGCCTGTGACACCACAACTCCTGCTGAAGAAAGAAGAGAGAAGAAAGAAGAGAGAAGAAAGAAGAGAGAAGAAAGAAGAGAGAAGAAAGAAGAGAGACTACAAACGTGAGTTTTTGAGCCCCGATCCCTGCCCGATCCACCCCAATCCCCCCATTCCCCCCTCCCCCCTTCCCCTCTTTTTACCCCCCCTTTGCACACATTTAGCAGCCGCCGAGCGTTGATTGGTGACGCAGTTCACCGATCAACACTCGTGCTCGTTTTTCTTTTGCACCCCCCTCCGTGCGCACTTCCAGCAGCCGCGGAACTTTGATAAGTGACACCAGTCACTTATCAGAGCTCGTTCCTGCAGTTTTTTTTTTTTTTTCACTCCCCTTTCCGCCACTCCTGTGCGCACTTCCAGCAGCCGCGGAACTTTGATAAGTGACACCAGTCACTTATCAGAGCTCGTTCCTGCAGGTTTTTTTTTTTTTCACCCCACTTTCCGCCACTCCCGTGCGCACATCTAGCAGCCGCGGAACTTTGATAAGTGACACCAGTCACTTATCAGAGCTCGTTCCTGCAGTTTTTTTTTTTTCACACCACTTTCCGCCACTCCCGTGCGCACATCTAGCAGCCGCGGAACTTTGATAAGTGACACCGGTCACTTATCAGAGCTCGTTCCTGCCGTTTTTTTTTTTTTTTTCACTCCCCTTTCCGCCACTCCTGTGCGCACATCTAGCAGCCGCGGAACTTTGATAAGTGACACCAGTCACTTATCAGAGCTCGCTCCTGCCGTCTTTTTTTTTTTCACTCCCCTTTCCGCCACTCCTGTGCGCACATCCAGCAGCCGCGGAACTTTGATAAGTGACACCAGTCACTTATCAGAGCTCGTTCCTGCATTTTTTTTTTCACTCCCCTTTCCGCCACTCCTGTGCGCACATCCAGCAGCCGCGGAACTTTGATAAGTGACACCAGTCACTTATCAGAGTTCGTTCCTGCAGTTTTTTTTTTTTCACTCCACTTTCCGCCACTCCCGTGCGCACATCTAGCAGCCGCGGAACTTTGATAAGTGACACCGGTCACTTATCAGAGCTCGTTCCTGCCGTTTTTTTTTTTTTTTTTCACTTCCCTTTCCGCCACTCCTGTGCGCACATCCGGCAGCCGCGGAACTTTGATAAGTGACACCGGTCACTTATCAGAGCTCGTTCCTGCCGTTTTTTTTTTTTTTTTCACTTCCCTTTCCGCCACTCCTGTGCGCACATCCGGCAGCCGCGGAACTTTGATAAGTGACACCGGTCACTTATCAGAGCTCGTTCCTGCCGTTTTTTTTTTTTTTTCACTTCCCTTTCCGCCACTCCTGTGCGCACATCCGGCAGCCGCGGAACTTTGATAAGTGACACCGGTCACTTATCAGAGCTCGTGCCTGCTGGTTTAGACTTTTTTTCACAGGCATTTTTTTCCCTATTCTCTTTCTTTTCTTTTAGCTTTTTCCTTTCAGCATAGTTTGCACCAACCACTATCCCCCCCCACACACACACACAGTTATAAATAAAGTTCACACAAAGCACCACATTCACAAAAAAAATGTCCCGCTCGTCACGTTCTTCCCAACAGCGCTATTCAGTGGAAGAGGCATACGCTTTACTTGCCTCTGACACTGATAGCGAGGGAGAGGATCCCACATTTCTTTACTTTTCAGATTCTTCATCCTCTTCTTCTTCTTCCTCCTCTTCCTCATCTTCCTCCTCGGGTCCTGCGGAACCGCCACGCAGACGCCCCAGGACAGAAGATGAGGCAGCGCCCACCCCTGGAAATGAACCAGCGCACCCCTCTTCGGACCCCATATGGACCCCGCCCCCCGAAAATTACGAGCCACTGATTCCTGATTTTGTGGCAGAATCAGGAATCAAGTTTGACACCACGGGCCTCAGAGAAATAGACTTTTTCAAAGTCTTTTTCTCTGAGGATTTTATTAACCTCGTGGTGGAGCAAACTAATTTGTACGCTCGGCAATTTTTGGCGCAAAACCCAGTGTCATCATTTTCCAACTGGTCTCCTGTAGACGCAGGTGAAATGATGCAGTTTTGGGGCCTGGTCCTCCATATGGGGATCCTGAAGAAGCCAGAACTTCGGCAATATTGGAGTGTTGATATTTTATACAACACTCCACTGTTCCGAATGGTCATGGCTCGGACGCGTTTTGAGGCCATCCACAAATTCCTGCATTATAATGATAATGCACAGTGTCCCCCACAAAATGACCCCAACTTTGACCGTCTGTTCAAAGTTCGGCCGGTCATCGAACACTTCAGCAAAAAGTTTGCTGAAGTGTACGTGCCCCAAAGGGACATCTGCGTGGATGAGTCCTTGGTTCATTTTAAGGGACGGCTCAGATTCCGCCAGTACCTGCCCAGCAAGAGGGCAAGGTACGGAATTAAACTCTACAAGCTGTGCGAGAGTACCTCAGGGTACACGCACAGCTTTAGAGTTTACGAAGGAAAGGACACCAGGATTGAACCCCCTGAGTGTCCCCCCGTCCTGGGAGTGAGTGGGAAAATTGTGTGGGATTTGGTGCACCCACTGCTGGATAAAGGTTATCACCTTTACACCGATAACTTTTATTCCAGCGTCCCACTCTACAAATCCCTCTCTGCGCGAGGTACCGCAGCTTGCGGTACCGTCCGCAAAAATCAGAGAGGCCTCCCGAAGACGCTACTTGGGCAGATGCTCAGAAAGGGTGAGAGCAGAGCCCAATGTAGCGACCACCTGTTGGTGGTCAAGTACAAGGACAAGAGGGATGTCCTTCTCTTGACCACCATACATGGTGATGGCAGCGCCCTCAGCACTGTACGGGGTACCTCTACACAGGTCCGCAAACCGGACTGTGTACTGGGGTACAATAAATACATGGGGGGTGTTGATCTCTCTGATCAACTCCTCCAACCGTACAGTGCTTTGAGAAAGGCCAAGGTGTGGTACAAGAAGCTGTCCGTGCACATCGTCCAAATGGCAATGCTCAACGCTTTCCTGCTGTCACGATGTGCACGCAACAGCGATACGACGTACCTTCAGTTCCAGGAGGTAGTGGTTAAGGCCCTGATGTTTGGCGCTCAGGAAACAGCGGGCCCCAGTACTTCTGGAACTGAAGGTGCTCGTATCATACCAGGTCAGCATTTCCCGGGGGTGGTCCCGCCAACTGGAAGCAAAGGTAAGCCGCAAAAAAGGTGCCGAGTGTGTTACAAAAGGGGAATACGCAAGGACACCACTTACCAATGCGACACCTGCCCCGAAAAACCTGGCCTGTGTATGAAGGATTGTTTCAAATTGTACCACACCTCAATGCACTACTAATTTACTTTACAGGAAAGATTAGTTCCAGAAGGGGGGCACATTTAGAAAAGTTCCTTGGGAGTCTACTTTCCAAAATTATGTCACTTGTGGGTTTTTTTTACTGTTTAGGCACATCAGGAGCTCTGCAAACGGAACATGACGCCCGCAGACCATTCCATCAGTCTGCATTCCAAAACGTCACGACTTCCCTTCTGAGCCCCGACTTGTGCCCAAACAGTTTTTTCCCACATATGGGGCACCAGTGTACTCAGGACAAATTGGACAACAATTTTTGGTGTCCAATTTCTCCTCTTACCCTTGGGAAAATAAAAAATTGGGGACTAAAACATCATTTTTGTGAGGATAAAAGTAGGATTTTTTATTTTTTACACCTGGGCATTATAAACTTTAGTGAAACACTTGGGGGTTCAAAATGCTCACCACACACCTAGGTAAGTTCCTTAGGGGGTCTAGTTTCCAAAATGGGGTCACTTGTGGGGGTTTCCACTGTTTAGGCACATGAGGGGCTCTGCTAACGGAACATGACGCCCGCAGACCATTCCATCAAAGTCTGCATTCCAAAACGTCACTGCTTCCCTTCTGCGCCCTGCCATGCGCCCAAACAGTGGTTCCCCCCAACATATGGGGTATCAGTGTACTCAGGACAAATTGGACAACAACTTTTGTGGTCCAATTTCTCCTGTTACCCTTGGGAAAATAAAAAATTGGGGACTAAAACATCATATTTGTGGAAATTTTTTTTTTTTTTTTTTATTCACGCCAGGGCATTATAAACTTTAGTGAAACACTTGGGGGTTCAAAATGCTCACCACACACCTAGATAAGTTCATTAGGGGATCTAGTTTCCAAAATGGGGTCACTTGTGGGGGTTTCCACTGTTTAGGCACATGAGGGGCTCTGCTAACGGAACATGACGCCCGCAGACCATTCCATCAAAGTCTGCATTCCAAAACGTCACTGCTTCCCTTCCGAGCCCTGCCGTGTGCCCAAACAGTGTATCCCCCAACATATTGGGTATCAGCGTACTCAGGACAAATTGGACAACCACTTTTGGGGTCCAATTTCTCCTCTTACCCTTGGGAAAATAAAAAATTGGGGACTAAAACATCACTTTTGTGGAAAAAAAAAATATATTTTTTTTTTCACGCCAGGGCATTATAAACGTTAGTGAAACACTTGGGGGTTCAAAGTGCTCACCACACACCTAGATAAGTTCCTTAGGGGGTCTAGTTTCCAAAATGGGGTCACATGTGGGGGGTTTCCACTGTTTAGGCACATCAGGGGCCCTCCAAACGCGACATGGCGTCCGTTCGCAATTCCAGCCAATTTTGGTTTGGAAAAGTCAAACGGCGCTCCTTCCCTTTCAAGCCCTGCCGTGCGCCCAAACAGTGGTTCCCCCCCACATATGGGGTATCAGCGTACTCAGGACATGTTGGACAACAACTATTGGTGTCCAATTTCTCCTCTTACCCTTGGGAAAATAAAAAATTGGGGACTAAAACATCATGCTTGTGGAAAAAATATGATTTTTTTTCTTCACGGCTCTACATTACAAACTTGCGTGAAGCACTTGAGGGTTCAAAGTGCTCACCACACATCTAAATAAGTTCCTTAGGGGGTCTAGTTTCCAAAATGGGGTCACATGTGGGGGGTTTCCACTGTTTAGGCACATCAGGGGCCCTCCAAACGCGACATGGCGTCCGTTCGCAATTCCAGCCAATTTTGGTTTGGAAAAGTCAAACGGCGCTCCTTCCCTTTCAAGCCCTGCCGTGCGCCCAAACAGTGGTTCCCCCCCACATATGGGGTATCAGCGTACTCAGGACATGTTGGACAACAACTATTGGTGTCCAATTTCTCCTCTTACCCTTGGGAAAATAAAAAATTGGGGACTAAAACATCATGCTTGTGGAAAAAATATGATTTTTTTTCTTCACGGCTCTACATTACAAACTTGTGTGAAGCACTTGAGGGTTCAAAGTGATCACCACACATCTAGATAAGTTCCTTAGGGGGTCTAGTTTCCAAAATGGGGTCACATGTGGGGGGTTTCCACTGTTTAGGCACATCAGGGGCCCTCCAAACGCGACATGGCGTCCGTTCGCAATTCCAGCCAATTTTGGTTTGGAAAAGTCAAACGGCGCTCCTTCCCTTTCAAGCCCTGCCGTGCGCCCAAACAGTGGTTCCCCCCCACATATGGGGTATCAGCGTACTCAGGACATGTTGGACAACAACTTTTGTGATCCAATTTCTCCTCTTACCCTTGAGAAAATAAAAATTTGGGGACTAAAACATCATGTTTGTGGAAAAAATATGATTTTTTTTCTTCACGGCTCTACATTACAAACTTGCGTGAAGCACTTGAGGGTTCAAAGTGCTCACCACACATCTAGATAAGTTCCTTAGGGTTCTAGTTTCCAAAATGGGGTCACATGTGGGGGGTTTCCACTGTTTAGGCACATCAGGGGCCCTCCAAACGCAACATGGCGTCCGTTCGCAATTCCAGCCAATTTTGGTTTGGAAAAGTCAAACGGCGCTCCTTCCCTTTCAAGCCCTGCCGTGCGCCCAAACAGTGGTTCCCCCCCACATATGGGGTATCAGCGTACTCAGGACATGTTGGACAACAACTTTTGTGGTCCAATTTCTCCTCTTACCATTGGGAAAATAAAAATTTGGGGACTAAAACATCATGTTTGTGGAAAAAATATGATTATTTTTCTTCACGGCTCTACATTACAAACTTGCGTGAAGCACTTGAGGGTTCAAAGTGCTCACCACACATCTAGATAAGTTCCTTAGGGGGTCTAGTTTCCAAAATGGGGTCACATGTGGGGGGTTTCCACTGTTTATGCACATCAGGGGCCCTCCAAACGCGACATGGCGTCCGTTCGCAATTCCAGCCAATTTTGGTTTGGAAAAGTCAAACGGTGCTCCTTCCCTTTCGAGCCCTGCCGTGCGCCCAAACAGTGGTTCCCCCCCACATATGGGGTATCAGCGTACTCAGGACATGTTGGACAACAACTTTTGTGGTCCAATTTCTCCTCTTACCCTTGGGAAAATAAAAATTTGGGGACTAAAACATCATGTTTGTGGAAAAAATATGATTTTTTTTCTTCACGGCTCTACATTACAAACTTGCGTGAAGCACTTGAGGGTTCAAAGTGCTCACCACACATCTAGATAAGTTCCTTAGGGGGTCTAGTTTCCAAAATGGGGTCACATGTGGGGGGTTTCCACTGTTTAGGCACATCAGGGGCCCTCCAAACGCAACATGGCGTCCGTTCGCAATTCCAGCCAATTTTGGTTTGGAAAAGTCAAACGGCGCTCCTTCCCTTTCGAGCCCTGCCGTGCGCCCAAACAGTGGTTCCCCCCCACATATGGGTATCAGCGTACTCAGGACATGTTGGACAACAACTTTTGTGGTCCAATTTCTCCTCTTACCCATGGGAAAATAAAAATTTGGGGACTAAAACATCATGTTTGTGGAAAAAATATGATTTTTTTTCTTCACGGCTCTACATTACAAACTTGCGTGAAGCACTTGAGGATTCAAAGTGCTCACCACACATCTAGATAAGTTCCTTAGGGGGTCTAGTTTCCAAAATGGGGTCACATGTGGGGGGTTTCCACTGTTTAGGCACATCAGGGGCCCTCCAAACGCGACATGTCGTCCGTTCGCAATTCCAGCCAATTTTGGTTTGGAAAAGTCAAACGGCGCTCCTTCCATTTCAAGCCCTGCCGTGCGCCCAAACAGTGGTTCCCCCCCACATATGGGGTATCAGCGTACTCAGGACATGTTGGACAACAACTTTTGTGGTCCAATTTCTTCTCTTACCCTTGGGAAAATAAAAATTTGGGGACTAAAACATCATGTTTGTGGAAAAAATATGATTTTTTTTCTTCACGGCTCTACATTACAAACTTGCGTGAAGCACTTGAGGGTTCAAAGTGCTCACCACACATCTAGATAAGTTCCTTAGGGGGTCTAGTTTCCAAAATGGGGTCACGTGTGGGGGGTTTCCACTGTTTAGGCACATCGGGGCCTCTCCAAACGCGACATGGCGTCCGTTCTCAATTCCAGCCAATTTTGGTTTGGAAAAGTCAAACTGCGCTCCTTCCATTCCGAGCTCTGCCGTGTGCCCAAACAGTGGTTTTCCCTCACATATGGGGTATCGGCGTACTCAGGAGAAATTGCACAACAACTTTATCAGTCCTTTTTCTCCTTTTTCCCTTGTGAAAATAAAAAAAATGTTTGTAAAAGATCATTTTTGTGACTAAAAAGTAAAATGTTAATTTTTTCCTTCCATGTTGCTTCAGCTCCTGTGAAGCACCTGAAGGGTTAATAAACTTCTTGAATGTGGTTTTGAGTACCTTGAGGGGTGTAGTTTTTAGAATGGTGTCACTTTTGGGTATTTTCTGCTATATAGACCCCTCAAAGTGACTTCAAATATGAGGTGGTCCCGAAAAAAAATGGCTTTGTAAATTTTGTTGTAAAAATGAGAAATCGCTGGT
Source organism: Oophaga sylvatica (assembly GCA_033576555.1). Classification (NCBI taxonomy): domain Eukaryota; kingdom Metazoa; phylum Chordata; class Amphibia; order Anura; family Dendrobatidae; genus Oophaga; species Oophaga sylvatica. The sequence continues at coordinate 374,220,526 of JARQOD010000004.1, read as the reverse complement.
CAACTTTTAACCCTTATAATTTCCTAACAAAAAAAAATTTTGTTTCCAAAATTGTGCTGATGTAAAGTAGACATGTGGGAAATGTTATTTCTTAACTATTTTGTGTGACATATTTCTCTGTTTTAAGGGAATAAAAATTCAAAGTTTGAAAATTGCAAAATTTTCAAAATTTTTGCCATATTTGCGTTTTTTTCATAAATAAATGCAAGTTATATGGAATAAATTTTACCACTATCATGAAGTACAATATGTCACGAGAAAACAATCTCAGAATCGCGAAGATCCGTTGAAGCGTTCCAGAGTTATAACCTCATAAAGAGACAGTGGTCAGAATTGTAAAAATTGGCCCGGTCATTAACGTGCAAACCACCCTTGGGGGTGAAGGGGTTAAAGATTTTTCTGTATTTCCATGACTATGAAAATTGTACATTCACACTGAAGGCATCAAAACTATGAATTATCACATGTGGAATTATACACTTAACAAAAAAGTGTGAAACAACTGAAAATATGTCTTATATTCTAGGTTCTTCAAAGTAACCACCTTTTCCTTTGATGACTGCTTTGCACACTCTTGGCATTCTCTTGCTGAGCTTCAAGAGGTAGTCACCAGAAATGGTCTTCCAACAATCTTGAAGGAGTTCCCAGAGATGCTTAGCACTTGTTGGCCCTTTTGCCTTCACTCTGCGGTCCAGCTCACCCCAAACCATCTCGATTGGGTTCAGGTCTGGGGACTGTGGAGGCCAGGTCATCTGGCGTAGCACCCCATCACACTCCTTCTTGGTCAAATAGCCCTTACACAGCCTGGAGGTGTGTTTGGGGTCATTGTCCTGTTGAAAAATAAATGATGGTCCAACTAAACCAGATGGAATAGCATGCCGCTGCAAGATGCTGTGGTAGCCATGCTGGTTCAGTATGCCTTCAATTTTGAATAAAACCCAACAGTGTCACCAGCAAAGCACCCCCACACCATCACACCTCCTCCTCCATGCTTCACGGTGGTAACTAGGCGTGTAGAGTTCATCAAGAGAATGCCAAGAGTGTGCAAAGCAGTCATCAAAGCAAAAGGTGGCTACTTTGAAGAGCCTAGAATATAAGACATAATTTCAGTTGTTACACACTTTTTTGTTAAGTATATAATTCCACATGTGATAATTCATAGTTTTGATGCCTTCAGTGTGTATATATATATATATTTCATAGAGATATAGATAGCAGAATAGCTGATAATTCAATTGTCGGCATCTGTAAAATCATTACGGAACCCGACAGGATATGAGACATGGTTTACATACAGTAAACCATTGCATATCCATTATTTTTTTATATGTCCCTCACTAATAAAGTTAGTAGTGTCTGTGTGTAAAATTTTGGAGCTTTAGGTGTTAAATTAAAGGATTAATCATGGAAAAAACTTGTGTGGGCTCCCGCTCAATTTTCTCTGACAGACAGGGCAAGCCAGTGACTGAGGGCAGAATTTAATAAATTAATAGCCTAGAGAGGGACCATTGTTTTTGCTCTCCCCAGGCTAAAAAAATCTGTCCCCAGCCACCCCAGCTGTGGATATTAATATTTAAACAGGTATTGCGCCTTCACGCAACACCAACAGGCGGGCGCAACCACCCCTTCAGTGATGTTGTTTTGAAACTGTACTGCCCTATTATGTGAGTTTTCGCCCCTCTCTTGAGTTCTTCAACACGTAGATGCCAGCTTACCAATGCTACACGTCATTAATCACTGTGTTCCTCAGGTTAGGCATCCACAGTAATCCCAGTAGGAAGAGTAGACCAGCATCACGAGGAAGACTGCACACTTTATCATTCAATCACATTTCCAGAGATATATAAAAGGGGTAACATCCCTAACTGGTGATGAGTATTAAAACTAGTTAAAACTGCAAATAAAACTAGTTAACAGTGCTGTCTCATTTTATGTTTAAATCTAGAAATTGTAATTTTTAGAGATAAAGTTGACAGCGTTATTTCTGATCCTGATGTTGGTTTACTCATCTGACTTGGTGCTCCAAGTGAAGCTTCTTTATTCTTTCACAGACAACCGCTTTCAATATTCATTATAGGACCATATGGACATCATAGAGGAAGAGATAGATATCGCTCTGGTGATTGTGGCTTGTCATGTATTATATAATGGCCCATTCATTTAAGTGGCCGGTATTTCACATTACCTTTCCCTTACATTGAAGTAGTAATGTATGGCAAGGTGCAGCTGTCCTCCAGAGTAACAACTGATCTTGCTGGATTCCCTAGTGTATTATTCATGTGATAACCCCTTTAAGCAATACTTCTCTTCCCAGGGCATTATGTAGGCTTTTGAGAATAAGACATGAAAAGTATCTGTCTATTTCCTTTACTGAAAGACCGTGCAGTGAAGCCGGAGAAGAGGTCACCAGTAAAATGTTCCTATCTCAGCAAATTCTTGCTATACCTTGCCATAAATAGACTGTCTCCTATGTTTAGACAGAGTGTCTCAGGCTTTTTAAGATGGCTAGGAATAGCTTGAATAACTACTGTATATCCTGTATTCTAACAACATTGCTAATATATTGATTTTTAGATACTGATGTTTAGGTTTTGTGGAGCAACAGCTACTGTGTGCTAGCTGTAATAATAGCTTAAAGCATTTACAGCATTTTCCTTATTTAATTGATACTACATTATTGATCTTTTAGTTTAGTTCATAGCATTTTAATTTTTTCCTATCCACAGGATTAGCTGTTACATCAGTCCTATAGTAGTAAATGAAGTGAAGGTCTAACATGCACACCAACGCTACTTTCACACATGGAACTTTTGGGATCCCCATCATGCAATATGGTAAAATCTCATTAGATATAATGTTTTCAGACAAGGTCACCTTGTTGTGGCTGGTGGTCTCTCATGAATTGGCCAATTTATGAATTAAGTACATTCAGTTTTATAATTAGATTATATATAGCAGTTTAAATTTCTTATATTCAATGTTTGCTTACATTTTAGCGCTTACAGCATGCTGGTGTATTCTTTTGTTAGTATATTACCTGAGATTATATAAACTACATATTTTCCCATATACATTATTTGATACATGACTAATAAATTAGTGATTTTTTTCGATTCTGAGGTTACCCTCATTATTATTATTTTCCAAAATGTATCTGTAGATACCAGGGGACAGATTACTATGAAATGAAAATCCATAAATAATCCATAAAGCATCATCATAATTAATACAGGATAAGATATAATGCAAATGTATGCTACATAGCCTCTGGCCTGTGGTTTATAGTCATTTCCATTTAATGATGGTAATTCCAGGGTGGCGGGCATTTACAAGATAAAATACTGGCTTTGATTTTGTGTGGAGGAAGCTAGAAGCAATCTAAATGAACAAAAATAACTAAAAAATAGAAATAGAGCTATATTTTGCTGAAAAAATAAAAAGAAACAATTCAGAATTATACATAAATATACCGTATGTATAGTGCTATATCCAGACAATTTCCAAATAAACTAACAATAACTGTTTTAATTACGATATGACAGCTAAAAAATAAGAAATTAGAAAAGTAGTATTAAACAAAAATAAAAATCAAATTAAACTAATAGCACACAAACAATTATACCTTTTGTGTCTTTTATTGAGTATGTTGAGTAAACAGCCGCAATAAAGAATGAATAAGTAAGTAAACCCTTTAATTTAATAAACTGTAGATTCCTGTAGCAAACACAAGTGCTTCTCACTAAATTAGAATCAAATCAAAAAGTTATGGTAATTTATTTCAGTTCTTCAATACACAGTCAAACCCCTTTAATTTTTTCACTCTTTGTTTCATTGCAGCCATTTGGTAAATTCAAAAATGTTCATTTTTTTTCTCATTCATGTACACTGTGCACCCCATCTTGACTGAAAAAAAACAGAACTGTAAAACTTTTTCAAATTTATTAAAATGGAAAAACTGAACTATCACATGGTCATAAGTATTCAGACCCTTTGCTCAGTATTGAGTAGAAGTACCCTTTTGAGCTAGTACAGCCATGAGTCTTCTTTGGAATCATGCAACAAGTTTTTCACACCTGGATTTTGGGATCCTTTGCCATTCTTCCTTGCAGATCCTCTCCAGTTCTGTTGTGAAGGGTTAAACTAAGATCAGAACCATTTTTGTGCTTGTAATTCCATTTTATCGTTTATGAGATAAATTCTGTTACTAGGCTATAGTTCCTGGCTGTTATAAAGCCAAATTGTTTTTCTGAAACTAGAGTAGAGGTCACGATTGTAATAAAACCAGATTGTTCTAGTTTGGACAAGATATGAGACCTTGGGGTGTACCATTGTAGAATACTCTGAAGAATGAATACACCATTGTCCCTCTCTATGTAACGTAGGTACGGTCATATATGTAGTTTCCGGTCTTTCTGTATTTTTATAGGTTAATTGTTGCAAGTATGTTTTTATACTATTGGTTGAAGTACAAACTTGCTAAATACTATAAAAGAAGATGACGTAATAAACGGGGTAGAAATCTGCCTTGATTCTCCCAGACAGAAACACGTCTCCGTCTAGTCATTTTCTGCTGCTAGCAACGTTCTGTGGATTAATTTGGAAATCACTTGGTCAACCGTGAAGGGTCACTTAGATCCTCCCTCGACACTGTCAGGTTGGATGGTGAATGTGGGTGGACAGCCATTTACAGAGATGCTCAATTGGGTTTAAGTCAGGTCTCTAGCTGGACCAGTCAAGAATGGTCACAGAGTTGTTCTGAAACCACTCCTTTGTTATTTTAGCTGTGTACTTAGGGTCAATGACTTTTTGGAAGGTGAACCTTTGGCCAAGTCTGAGGTCCAGAGCACTCTGGAAGAGGTTTTCATCCAGGATATCTCTATACTTACTGCATTCATGTTTCCTTCAAAGTCTGGGAGTCCTTCATATGTTTTTTAGCAAACTCTATGCGTGCTTTCATATGTCTTGCACTGAGGAGAGGCTTCCGTCGGGCCACTCTGCCATAAAGGCCCGACTGGTGGAGGGCTGCAGTGATAGTTGACTTGGTGGAACTTTCTCGCATTTCCCTACTGCATCTGTGGAGCTCAGCCACAGTGATCTTGGGGTTCTTCTTTACTCTCTCACCAAGGCTCTGACCCTACGATTGCTCAGTTTGCCTGGATGGCCATGTCTAGGAAGACTTCTGGTGGTCCCAAATTTCTTCCATTTAAGGATTATGGAGGCCACTGTGCTCTTAGGAACCTCATGAACTGCAGAAATTCTTTTGGAACCTTGGTTAGATGTGTGCCTTGCCACAATTCTGTCTCTGAGCTCCTTGGCCAGTTCCTTTGACCTCATGATTCCCATTTGGTCTGACATGCAATGTGAGCTGTGAGGTCTTATATAGACAGGTGTGTGCCTTTACAAATCAAGTCCTATCAGTTTAATTAAACACAGCTGGACTCCAATGAAGGAGTAGAACCATCTCAAGGAGGATCACATGGAAATGAACAACATGTGACTTAAATATGAGTGTCTGAGCAAAGGGTCTGAATACTTATGACTATATGATATTTCAGTTTTTCTTTTTTAATAAATTTGCAAAAATTTCTACATTTCTGCTTTTTTTTCAGTAAAGATGGGGTGCAGAGTATACATGAATGAGAAGAAAATTAACTTTTTTGAACTTACCAAATGGCTGCAATGAAACAAAGAGTGAACAATTTAAAGGGTCTGAATACTTTCTGTACCCACTGTATTATATAGTCATTACAAACAGAGTGATCTATTTCAAGTGTTTATTTCTGTTAATGTTGTTGATTATGCCTTACAGACAATGAAAACCCAAAAGTCACTATCTCAGTAATAATAATAATAATAATGCGATAAAACATCACATAGCACTCAGCCATGTTATACAGTAGTGTAAGCGAGCCCTAAAGACAATGCTCATGCAGGATAAAGGGAAAGTTCACCAGCTTATTGGTTACGTTCCGGAAAGCCACAAATACGTGGCAATTGAGATATCATGATGGTCTCAGTTTTAGCTTGCTGTGAAGGGGATTGCTTGTCTGATTGTGATCAAGTAATAACTGTTACTGTCATATAGTACACTGATTTTGGGTATACGTCTTTAAAATTTGCAGGCAGCATACTATGCATTGCCATTCATTAGGAGATCCTGCGATATATTCATTTATTTGGCTGTGAAGCTTATTTATACATTTAACTCACTTAGGCCTCTTTCACACATCAGTTTTTTGACGTCAGGCGCGATCCAGCGCTTTTGTAAAAAAACGGATCAGTTTTTTTAATCCGCTGGATCCGGTTTTTTGTCATTGACTATCATTAGCGCCGGATGTCCTTGCGTTGCGTCCGTTTTTTGCTGGATCCGGCGGAAATGTACATTCCGGAGGCCGGACAAAACGGTCACTGCAACTTTTTTTTTTCTGCTGCACCCGACTGATAGCGCCTGCAGCGGCGCATCAGGCGGCTGCAAACAATACAAGTCTATGGTGCTGGATCATTCTTTTATGCAATCCGGCAAAAGACTGATCCGGATTCTGGAAACCAAGGTCTCTCTCTCTCTCTCCTCGGTCCGGACATGCGTACCAAGCATTTCCAGGTTCAAAAGTTCAGGACGGATCCGGCAAAAAACCTGATCCGTTGCATCAGTTTTTTCAAAATCAGCGCCGGATCCGTCCTTTCCGTTTTTGGAAGGATTGTGCCTGACGCCAAAAACCTGATGTGTGAAAGAGGCCTTACACAGCAACATTAATTCCACGGCGCTTTACAGACATCATCATCAATATCCCCATTGGGGCTCACAATCTAAATTCCCTATCAGTATGTCTTTGCAGTGTGAAAGGAAACTGAAGTACCCAGAGGAAACCCACACAAACACATGGAGAACATACAAACTCCTTGCAGATGTTCTCCTTGGTGGGATTTGAAGCGAGATCCCTAGCACTAATATGCTAAAGTGTTAACCACTGAGATACCATGCTGCCATAAACTTAGTCTTGGAAAACAGCAAATTTGCCAATATATATATACATACATATATAAATATCTCAGGCATAAAACAAAACATATTTCTTAGGCCAGTTTCACACGTCAGTGGCTTCGGTACGTGTAGTGACAGTTTTCTCATGTACAGGAGACACAGACACACATAGACACATTAAAATGAATGGGTCTATGTACATGTCAGTATATTTTCACGAACCGTGTGTCCATGTGCAAAATACGCTGACATGTCCATTTTTTTCCGGCACCACGGACCCAAAACATCCCGCACACGTGCACACGGAGAACTGTTCACACAGTCCTCCATGCACACGGACTGCACGGACAGCTACAGTAAGCGCTGTCACCTGCCTGTGGTGCTGAAGCTGCTTGTCATTATTCTTCCTGCTCTGCCGGCAACAGTGAGCAGGGAGAATAAAAGAAAAACCCGACGTGGGGTCCCCCTTAGTTTTGGAACCAACCCGTCAAAACTATACAGCTGCGGGCTGCTATTCTCAGGCTGGTAAGGGGCCATGAATATGGGCCCCCCCAGCCTAAAAGCAGCAGCCCGCAGCTGCCCAGAAAAGGCGCATCTATTAGATGCGCCTATTCTCGAGCTTTGTCGGGTTCTTCCCACTTGCCCTGTAGTGGTGGCAAGTGGGGTTAATAAAGGGTTAATGCCACCTTGCTATTGTAAGGTGACATTAAGCCAGGCTTAGTAATGAATAGCTGTCAATAAGACACCTATTCACTACTAATCCTACAGTAAATAAAGGGTTATATAAACACACACAATAAGAATAAAGTTTTTTAATGAATGAATACACTACACAGTTTTTAATTCTTTATAATACTGCCATTCCTTTATCGAAGCCCTCGATCTCCTGTAAAAAAAAATATAAAATAACAAAGCAACAGTATCCCATACCTGTCTGGCGATGAGTCAAGTCCCATGGCATAAATCCATCTCTGGGGTTAATCAGTTTACAGCTGGAGCAACTGCTAATGCAGCCGCTCCGACTGTAAACTACTGGGGAATGAATGGGAGCAGCGCGCACAGGCTTAGTGAGAAGCAGTGACGTTTACAATAGCAAGGTGGCATTAATCCTTTATTAACCCCACTTGCCACCGCTGCAGGGCAAGTGGGAAGAACCCGACAAAGCTCCAGAATAGGCGCATCTGTAGATGCGCCTTTTCTGAGCAGCTGCAGGCTGCTCTGTTTAGGCTGGGGGCCCCTTACCAGCCTGAGAATAGCAGCCCCCAGCTGTATAGTTTTGCCGTGTTGGTTCCAAAACTAAAGGGCACCCCAGTCGGGTTTTCTTTCATTTATTCTCCCTGCTCGCTGTTGCCGGCAGAGCACGGAGAATAATTACAAGCAGCTTCAACACCACAGGCAGGGGGACAATGCTTACTGTAGCTGTGTGCCACACGGACATACAACGTATTTACACGGACACATGGACATGGATATCTCCGGTACCGTGTTTACTGGAACCGGAAATATCTGGAAGTGTGAAACTGGCCTTAAAGAAACTGCAAAATATTCACTTTGTTGGGCCGAGGCACACCCTTTGGGCGTAGGGGACTTGTTACTCGGCTAAAGATCGATAGATGTTGCTGCTATTTTGCAGTAACACAAGTGAATTTGGTCACATTGCCACTGTGAGGCAACTGAGACAGCAACAAGCAAAACACAAAAAATCCAACTTGGTACATTATTTTGAAACTTTCTTCTCGTGGTCATAGTACTCTCAGGGACACAATGAGATCACACTCACTTGTATTGTGCTGCGATGATGCAGTAAGGCTAAGTTCACACGTTGCGGAATTGCCGCGGAAATTTCCGCGGCAATCCCGCACTTCTCCCGCAGGAAATACGCACGTTTTTTGTATGCTGATTCCCGCCAGAATAATAGCGTTTTGCAAGCGTAATTAGCTTGCAGAATGCTAGCGTTTTCCTAGCGATCTGTAGCATCGCTTGGAAAACTGATTGACAGGTTGGTCACACGAGTCACACATAGTGTTTGACACGTGTGACCAACTTTTTACTATTGATGCCGCCTATGCCGCATCAATAGTAAAAAGATCTAATGTAAAAATAATAAAAAAAATAATAAATAATGATATTCTCACCTTCCGGCGTCCCACGCAGCTTTCCCGCCTTCAGCGATGCTCCCGGCAACTTCCGGTCCCAGAAGTCCTTTGCGACAAATCACCCCGATGACGTAGCATCTCGCGAGACCGCTACGCCATCTGGGTGATCTCGCAAAGCATCACTGGGAACGGAAGTTGGCGGGAGCGTCGCTGAAGGCGGGAAAGCTGCGTGGGACGCCGGAAGGTGGAAAATATCATTATTTTTTATTTTAATTATTGTTTTACCAGGGATATGGTACCCAGGGCCTGGAGGAGAGTCTCCTCTGCTCCAGACCCTGGGTACCATCCGCACATGAACCGCTTACATTGCGCATAGTGGGCATAGCCACATGCGGAAAGTAAGCGGTTCAATGCATTCCTATGGCGGCGGAATCACCGCGGTTACGCTAAATTAATGAACATGTTGCTAGATTTTCCGCAAAGCGTTTTTTTTCGTGGAAAATACCGCAACATGTGTACAAAACATGCGCAATCAATTAACAAGTATAGAATGCTTAATGCTTGCGTTTTTTTCGCGGTTTAAACCGCGGAAAATCGCGGAAAAAAACGCGAAAAAAACGCAATTATTCCTGATCGTGTGCACTTAGCCTAATACTTAGTGATCTTTGGCTAATGATTTACGAAACAGGAGTGTTTTTGTCCATAATTTTCAGTTTTGGAAGACTTGACCTATCACAAGCAGGAGGCAGAGGAGACTAACTGAAGCTGTATCATGCAGAAATCACTAAGACTGAAGTATTATATCACTTATCCATTTCTCTCTGGCCTTAGGAGTCAAAGCAAAGCAGCGTGATGAGACTTTGCCCCCTCTGCAATACTAGAGGCCTCATGGGAAATTGATGATGCATTTGGTGAACCCTAAGAAGTTATTAATATGATAAACAACTTAGAATTGACAAATCAATAAAAAATAGTTAGACACAAGACATACACAAGATCCCCTATTTTAATCTGTAATAATAGTCTATGCTATGTTATGTAGGCAAAACTGTTGACTCCTGTCTCAGCTTCTCTGAACACCATTAGTGTATATAGTATATATACACGAGACATACATGTATATGCTTGTCCAATCACTGTGACTGTAAGAACTGTTTTGACATTTCAGCCTGCAGTCATGTTAAGTTTATAATATATCATGTTTTTGGTCTTTTACCTCTAAGCTATAGAACTATTATCTAAGTACAGACACTGTAGGCCCCGTAATGCAAGTGCAAGGCATCTTCCGTGTACACAGATTATCTGGGTGCACGTCTTTCTGCAGCCTTAGGATGTTCATGTATCATGTAACCTGTGATCTGGGAGCTATCACGTAACACATACAATTGTTCCCACCCCAGACATGAGGCACCAACAATGAGGGCTGTAATCTGTCAGGAAATGTGCTGGCCCTCTGGGAACTGTGTGGCTGGTTAATGCTGAGTTGTTAAAGGGCTAGGGGACAATGGCTTTGTTTTGTAACCTCCTTTGTCAGACAAGTAAAACGGATTATTTCTATGTATATGCTGCGTTTGCCACATTCATCTGCATTAGTAGCAGGTCGACAAACTAAAATAATGGTGGCCACACACGTTAAATGAATGCCAACCTAACCCATTGATTACTGGGGCCGGCCAGCCATCTAATGTGTATGGAGGGTTATCCCAACTTTTGGCCATCAACAGATGTAAAGGAAAATCGTATTAGGCTGTTGGATTTCACCATGTCTTATTTTCTCAAGGGAGGTTAACTGGCCACGGCTTAGGCCCATCTTCCTGTTGGGGATACATACTTGCATATACGGGTAACTGGAGTTAATAGCTGTCCGGCCAACCTCTATCTGTTTATAGTCTATATAAGATAATTGCCTTATGTGGGACTTTTATTCATTAACTGTATACATAGCATTTAATTATACTATGCTGTTATTATTGTAATGGCACCTTGTATTATTATCACTGTTGTAAAGGGAATCTGTCAGCAGGTCCTGCTATGTAATCTGAGAGCAACATGATGTAAGGCAGAGACCCTGATTTCAGCAATGTATCACTTACTAGGCTGTTTTCTGCAGTTTTGATAAAATCTTTGTTTTATCTACTGCAGATCTGCCATTTATCTGAATGCTGAGCTCTGTATAACGCCCGCCCTCACCACTGATGGGCAGCTTTCCGTGTTCACTGTGCATAGGCAGAAAGTTGCCAATCAGTGATGGGGAAGGATCATACAGAGCTCATGAATATGGAGAACTACAAAGCCACAGGTTTAATAGTCCTCAACTGATAACTCCAGCTGATTAAATAATGACTTTATCCAAACTATAGCAAGCAGCCCACTAAGTGATTCATCTCTTGAATCAGAGCTTCTGTTTCTACATTATGCTGCTCTCAGATTAGGTGACAAAAACCTAGTAACAAATTCCCCTTAAGGGCTTGCTATCACGGCCGTCGATTCTCTTGTGCGAGAGAATCGGGACAATTATGCAAATGACACGCGACTCAAACTTTGTCAGAGTCTGATCGTAGTGTCATTGCACTGTGCTCTGATCTTTTTGCATGAGAGAATTGTAGCACAGCTGCGGAAGAGACAGAGAAAGTAATTTCTTCATTGTCTCCATTGCCGACGTCCAAAGTAATCGGACTGCACTCGGATGACATCTGAGTACAGCCCGATGTTTAATATGCACCCATAGTCTTGTATGGATGCATGTAGTCCCATTCTTGGATGCAATTGCAGCATGATGCAATTATTTTCTCATGCCATAAAGGCATGTAAGGCCAGTTTAAGACAAATTGGGGCCCTTGGCAAAAGTCAAAGTGGGGCCCTCAATCCTGAAATATTCCAAAAACAACAATGTTAGGCCTCCTTCACATGTTAATATAAAACACATATGTGTTACACCGCTATTGATGTCACCAGTGTTTTCAATCAGTGTGCCATCAGTGTGCCATCCGTGTTCTTCTGGTATGGATACTGGAAATGAAATTACAAAGCTTCTCACATACTTTCAATGTTAAACACATGGTTGGCAAACAGATGGCTCATGGACGGCACACAGACGGCACACGAATGGCACATGGTCAGCACATGGTCAGCACACGGATGGCACATGGTTGGCACACAGATGGCACACGGACCCATAGACTTGTATTGGCCCTTCTCATCTCTTCTGCTGGGAAAACACGGACATGAGTGCAGCACCGTAGGTTAAAAAGGGGACACGTGGCATCTGTGAAAAACATGATACACGTTTGTGGGAAGGGGGCCGTACAGTCACATATTAGAAAACATTAGCAGAATTGGCGTCTTTTTCTACATCCTACCTCACAAACAGCAGAATAAAAAGCGATAAAAAAGTCCTACATGTCCCCCAACCTACTCTGCTAAATCCCCTCTGGCTTCAGTGCCGATGGTTCGGGGTCCCTGATGGTCATTATTCACTTTGCAGCTATAATATAAGGTGCAGCCACAAGACCCCTGCAGCCTAGTGCTAAGACTGGCAGAGACCCCCGGAGCCACAAGACCATTGCAGCCCAATGCTAAGACTGACGGAGACCCCCAGAGCCACAAGACCCCTGCAGCCTAGTTCTAAGACTGGCAGAGACCCGCGGAGCCACAAGACCACTACAACCCAGTGCTAAGACTGGCAGAGACCCCCGGAGCCACAAGACCATTGCAGCACAATGCTAAGACTGATGGAGACCCCCGGAGCCACAAGACCCCTGCAGCCCAGTGCTAAGACTGGCAGAGACCCCTGAAGCCACAAGACCACTGCAGTCCAGTGCTAAGACTGGCAGAGACCCCTGGAGCCACAAGACCACTGCAGCCCAGTGCTAAGACTGGTAGAGACCCCCAATGCATCAGTGGTGGAGCTGCAGGGATTTATCATTTCATGCTAATTATTTTTACATTCTCAGAAAACCCCTGTAAGTGTCTGTTCACACGCACCATTTTTGCTGCGGATTGATCTATAGTGTTGGCAGGAAATATTCAGCGTTTTTGCAGCCTTCTCACTTGCATTTTTGTTTCCCATTCATTTGAATAGGGAAAAAACGCTGAAAGACAATGGATTTATAAAAAAAAAAGTCTTCTGGACGGTGTCCGTGTCTGGCCGGTGTCCGTGTCTGGCTGCTGTACTGGGACAGCGCGGAATAGTAAAGTAGACTGCACAATTCCATCCAATAGGATATTAATCCCTGTTCACACCATCTGTGGGCTCTGTCTGAATCCCCCTAAAATAGGTTTCACATTAATCCCAGACGGGGCCATAGACAGCACTGACACTAGCAGAGATCAAATGAATTCTATTTGTTTCTTTTTTTCTGAAATTGACCGCCTCAGTTTGTGTTTTTTCATCTAAAAGTGTCCACTTTTCTGTGGCTGTTGGAACAGATGGACATGTTCAGAAAAAAAAAACATCACATGTGGAATTGATTTGAGCTCCATTCCTGTCATTGCAATCTATGGCTCTATAGGGGATTCAGGCATAACCCACCGAGCGCAGTAAAGAAAGACAGTGTGAACAGGCCCTAATGTAAAACACAGGCATTAGACATTAACTGCTGATTCCTATGGCGACACTACAATTACAGAACTATATATGCAGCAGATATACACTTTACATATACACACTTTATATATACTTTATAAATATAGAAACATACACTACATATTGTATATACAGTCTACACACACATACAGTGTGTACAAGCACATATATAAAGTATATACACAGAAACACATTCGGTTTATATACGGTATATACAGTATGCTCATATACATATGTGATCGTGCTGTTCCGAGGGCCTCCTCCCTGCAGGACCCCAGATCCAAGATGGCCGCGGGGTCCTTCCGGGTCCTGCTCAGGCGCTGAGAAAGCCTCCTGCAGTGCCTGTCAGATCTGCGATCTGACACTATACAGTGATATCCCACACTGGGACAAAGTAAAAAAGTAAAAAAAATAAAAATTAACATGGGTAAAAAAGATTCCTAAATAAAGAAAAAAAATATTCCCCAATAAATTCATTTCTTTATGTAAATAAAAAAAAAGAGAAAACAATAAAAGTACACATATTTAGTATCGCCGCGTCAGTAACGACCCCCCCTATAAAACTGTCCCACTAGTTAACCCCTTTAGTGAACCCCTTAAAAAAAAAACAAGGCAAAAAAACAATGCTTTATTATCATACCGCCGAACAAAAAGTGGAATAACACATGATCAAAAAGACGGATATAAATAAACATGGTACCGCTGAAAACGTCATCTTGTCATGCAAAAAACGAGCCACCATACAGTGTCATCAGCAAAAAAATAAAAAAGTTATAGCTTAATAAAGCGATGCAAAAATAATTATTTTTAATATATAATTGCTTTTATTGTATAAAAGCGCCAAAACTAAATAAATGAGGTATCGCCGTAAACGTACTGACCCGAAGAATAAAACTGCTTTATCAATTTTACCACACGCGGAACGGTATAAACGCCTCCACCAAAAGAAATTCATGAATTGCTGTTTTTTGCTCATTCTGCCTCCCAAAAATCGTAATAAAAAGCGATCAAAAATGACATGTGCCCAAAAATGGTACCAGTAAAAACGTCAACTCGTCCCGAAAAAAATAAGACCTCACATGACTCTGTGGGCCAAAATATGGAAAAATTATAGCTCTCAAAATGTGATGCAAAAACTATTTTTGCAATAAAAAGCGTCTTTTAGCGTGTGACAGCTGCCAAACATAAAAACCCGCTATAAATAGTAAATCAAACCCCCGTTTATCACCCCCTAGTTAGGGAAAAATAATAAAATAGAAAAAATTTGTTTATTTCCATTTTTCCATTAGGGTTGGGGCTAAAGTTAGGGTTAGGGTTGGGGCTAAAGTTAGGATTAGGGTTAGGGTTGGGATTAGGGTTAGGGGTGTGTTAGGGTTAGGTTTATGGTTAGGGTTATGGTTAGGGTTGGGACTAGGGTTAGGGCTGTGTTGGGGTTAGAATTGGGGGGTTTCCACTGTTTAGGCACATCAGGGGCTCTCCAAATATGACATGGCGTCTGATCTCAATTCCAGCCAGTTCTGCATTTAAAAAGTCAAATGGTGCTCCTTCCCTTCTGAGCTCTGCCATGCACCTAAACAGTAGTTTACTCCCACATATGGGGTATCAGAGCACTCAGGACAAATTGCACAATAACTTTTGGGTGCAATTTCTTCTGTTACCCTTGGGAAAATAAAAATTTGGATGCAAAAATATCATTTTTGTGGAAAAAAATATGATATTTTATTTTTATGGCTCTACATTATAAACTTCTGTGAAGCACTTGGGTGCTCAACGTTCTCACCACACATCTAGATAAGTTCCTTGGGGGGGGTCTCGTTTCCAAAATTGGGTCACTTGTGGGGGTTTCCACTGTTTAGGCACATCAGGGGCTCTCCAAATGCGACATGATGCCCGCAGACTACTCCATCAAAGTCTGCAATGCAAAACCTCACTACTTCCCTTCCGAGCCCTGACTTGTGCCCATACAGTAGTTTTCTCCCACATATGGGGTATCAGTGTACTCAGGATAAATTGAACAACAACTTTTGGTGTCCAATTTCTCCTGTTACCCTTTGGAAAATAAAAAACTGGAGACTAAAAGATCATGTTTGTGGAAAAAATATGATTTTTTTATTTTCACGCCCGGGCGTTATAAACTTCTGTGAAGCACACCACACATTTATATAAGTTCCTTTAGGGGTCTAGTTTCCAAAATGGGGTCACTTGTGGGGTGTTTCCACTGTTTAGGCACATCAGGGGCTCTCCAAACGCAACATGACACCCGCAGACCATTCCATCAAAGTCTGCATTACAAAACGTCACTACTTCTATTCCGAGCCCGACATGTGCCCACACAGTAGTTTTCTCCCACATATGGGGTATTAGCATACTCAGGACAAATTGGACAACTTTTGTGGTCCAATTTCTCCTATTAACCTTTGGAAAATAAAAAATTTGTTACTAAAAGATCATTTTTGTGGAAAAAATAGGATGTTTTATTTTCATGCCCGGGCTTCATAAACTTGTGTGAAGCAATTGGGGATTCAAACTGCTCACAACAGATCTAGATAAGTTCCTTAGGGGTCTAGTTTCCAAAATGGGGTCACTTGTGGGGGGTTTCCACTGTTTAGGCACATCAGGGCTCTGCAAACTGAACATGACACCCATAAAAGTCTTCATTCCAAAACGTCATTACTACATTTCCAAGCCCTGCCGTGCGCCCAAACAGTTTTTGCCCCCCACATATAGGGTATCAGCGTACTCAGGACAAATTGGACAGCAACTTTTGGGGTCCAATTTCCTTGGGAAAAATAAAAAATTGGGGACTAAAAAATTATTTTGGTGGAAATTTTTTTTTTTTTCACACCCATGCATTATAAACCGGGCTTCATAAACTTGTGTGAAGCAATTGGGGATTCAAACTTCTCACAACAGATCTAGATAAGATTCTTAGGGGGTCTAGTTTCCAAAATTATGTCACTTGTAGGGTGTTTCCATTGTTTAGGCACATCAGGGGCTCTCCAAACGCGACATGGCATCCAATCTTAATTCCAGCCAATTTTGGTTTGAAAAAGTCAAACAGCGCTCTTTCCCTTCTGAGCCCTGCCATGCACCCAGACAGTGGTTTTCCCCCAGATATGGTGTATCGGCGTACTCGGGAGAAATTACACAACAATTTTATCTGTCCATTTTCTCCTTTCACTCTTGTTAAAATAAAAAAATTGTTTGTAAAAGATCATTTTTGTGACTAAAAAGTTAAATGTTTATTTTTTCCTTCCACGTTGCTTCAGCTCCTGTGAAGCACCTGAAGGGTTACTAAACTTCTTGAATGTGGTTTTAAGTACCTTGAGGGGTGAAGTTTTTAGAATTGTGTCACTTGTGGGTATTTTCTGCCATATAGACCCCTCAAAGTGACTTCAAATGTGAGGTGGTCCCTAAAAAAATGGTTTTGTACATTTTGTTGCAAAAATTAGAAATCGCTGGTCAACTTTTAACCCTTATAAATTCCTAACAAAAAAAAATTTTGGTTCAAAAATTGTGCTGATGTTTAGTAGACATGTGGGAAATGTTATTTCTTAACTATGTGGGTATTTTCTGCCATATAGACCCCTCAAAGTGACTTCAAATGTGAGGTGGTCCCTAAAAAAATGGTTTTGTACATTTTGTTGCAAAAATTAGAAATCGCTGGTCAACTTTTAACCCTTATAAATTCCTAACAAAAAAAAATTTTGGTTCAAAAATTGTGCTGATGTTTAGTAGACATGTGGGAAATGTTATTTCTTAACTATTTTGTGTGACATATTTCTCTGTTTTAAGGGAATAAAAATTCAAAGTTTGAAAATTGCAAAATTTTCAAAATTTTCGCCATATTTCCATTTTCTTCATAAATAAACGGAAGTTATATCGAAGAAATTTTACAACTATCTTGAAGTACAATATGTCACGAGAAAACATTCTCAGAATCGCGAAGATCCGTTGAAGCGTTCCACAGTTATAACCTCATAAAGATACAGTGGTCATAATTGTAAAAATTGGCCCGGTCATTAACGTGCAAAACCACCCTTGGGGGCTAAGGGGTTAAGATAAGTGCTTTTACCTTAGAATGGAATTGTAACTTTATCTTATCACAACACTGGTTTTCTCATCTCTTTCTATCATACTCAGACACACAGCTGCTTTCAATGAGTAACTACTGAGAATTGCTGCAGGATTCTTTGCCTCATTATATGTTTATGGAAGACTAATATTTTTACTGTTTGAAGTTTTTCTGGTTCATGTAATAACAGTCTACGTGTTTAGAACTTTGAGATTTGTCAGTTCTCTTCTCACAAAACTTATCTGACAAACCTGAACCCCCAATGTTCAAAAATTAAGTTATTCTTGTGTATATCACTCAACACTGGCAGACACAGACAGAAGAGGGCCCACTGTGCAAGAAAAATATATGGGCCATTTGCAGCCCAATAGCTCATCATAATGCACAATTCCACCTCTTTTGGAGGTAGAAATGGGCCCCCTTACCTCTTGGGCACCTGTGTGGCTGCACAGGTTGCACCAATGATATGTCCGCCTCTGCTGATGATATCAAGGCGGGTATAATCTGGCATGAAGGGGTATCAAATGGTCTAGGCCAATTTAAACACTGGAGTATAAATTGGACTAGGCCGTAATATACCCGTGGTATAATCAAGCAAAGGCCACTTTAACCCTGTTTATAACCATTCTGGGCAGCTTTAACCCTGGGTATAATCTGGACTCTGTGTATACTATGGCCTGTTACACCGGGTTCATAAGTTGCAAGCAGAGGCGTAACTATACTAGGTATAGGGGCGGCAATTGCAGCTTGGCCCTGGAGACAAGGAAGCCCCAAAAGGTTACTTTACCCATATGAAAATACTATTACTATTTAAGACCTGTGTTAGTTGGGGGACCTATTGGAGATCTTACTTTGGTGCTCAGACGTTTCAAATTATGCCAATGGTTGGAAGTGATATACTTATAAACCTTGTGCCACGTTTCCTTGATATTGTGACATCTCAAGTAAATATAGTACAATACAAATATACCTATGTCACTTTGACATGTAGTACAGGTGGGTTATGGAGAAATCGCTGTATATTGTTTTGAACTCAGATCACAGGATAATTCATTTAATAACAACAAATGAGAACTAAGTTTGAATCATAGGTTGTTGGGAAACTACAAACCATAAGCAAGCAACCAAAAACTGCTTCCCCTTTCCTGTGAATTACCATCACTGCATTAGAAAATTGAAAAAAAATCAATAACACTGAGGCTAGTAGTGTACAAATACATCCATCCTTAGAACAGAGCTTGCCTTAAGCTATAACGAACTCTATGTCATAAAACCTCATCTGGCGCATTGTTTTCTCATCGTATACAAACACTCCATTATGTCAGCCATGCTCATGACTCATGAGTAATTAATCCTGAATCTTTTCATGCTTGCAATACTTTCAGTGTTTTTGCAATTGTCAAGATATTAATAAAAACTATCTGTGCTTGATATGACTGTGCAAAATGTGTTGGCACAATAAAACAACGGGAAATATATATGATATATTATATTCAATTTCAGGCTTATGGATCACGGTGCGGCCCCTGGGAGGCTTAGGGCAATCTTTTAAATAGCACTAGTCAGTGAAGTTATGGTATGGCAATAGATATGGTACATAGGTAGCGGCCGCACCATGATCCATACGCCTGAAATTGAATATAATATTAGGACAATGAGAACTTTATAGGACGTGAGTCTAATTCATAGTATACTAGTGTCCCCTTTATACTAAACTGACCAGCGCGAGTTTTAACATTTTCCTTTAGTTGATTAAAAGTTTCATTTTATGGTCTTCAGTTACAGATTATTTGCCTCTTGGCAATTTGTGATTCTAATTCTGGACAAAGACTCTTAGGCCGGAGTCACACTGGCGACAAAAACGGACGAGTGAATGCAATGAAATATCGCATTGCACTCGGACCAATGTTAATCTATGGAGCAGCTCCCAGCATCCGATTTTTTCTCGGCCGTTTTCCTCGGACCAAGACAATCGTAGCATGCTGCGATTGTCACCGATTATCGGGCGAGAATCGCCAATGCAAGTCTATGGGTGCGATGAAAAATCAGATTACAAATGGACCACACGTGTGACTTGTGCGAAAATCGCACCGGTGTCCTTTAGAAAAGCCGGCAATTCATCCACCGGCTATACTGTAAAATCACACTGACATGTTTAATAAAGAATGGAAAGAATAGATATATACACATAGAATACATACAGTACAGACCAAAGATTTTTCTGTGTTTTCATGACTATGAAAATTGTAGAATCACACTGAAGGCATCAAAACTATGAATTAACACATGTGGAATTATACATTACACTTTACAAAAAAGTGTGAAACAACTGAAAATATGTCTTATATTCTAGGTTCTTCAAAGTAGCCACCTTTTGCTTTGATTACTGCTTTGCACGCAGAAAAGGTGAACGGATGGATTCTACATGCCTGGTTCCCACCGTGAAGCATGGAGGAGTTGGTGTGATTGTGTGGGGGTGCTTTGCTGGTGACACTGTTGGGGATTTATTCAAAATTGAAGCCGTGAGCGGTCCAGCTCACCCCAAACCATCTTGATTGGGTTCAGGTCTGGTGACTGTGGAGGCCAGGTCATCTGGCGTAGCACCCCAACACTCTCCTTTTTGGTCAAATAGCACTTACACAGCCTGCAGGTGTGTTTGGGGTCATTGTCCTGTTGAAAAATAAATGATGGTCCAACTAAACGCAAACCAGATGGAATAGCATGCTGCTGCAAGATGCTGTGGTAGCCATGCTGGTTCAATATGCCTTCAATTTTGAATAAATCCCCAACAGTGTCACCAGCAAAGCACGCCCACACCATCACACCTCCTCCTCTATGCTTCACGGTGGGAACCAGGCATGTAGCGTCCATCCATTCACCTTTTCTGCGATTAGATGCACCTTTTCTGGCACTTAGCCCGTCTATTCCCATTGCCCTGTAGTGGTGGCTAATGGGTTAATAATGGGTTAAGGCCACTTTGCTATTGGAAGGTGACTTTAAGCCAGGTTATTAATGAAGCGTTGTCAATTAGACAACTATCCTATAATAATAATAATAATAATAATATGTAATAATCCTATAGTATAAAATGGTTAAAAAAACATACACACATTAATTAAAAATAATTTTAATGAAATAACTACACAGTTTTTGACAATCTTTTATTTTACTGGTAATCATTCGAATCCCTTGTTCTCTTGTAATAAAATTAAAATAATAAAGCAAGCATATTCTTACCTCACCGGCGCTCAGTCAGGTCCCCCGCTGTAATCCATCGGAAAGGGTTAACAGATTTACAGCGAGGACCACTGGTAATGCCTGCAGCCTCGCTGTAAGCCCCCGAATGAATGATCTCTTCTCCCGGCTGACAGGAGATGAGCTGATTACTGTGGGAAGCTTAATTGATTGTTTCCCACAGTAATCAGTTCACTTCAGGTTAGCCGGGGACTCAGCACAGCTTCAGTGACGTCAGAGGGAGTCCCCAGCTGACCTGAAGTGAACTGATTACCGTGAGAAACAATCAATTATGCTTCCCAGCTAATCACTTCATCTCCTGTCAGCCGAGAGAGGAACTTATTCATTCGGGGGCTTACATCGAGGCTGCAGGCATTACAAGCGGTCCTCGCTGTAAATTTGTTAATCCTTTCCGATGGATTACAGCGGGGGACCTGACTGAGCGCCGGAGAGGTAAGAATATGCTTGCTTTATTATTTTAATTTTATTACAGGAGAACAAGGGATTCGAAGGATTACCTGTAAAATAAAAGGTGGTCAAAAACTGTGTATTTATTTCATTAAAATTATTTTTCATTAATGTGTGTGTGTTTTTTTTAACCATTTCATACTATAGGATTATTAATGGATAGTTGTCTAATTGACAACTCTCCATTAATAACCTGGCTTAAAGTCACCTTCCAATAGCAAGGTGGCCTTAACCCATTATTAACCCATTAGCCACCACTACAGGGCAATGGGAATAGACGGGCTAAGTGCCAGAAAAGTCGCATCTAATCATAGATGTGCTTTTTCTGGGGTGGCTGGGGGCAGATGTTAGTAGCCAGGGGGGGGCACAAAAAATGGTCCCTCTCAGGGCTACTAATATCTGTCTTCAGTCGCTGGCTTTTCCTGTCTGGTGGAAAAAATACCACAGGAGCACACGCATTTTTTTACAACGAACTTACACATTTAATTAACCCCTACAGGTATGAAATTTTGCACACATACTGTATACTCATGTAATTGTTAGTGAAAACCATATATCAAACTACATGAAATGACATGTTAACTGTATGTAAACCATGTGTCATTTCATGTCGGGTTCTGTAATTTCACAAAAGCCGGCAATTGAATTAGCGGCTATTATACTATGTAGAAGTGTATGAACTATAAATATATATATATATATGTCACAATGACATATATATATATATATATATATATATATATATGTATTCTATGTGTGTATATGTATTCTTTCTTTTGTGATTTACAAACTATCATTTGGATCCGTTATATGTCGGTTTTGCTAGCCACCGACAAAATCTCGCCAGACGGATGTCAAACAAATGTGAAACGTACACTCAGATGCTACAAAATCGCATCCTCACATTCCAATCGGATGACAGACGGATCTATGTTCAGGAAACATTTGTGCGATTATCGGCCGTCAAAAACGGTCCGATTTTTTAGACGGTGTGTGTGACTCCAGCCTTAGAAGCTTTTGCAGGAATAGAGCTGCATTACAGATTCTTGTATAACACAGGTGCGCAACTTTTTTTGGACAAAGTGACAAATTTTGTGATTGACTGTACACTCCCAAGGGCCTCTTAAAATTTGAAGGGGTATTATCTGAGATTTAAATTCACAGTATTATAAATGCCACAATCTACAGTAATAAGTGGAGGTCCATTTCTGGAATTTCCACTATTGTAGACAAGGTGGGTCCTCTGCTCCCCTATTTAGCATTTCACAAAAAAGGAGTCAAGATGACCATACTATGAGCGCATGTGGACAAAAACTCGGCACTCAAACTGATGCAATGAACAGAAGGTTCATACAGTCCAACAAATCCAAAATAATATAACGTTTCAGTCCCGTATCTGGCTCTTCATCAGAATGAGAAGCGCCTCATTGATAGCGACAGACGTCGCGCTTCCCACAGCGCTGGATACATGCACATATTTTTCCAGATATGAGACCGAAATATCATCTTATTTTGGGTCTGTTAGATTGTGTGCAAAAATACCTTCCATTTATTGCATCACTTTCAATGCCAAGTTTACATCTACATACTGTTACAGATTGGAACTATGCTATGTCCATAGTTTGTGAGAGTTACTGAAAAAAGAGGAGTCAGATTTGGCTTGTTCCCACACAAAATCACATCATGGGCCACATATGACCCCAGGGTGTAGCGAGTCAACAGGAGTGCAAATGTGTAGAGAAAATGCTCCTTTCTCCTTGGGAATGTCATAGAACCCAGAGGCTGGACCCTCACTGTAACGAATGGAAGCCGAGGCACAGGTGGTGAAGTTCACTTTTGTTATTTATTGCAATAATTGTGGAACCTCGGGACCACGGTCAAGGGGGCTCCGAAGGGGGCGTGACTAAGTGAGCCCCAGACACCCGTAGTAAGTCCCCTTGAACAGGGTCAGAATGGAATGTCTGGGAGACACTGGTGCTACCTACAGTAACACCCCAGACACGTGGCAGCTGTCCCAGTGGGACAGACGGATAAACAAGTGTTGTGAATATGTTAGAAATGAATTCTGAGCAGAAGCTCATCCTGACCGACCTGGTTGCCCAAATGAGGGTTCAGTGACCCCTCCTCAAGGGGGGGTACTGTTGTGAATGTGTTAGAAATGAATTCTGAGCAGAAGCTCCCTCTGGTGGTTACAAACAGTACTGAACCATTCAATGAGGATTGGCAATCAGGAATCACAGACTGGTCTTATATAAGGGATGTTCCCTCCCATCATGGTTGCCGGTGATCAATTGTTCTTGTCTCAACTGTGGTTCTTGGTTCACTTGGAAGCTTGCTGAGACTTGCCTGCGTCTTCTGTTATCAGATAAGATATTTTCTGCTTTTATTTTTGTGCTTGCTTTTTGCATTGTTCCCTGCACTTCTGTGGAGGTCAGCCAGGTCCCCTCCGGGGGCTTGTGCTCCTCTCAGTTTATCTGAGCCACTGTTATTTGTTTATTTGCCTTTTCCAGTTTTTTCAGTGGCTGCGGCTTAGTTTTTTGACACCAGAGAACTAATTTAGGTGGTAGAGGTCGTGTGATCTCAGGTGTTTTTGCAATTAGTAGATTTGGTATTTTTTAGGGTTTTTTTGAATTGCAGTAAGTGTCCTTCCTATCCTTTTCTGTCCAGGTAGATTGGGCCCCAAAGTTTGCTCATACTATTTTCTGTCTGTGTCTGTATTTCCTCTTGTCTAACCGCCTTTACATGTTTGGGGGCTTCCTATGTTCTTTGGGGATCTGCTCCAGGGCAGATAGCTTTCCTCTTTCTATCTTTAGGTGTAGTTAACCTCTCAGGCTGTGACGAGGCGTCTAGGACCAACGTAGGAATGCTCCACGGCTGCCTTTTGTTGTGGTGGTTAGTCAGGGTACTGCAATCCAGTAGATTCCAACCCTCTGGTGTATTGCCGTTTTTGCCTGCTCTCCTCAGCTACCAAATCATAACAAACAAGTTTAACAGGTATTATGGAGTTGGCCGGCGGGTAGACAGGCGTAGACAGTACGGACGTCGTCCTGGACAGCCGGGTAACAGGTAAATTACAGTCTGTGGAGACAAACAGTGTAAGCGGAGCACTTGGCAGAACACTGCAGAAACACAGGCACAATAACAGCGGAACCTGAAACTAGCAACAGGCGGAGGGGCCAGAAATAGTAATCAGTACCATGCCATTGGTCAGAGGCATTTTGAAAAATGCGCGCTGTCTCCTTAAGAGACCGGAAGCATGCGCGTGCGTGACCTAAGCACTCTCCCCGGGGACCTGCCAGGAAGCAGGAGGGAGGGAAGGAGTAGAGGCTGCGGCAGGACGCCGCAAGGCCGGCACAGAGCGGGAGTCCCGACGGGGGCCCAGCGTAGGTATGGGACCGGTGGAGGGGTGCAGCTGGGCCGGGACCGGGGCCGGGTACAGCAGGACCGGGACTGAATGTAACACTCACCAATCATCCTTTTTTAATATCCTAGTGATAAACCTGAACCTGAAGACCCACCTGTTCCGACAAGCCTACAGCCTACAATGATCCTCAGTCTACTGAACCATCGCACAACCAGCTCTACCCTCTCCTAATGTATCCTCACCCATCCCTGTAGACTGTGAGCCCTCGCGGGCAGGGTCCTCTCTCCTTCTGTACTTGTGTGTCCCTAGTCTAGCACACGTTTATTGTACCTGTCTATATTTTCCCTTTTCATATGTAAAGCGCCATGGAATAAATGGCGCTATATAAATGTATAATAATAATAATAATAAATTATACATTATATGAAGGGAATACCCCGGTAAATGTAAAGGTTGTGTTTTTTTGAGGTCAATAATCTAAAAGCATGACGTTTTTCTCACTTTTGAATAGTTAATTCTCTACATGGTCTTCTATTACACCAGCTGGAATAGTTAATGGGACAATTGGGTAATTTTGTTGAATTATGATATAAAATAGAAAATAATGAAAATACTATTACTTTGGGATCATTGTAATAAAACACATTTACTTAAAACAGTTGTATATACATCTCTTACTAGCCAAGAGCCCGATCCAGGTAATGTCATGATATTTCCTCAATGTTCCCAGTTTTTCACGTTAACTCAAATATTCATGAGTTTAGGAATATTTTCACATCAGCCTTGCATTATACCATTACTGTACATATCCTTAGGGAATTCTGGTATTTACTACAATATGATTCTGGCTGCAGATAGCTAGCAATGGAATCCCTAATATTTTAATAGGAGTCTACAGAAAACTTGAAAACTTTGGCCAAGCTGATATATCATTTTATGTAACATCTGGTGTAAATAGACTCTGCAGCTCAGCGAACGGTCCTCCTCCTAATATCCACATGTTTCTAGTATAACAGACACTTTTCCATTATTGACTAAACTTATATAACTTTTGACCCAGTAGAGAGCAGCGTGGTTTGCATTAAAATGAATATGTTTACAGTCTATAACCTTATTGGGGAGTTTAGTTTGTAACAATGTAATGTGTTTTTGTTTTATGACTTTCTTTAGATGAAAATGGACAGAACTGGAAACAGGCAATAGGTTTCAATGATTTCATGGATTCTAATTTTTAAATATAAGGGGATTCCAAGTTAGCACAAATATGTGTCTGGGGCATTATCTTGCCATTGTTTGTAAAGTTATGGGGAAATTAATTAACACAATCACAAAATGCTTTGCTGCTTTTCCAATATTGTAAGTTTAGGGGCAGTTGTGGTGTTGCCAGACCAAGTGATGAGGGCTCACTTCAATGCTTGACACAACCCATGGGCAAATGTGCCGCTGTTTTTTTTTAAGTAAAGCAGATTCTTTATTTCCACTACAGGACAACCTCTTTAAGGGCTCGCTGACACTGGCATATAACACAGCAGAGTGCTATCCGATGATTTATTGGATAGCACTTGGACCTATGTTATATAATGGGGCTGAGCAGATCTGCGATTATTTTCTCATGCTGATTCACTATGAGAAAACAATTACAGCATGTTGCGAATGGCTCCAATATTCCAATTATGTGCACTTGTACAAGTCTATGGGTGCAAGTAAAACATCGGACTGCACTCTGATGTCATCTGAGTGCAGTCCGATTACCATGAACAAAGAGAATAGATAAAAAGGAGAAATTAAATTCTTCGTTTTCTCTGCACCTGTGCTATGATTTTCTCATGCGAGAGAAATCAGATCACACTCAGATGAAATTTGGATCAAACTCTGACATAGTATGAGCCGAGTGTCAATAGAATAATTGACCCGATTCTCTCATGGAGAATATACGCCAGTGTGAGCGAGCGCTAAAGGTAATTTTTCCATCCTGGGCAGATTTATACCTATAGTGTGTGCCAATCAATGTATTTAAAAGGGGTAGATTGGCATTTGTTTAAAGCCTTCTTATACATGTTGAGCCAAAATATATAGAAACAGAGGATCATTAGTACATACAGTTTGCACATTGTCAGCATCACATCTCTGTTTGCAAGAGCAGATGTGCTGCTGACAACAATGATTTTTAGACTGGTATGTAGTAGTGTGGACTGTCTTACCTTGTTCCTGCCCCTGAAGACAACAACCTCACTGTGTGTATAGTGTCATGCGGTTTTATATGCAGTAGTGATGTGCGTCTGTGGATACATGGGGGTGAATGGGTGCACTCATCTGCTGACTTGACTGTCTTTAAAAAGGCCGCATGGACCAGGGCTCAGCCGACTGAATGCACGCCCTCCTTTCCAGTGGCCATAATACTATTCAGACAATACAGCAATACTTTATTGCACCACCAACAGACAATAACATATAGAACAGTCCCAGCAAGTGCATAAAATTATGCAAATTACAAAGTCTCACCCTTTCACTGGTTCACCGGGTTTAGAGAAGCTGTGACATCGGGGCTTCCAAGGCTGACTTCCCATTGACCAGTGGCACCCCACTTTTGGCAGGCACGCACAGAGAGGAGGTAACAACAAGCTTAGGAAGCTGACAGTCCATTGAGGTACATGGCCAGGTGACTTGATTGTCCGAACCTGGCTTCTCCAAACGTCTGCATGGGGTCAGGTGATCGGATGGTCCCAACCTGGCTTCTCCGAACCTCTTCATGAGGCTAGGTGACTGGACGGTCCCAACCTGGCTTCTCCGAATGTCTCCTTGGGGTCAGGTGACTGGACGGTCCCAACCTGGCTTCTCCGAATGTCTCCTTGGGGTCAGGTGACCGGATGGTCCCAACCTGGCTTCTCGGAACGTCTCCATGGATTCAGTTGTGGTCAATGAATCAAATCTGTATTCCTCTACCTGTCCCTTATGCTGACATCCTGTAGAGAGACTCAAATCTGTATCTCTGTGGTTGGAGCCATGGTGCCCTGGATGCTGTTATATAGAGTATCATTGCAGAAGGATAAAGGTCCTTTTTATACCCACATCTGTCCTTCAGGTCATCATCCACAGGTCAGAGGGAAGGTGGGATGAGGTCAACTCACTCTCATTGTTTGAGTATTTAATCAATTTGCATAATTTCTCCTTCACTATTTGCGGATGAACAAGCTACATGGATTTATACAATGGGTAATTAACAATGGATTGATAATTAAACATGGATTATTCAATTACCCTACATCCCTGTCCTCCAAGGATAAGCAAAACAATAAGCTGTAGGAGCTGATAGGCAAACAACAGCCATTCAAAAATTCACAAACATTAATTCAATCTACAAGAGTCAATGTTGAGACTTCTTGGTTTGACCGGGGCAACTCCTCATATAATCGACGTGAAACCGAACTCATATCCATTGCGTCTATACATGGCGTACTCCACATCCTGTGGTTCCTGGAAGCTGATGAAGGAGAATGGTGTGGCACCCCACGATACTACAGCTCGAAAGTACAGAGCTGCCTGTACCAATGGAACAACTACTCTAGTGCCTTAGAAAAAATAAGTCCAGCGCTGTAAGTCCATAAAATCCATTTTCTTTTATTCCAAAACTTCCAATGACATAATAATAGTTAAGTCATAGTCCAGACATTAAAAACATACGCGTTTCAATGCAAAAACCTGCTCCTTAATCATTGGCAAGGATCTAATGGCAGACTGAACATTTTGAGCTAGTTCACACTTCAATCCCACCCACCAGACCTGGCTCCTGATAGGGACAGCTGTGCAGAGAAACCTGATAGACCATTAACCCCTTACAGGCTGGGATCATATATTATATCAGATAGGTATTACTCTATTCATAGTGGTAAATCAGATCCTGTCTAATATTGATGCCATGCGGGAACCTGGTGTTTAGTTGATAGATCCACCATGTTTCCCGGCTTATCAGTTTTCTTTTAATATCGCCACCTCTGGCTGGACTTTTGACCTTTTCTATACCTGACACCTCAAAAGCGGACACATCCCCCCATGACTATTAATAAAATGTTTTGAAATTGCTGAACTTTTATTAATGATTTTACTGGTGGCATCTGAGAGGTGACGTCTTATCCTGATTTTTAATGGTCCTCCTGTGCAAACAACATACTGAAGGTCACACAAAGCACATCGCACAGTAACACCACATTACTTGTGTTGCAGTTTATATATGAATTAATCATATATTCTTTTTTATTTGCATAAGAGGCAAAAGTTTTAGTATTTTTCATAAACTTGCAACAGGTGCAAACATTGTGGCTGCATTTGTATGACCCTTTAGTACTGAGCCAATTGTCTTTTTTATATTATATTATATTATATCATGTTAGATTGACAGGAAGGGGTTATTCTAAGTGGATGCTGGATAGGGCTGAGGACATAATCAGTAACAAAGACAGAGCAGAGATGCTAAAGGAAACAGGAGAGAGAAAAAAATATCATAAATATAGATCTAATTTTGTGGGTAATAAAAATGATGGTGTGGTTTTTACAAGTATGTATAGCCCATACTTCAAAAATATTACCAACATCATTAAAAAACGATTACCTATACTATATCAGGACAAAAAAACTGAAGAAAATCCCGTGAAATTTATTGCCAAAAAAGCCTCCACTCTGGGAGATATTCTGTCCCCCAGCCTCTATCTTAGTGATAATAATAAAAAAGACAATTGGCTCAGTACTAAAGGGTCATACAAATGCGGTCACTTACCACTATGAATAGAGTAATGCCTATCTGATATAATATATGATCCCAGCCTGTAAGGGGTTAATGGTCTATTAGGTTTCTCTGCACAGCTGTCCCTATCAGGAGCCAGGTCTGGTGGGTGGGATTGAAGTGTGAACTAGCTCAAAATGTTCAGTCTGCCATCAGATCCTTGCCAATGATTAAGATTTTTCTAAGTGCTGAAAACTTGCCGCACAGCAGGTTCTGTGCCCTTCAGAGGAGGTGAGCAGACACTAAACTTTTTTGTACTCTAGCTCCTTCTCTCGATTGAGGCTCTGGGTCCCAATGCGACCAATAACTCCTGGATTTGTGCTGCTTGGAACTGGATATTTGATTCCAGACTGCCATTGGATCTTTGATTTGGCAGGAAGGTCAATTCCTCTTGGTCAAACTCATCATCCTCCATGACGTTCCCAAAGGACCAATTACTTTATCAAATCGGACCGAGTGTCGGTGGCGCTGTATTCGATCCATCAAAACTGACACAACTCCTGTAGTTGCCATTGCCTGTTGATGCTGTATATCCACTCCAGTCCTCTTCTCAAGGCCAAGCTGGTGGGCTTGAACATAGTGGCATCCGAAGCCTGCTGTGCCTTACCTATTGTCTGCTTGGTCTGTCTATATGCATCCCTAGTTGTGGAGCGCTTGGATGGTGTCTACAAAAAACAGTTCCCTGCAGCTCCCCTGGATCCACTAGGCTTAGTAGTATCCCACCACTACCACCAAGTGAGAAGACACTGGGGGGTCAGTGGGTGCTCTAGTCCGCTGGCCTGGCTGTCTTTAGATGGACACATGTACCAGGGCTCATCCCACTGAACGCCCGCTCTTCTTTCCTGTGGGCATAACACTACTCAGACTACACAGGGTGAGGGTAAAACAGTGTGGCAATACTTTATGGCACCACCAACAGACAATAACATATAGAACAGGCCCAGCAAGTAAATGAGATGGTACAAATTACAAAGTCGCATCCTTCCACCGGCTCGCTGACATTAAAGCAGCTGCAACTTCGGGGCCCCTATCAGTGGCACCACGTTTTTGATGGGCACCCATGGAGATGAGGTAATGACAAGCTTAGGAAGCTGACAGTCCTTACGTGGCCAGGTGACCTGATTGTCCCAACCTGGCTTCTCTGAGCATTTCCATGGAGCCAGGTGACTGGATGGTTCCAACCTGGCTTCTCTGAATGTCTCCATGGGGCCAGTTGACCAGCTGGTTCCAACCTGGCTTCTCCGAGCATCTCCAAGGGTGCAAAGTGACTGGACTGTCCCAACCTAGCAGTGATGGTCAATCGATCAAATCTGTATTCTTCCAGGTGTGGCCATGGTCCCTTATGCTGATTTCTAGTAGAGTGTCTCAAATCTGTATCCCTCTGGTTGGAGCCATGGTGTCCTGGCTGCTGTTTGTAGCGTCTCATTGCAGAAGGACAAAGGTTCCATTTTATACCCACATCTGTGCTCAGGCTATCATCCACAGGTCAGGTGGATGGTGGGATGAGGTCTACCTTCTTTGTTTGAATATTTAATTATAGTAGAAGCGCCCTCGTGGTGCGAAACGACTGTCGTCCACCCCCTCCCGCATTCTTCCCCGTTTTTACCTGCAATGTCCCACCATTTGGATTAAAGGACTTTTTTGTCAACAAGGATTTGATGAGTGCTGCATTTTGGTTTTTTTCTACTCTTAGTATGCACCTGTGCACACCAGTTTTCTGTTTGGAAGAGATGGTCACTCTTTTGATATTTGTATGCATAACCTCTCTGACTGAGTACTCCACCCATCAGCCCATGGAAGTTTTAATTACAGCAGGATACTACCTACCCATATAAATGTTGGCTATCAGCCCAGGAGAGGAATCATATTATTATTATTATTATAGCGCCATTTATTCCATGGCGCTTTAGATGTGAAAAATGGGCATAGATAGACAAGTACAATAAACATGAGCAATACATGGCACACACAAGTGCAGCAAAGAAGATCGCGGCTGCTCAGCATACATGAATTGGCCAAATTATGTGCTAAGTATCTTTGTTTTTTCCTACTTTTTAGAGCAGTAATGCAATTAAAATGTCATATATTTTCATATTTACATTTTACATGCTATAGTGTTACAGAGTGCAACTTTATTTGTTAATGTGTATTTGGATCCCAAACTTTTCGACAACAGTTATTGTCTTTAACAAAAAGACTCCTCATGCACATTACAGTAAAGTCAGCCATACTCACCGATATCAATATCTTTTGGCCAACAGCCTAAAGTGTGTGGTGGCGCCAAACAGATATCTGTGTTCTCATACATTGTGACTATGGGGTTAGTAATGGGGACGTCTTATTGACACCACTCCTTTACTAACCTCAGGGCTTGATGTCACCTGACAATACAAAGGTGACATCAACCCCTCATTAACTATCACCCCACTTGCCACCGCTATAGTGCAAGTGGGAAGATCGAGGCTAAGTGACAGAATTGGCGCGTCCTAGAGATGCGCTTTTTCTGGGACGGCTGAGAACTGATGTTTTTAGCATGGGGGGCAGTATCCATGGCCCCTTCCTATGCTACTAATATCAGCCCGCAGCTGTCTGCATAGCCTTTGCTGGTTATTAATTATAGGGGGACCCTATATCATTTTTTTTTAGGGTCCCCCAATTTTAATAGCCATTAAAGGCTAAGTATACAGTTGTGAGCTGATATTAATAGCCTGGGAAGCTCCATGGGTATTACCCCCTTCTCAGGCTATAAACATTGGCCCCCAGCTGTCTGCTTTCCCTCTGCTGGTTACGAAAATTACCGGAAGCCCACGCCATGTTTTTCAGAAAAATTATCTTTTATTAATTAAATACATGTACAGTAAGCTGCACACACACTGTACTAATTATATTTGTCTCAGACATTTGTATATCTACCTATTCTATTTGTGTTTGCTGTATGTAATCCATCTATTCTATGCTGTCGGCTCCTTCTGTGATTTTATACTATGCAGCTGCTGAATTGCTGGCTGTTTTTCTAGATATCTATCTATCTATCTATCTATCTATCTATCTATCTATCTATCTATCTATCTATCTATCTATCGAATATACAGTATATACAGTACATATATAGATGTCAGTGACACACACATATATATCTATGTATTCTATGTGTATATATCTATTCTATCTATTTTATTTTAACCTGTCACGCTGTGATTTTACTGTATGCAGCAGATAAATTGCCGGCTTTTCGAAGGACACCATTGTGTAAAAATCGGACAGCACTCGCATGGTCTGAGTGCTGTGCAATTTTTTCACGCACACATAGGCTTGCATTGGCAAGTTTCGTCTGAGTCTCGTTGACAATCACAGCATGCTGCGATTTTACACGAACGTTCAAACCCCTGTTTAAAATAGCTGGCCTGTAGGTAACTATTTGTTTTCAGCAAACTGTATAAGACACTCCAACAAAATTTTACAGTAGCCCAGAAATGGCAGAATTTTCAGCGCACTCAGATGTGATCCCTGTGATGGCCAAACCTCTGTTTAAAATAGCTGGATTTTCATGCTGTAATATGGAAAGGATCTGGCTGTATTCTGCAGTGCCAACTAGCAAATGGAGCGAAAAACAGTGTGCTCTGAATTGCTTTTGAAGAAAATAATCAGGATTAAGATGCAAAAAAAAATTATTCCTGGCCACTGATACCTGGGTCTATGTATATACAGTAAATATCTGTAATAGACAGCAGCATCAGACAGAACTGGAATGGACCCTCTTGCTATATGCAATGAAGTTTACCGCATACACTGCCTGCCTACCTAGCACTGATATCTATGGCTCTATGCACTTTGATTAGTCCTCAGAAGGACTGTTGGTTTAGATCAGAGGTCTCAAATTGCATTCCTCAAGGGCCGCAAACTGGTCATGTTTTCAAGATTTCCTTGTATTGCACAGGTGATAATTTAATCACCTGCACACAGGGTCGTATTTCCCATTAGGCACCCGAGGGCACGTGCCTAGGGCAGGATTCTGCGGGGGGGGCGGCACCTGAGCAAGCTTTTTTTTTTTATAAGTCCGGCGGTCCGCCCAATCCCCTCCACCCCCATCCCCATCATACTCACCTCACCTCCTCCTGCGCAGCTCCACCGTCCAGCGCTACCGCCGACATCCCTAGAGCCCGCTACATACAAGTACCGTAGCACTCATTAAGCTGATGAATATGGATGTCTCTCCACTCTCATAGGCGTGGCATCCATATTCATGAGTTTAATGAGCGGTACCTACCATGTGACCGTGCCGGCGCCAGTCAGACTACTGTGAGTGTGTGTCTGTCATAACAAAAACAGACTCACGTGCAGCAGCAGGCAGCCTGAGCCAGGAGCAGGGACCGGACCACGCCACCACACACTCAGGTGAGCGGCGTGAGCCCCTGGTGCCTGCCCGCAGCCCCCCCGCCCCCAGAGGCTGAGGACTGGAGTGAGCCAGGGGAGGAATGAGCGGCTCTGCAGCGCTGGCAGACGCCGCAGAGCAGTGAGAGCAGATGCAGTGAGAGGATGGGATCAGCCAGCCGAGGGGGGGAGCCTGGGGGGGCTCTGTGTGCTGGGGGGAGCGCTGTGTGCTGGGGGGTCACGGGTCAGCGCTGTGTGCTGGGGGGAGCGCTGTGTGCTGGGGGTCAGCGCTGTGGGCTGGGGGGTGAGCGCTGTGGGCCGGGGGGAGGAATGAGCGCTGTGGGCCGGGGTGGGGGTAATGAGCGCTGTGGGCCGGGGGGGAGGAATGAGCGCTGTGGGTAGAATGAGCGCTGTGGGTAGAATGAGCGCTGTGGGGAGAATGAGCACAGGGGGAGAATGAGCACAGGGGGAGACCGCAAACTGGTCATGTTTTCAAGATTTCCTGGCAGGCACGGCACTGAATAAGGAACGTGCCTCTGACTGCGTAGCCCCCATAGACCTAGCTAGATGCTCAGATAACGGTGCCAGAAGTTCCCCCCCTCCCACTATTCCCCCCTCTGGTAAGGCTACACTGGGACCCCCGACTGACCAATAGGAAAAGGAGGAGGGGGCGGTCAGTCACACCCACGGGGGTTAAATCCAGGTACCAGGGGTCAGCGCTTCCTCTTTCTCCTCTGCTGACCCCTGGTAGCTGTTGTGCGGACCACCGGACCTCCTCCTTCTACCATGTCGGACCCCATAATCGAGCCCGTGCGGCAGAGAGCAGCACAGGAAGGTGAGCCATGGGTGCAAGCCCTTTTAGCTGGCCTGGGAGCTCACCTCCCTGTGCCCTCTCCGGCCCCTACAACGGCTCCTTCGGCACCCCATGAGGCCGCATGGGGCCCCATACCGCCGGACGCGGCAGGCCCCAGCCCCCCTGGCCCTGGGGTCACCTCCTCACCTGGGTCCCCCTCTCCTCTCCTCCTAACTGAGCCCGCTGCTGCAGGCCCCGGGGTGCCCTCCCTGCCGGCTGCCCAGAAGGATCCCGGGCCGGCAAGACCCGAGTCCCCCCACCAACCTTCTGCTCCCGTACCGGGTCCTGATGTTATCGGGGCGGGGGTCCCTTCAGGCAGGCGCTCTATACGCTCCTCCAAGCCCCCAGAGCGCCTGCACGTCGCGGGGGGCACGGCATTGCGACGGGCCCCGTACTCGTCCTTGGCCCGGCCTGCAACACGCCGGGAAGCTGCGGCATCCGCTCGCCGCAACACTCGGCCCATACTACTGTTTGTGGCCTCACCGTCGGGGCGGGGGAGGGCTCCAGCGCTCCGTTTTGCTACCGGTCGGGGGGGCGGTTCACCGTCGGGTGGGGACGGGCCCCCAGCGTCGGGTCCTGCCGTCGGGCTCCGGGGGAGGGCAGCGGCGGGCAGTGCTACCTTTTCTCTCGGGGCTGCAAGGCCACATGCAGCCTCGGCCTCCCCAGCAAGCAGGCTTCAGCAGGCAGCGTCGGCCTGCTTCCCGGCCCCGCCCCCCCGCATCACGCTGGGGGCGTCCCCAAGCCTCCCCCCTCGCCCAGCCAGTGAAGGCCGGCTTCTCGACCCCGCCCACTCGCGTCATGCCAGGGGCGGGACTAACCTAGACCAAACCCCGCCTATGGCCCAAGCCACGTCCCGTAGCGCATCATAGGGGGCGTGGCCTCCAAGTACCGCCCACCCACTCAAATTATAGGCGGGAATGCTCCCAGGGAGCTGGCCTCGCCTCCCCAGTGGGCGCAAGGGCGCCGCCCACTAGGGGAGACCCCGGGGCCGGCCCAATACCTCAGAACACTGCTGCAGAGCGCGCTGTTCCGTCCAACCATACGGAGCAGCGCGCTCCGCACCAGACACAGTGTAACGCACCACGTCACACACAAACACGTAATAATGCAGGCAATACGAAGGGGTTAACCATTCACTACACACCCCCAACACCCCACTGATGCAGACTCAGCCATCACCCACTCACGGCGACCGGTCAATCGCACGCAGCGCGTCCCCCCTCCTCATATCGCCCCGTTCCTCAGCGCCCCGCGATGCATCCCCGCTCGCGTCCCCCAGCCGGCATGCTCACATAGGCGTACGGGAGCTACGCATCCCCAGCGCACCCCATAGCCACAGCGGTCAGAGGCGCAGACGCTGCAGATCCTCCTCAGCTTCCTCCACGGAGGCCAACCGCCATTCCCGCAGCCACCGCAGACGCAGCTCACGTAGCAGGTCCCGCTCCGCCAGATGGCGTTCCCCGTCCTCCTCAGAATGGTCCGATGCTTCCAGGAGTCGCAGCAGTCGCTCTCACGCCTCCGTCAGAAGACGCCGTCCATGCCGTTGATCGGCCAGAGAGTGTGCCTCGCCGCGCAGAGCCACCTCCGGCCGGTGCTTTAGTAACGATCATTCCAGGTTTCCACCCTCAGAGCGAACCGAACAGCTTCAGGCACCCGACAGGCATCGGCCGTCACGTGCTCCATCCCTGGCTGCCAGCCGCGGCGGAGATCCAGCCGCGCACCTTCTCATCCCGACAACAGAAGCTAGATTCCCAGATGTCG
Source organism: Oophaga sylvatica (assembly GCA_033576555.1). Taxonomy (NCBI): domain Eukaryota; kingdom Metazoa; phylum Chordata; class Amphibia; order Anura; family Dendrobatidae; genus Oophaga; species Oophaga sylvatica. Next base: position 374,183,960 of record JARQOD010000004.1, on the reverse strand, counting down.
CTCTCAACCTGCCACAGGTATCATCACCAGCCAGCGGCAGGGGAGTCCGATCCTCGGCTCCCTGGGCCTCCGGTCACCAGCGAGACAGCTCTGCAGCGAGAGCCGGAGCTCCTCTATCCCAGAGAGACGCACGGCCCGCGCCAGATAGCGGTGAGTTATCCACGATCGGCGAGCACCACACCACACACAGCGTAGGAGAGACCGAGCTAGCGTCAGCCGTCAGGGCGCTGATTCAGCAGTTCTCACGCCCAGACGCATCACCCGACACAAGGTCATCACCGCAAGCAACTAGTCAACGCAGAAGCGAATCGTACTGTGGAGTCAGCCCACTGGGCACGCACGTAGGACTAGAGACAAAGAAAAAGATCTGGAACAATGAGTACGTGAATATATGGTCACTTCTATCAGCGGACCAGCCAACGGTAGAAAAGGAAAGGTGGACCGGGGAACGATCGCGCGATAGCAGTAAGACAAGGGTAGCACACATCATGAACAACTGGCTACAGGCCTTCACAGTACTCGGGTATATTATGGGCCAGAAACACCCCGAGCGGTGTTGCGAGCTTTTTTTGTATCTAGACCTAGTGTACAACTCATACAAGGCCCATGGCGGTTCCGCATGGAGTCAATATGACGAGGAGTTTCGTAGGCAGCTAGACCAAGAGCCCGATTTAGGATGGGGGGTTAAGGCGACTGACGTGTGGCTGCGACTCATGCTGTCGCAGAAACACCCCTTTTCATCAACGGCCACTAGTCACTCAGCAGCCGCAGGCAAGAATTCAGCGGTCGTACAAAGACCGGGGGCCTGCATGTTATTTAATGAGGGAAACTGCCACTATCAGGGGTCCTGTAGATTTACACACGAATGCTCCGCTTGCGGGGGAGGACACCCTGCAGCGAGATGTTCCCACGAGGCAAACAGAGCCCATATCAGGCAGAACCCCAGTGAGCATAACCGCGATGGGGCCCTGGCTAAACCTGTACCCCAATAAGCAAGCCACACTGCAGCTGCGCGACGGTTTTAAACACGGGTTTTTCATCCCCTTCAGGAGCGCTGATGGGGATTTTCGCATTAGTGGCTGCAGTCAATCTCTGGGGTTCCCAGTTGCAAAACACGAACATTAGAATTTTAACCAAGTACCCCGGACGGCAAAAAGTTCAAACAGCATGTCTTCCTCCTCCCCACGCTCTGCACATCCGCGTGCAGAAATCCAAATGCGATCCCTCCGGCATGGGCTCGTGGGTCCTCGTTAAGTCATCCGACGGCCCAGTATGCCCGGTAAAAATAGTCAAGCGCTACGCGAGCCTAAGACAGGGAGGCCGATTCTTCCTCGCACACACGGACGGGTCCCCCCTCGCCAAGTATCAGTTTAGCCCAATTTTTAAGCGGTGCCTTCAGAAATCAGGTTGTAACCCAGCAGAATACGGTACACATTCCTTTCAAATAGGGGCCGCCACCGAAGCTGCCAGAGCGGGAGTATCGGAAGAAGAGGTGCAGAGGATGGGTCGTTGGAAATCCTCATGCTTCTCCAGGTATATAAGACCGGACTTGCTCTATTAACACATCTTATGTTCACAGGAGCTTGTAACCCACGGTGTGGATAGTAGGACACTCGTACATCTTCTGGGCGAGGAAAAGGGCCGAACTGCGGCCAGGCGGTGTAAGCCTGGGCTTGCCAGGGCTAAAGGTCATTTGGAAAGGAATCAAAGGCCTAAAAAGGCAACAAATGTTTCCGGAGATGCTGAGTATCACTAAAAAGGCAAAGGGCGAATCAGAGGCCTAAAATGGCAACAAAGGTTTCCGGAGGTGCCGAGCAACGCTATAAAGGCCGATATTGGTATAAAGGCAAAAGTGGTATAAAGGCAAAAGGGCCGGTGATATTGGTATAAAGGTAAAAGGGCCTGTAATACTGGTATCCCACGCCGGTGGTAATGACTTGTGCACTAGAAAGAGCGCAGAACTTTGCACGGTAATGGCTTCGGACATCGAGCGCTTCACGTATCTTCTCCCACACATGGTTGTGGTATGGTCGGAGATAGTTCCGCGAGCGGTATGGAAAGGAGCGAACAAACCAAAGGCCGTTGAAAGATCACGGAGAAAGGTCAATGCAAGGATGGCTAAGATCGTGAAAGGAGGTTTCGGCTTCGTGGTACGACATTACCAGTTGGAAGGGACGGCTCAGGACTCCTGAGGCCGGATGGAGTCCATCTTACAGATGTCGGTCTTGATATATTTTTGTCGGGTTTACAGGATGGGGTTGAACAGGCCCTGAGGTCGATAGGTGGGGGTCGGAGTCCTGTGTAGGTTATACACAGGATCCTCCGTGGCGGTAATGCCGGGAGGGGCAAGGGGGCGTAACCCTCGTTGGCCGGCTCGCATGTCTATCACAGACTGGGCATGCGGCGACCGAGCCGGTTGCCGAACCTAACTTGCCCCTCCCCGCGTGGTGTAATTTAATTAATAAACTGTGACCGACCTGTTCAACCCATCCCTAGCTTGTTTTCGTGTTTATTGGGGGGGTCTAGCGGGAGGGGGGGAATGCACCATATACGACAAAACAGGTCTGCGCAGTCTGGCAGGCACGGCACTGAATAAGGAACGTGCCTCTGACTGCGTAGCCCCCATAGACCTAGCTAGATGCTCAGATAACGGTGCCAGAAGTTCCCCCCCTCCCACTATTCCCCCTCTGGTAAGGCTACACTGGGACCCCCGACTGACCAATAAGAAAAGGAGGAGGGGGCGGTCAGTCACACCCACGGGGGTTAAATCCAGGTACCAGGGGTCAGCGCTTCCTCTTTCTCCTCTGCTGACCCCTGGTAGCTGTTGTCCCACCCTCCCTCCCTTATGTATACATGTTGTAATCTTTTGATTTTGCCTGTACAATCAGAAACCCCTTTAAAAAAAAATAAAAATATATATATATATAACCTTTTCTCTGTTATCTGTCTTGTTTAAAGTCACAGCGGTAATGCCGGGAGGGGCAAGGGGGCGTAACCCTCGTTGGCCGGCTCGCATGTCTATCACAGACTGGGCCTGCGGCGACCGAGCCGGTTGCCGAACCTAACTTGCCCCTCCCCGCGTGGTGTAATTTAATTAATAAACTGTGACCGACCTGTTCAACCCATCCCTAGCTTGTTTTCGTATTTATTGGGGGGGTCTAGCGGGAGGGGGGGAATGCACCATATACGACAAAACAGGTCTGCGCAGTCTTGTATTGCACAGGTGATAATTTAATCACCTGCACACAGGGCCGTATTTCCCATTAGGCACCCGAGGGCACGTGCCTAGGGCAGGATTCTGCGGGGGGGGCGGCACCTGAGCAAGCTTTTCTTTTTTTATAAGTCCGGCGGTCCGCCCAATCCCCTCCACCCCCATCCCCATCATACTCACCTCACCTCCTCCTGCGCAGCTCCACCGTCCAGCGCTGCCGCCGACATCCCTAGAGCCCGCTGCATACAAGTACCGTAGCACTCATTAAGCTGATGAATATGGATGTCTCTCCACTCTCATAGGCGTGGCATCCATATTCATGAGTTTAATGAGCGGTACCTACCATGTGACCGCGCCGGCGCCAGTCAGACTGCTGTGAGTGTGTGTCTGTCATAACAAAAACAGACTCACGTGCAGCAGCAGGCAGCCTGAGCCAGGAGCAGGGACTGGACCACGCCACCACACACTCAGGTGAGTGGCGTGAGCCCCTGGTGCCTGCCCTCAGCCCCCCCGCCCCCAGAGGCTGAGGACTGGAGTGAGCCAGGGGAGGAATGAGCGGCTCTGCAGCGCTGGCAGACGCCGCAGAGCAGTGAGAGCAGACGCAGTGAGAGGATGGGATCAGCCAGCCGAGGGGGGGAGCCTGGGGGGGCTCTGTGTGCTGGGGGGAGCTCTGTGTGCTGGGGGGTCACGGGTCAGCGCTGTGTGCTGGGGGGAGCGCTGTGTGCTGGGGGGGAGCGCTGTGTGCTGGGGGTCAGCGCTGTGGGCTGGGGGGGGTGAGCGCTGTGGGCCGGGGGGGAGGAATGAGCGCTGTGGGCCGGGGTGGGGGGAATGAGCGCTGTGGGCCGGGGGGGAGGAATGAACGCTGTGGGTAGAATGAGCGCTGTGGGTAGAATGAGCGCTGTGGGTAGAATGAGCACAGGGGGAGAATGAGCACAGGGGGAGAATGAGCACAGGGGGAGAATGAGCGCTGTGGGGAGAATGAGCACAGGGGGAGAATGAGCGCTGAGGTGGGGAATGAGCACTGGGGAGAATGAGCGCTGAGGTGGGGAATGAGCGCTGAGGTGGGGAATGAGCGCTGGGGTGGGGAATGAGCGCAGAGGTGGGGAATGAGCGCTGAGGTGGGGAATGAGCGCTGGGGTGGGGAATGAGCTCTGAGGTGGGGAATGAGCGCTGGGGTGGGGAATGAGTGCTGAGGTGGGGAATGAGCGCTGAGGTGGGGAATGAGCGCTGGGGTGGGGAATGAGCGCTGGGGTGGGGAATGAGCGCTGAGGTGGGGAATGAGCGCTGAGGTGGGGAATGAGCGCTGGGGTGGGGAATGAGCGCTGAGGTGAGGAATGAGCGCTGAGGTGGGGAATGAGCGCTGAGGTGGGGAATGAGCGCTGGGGTGGGGAATGAGTGCTGAGGTGGGGAATGATCGCTGGGGTAAGGAATGAGTGCTGAGGTGGGGAATGAGCTCTGAGGTGGGGAATGAGCACTGGACTAATGTAAAAGAGACGGTTGGACAGAAATTACATCACAAATCTTTTTTTTTTTGTTAAATAACATCTTTATTTAGCTTACAAAAAGGCATACAAATCCACATGTAAAAAACGCATCAAATACGCACCTGCGTTTTCTGTCAATAGATGCGGATTATGTACGGAAACTTCTGCAGACAAATCTGCAACGTGTGCACATACCCTAAGGCTATGTTTCCACGTTCAGGAAACGCTGCAGAGAGGACACAGGTCCGTCCTAAGCTTCGCCGGCTTTTGTACGTGCGGTGATTCCACATGTGTCATTGAACCGTGTGGAATCACCGCATCCTTTACATAGGACGGTGTTATTTATCTTGCGTAGACTGAGCGTCTCCGCGAGATAAATAGACATGCTGCGGTCTAGAAAGACGCGCCACATGTGCGTATATGCAGGTCTGCCACCTGCATCTTTGTACGCATAGTGGATATGGGATTTCATAAAATCCCCTCCACTATGCTGTAACATTTGGACGCTGCGGATTGGACTCTGCGGCTGTTCTCAGCGTCCAACCCGCAGCGTTTCCTGAACGTGGGAACGTACCCTAAATATATCTCTGCCTCTGGACATTATATAGTATAGATTTGCCTGGACTGTACATTATTATAAATCTACTACCTGAGCATTATATATTATAGATCACCCTGGACATTATATATGATAGATTGTACATCACATATTACAGGTAATTCTGGACATTTTATACTATAGGTCTCCTTGTACATTATATATTATAGATCTATAATAAATAATACACCGGGAGATCTATAAGATAAATTGTCCAGATTTATATGTAAGTATCTGTTTACACCCAGACATATGAATAAGGCCTTAGTCAGAGACTGGGCAGTAATAGAATAATAAGATCCATCTAGTAATGCTCCAATGTCTGCTGGACATGGTGTGGGGAGAGTTTCTAGTTCAGTTAGTACACAGACACCAGACTTCTCGCTGTTAACCAGTTAATGTTTTCTTGTCCACCACACTGCAGTGTCAAAAGAGGAAGACAGCGAGACAGGCAGCAACATCACATCAGAGAGCGCTTAACCTCGAAACAGAAAATCCTCAGATCCTGGTATTGTAACCTAATATTAAGAATAATATTTATTCACTGATATTGCGCTATTAACTCCACAGCACTTTACATACATCATCAACACTGTCCCCATTTGGGGCTCACAATCTAAACATCCTATTTGTATGTCTTTTGAGTGTGGTAGGAAACCACTGTCTTTGAAAGAGCTACATGGGCAACACATAGATTCGGCCTCATTCATTCCCTATGGGACTTGCAAACATGTGCGGCACTTGCGGTGAGACAAAAAAACACTGCTAGTAGCATTTTTTTTTCCGTTGCTGCAAGTATCGGATTTGTGGGATCGCGTCAAAACTGCAAGTGTCGCACATGTCTGCAAGTCGCATAGGGAATGAAAGAGGCCGAATGCAGTGTTGCCATAAGTGATCCATTTCATGGAGGATGCGGAAAGACTGCCGGATCTGCCACGAATGGCAAAAATCGCTGACGTGCAAGTAGCCTAAGTCACTGCCGACAGTGTCTGCATTAGTCATACTGACCAATGGGGGAGGCAGAACGAAAAGTGCCTAGGGCAGCAGAAACTCTAAATATGGCCCTGCCTGCACAGATAATGATTCCAGCAGCTAGTGCAATGCTAAGGAAATCTTGAAAACACGCATGGTTTGCGGCCCTCGAGGAATGCAGTTTGAGACCCCTGGTTTAGATGGATTTGTGTATTAAAGCTAGTATACCCACACTAACTAAAACAACACCAAATCTGTCCCTATCTCTGCAGCAACTCTCCCTACACTGCCTAAGTCCGGAGCAGACTGTTTAGCACGGCACCGCCCGGTCTCCTATACACCTGATGATGCTGTGCAGCCAGCCAATCACTGTAATGCCACAATCAACATGGCTGCGGCATTACAGTGTGTGGCAGACAATCCCTGCATGTTGATTGGCTCTGTAAAGAGCACCAAACAAGCAGGGAGGGGACACGAGCTCCCGCCAAGCAACTCCGGAAATGCTCAGCGCTTGCCGAGCATCTCGAGCAGTGAAATGCTTGGGCGAGCACTGAGCACTTCCAAGCATGCTCGCTCATCACTAATGATGATTAGTCCCAGGTTTTTGCTACTCCATATGAGAGCAGAGACCCCAATTTTCAGTGATGTATCACTTACAGGGCTGCTTGCTGCAGTTTCAATAAAATCCCTGTTTTATCTGCTGCAGATTTAGCAGTTCTCTGAATGCTGAGCTCTGTATAACCCCGCCCACACCATTAATTAGCCTTCTTTCTGTGTACATAAGCAGAAATCAGCCAATCACTGGTGGTGGCGGGGTTATGCAGAGCTCTTGAGTATAGAGGACTTCATGACAGCAGATTTACTAGTCCTGTAGTGATAATCTCCTGGTGATAAAACAGTCATTTTACAAGAACTACAGCAAGCAGACCAGTGACACATCACTGGGATCAGGGTCTCTGTCTACATACAATGCTACTCTCGAATTAAGTGGAGAAAAACATAATTTGCTGTAAAAGGGCGATCAGGAAATCAGTGATACTGCTCAGCTGTCCTTTAGCACCAGCACAGAATGGATTTTTTATGCAGCACTTCATTCATATCTGTGGATTGTCGGTTACTGCAGGGCATAACAGCCATCCGGAGGCAAAGCAGGACAGTGACCATGAGGATCACGGACAAAGTACACTCCTATATTTACTAGTATTCTTCAAGAGGCTATATCAAAATATTTTACTGGGTTTTTTTAGCTGGAGAACCCCCATAATTCAGACCATAAATTCTCTCCCATTGGCAACAGACTTGTCTGTAATCACCCCTGTCTCACAGTCAGCAAAATTATCCTCTAAGGCCGTGTTTCCACAGTGATTATTTGGTGACTTTGTGACACTGCAGATTTCATGCTTCAATTAGCTACATTAGGTTACTTGTGTTTTTTGTTGTTGCATATTTCAGTGTTTATTTTATGTGTTTTTATCACTTTTTTCATTTTCACTTTTTTTTTTGTAAATCGTGTTTTAAATAAAACTGCTTTGTTTTGTAAACTTCCTGTCAGCTGAGCTTTGATAAAACTTTATTGATAATGTCGTCTGGAATGCATCCATTTTTACTGCAGAAACAAAGTAGAAACATATATGCCTTTTTCATACACTGCTTTTCTGTATCTCATTAAAGTCTATGGGGAAAACCCACAAATAAACACATATAAACCGCAAGAGAAAGTGACGGCTGCAGATTAAATAAACTCAATGCATTTCAAATTCTTTAGTGTTAGAAAAGGCCGAGGGGCGTGAGATTTACACATGTCAGAAGGAAAAACATGCAATGAGTAAGACAGTCGTCTGAGAAGGGTCTGCATAATTTCTTAATAGTTTTGCAGAGATGAAGTTGCGATTTCCATTCTCTATTTTTGCACAGTAAAGTTTGGCTTATAATAGAAGCTTCTGATGCTGATCACTGTTATTTGCTACTGTCGACCTCTCGCCCATTACAAGTCTCCTGCATGGATCTGCCTATGGGGGAGATGAGTTTTTTGCCCTTTTTGATTATATACATGTCATCCACTTTGCTGGAACTGTAATGCGCTGTAATGTTTTTTTTTGCATGAAAATTTGCAGCAGAACTTATCATAAATGAGTGCGTCAGCATTCCGATGAGAGGGAGACTGTTATCATAGAGGTGATCATATACTGCCGTCTGTCCTGGGGAGGGTGAGGAGAGGACAGTTTGTTTGTCTTTATAATCAATCGGGGGACAGGGATTTTTGAAACCGGAAAACTCCTTCACACTGTCCGATCAGTCAGTGAGGATTTAGGGCACTGTTACATGGATATATTTTCCATTAGTATTTGTTATCAGACGCCAGGAGAGGATGCAAAACACAGAAGAGGTGACAGTGATTCCGTTATTATTTCTCTCTGTTGTTCACTCTGGTTTTTAGCTTACAAATACTGATGTAAATTACTGCCCAAATTCTCTCTGTGTGAATGAGGCGAAGAATACTGGTAATCCTGTAATATACTGTGAGTCCTGACTCCGAGGATGAGTGCACAGTCACAGGTGCTGCGGCCGACAGATGTAAAGACGTATGACCCAGTGATGTGTGATGGACCCCGACTCCCAAACATGAATCAGACAGAAGCATAAAATAAATATACGAAGCATTGCAATTAGGTATCAAACGTTCTCAACTTTATATTCACATGATACCGAAAATAGCACAACCTCCGACTCACGAAGAGTCATCCCCCAGCACACAGGAGAGGAAAACCCCTGTGGAGGAAACCTCTAGGAAACCATGCCTGGAGGATCGCCCTTACCTTGAGCTTAGAGAGTAAAGGGTATGCCACACTAAACAATATCGCTAACGAGATCGCTAAAAAACGTCACTATTTAGCGATCCCGTTAGCGATATTGTTCAGTGCGGCAGCTTCCAGCGACGAGCTTCCTGCTGTGATCTCGCTCGTCGCTGGAATCGTTCCGGACCCTATTTCATCGCTGGCGCTCCCGCTGGGTAAGTATCTTATCGCTGTGTGGCACCTTTTCTTAGCGATTTAGCGGTACTTTTGTACCGCTAAAGTCGTTAAGAAGATCGCTAACGGCGATAGCGTCGTTAACTATATCGCTAAATGTGGCCGCATTTAGCGATATAGAAACGATCCGCTAGCGATCTCATTAGTATGCAACGCTAACGAGATCGCTAGCGGGATTGTTTAGTGTGGCAGTACCTTTAGTGCCAATATAACAGATGGAACTGCAGAATTTTACAATTTGTACATTTTACCAGATTTACAGAGAACAACATAACAAATGTAGACTATAAATATGATAAACTGGTTCCCCGGTAGATGTACAGGGTCATTTCTTCCTCACAGATCCCAGTCCAAGTCTCAAGAAGTTGGACGCTTGGTTAAAAGGATTGCTGGTTATGGATGACCCCTAATAGGATAAATATCCCCTTCCAATTTATCACCCATTAAAGTCATAGATCCGTCCATGAACTCCCAAAGGAGAGGTGCTCTTTGTAGAGGGTAACAGAAGGGGATCATATGCTGGAGACCCCCTGTGTTACCTTCCCTTGCCATGGGGGTGTCTAAAGCAGACAACCCCGTTCCCTGCTAGAACCTCCAAATTACACCAAGCTCAATGTCCTCAGGCGCATCAGTAATGGCGCTGATTGTGGCAGCACGCCCTTCTGTTTTGGAATCTTCTTTATCACACTTGTTTATGACCTCAGAATAGCTGTCATGGTTACTACAGGGCCTATTATTGATGCAGGCCCACGTATTAACCCTTTCATCATTTGTAATTCGCTTTCATTATAGAGGCACACAACTGCACTTGTTAGCAGCAGGCGCCTATCATTAAGACTTCCCTTTGGCACCATAAGAAATACAGAACACAGATGAAAGGAGTGTTTTGCACTTTTTTATGCACAAATTGGACTTATAACTGGCACTTTCCAAAGAAAGAAAATTAAGAGGAAATTATATGTAAAATAATATTAAAGGGAATTGCATTTCAAGCATTTTCCTAATGTACATTCTACATAGTTACATAGCTACAGTGGGGGAAATAAGTATTTGATCCTTTGCTGATTTTGTAAGTTTGCCCACTGATAAAGACATGAACAGTCTATAATTTTAAGAGTAGGTTAATTTTAACATTGAGAGATAGAATATCAAAAATAAAATCCTGAAATACAAAATAAGCAAGGGATCAAATACTTATTTTCCCCACTGTATATAGGTTGAAAAAAGACAATGTCATGCTTTGTTAAATAAATATCCAGACCTTGTAAAAAAAGCTGCTATAGTGTCTGCCATTACTACCTCTTGAGGTGGGGGATTCCACAGTCTGACTGCTCTGACTGTAAACAACCCTTTCCTATTTAGCTGCCAGAATTGACTTTTCTTCACGTGTAACAAGTGTTCCATTACCCTTTGTAAGGTCCTGGAAAGTGATGTCATATGCCAGTGTTATGTATTGAAAACCTATGCATTTATACATATAAATGAGATCTTGTAATAATGTAATAATCTAGTTTCCACCAAATATCTGTTTTAAAATGTGGAACCCAAATTGGATCTCATACCCAAGATGTGGCCTTGCAAGGATTTATAGAGAAGTAATAATATATTTGGATGACCGGATTTTATCTCTCTTTTTATAAACTCTAAAGTCTTGTTTGCTTTTGCGGCTGCTGCTTGACATTGAGTACTGCTGCTCAGCTTACTTGTAACCAAAATACCCAAGTCCTTCTCCTGTTCTGTAATCTCTAATATATTTACATTTATTCTATATGCAGCAATACGATTACTCCCGTTGCGGTGCATTACTCTACATTTATTAACATTAAACTTCATCTGCCATGTCTTTGCCCTTGCAGCAATCATTTCCAGATCTTTTTGTAATATTATAATGTCAGAGGTTAATAATCAACATATGCAGTTTGGAGGGTGCCTGGATCTATTGGAAAAGGTAGGAATATCTAGCTGTTTTTTGGATAAAAAAAAAAATGTAAAAAAAAGTATTAGTAGAATTGAATAAAAATAGAACATTTTGAAAAAAGTCTCACATTTTTATAGTACTGGGAATGTTCTGTTTTTATTAAATTCTATGAAAAAAAATTGTTTTTAAATTTTTTTTTATCCACAAAATGTCTGGATATCCCTATGATTTCCTATTGTTACCACCAAGCAGGATTGTTTTTTTGCCCAAGCTAAGGATTAGCTGGCTAGTTCAACGTGGGTGAGTTGGATCACTCTCTCTTATTTATTGCCTTGATCCATTACTTTTAGATTCAGAACAGCTGTGGATTTAAAATCATAAAGGGAATCTGTCAGCAGTTTTTTGACCATTTCATCTGAGAGCAGCATAATGTAGTTAAAGAGAACCTGAATGCAGCCGTTCTGACACAATCACAACAATGCAGCAGAGCTGAGGAATCTAACCCCACCCACACCACAGCTAACTCCGCCCACACCAACCTCTTATGCACATAGCCATAGTGTCACAATCCACTTTGGGATCTGTGGCAGATTTTGCTTTCTATCTTAAAACCTTTTTCCTTTCAGGCCATCGGGGTTAATGTCAGTCTTTTCCCCCGGTGGCCACTGGTGTAATTACACTGCTGCTTACTTGTCAGGAGAAGGTGGTGACCACTCCCACCATTTTTTAAAAGGCCACCTGAGGCGTCAGCTGACGGTTGGTGATATTTCTGCCTTTTGGAGACCAACCAAACTGGAGTCAGGAGCTTGCTGAGTGCAGTGGTACTTCTGCTGTTTCCCTGATCTGGTGCCTTACTCTGCTGTGTGGTGCATTGCAGCAGAGAAATTTAAGTTTTGTTGTTTTGTTTATTTAACCCCTAGGTGTCAGTCTTTCCTTCCCTTGGTTATTTTGGTGTAGTTCCCTGTATTCTCTGTCTCACTCCTTGGGGAGGGGGTTGGCTGTTTAGCTCAGGGCTAAACAGGAGATAGGGACAGGTCGGTGACTTGGGCCTCACTACCTTCAAGTGTACCCCCAAGTTAAGGAAAGACAGGGCCCTCCCTTAGCCTTAGGGGCAGTTCAGGAGCCTAGGTTCCTCGTCCCCTGTATTTCTATTACTGCCCCATGACACATAGACTGTGACGTTCTTATCACAGAAGGGGTGAAGTCGGACAAGGAATCACACGATCCGCTAGTCACAGCAATGTCAATCACAAGGTGATTAAAGCTTTAGTCAAAGTAAACAACAGCACACAATCGGAAATGTGACACATAGTTTACTTCAGTGTTTTAACCCCTAGGGGTGGATGAAGTATTTTAATGAGAAATGCACGTCGGGTGTGGAGGGTCCCTGGACATGTAAAGCTATGCACATTGGTATTTAGGCTATATTGACATATTTGTGTTTTCTCAATACATGTAACTGGCGTTTTATGATGAACATAGGGGTTGCATTGATATTATATCTTTAGTCATAAATGTTGGGTGAGTGGCATACCTCTGCCTTACATCTCACCCACTTCTTTATTATTTTCTAGCTCATATTTGTATGCATTCCCCTATGTGCCTCATTTCACTACTTGTGATATATATATACAGTATTTGTGTGTATATATGCTGAACCATATATGCCTGTATTCACTATTCGATCAATATTAACGTTGCCTATCTGGGTGTAGAAATAGGTTAATATGCTTTATTTGGAACATGTATCTATAGTGGCAGTCACTGTGTACAAAATGTTCTTTATCACGGTTTACAGCAACAGAAAGGAACCAGAAGAACGCAGCATCTGATTTCTCCTACTCCAGCATTGTTTCGAAGTGCTTCACCTTCATAATAAATGGTGCAGGTTTCTTTTGCAGTGCAGGGATTAATCTGCTCAAGTTGCCAGCTCTTGGAAGCTTTCCAGCATTAAGGCTATCAGCTGTTCACTGTTAGCCACTCCCATCTCCTTTATAATCTGGGCCCTGACTAGCCCTCATTGTCAGAGATAGCTTTTTCTGCATGGCTGGAGGTTGTTGGTTGGTAATTGTTGTTTGAGAAAGCTTTGAGGGATTTATCTGAGACTGTTGCTAGGTTTTGGGTGTGTGCTAATTCCCCTCCTTCTCCTACTTTGGTTTTACCCCATCCTCCACTCCTGGTGCATACCTCTATTGTTTGTGTGTGTGTGAGTATATTTATATGATTGGTACTTTGCTTTAGCCCTGTTTGTATTACCTTGTTAGTCTGGTTGGTGTATTATGGCACACTACTACTCACCTCTTCCCTGGGTGCGGGAAGGGTACAGACTGAGGGCAGATTCAGGAGCTAAAACAAGATACGTGGCTCTGGCATCTTCATCAGAAGTAATCCGGGGAACATGGCGAGCTAGGGCGCCCTTACGTTAGGGACAGGTAAGGAACCCTTGGTCCAGGGACAACCGAAAACAGAATCATGACATTATTACTTGCTTGCTGTGATTGCAAGCAATCATCTCTTAATATAGTGTTTAGGTGCTTGCTACCTTTTATCTTTTACATGATATGGTCCAGGTTTACTCACCAATTACGTCATCTGAGGGTTTTTGTCTGTTTTTAACTAGATATTGTTATGCTTCGATTTTATGGTGTATGAATACAATTTTGCAATTTTATCTTGGCCTTCTTTTTTAGTGCTTTATTGCGTTATTTTGGTGTCTGTACTTTAAATTATGGCCTAGTCTATGGGATCGTTTATCTAGGTGTATGTATATATATTGCCTGTGGGGTGTAAATCTAAGTATTTGTATATATACACTGCACAGTACCACTTCTGTGCTGCATAATGGGTGTAATCAGTATCAATATTAGGATATATTCACACGACAGTATAAAAAAATTGGATTGATTTTCATCCAGAAATATGGGACGATTTTTTTCTCACTTGTGATCCGTGTGCAGTGTTTATTTTTCTTAGAAGCTATTAATCTTTTACTAGACCATTTACAGTTCCCTGTTATGAATGTGCTAAAAATGGTTTCTGAGCAGAGGCTCCCTCTGGTGGTTACTGACAGTACTGAACTTTTCAGCGAGGAGTGGCAATCTGGGATCACGGACTGGTCTGATATAAGGGAGGTTCCCTCCCATGATGGTTGCCGGTGATCAATTGTTCTTGTCTCAATTGTGGTTCCTGGTTCATTTGGAAGCTTGCTGAGTCTTGCCTGCATCTTCTGCTATCAGATAAGATATTTTCTGCTTTTATTTTTGTGCTTGCTTTTTGCATTGTTCCCTGCACTTCTGTGGAGGTCAGCCAGGTCCCCTCCGGAGGGCTTGTGCTCCTCTCAGTTTATCTGGAGCCACTGTTGTTTGTTCATTTGCTTTTTCCTGTTTTTTCAGTGGCTGCGGCTTAGTTTTGTTACACCAGAGAACTGATTTAGGTGGTAGAGGTCGTGTGATCTCAGGTGTTTTTGCAATCAGTAGAGTTGGTATATTTAGGGGTTTTTTTTGGATTGCAGTGAGTATCCTTTCCTGTGTATTTCTGTCTAGACAGATTGGGCCCCAGCGTTTGCTCATTCTATTTTCTGTCTGTGTCCGTGTTTCTTCTTGTCTAACCGCCATTACATGTTTGGGGCTTCCTATTTTCTTTGGGGATCTGCTCCGGGGCAGATAGCTTTCATCTTTCTGCCTTTAGGTGTAGTTATCTCTCAGGCTGTGACGAGGCATCTAGGATCAACGTAGGAACTCTCCACGGCTACCTCTAGTTGTGTGGTTAGTTCAGGTTACTGCAATCCAATAGGTTCCAGCCTCTCTGGTGTATTGCCGTTTTTGCTTACTCTCCTCAGCTACCAAAACATAACAGTATCACCGGCCAAAACTGAAAATTATATGGTACTCACATAAGGGAAAAATAGTGTGGGAAGAAAAAAGATTGTCAGAGTTGTCAGAGATTTTTTTTTTTCTTTTCCCTGTTTGTTGCATTTTTTTCCCTCTGTTTCTCTGGGTGCTGAGGAGGATTTTTTTTTTACTCTCAATGGAGCTTGCACAGTTGTCTGGCTGTGTGGATCAGCTTGCCACTGAGGTTCGGAGTATTGCTGCCTATCTTGCTGGGTTGCCGGTTGTGGAACCTAGGATTCCCATGCCAGATTTGTTTTTGGGGGATCGGGCTAAATTTCTGAATTTCAAAAATAACTGTAAGTTGTTTTTTTGCCTTAAAGCCTAAGTCCTCAGGGAACGCAGCACAGCAGGTACAAATTGTCATCTCTCTCCTGCACGGCGATCCTCAGGATTGGGCTTTTTCCCTGACACCTGGGGATCCTGTTTTGAATGATATTGATGCATTTTTTCTGGCTCTGGGGTTATTGTACGATGAACCTAATGTCACTGATCAAGCTGAAAAAACCTTGTTGGCATTAAATCAGGGTCTTGAAGACGCTGAGTTGTACTGTCAGAAATTCCGAAAGTGGGCAGTCCTGACCAAATGGAATGATGATGCTTTGGCAGCCCTTTTTCGGAAGGGGCTGTCAGAGAATGTAAAGGATGTTATGGTGGGATTCCCTGCTCCCTCTGGTCTCAATGATTCTATGTCATTGGCTATTCAAATTGACAGACGTTTGCGTGAGCGCAGAGGTATGCGTGAGATAGTGTTGCCTTGTGAGACAGCTTCTGAGCAAATGCAGTGTGATAGAGTGACTTCTGGGGCACAGCGTCATGAGTTTCGAAAGCGCAATGGGTTATGTTTCTACTGTGGTGACGCCTCTCATGCTATTTCAGTCTGCCCTAAACGGGGAAGACGTTTTGAATGCTCAGTTGTCTTGAGTAGTGTTCAGACTAAATTTATTTTAACTGTTACCCTGATTTGCTCCCTGTCCACATTTTCTGCTCAGGCTTTTGTTGATTCAGGAGCAGCTATTAACCTGATGGATTTTGACTTTGCCAAACGTTGTGGGTTTCCCATGATACCCCTGCGGAAGTCTATTCCCCTACTGGGCATTGATTCTACCCCTTTGGCGGAGAATAAACCCCAGTTTTCTACTCAGGTGATAATGAGGGTTGAACCAGATCATCAGGAGAGTTGCAAATTTCTGGTGCTGTATAATCTGCATGACATTATTGTACTAGGTTTCCCTTGGTTACATTCTCATAATCCTGTTTTGGATTGGAAATCTGTGTCTGTGACCAGTTATGCTGCCAATGTGTTAATGCCGACACTCCTGTTTATTCTGCCTCTCTCCAGTCTCAGGATGTTCCTGACTTTTTGACTGATTTTTCGGATGTTTTTAGTGAAAGTAAATCTGAATCCTTGTCCCCTCACAGGAGCTATGATTGTGCTATTGAATTAGTGCCTGGTGGTAAATTTCCTAAAGGTCGCCTTTTTAACTTGTCTGTACCTGAACACGATGCTATGCGATCTTATATCAAGGAGTCATTGGAGAAGGGTCATATCAGACCATCCTCTTCACCCTTGGGTGCCGGTTTTTTCTTTGTGGCCAAAAAGGATGGTTCATTGAGGCCGTGTATTGATTATCGTCTCTTGAATAAGATCACTGAAGTATCAATATCCGTTACCCTTGATTTCTGACCTGTTTTCCAGGGTGAAAAGTGCTAGTTGGTTTACCAAGCTTGACCTCAGGGGGGCGTATAACCTTATTCGCATTAAGCACGGGGATGAATGGAAGACGGCGTTTAATACCCCAGAGGGGCATTTTGAGTACCTAGTGATGCCCTTTGGGCTCACTAATGCTCCTTCCGTCTTCCAATCATTCATGAATGATATTTTCAGGGATTTTGTGGATAAATTTCTGATTGTTTATTTGGATGATATCTTGATTTTTTCCAATGACTAGGACTCTCATGTGAAACATGTTCGGACTGTGTTCCAGATTTTGAGAGAGAATGCACTGTATGTGAAGGGATCAAAGTGTCTTTTTGGCGTACAGAAGGTCTCATTTCTGGGATTCATTTTGTCTCCGTCTGTTATTGAAATGGACCCGGTCAAGGTTCAGGCCATCTGTGATTGGGTCCAACCTACTTCATTAAAGGCTCTTCAGAGATTTTTGGGTTTTGCCAATTTTTATCGTAAGTTTATTGGTAATTTCTCCGGTATTGTTAAACCATTGACTGATTTGACCAAAAAGGGTTCTGATGTGGTGAATTGGCCTCCTGAGGCAGTCTCTGCGTTTCAGGAACTTAAGCAGAGATTCACTTCTGCTCCTGTTCTACGGCAGCCTGTTGTTTCTCTACCATTTCAGGTGAGGTTGATGCCTCTGAAATTGGGGCAGGTGCCGTTTTGTCCCAAAGAGATCCAGAGACCTCTAAGAGTAACCCTTGTTCCTTTTTCTCTCGAAAATTTTCTCCAACTGAACGTAATTATGACATGGGTAATCGGGAGTTATTGGCCATGAAGTGGGCCTTTGAAGAGTGGAGACATTGGCTGGAAGGAGCCAAACATCAGGTGGTGGTCTTCACGGACCATAAGAATCTGGTTTATCTCGAATCAGCCAAGCGACTTAATCCTAGACAGGCCAGGTGGGCCTTGTTTTTCACACGTTTTAATGTTGTGGTTTCTTTTCTTCCTGGCACTAAGAATGTTAAGGCGGATGCCCTCTCGAGTAGTTTCTTTGCGGACTCTCCTGAGTTATCTGATCCTACTGTTATTTTGAAAGAGGGTGTAGTTCTTTCCGCCATCTAGCCCAATTTGAGACTGGCTCTGGAAGGGTGTCAGGAGGATAAACCTGAGCGCTGCCCTATTGGGAAATTGTTTGTCCCAGACCAGTGGAAGAAAAGTGTGATGTCTGAGATTCATTGTTCCGCGTTGGCTGGTCATCCGGTATTTTTGGTACCAGAGACTTGGTGAGTCGGTCCTTTTGGTGGCCTACTTTGTCTCGTGACGTCAGGGAATTTGTGCAGTCCTGTGGGACTTGCTCTCGCTCCAAGCCTTGCTCTCGCTCTAGTGGTTTGTTAATGCCATTACCTGTGCCCAAGAGGCCATGGACCCATATCTCTATGGATTTTATTTCCGACCTCCCTGTTTCTCAGAGAATAACCGTTATCTGGGTAATCTGTGATAGGTTTTCCAAGATGATACATCTTGTGCCATTACCTAAGTTACCTTCCTCCTCCGAATTGGTGCCTTTGTTCCTTCATCACGTGGTTCGGTTACATGGCATTCCGGAGAACATTGTGTCTGACAGAGGAGTCCAGTTTGTTTCCAGATTTTGGAGGACATTTTGTTCTAAACTTGGTGTTCAGTTATCTTTCTCCTCTGCTTTTCATCCTCAGACCAATGGACAAACCGAGAGAACAAACCAGACCTTGGAGACTTATTTGAGATGTTTTGTGTCTGCTGATCAAGATGACTGGGTCTCTTTTTTGCCTTTGGCTGAGTTTGCTCTTAATAATAGGGCTAGCTCTGCCAACTTGATGTCTCCATTTTTCTGCAATTTTGGGTTTACCCTTGATTTTCTTCGGGACAGGCGGAGGCTTCTGTCTGTCCGGGTGTTGACTCTGTTGTGGAGCGAATGCAGCAGATTTGGGACCAGGTAGTGGAGAGGTTGTCTCTCTCTCAGGAGAAGGCCCAATGGTTTGCCAACCGGCATAGGACTGATGGTCCTCGGTTTAAAGTGGGGGACTTGGTTTGGTTGTCCTCAAGAAATATCCCTATGAGGGTTGCATCTCCAAAGTTTAAGCCTAGGTTCATTGGACCTTATAAGATCATGGAGATTCTTAATCCTGTTTCCTTCCGTTTGCTTCTTCCAGGGACATTTAAGATCCATAACGTGTTCCACAAGTCCTTATTGAAGAGGTTTGTCGAGCCAGTGCTTCCTATGGCTGCGCCTCCTGACCCTGTTTTGGTTGAGGGCAATCTGGAGTATGTGGTTGAGAAAATATTGGATTCTCGTTTTTCTAGACAGAAACTCCAGTATTTGGTTAAGTGGAGAGGTTATGGTCTGGAGGACAATTCTTGGGTGTTTGCTTCGGACATCCATGCTAGGAGACTGATCCGTGCCTATCACCGAGCTCATCCTGATCGATTTGGTTGCACAAGTGAGGGTTCTGTGACCCCACCTCAAGGGGGGGTACTGTTATGAATGTGCTAAAAATGGTTTCTGAGCAGAGGCTCCCTCTGGTGGTTACTGACAGTACTGAACCTTTCAGCGAGGAGTGGCAATCTGGGATCACGGACTGGTATGATATAAGGGAGGTTCCCTCCCATGATGGTTGCCGGTGATCAATTGTTCTTGTCTCAATTGTGGTGCCTGGTTCATTTGGAAGCTTGCTGAGTCTTGCCTGCATCTTCTGCTATCAGATAAGATATTTTCTGCTTTTATTTTTGTGCTTGCTTTTTGCATTGTTCCCTGCACTTCTGTGGAGGTCAGCCAGGTCCCCTCCGGGGGCTTGTGCTCCTCTCAGTTTATCTGGAGCCACTGTTGTTTGTCTCCGGGGCAGATAACTTTCATCTTTCTGCCTTTAGGTGTAGTTATCTCTCAGGCTGTGACGAGGCGTCTAGGATCAACGTAGGAACGCTCCACGGCTACCTCTAGTTGTGTGGTTAGTTCAGGTTACTGCAGTCCAATAGGTTCCAGCCTCTCTGGTGTATTGCCGTTTTTGCTTACTCTCCTCAGCTACCAAAACATAACAGTTCCCTATACTACAGAGCTGAAATATATCCATAAATCTTAGATGCAATACTGTGGCATCCGATTTTTTTTCTCACACTCACAGGCTTGAATGGGTAAGGCTGTAGCGCCAGCATCCCTCCACACTGTTCTTCTCTCCTGGCAGGGAAACTGACTCATTCATCGCCAAGACCCTGGCCTTCACTTCTTCATCCTTCCTATCTGGCTGCTGCACGGGGTCTGCGCATTGTGCACAGATCCCTGGGCATTGTGCTTAAGGCACTCACGCGCTCTTTCTTTCTTAAAGGGACCGTGCACGCTGTCCTAAATTGTCCCCAACCAATGGCTGGGAGACACATTATTTAAGGCACCTACACCTGCATGGAGCTGCTTGTGCAACGCTGTTAGTTTATTCACAACACACTTGCTAGTTTCAGGTCCCTGTCAATTAGTTCCACCTAGTTCTGATAGTGTCTATCCGTCCTTAACCCCTTTACCCCAAGGGTGGTTTGCACGTTAATGACCGGGCCAATTTTTACAATTCTGACCACTGTCCCTTTATGAGGTAGTAACTCTGGAACACTTCCAAGGATCCTGATGATTTTGACATTGTTTTCTCGTGATATATTGTACTTCATGTTAGTGGTAAAATTTATTTGATATACCTTGCGTTTATTTGTGAAAAAAATGGAAATTTGGTAAAAATTTTGAAAATTTCGCAATTTTTCAACTTTGAATTTTCATGCCTTTATATCACAGAGATATGGCACACAAAATACTTAATAAGTAACATTTCCCACATGTCTACTTTACATCAGCACTATTTTGGAACCAAAATTTTTTTTTGTTAGGAAGTTATAAGGGTTAAGAGTTAACCAGCGATTTCTCATTTTTGCAACACCATTTTTTTGGGGGGACCCCATCACATTTGAAGTCACATTGAGGGGTCTATATGATAGAAAATACCCAAAAGTGATACCATTCTAAAAACTGCACCCCTCAAGGTGCTGAAAACCACATTCAAGAAGTTTTTTAACCCTTCAGGTGCCTCACAGGAATTTTTTGAATGTTTTAAAAAAATGAACATATAATTTTTTTTCACCAAAAAATTATTTCAGGACCAATTTTTTTATTTTCCCAAGGGTAACAGGAGAAATTGGACCCCAAACATTATTGTGCAATTTGTCCTGAGTACACTGATACCCCATATGTGGAGGGGAACCACTGTTTCGGCGCATGGCAGAGCACAGAAGGGAAGGAGCGCCGTTTGACTTTTTCAATGCAAAATTGGCTGGAAATGAGATCAGACGCCATGTTGCATTTGGAGGGCCCCTAATGTGCCTAAACAGTGGAAACACCCCCACAAGTGACCCCATTTTGGAAACTAGACCCCCGAAGGAACTTATCTAGATGTGTGGTGAGAACTTTGAACCCCCAAGTGCTTCACAGAAGTTTAAAACGTAGAGCCATAAAAATAAAAAATCATTTTTTTCCACAAAAATTATATTTTCACCCCAATTTTTTTATTTTCCAAGGGTAACAGAAGAAATTGGACCCCAAGAGTTATTGTGCAATTTATCCTGAGTATGCTGATACCTGTTATGTGGGGGTGAACCACTGTTTTGGTGCATGGCAGAGCTCGGAAGAGAAGGAGCACCGTTTGACTTTTTCAACGCAGAATTGGCTGGAATTTAGATCAGATGCCATGTCGCATTTGAAGAGCCTCTGATGTGCCTAAACAGTGGAAACACCCATATTCTAACACCAACCCTAACCCCAACACACCCCTAGCCCTAATCCCAACAATAACCCTAACCCTAATCCCAACCCTAACCCTAGCCCTAACGCTAACCCTAACCCTAATGGGGAAATGGAAATAAATACATTTTTTTTAATTTTATTATTTTTCCCTAACTAAAGGGGTGATAAAGGGGGTTTGATTTACTATTTATAGCGGGTTTTTACGTTTGGCAGCTGTCACACGCTTAAAGACGCTTTTTATTGCAAAAAAGTTTTTGCATCACCACATTTTGAGAGCTATAATTTTTCCATATTTTGGCCCACAGAATCGCTTTTGATCGCTTTTTATTAAGATTTTTGGGAGGCAGAATGAACAAAAACCAGCAATTCATGAATTTCTTTCAGGGGGGGCCTTTATACTATTCTGCGAGTGGTAAAATTGATAAAGCGGTTTTATTCTTCGGGTCAGTACAATAACAGCCATACCTCATTTATATCATTTTTTTTATGTTTTTGCGCTTTTATACAATAAAAACAATTATTTATAAAAAATAATTATTTTTGCTTTGCTTTATTCTGCGAGCTATAACTTTTTTAGTTTTTCACTGATGATGCTGTATTGTGGCTCGTTTTTTGCGGGACAAGATGACGTCAGTGGTGCCATGTTTATTTATATCCATCTCTTTGATTGTGTTATTCCACTTTTTGTTTGGCTGTAAAGCATTGTTTTTTTGCCTTGTCTTTTTTTAAGGGGTTCACTAAAGGGGTTAACTAGTGGGACAGTGTTATAGGGTGGGTCGTTACATATTTACATAAAGAAATGAATTTATTGGGGAATATTTTTTTCTTTATTTAGGAATTTTTTTGTAATTATTTTTACACATGTTAATTTTTGTTTTTTTTATACATTTTTACTTTGTCCCAGGGTGGGACATCACAATATAGTGTCAGATTGCTGATCTGACACTCCAAAGCACTGTGTCAGATCAGTGATCTGACAGGCAGTGCAGGAGGCTTCTCAGCGCCTGCTCTCAGCAGAGGAGGCCCTTGGAGCAACGCGATCACATCGCTTTGTTCTGAAGGTCTCAGGGAAGCACGCAGGGAGCCCCCTCCCTGCCCAATGCTTCCCTATGCCGCCGGAACACTGCGATCATATTTGATCGCAGTGTGCTGGGTGTTCAATTGCCGGGAGCTGACACCTGGCTGCGATCCCCCCTGTGAGCGCAGTTGATCGTGATGACGTACTATCCCGTCCACGGTTATATGGGCCCGGGTCACCTGGATGGGATAGTACTTCAGATGTCAGAAAGGGGTTAACCTCCATGCCAATACCAGCCTTGTCAGTCTAAATTTCAGTTGGACCCACCTGAACTTGACAAGCCAGTCTGTATATCAGCCGGTCCAGCCTGCACCTATCCTGATCCTGCCAGTCTGTATACCAGCCGTACCCATCTGCATTTGTGGTACCTGTGTTCTTGCTGTGCCTGCCTGTATTCTCTCCTACCGAACCATTCCTGCTAACTGTCCTTTGGGGGTCAGCTGACGTGCGTTTAAGGTGTGTCCTGGAGTAGCACCTGGTTTCCACCTGGAGCCAAGCCTATCCCCACCATCAGGGATCTAGTGAATACTTATGACTATGTTTCAGTTTTTCTTTTTTAATAAATTTGCAAATATTTCTACATTTCTGTTTTTTTCAGTCAAGATGGGGTGCACAGTGTACATTAATGAGAAAAAAATGAACTTTTTTGCATTTACCAAATGGCTGCAATGAAACAGAGTGAAAAATTTAAAAAGCTCTGAATAACTTCCGAACCCACTGTAGATTGTAAGCTTGCGAGCAGGGCCCTCATTCCTCTTGGTATCTGTTGATTTATGTGATTATTGGTATGCTGTAATGTCTTTTATTGTCTGTACATGTCCCCTCTAAAATGTAAAGTGCTGTGGAATATGTTGGCGCTATAGAAATAAAATTATTATTATTAATAATTACAAGTCAAATCGCAGCATGCTATGATTTTTTTCTCACACCGAATCAGTATAAGGAAAAAACGTTTATCTGCACTCCCTCATTGAATAACATTGGTCAGTGTGCTATCTGATAAAAACTCGGATCACACATGCCTGATTTATATGCTTGTATGAACAAGCCCTTATTCTATGTACACACTGCACAGTACCAGTTCTCCTGTTCTGTATATGTGTAGCCCAGCTACGCAGGCACACATAAAATCCAGGAGAATGCACAGGAAGGTAATCGCAAAAGCTTGCTATTCATGCACTTCACTCACACTTTCAGACACACCCATCAGGGGTATAGGAGGTAGTGACACGTAGCAGAGTGAGTCTGTTTCCTGTCTGAGAAGAGCTCAGATCAGTCAGTTAGTTTCCTGTCTTCAGACAGTGCAGTTCAGTGCCAGTTCAGTCTGGACTTGGAGAGGAGAGAGGACTGAATCCTCGCAGAGCTAGCGTAGCTCACCTGACAAAGAAGTGGAGGCTAGTACGGGTGAAGTGCATCATCCTAGCCTAGTGAGAGCTACCCTTAATCAGTACCTCAGCAGAAGCTGAAGCAAGGAGGAAACTGAGATCTGCTCAGCGAGCTCGGAAGAAAGCTGACTATTTCCATCGAAAGCTACAAGTGCTTATGCAAAGAGCAGAAGCAGGGCGAAGGGCGCAGTGGAGAAGTTAGAGAAGTGCTACAGGTATTGGATTGCCTGCACTAAATTGCCAGACACCGGGGTCCGAAGCGTTGCTACAGTTTCAAGCTTAGTAACAAGAACACTGGAGGCATCTGGACTACAGGTCGCAGAGAGCAGCCCTAAGTGTCAATACGTAACCGGAGACAGAGAAAACAGGAGTCTAGCCTGATCAGCAAATATAGACTTAGTTTTCACCACTTAGAAGTTTCCACCACAACGTTGGCCGGGCAGTATAGCTATTGAGAAAGCTGGAGATTCAGAGTTAACTTCGCTTCAGGCAAGTTGGACTCACCTACATTTGAAGTAAAGGAGGCCTCTAACCTGCTCAGCGGTTACCCGAATGTGCATTCTCCACCCCGACCAGCTCCCCGGGATCTACGTGAACCATCTACCAGTAAAAGGTATGAAAAGAAGCTATTTCGTGTGTGACTGAATTATTATCTATACCCTGCATCATCATCACCATAGACTTCCAGGGACCCGTCTCACCTGTGGGAGACTTACCACCCAGCTGCCCCCATAACATCCCCTGTGAAAGTCCTTATAGCAGCGCTGGTTCAATTAACCAGATACCACAGGTGGCGTCATGAACTACCTATCCTAAATATCCCCTGTAAATATTCCCCATTGGATGAGCACCCAGGGCCACGGACCGAGCCACCGCTACCAGTGACAACTCCCATAGATTTCCATGGGCTCGGCTCCGAGTACCCCATTGCCCTGGTACTAAGTGCGACTCAATCTTTGGCGTCACGAACAGGATACGAAAGCTTGCAATTGTGAGTCCTGTGTGCCTATATTGAACTGTTTGGTGAAAAAGACTGTTTGCTGTGTTTGGCGCCAAATTCCGCCATTTTACTGCCATGTTCGCGCCCTCAGGCGCTGGTGAAGAAGGGGGGCGTACCTAAAATAACGCGCAGTTTCCTGGACACGCCCCCAACCTGCATCCCAATCTGCATCGCGAGCCGCATCGCAAACTGCATCGCAATCTGCATCGCAAAGCCGCATCGCAAGCTGCATCACAATCTGCATCACAATCCGCATCGCAAACTGCATCACAATCTGCATTGCAATCCGCATCGCAAACTGCATCCCAAGATACCGCGACATCATCAGAACGCCAGCGACAAAGGTCCTGTCTCCACCGCTGCAGCCTGTGAAAGAGGTAGGCTCAGATTAACCAAGGGGGCATCAAAATGTCGCAGCAACCGGCAGACGGAGCGGCCCCCGCTGGAGGCCCTTATAGCCCACCGCTTGGCGTCGTGCCGCAGGATGGGGGTGCAGGCCCCTCACCTGGCCCGGTGGTCCCGCTCATGCCGCTAACCCTCCCATACATGCCTGGAGCGAAGTGGCTTCCCCAGTACAGCGGCGAGCCAGACACCCTGCCAGGATTTAAAAGGAAAATATATAGCATCTTGGATATGTACTCAATGACTGAAAAGCAAAAAGCTGCTGTGGTAATAGGACAGTTAGCTGGTGCGGCTGAGAGAGAAGTAGAGACTTGGCCCATTGCAGACCAGGAGTCGGTACCTGCGATACTCTTAAAGCTACAGGCCATCTTCGAGGACCACACAGAAACGGATCTCCGGATGGCATTTTATCAGTGCTTCCAGGGACCGGGTGACAGTATTAGGGACTACGCCTGCCGACTACAGGGGGCCCTGCGAGCTCTCAAACAGGCTAACCCCACAAGTCCCATTGATGAGAGCCAAATGTTAAAAGAGCAATTCGTGCGGGGACTGAGGTCTCCAGAGGAAAGGAGGACTGTAAACTGGTGGTCCTTGGATCATCCAGATGCCACTTTTGATGCTCTAAAGGACATGGCAATAAAGGGACTGCGACCCCTGGAAAAGCCTGAGGTGGCAAATCAGTATCACCCGGGTGAAGCCATTCTAAAGCCAGCAGTACCCACCTTTTCCCCGCAGGTGGCAGAAGCTACAATGCAGGTGGCGCCCCCTAGTGAGTTGGAATGTCTGCGCTCAGAAGTGCGCCAGCTGACTAAGAACTTGGCCACTGTAATGGAGGCCCTGCAACTGCGGAAAGAGGAAGGAGGGAAGATCCTACTAGCCGACTGTCCGGAGGATGTCCCTTGGGTGAACCGGAGGAAATGGAGGACGTCGCCACACCGGAGGAGGACCACGCCACCCCCAGGAGCGACTCCGGAGCAACACCATCCTCGCCGGGAGATCGTCTGCTACCGCTGCAACCAAAAAGGTCATATGGCTCAGCAATGTCCTTTAAACGAGCCGATCCTGGGTCAGAGGGCCAACACCCAGGAGTAGACTCATCAGGCCCCTTAGACTGGAATCGCAGGTTCGTGGGTGGACGGCCCTACCTGTCCATGATTCTGGACGGGATTGCAATCCCTGCACTGCTGGACACTGGATCTCAGGTGACCATCATACCTGATGTCCTTTACAATAAATTTTGGTCCATGGACAGTCTCCAGCCCCCAAACCCTGACTTGACAGTGTACGCCACCAATGGTCTCCCTGTTGAAGTAATTGGAGCCAAAAACGTGGACGTAAAAGTGGGCAGGGTGGAGCTGAAGGATCAGGGACTTTTAGTGGTAAAGACTGTAAATGAGGAGAATGCCTTAAATGTGATACTAGGTACTAACGTTATCAGTAACTGTCTGGGAGAAGTTGTGTTTTTGCTCCAACAGCTCGCTGAAGTTGCCAAGCCAAAGCAGAAGGGAGTGATCCAGAGGGAGATCCGGGCCCTGATGTGCCAGCAGCAAGCGAAGCTTACAGATGGTGAAATCGGTAATGTACGGGTCACAGACTCGAACCCCATTGTAATACCCCCAATGAGTGAAATGTTAATATGGTGTAGAGCAGCCATAGGTCTGAGGGGACAGAACTACCAAGCAGTAGTAGAACCCCATCGCTCAGAACACAGACCTACACTCATGATTGCTAGAGGGTAGTGGAAGTAGTAAATGGGAGAGTACCAGTACGACTTCTCAACTGGGGGGACGATGAAGTAAATTTGCCACGTTATGCTACAGTTGCTAAATTACATGCCGTAGATAATAATTCTATCCTCACAACCAAGTCCTTAGCCTCCCGCCAATCAGCGGAGGATAATGATCCGGCAACCCCGGTAGCGGACTGGTGTCAGCAGCTTCATATTGGGACTGACACCACTTCCGTCCACCAGAAACAGGGGGTACTACGGGTGGTACAAGAGTACGCACAAGTATTTAGCAAGCATCCACTTGATTTTGGGACCATTAAGGGAGTACAGCATCATATCCCTACAGGCAGTCATCCTCCCATCAAAGAGCGGTACAGGCCTATACCTCCAGCCCACTATCAGAAAGCTAAGGAAATGCTGCATGACATGAAGAAAGCCGGGGTGATAAGGGATAGTTGTAGCCCCTGGGCAGCACCTCTGGTTCTAGTGAAGAAAAAGGATGGTAGCATGCGAATGTGTGTAGATTATAGGCAAGTAAATCGTATAACACATAAAGATGCATACCCATTACCACGTATAGAGGAATCCTTAGCTGCTCTGAAAACGGCTAACTACTTTTCTACCCTCGACCTTACTAGTGGGTACTGGCAAGTGGCTGTGGCTGAGGAGGACCGGGAGAAAACTGCTTTCACCACCCCAATGGGACTCTGCGAGTTCGACAGAATGCCGTTTGGTCTCAGCAGTGCCCCAGGCACATTCCAGAGGGTGATGGAGAGCTGTCTAGGACATCTCAACTTCGAAACTGTGCTGCTGTACTTGGACGACGTAATTGTGTACTCTAAGACATATGAAGATCATCTGAAGCACCTGGCGGAGGTATTTGAGTCATTGTCCAAGTTTGGGATGAAACTAAAGCCCTCTAAATGCCACCTGCTCAAACGGAAGGTACAGTACTTGGGACACATTGTCAGTTCCGAAGGAGTAGCGCCGGACCCCGAGAAGGTCACAGCTATTCAGAAATGGCCAGAGCCGAAGAACTTAAAGGAGGTGCGTCAGTTCCTGGGATTAACAGGTTACTACAGGAGGTTCGTGAAAGATTACACTAAGAAGGCGGCGCCTTTACAGGACCTCCTGGTAGGACAACCTCTTAAGAGCAGAAACCTTCCATTTAATTGGGGAAAAGAACAAGCTGAGGCATTCAACGAGATGAAAGAGATTCTGACGGGCGATGAAATCTTAGCCTACCCAGATTACAGCCAACCGTTCCTGCTGTACACCTATGCCAGTAACGAAGGATTAGGAGCGGTCCTCAGTCAGAAGCAGAACGGCCAAGAAAAAGTCATCGCATATGCCAGCAGAAAACTCAGGCCAACTGAGAGGAATCCGGAAAACTATTGCAGCTTCAAACTGGAGTTCCTGGCGCTGGTCTGGGCCATTACCGAAAGATTTAAACATTACCTTGCCTCCAACAGGTTCACTGCGTTTACAGACAATAACCCCTTGACGCATCTGGAAACAGCCAAGCTGGGAGCCATGGAGCAACGTTGGATGGCTCGGTTGTCAAATTACCAGTTTACCATCAAGTACAGGGCAGGCCGTAAAAATGCTAACGCGGACGCCTTGTCCAGAATGCCGCATGAATCTGACACGGAGGAAGAATCAGATGATCTGGAAGAAATCGAGCTACCTGCGTTCCATCGAAATGGGATGGTCCAAGAGCAACGAGTCTACAGAAAGCGGTGTGGTGAGATGTTGAACCCTTTACCCCATCACAGCTGGAAGGAGACTCAAGACAGCGATCCAGTGGTCAGCCGTATCAAGGAGCTGATAAAACAGGAAGGTTCCTCCTTGGAGAAAGATGCACCCATACCAGCAAAGCTCCTGTGGAATGAAAGAAGCCGGTTGTTCATATACCGAGAGAAGTTGTGCAGGAGATACGTCGACCCAAGGACCCATGAGATGGTTTGGCAGATAGTGGTGCCCAGAGCAGACATCCAAATGGTGTTGGAAGCCTACCACGATCAAGCAGGACACTTTGGCTGGAAAAAGCTGGAGACCCTGTTGAGGTGTCGGTTCTACTGGGTAGGGATGCGCAGCTCCATCGAGAAGTGGTGCCGGAACTGTGGGCCCTGTGGCCTCAGGCGAAAAGACTATCATAGTCAGAGAGCACCCCTGCAGCCTATCCGGACGACTCGTCCCTTGGAGATTGTGGCATTGGATCACGTCAAATTGTCCCCAAGCAGGTCAGGATACTCATATGCCCTGACCATGGTGAATCACTATTCCAGGTTTCTGGTGGTCGCCCCTGTCAAAGATATGACAGCAGAGACAGCAGCAAGAACCTTCCAAGCAAGTTTCTGCAGACCACACGGATATCCGGAGCAGGTGCTGACTGATCGAGGTCCTGCATTCGAAGCTGAACTGTTTCAGGAATTCTGTCAACTGTATGGATGCAAAAAGATTAGAACAACACCATACCACCCTCAGACCAACGGCCTTTGTGAAAAGATGAATCACATTGTCATGGATTTACTGAAAACTGTACCCCTGGAAGAAAGGAATCGGTGGCCAGACTTGTTACCCGACCTGGTTGACTTGTACAACCACATCCCAGTAAGTTCCACTAACTGCACTCCAGCTTACCTTATGAGAGCAAGACCTGGAAGACTGCCAATGGATTTGGAGCTGGGAGTGGTAGAACCAGAGGCTGATGACAGTGTTGAAGATTGGGACACAACTCGACAGGAACAGTACAAGAGAGTACAAGCCTGCGTAGAAGACAGTCTCAACAAAGTAAGAGAAAAGCAAGAGAAGAACTATAACAAAAATGCTCCCGCTAAGCCTTTAATGCCTGGAGAAATGGTGCTCAAAAGGAAAAGAAGAACACACAAGTTGGATGATCAGTGGGAACAGGAGCCTTACGTCGTGCAAAATTCCAATTTTGATAACAGAAAGGTCTGTACCATTAGTAAGGATGGAGGAAAAACGACGGCAACGGTGTCCAGAGATCATTTAAAGTTGTGTCCTTGCCCATTAAAGCTCCGTGAAGAAAACCCTGTTGTCCATCAAGAAGAGAATGCTGAAGCGGTCATACACACGGATTTGGGAGATTTACCTGCGGATTGGCCCAGATTGGGAGACGCTGTAATTATTCCTGTGCTGCAGTTTTATCAACCGCAAGAGGAGTCTCTACAACCGGTCATACCAATTGTGCCAGTTGAGCCAGTTCCAGAAGAACCTGTTCCGGCAGACCCTCAACCATCAGAACCCCAAGCAGCGGACCCGCAAGAAGCAGCACCACAAGAAGTGGAGTCCTCTGGTGAAGCTGGTGAAGCAGTACCGCCTCCTCCAGTCGCTAGCATGCTTGCCAGGTCCCTAGAGAGGTGGAGTCGTGTCTATAGTTTGCCGTTACGCAGAACAGAAAGGTTAGAGAATACCATACCTGACGCTACCCCACGTAGGTCAGAACGTATCACTAAAGGTAAACTACCTATTCGCTATCAGGAGTAGTCCTAGTAGACTAGTTAGCAAGACCCAGATAGGGTTTATTGCATCTGAAAAATTGTATAAAGTTTGAAAAAGTATTAATGTAATTATTTGAAATGTGTTTTAACCATGCCAATGGACTGCGTGGCTGTGGACTGTGCCAGCCCAAGAACTTATCTTGTAAATAGTTGCGCTTCGGTGCATTATCTTGGTTTGACATGAAACCATTACTATCAACCTCTGAAGAAAAACCCGTATGGTGGGCCTAGAGTGAGGTCTGCAGTCAGAAGTCCTGCAGCCCATCCAGGACCCACGTGGGAGGTTTTTGGTGCGGGTCCTCCACAAGTATCTTGTATATATGAACACGTTTGATATCTTGATATTTTAATACTTTTGTATTTTCCTATTGTACAAATTGTAACGTTCAAGAAGTCTTACCTCCCGGATGGGAAGAGTTATAATGTTGTTTAATGCAAAACAAAATGTTCTTTTTGTCTTTTACAGCCCGGGAGTGCTGTGTTTTACCAAGGGGGGATGTGTAGCCCAGCTACGCAGGCACACATAAAATCCAGGAGAATGCACAGGAAGGTAATCGCAAAAGCTTGCTATTCATGCACTTCACTCACACTTTCAGACACACCCATCAGGGGTATAGGAGGTAGTGACACGTAGCAGAGTGAGTCTGTTTCCTGTCTGAGAAGAGCTCAGATCAGTCAGTTAGTTTCCTGTCTTCAGACAGTGCAGTTCAGTGCCAGTTCAGTCTGGACTTGGAGAGGAGAGAGGACTGAATCCTCGCAGAGCTAGCGTAGCTCACCTGACAAAGAAGTGGAGGCTAGTACGGGTGAAGTGCATCATCCTAGCCTAGTCAGAGCTACCCTTAATCAGTACCTCAGCAGAAGCTGAAGCAAGGAGGAAACTGAGATCTGCTCAGCGAGCTCGGAAGAAAGCTGACTATTTCCATGGAAAGCTACAAGTGCTTATGCAAAGAGCAGAAACAGGGCGAAGGGCGCAGTGGAGAAGTTAGAGAAGTGCTACAGGTATTGGATTGCCTGCACTAAATTGCCGGACACCAGGGTCCGAAGCGTTGCTACAGTTTCAAGCTTAGTAACAAGAACACTGGAGGCATCTGGACTACAGGTCGCAGAGAGCAGCCCTAAGTGTCAATACGTAACCGGAGACAGGGAAAACAGGAGTCTAGCCTGATCAGCAAATATAGACTTAGTTTTCACCACTTAGAAGTTTCCACCACAACGTTGGCCGGGCAGTATAGCTATTGAGAAAGCTGGAGATTCAGAGTTAACTTCGCTTCAGGCAAGTTGGACTCACCTACATTTGAAGTAAAGGAGGCCTCTAACCTGCTCAGCGGTTACCCGAATGTGCATTCTCCACCCCGACCAGCTCCCCGGGATCTACGTGAACCATCTACCAGTAAAAGGTATGAAAAGAAGCTATTTCGTGTGTGACTGAATTATTATCTATACCCTGCATCATCATCACCATAGACTTCCAGGGACCCGTCTCACCTGTGGGAGACTTACCACCCAGCTGCCCCATAACATCCCCTGTGAAAGTCCTTATAGCAGCGCTGGTTCAATTAACCAGATACCACAGGTGGCGTCACGAACTACCTATCCTAAATATCCCCTGTAAATATTCCCCATTGGATGAGCGCCCAGGGCCACGGACCGAGCCACTGCTACCAGTGACAACTCCCATAGATTTCCATGGGCTCGGCTCCGAGTACCCCATTGCCCTGGTACTAAGTGCGACTCATATACAGGGTGTAATACTCAGTATCTGTATTATTCTGTATATATACAGTGCACTGTACCATTTTTCCTGTCCTGTATACTTGGTGTAATTCTTAGTATCTGTATTTTTCTATATGTACACTGCACAGCACAACTTCTCATATCCTATATACGGGGTGTAATTCTCAGTATCTGTATTATACTGTATATATACACTACACAGTACCACTTCCATTCTGTATACTGGGTGTAATTCTCAATTTCTGTATTATACTGTATATATACTGCACAGTACCACTTATTCTGTCCTGTTGTTGGAGAGGTGGCATTGGACTTCAGGATTGTCATTATTGATTTATTATTTTCTACATTCCAATGGGCAAATAAAAATAAATCTTGAAAAACCTGTTTAAATGGGTTATCCCAAGTTTGGAAGTTATGCCCTATCTTCTGGATAGGGAATGACTTTCCGTTTGTTGTGGATCTGACCACTGGGACCCCAACGATCCGGAGAAACGTAGCTTTGAAGAGGACCATGTACATGCAGCTGTGGTTCATCATACCTACTGCGCCCCCTTCACATGTGGCTCTTCAGATAACATTATTAAGTGAGTGGTGAGCGGCATGACAACGTAAAAGCAAAATTCACAGATCGTGGCTGGTGTGCTAGGGTTGCTTTTTGATCCCAGTCCAGCCCTACATGCATTGCTTTGGTGTGATTTTGGCCCATTCTTCCACACACTCTTCAAATCTTAGAGGTTCTATGGGGTCATGTGATTGGCTGGGCCATTTTAGCGGTTTTATTTACTTTCCCTGAAACAAATTGAGAGTTTCCTTAGCTGTGTGTTTGAAATCATTATCATGCTGAAATGTCCACCCTTGTTTCATCTTCATGATCCTGGAAGATGGCAGCAGATTTTTATCAAGAATGTCTCTGAACAATTTTCCATTCATGTTTCCTTCAACTATATGAAGTTTGCCAGTATGCTGAAAAACAGCCCCACACCATGATGTTCCCACCTCTAAACCTCACAGTTGGTATGGTGTTTTGGGGTGATATGCAGTATTATTTCATCCAAAGAGTTCAATTTTGGTGCATT
Organism: Oophaga sylvatica; assembly: GCA_033576555.1. Classification (NCBI taxonomy): domain Eukaryota; kingdom Metazoa; phylum Chordata; class Amphibia; order Anura; family Dendrobatidae; genus Oophaga; species Oophaga sylvatica. Next base: position 374,150,445 of record JARQOD010000004.1, on the reverse strand, counting down.
ACTTATAGTTTTCTTTGAAACAATTGTACCTGTTGATTCGAGGTTTCTGTAGCTCTCCACAGGTGGTCCTTGGCTCTTGGACAACTCTTCGGATAATTATTTTCACTTCTCTGTCTGATATCTTGCGAAGAATATCTGGTCGTGGCCAGTTTTTGGTGAAATTATGTTCTTTTCACTTATGGATTATAGCCCCAACACTGCTTACTGGAACCTTGAGTAGTTTAGAAATTCTTCTGTAACCAAAGCTATCAGTATGTTTTGCAACAATAAGGTTGCGAAGATCTTGATACAGTTCACTGGTTTTACCCATTATGAGATGTTTCTTGTGGAGCACCTTTTTATAAGCCATCAGTTGAACAAGTTGATATTATTTTTCACTAAGTGGCAGGATTTCTTTCTAATTATTGAGATTTTTGCAGGTGTCATGACTTTCCATGGCTTTTTGCACCTCTCTTCATGTGTTCAATAGAGATGAGCGACTTTGCCTTTTTTCGGGTCGAGTCGGGTTTCGGACCACCCGACTTTTGCAAAAGTCGAGTCGAACGAGATCAGCCGACTAGCTCGCGGCAAAAGTCGGAGGTCGACAAAAAAACGAAACCCGACCCCAATGCAAGTCAATGGGGAATAACATCTGGCCCCCCCGCCCATGTCCTCTTCCACTATACTTCCTCATGTTTGGAAAAATGTACCCAAAATACCAACAAATATATGGTACTGTATCAGTAGCGTTCAGCTGTATACAGTGTTGGGGTAATTTTAAATCTCTGTATATATTTCCGGAGTCACACACAGACGCTCACTCACTATGGATTTGACCAGAATACAAAAAGCAGAAAAAGGGTACTGTATCAGAAGCAAAAGCTGTATACAGTGTAGGGGAAATTGTAAATCTCTGTATATATTTCCGGAGTCACACACAGATAGTCAGCATGTATTTGTCCGTGAGACCAGCTGGTACACGGTAGTGTGTGAGGAGTGTACAGCTCTATACGGTGTGGGAAAAAATGAACGCTCAGTAACTGTGCAGAAAAAAAGAATAAAAGTATTAGTGCTGTGTAAAAAGCAGTCTGCACAGCAGTGTACAAAGAGCAATATAGCTATCAGGCAGCCTACTAACCAGCGCTGCTGCACGCAAGAAAATCCTCCTCTGTCACTGGCAGGCAGCCTAATAACCAGCGCTGCTGCATACAAGAAAATCCTCCCCTGTCACTGCACACTAACTGTACAGCACAATTCCTATCAGCACAAGCACATATGAACTTCTCTTTCCAGCCCTAACTCTCTCCCTACTGATAAACAGCGTCAGCAACCTCTCCCTACTGTTAATATCGGCAGAAGTAAAATGGAGGTCGGCGCTCAGAGCTTTTATAGACACTATGACGCCACCCAAAGCAAGCCAATCACTGCAATGCCCTTCTCTAAGATGGTGGTGGACGCTGCACATGTCATCTCGTGGCCCACAGTGTACGTCCTTGCTCATTGGCTGAAAAAAGGCGCCTGAAAGCATTCTGGGAAACTCGACTTTGGCGCTCGTTTCGACGACCGCATGACCGACCTCACGCTATGGTCATGTTTCGGCCAACGAAACCCGACTTTGGCGAAAGTCGGTGACTTTTGAATCTGACCGACCTGTTTCGCTCAAGCCTAGTGTTCAATATTTTTTCCCTGTGTCATCTCTTAGTATTACACATAACCTAAAGGGGTTTTCTCACAAACAAAGTTACTTTTAAAGTTGATTTTAATCAATATTTCTTGGAATAATAATAAGTTCCACAATTGGATGTGTTTAAAAAAATGTTCCTGTGCTGAGATAATATTATGAATGTGTCCCTGCAGTGTACTGTGTAATGGCTGTGTCTGACTGTTCAAGGACATGGTCTGATGATACCACAGCTCCTGGTCAGGGGAGAGAGCAAAAGAGAGGATACAGACATTACAGCACATGTATAAGATTATCTCAGCACAGGATCATTTTTTAAAGCACATCCAATTATGGAACTTATTATTATTCCAAGAAACTTTAAAAGTAACCTTGTTTATGGGAAAACCCCTTTAATTTATAAACATCTATTGCTTCATTTTTTTTGCTTGTGTGGATTAGATGGGTTGTTACTGACATGAGAATTTCATGTCAATAGCAGCTTTAGAAATACATTTACTTAGATAATTGGTGATGATTTCAATACTTGTTTCACGATCTGTATGTTGAGGCTTTAATGAATGTTGAGATAGTGTTAGCATACTAGTCCTTATCAGTATCACCTATATAAATGAATAAAACCTACAAGAGAAAAAATTAGCAAAAACCCTGCTGTAACTAAGTAAATAAAAAGCAAAAAGTGCATTTAAATAACACAGAGTTTTTAGTAATACTGTTTTTGATCAAAATAGCATAAAAGCCATCCCACCACAACAAGGTAACTCTGATCGGGACAGTCCTACACTGTCTATTATTAAAAACCTTACCATGTGTCAAAATAGACCTCAGTGTGTGAATAAGGGCTGACAAAAGGACTGGGCCCAACCAGTGGACACCAGTCTGGGGAAACTTTATATAAAATTTCCCGCTCAGAAGGAGGCCACACCCCAGCTTGCACAGAATGCAATAATACAAAGAAAAAACACAAAAGCTGAGCTTGACTTGAGTTGGTACACATGCAGCACATAAACGCATGTTCACATTGGTCATAAGACATATAACACCTACAAGAGAAAAAATGAGCAAAAGCATACAGTTATATACTTAGTTATTCTGAAATTGCTGTGGTGCTCAGGTGAGATCCAGTGCTATAAAAAATGCTTTGTGCATAATGTAGAAACGATAAAACCTTATAACCATGTGTCAGAATGAGTGACTACATAGCTGATTTAAATTTTCATGACTATGAAAATTGTACATTCACACTGAAGGCATCAAAACTATGAATTAACCCATGCGGAATTATACATTACACTTTACAAAAAAGTGTGACACAGCTGAAAATATGTCTTATATTCTAGGTTCTTCAAAGTAGCCACCTTTTGCTTTGATTACTGCATTGCACGTAGAAAAGGTGAACGGATGGACTCTACATGCCTGGTTCCCACCGTGAAGCATGGAGGGGGTGGTGTGATGGTGTGGGGGTGCTTTGATGGTGACACTGTTGGGGATTATTCAAAATTGAAGAGGTGAGCGGTCCAGCTCTCCCCAAACCATCTCGATTGGGTTCAGGTTTGGTGACTGTGGAGGCCAGGTCATCGGGCGTAGCACCCCAACACTCTCCTTCTTGGTCAAATAGCCCTTACACAGCCTGGAGGTGTGTTTGGGGTCATTGTCCTGTTGAAAAATAAATGATGGTCCAACTAAATGGAAACCGGATGGAATAGCATGCTGCTGCAAGATGCTGTGGTAGCCATGCTGGTTCAGTATGCCTTCAATTTTGAATAAATCCCCAACAGTGTCACCAGCAAAGCACCCCCACATCATCACACCACCTCCTCCATGCTTCACGATGGGAACCAGGCATGTAGAGTCCATCCATTCACCTTTTCTGCATGCAAAGCAGTAATCAAAGCAAAAGGTGGCTACTTTGAAGAACCTAGAATATAAGACATATTTTCAGTTGTTTCACACTTTTTTGTAAAGTGTAATGTATAATTCCACATGTGTGAATTCATAGTTTTGATGCCTTCAGTGTGATTCTACAATTTTCATAGTCATGAAAATACAAAAAAATTGTTGAATGAGAAGGTGTGTCCAAACTTTTGGTCTGTACTGTACTTCGAAGCTCACATCACCGCAGCTAATAGCCGCGATGACATATCTCCCCTCAAGCATTGTCCAGCGGCCATCTTACAAGGTGATATGGATTTTTTTAACTATTCCTGTAGAATTTTATCATTTAATTGCACTCATTTTTTTTATCTCATTATGCCTTCACTTTCATTACATGTTCTCCAGTATATACTATGGGGGACGTCCATTTAAAGAACCGCTTGGTGCAAGAAGACTAGCATATTTGGGCATCTATCGATTTAACAGGAAGCCAGGTATGTTACAGTCTTGTTAAACAACAGTTACCTAGTGGAGGGCTTCTCAATGTTTCAACTATGGCTTCACCGCAAGGGCGGACATACAGCCGGTGCAACTGCACTGGGGCCTGAAGGTGGAGGGGGGCCCATGAGGGCAGTCCATAGAGGCACTGTATGCAGCCGCTATCGGGCTACTGAGTCAAGATTATGGGTGGAAGTGAGAGAGGCCCCAGTGTCATGCAGCCTTGGGCCCCTCTCACTCCCTCCCGTAATCATGTGTATACCCAGAGCCGGGGAGAGAGCGGTGAGTGGTGCGTGGAGTGCAAGAGTTCAAAAAGGGGGTGTCTCATGCAGGGAGAGATGCTGGCCAATGAATGCTTTCCTCACCTGACTGAGGAGAGCGCTCACTGGCTGCCGTCTCTGTCCTCCTGCATGGCGCGTCCCAATGGTGTGTTCACCTGTAGTCAGGGGGCCTGGGCCACACAGCACACTGGGATAACAGTTGAGGAAGAGCAGGACTTACAGGGGGTCTTCTGCTCCCTCTACTGTTCTATTCCCAGCAGGCTGCAGCATCTCTTCAAAGAGGTCGGGGGAGGAGGCTCACTGCACAGGACAGCATGGCAGCGGTGGGGGCCTAATATCGGTGCTCTCTGCTGTGTCCCCATCCTCCACAGTGAGTTCTGCAACCATCTCTAGCTGAATTATGAGGTCATCCTGCTCCATAGCTCATATGAACACCTGAGGTCATACATTAGTGTTTGTTTGTGTGTATGTATGTGTATGTGCATCTGTGTATGAATGTGTGTGTATGTAAGTTTGTGTGCATCGGTGTGTATGTATGTACAGTATATGTATGTGCATGTATATGTGTGTATCTATATATGTGTGTACATCTGTGTATGTATGTGTGTGTTTGTATGTACAGTATATACATATGTGGGTATCTATGTGTGTATGCATGTGTCTGTACATCTGTGTATGTATGTGTGTATATTCGGTATATGTGTATGTATATGTGTGTATGGTATGTGTATACTATATGTGTATATAAGTGTGTGTATTTATGTATGTACGTTATATGTATGTACGATGTACTGTATGTGTGTATATATGTATGGTATGTGTATGGGTGTATGTACAGTATACGTGTGTGTGTATGTATGTATGGTATATGTATATGTATCTGTGTGTATGTATGGTATAGGTATGTACAGTATATGCATGTACGGTGTATTTGTGTATGCGCTTTTTCCATCAGTTCCATAGACAATAAATAGTGCAGATACCAGATCGTACAGATACCAGATATGTAATATAATATATACATGGTCGGGCTCTGCTGGTGCCAGCAGTAATCACGTATCCACGAGGAAGCGCTCTGCACACTTGCTTTCCTGTGCCAACTAGAGTGTCAGCCACGTCTGCGGTGTTCTATTCACTGACAGCCAACACTAGTTGTCATCTGACTGCAAGTCTGACTGCACTGGAACCAGCAGAACCAAACGCTAACGGATGGATATATATATTTATTTATTTATTACACAAACAGTATATATACAGTGGGTTCAGAAAGTATTCAGACCCCTTTAAATTTTTCACTCTTTGTTTCATTGCAGCCATTTGGTAAATGCAAAAAAGTTCATTTTTTTCTCATTAATGTACACTCTGCACCCCATCTTGTCTGAAAAAAAAAGAAATGTAGAAATTTTTGCAAATTTATTAAAAAAGAAAAACTGAAATACTTTCCGTACCCACTGTATCTCCATCTCAGTGAAAAAATATCATATATATATATATATATATATATATATATATATATATATATATATATATGTTAGATGTGTGGGAAGGCCCCCAAAAAACTTTTGCTATGTAGCCCTCTGATTACTATGTACGCCCCTGCTTGCAGGGCAGTAATAATGAGGGCGATCTGGCTTGTTCCTCGGGACCTGAGGCTCCAGGGGTCCCATTGCCAGATTACCCTCATCATAAACAGCGTACCTGTCAGGGAGGGGGGCCCAGACACATTTCTTGAACAGGGGCCCCAAGCTGTCAGTGTCCACCACTGCTTCACCGGACAGACCAAGGTGCTGTCTAAGCCTCAACACTTTTCTTTTTTTGCTACTGAACCAATTATAACATTATAATAAATAATGAGTCAATTTTGTTAAACCAAAGATTGCTGCAACTTAAGAAAGGATTGTGCAGCTTTTGGTCACTTCCTCCCTAGCTGCACTACACTAACAACTCGCTAGTGCCTCTGTAGGCATGTGGACTGTCTTACCCTGTTCCTACCCCTGAAGACAACAGATGCACTATGTGAATACTGATGTGCAATTTTATATGGAAAAGTAACATGTGTCTAATGTAATGTGCTATGATGATGTGCAGTATATAAAGTGTGTGACAAAGTCATTGGTAAAGTACTAGATGCGAGATATGTATCACTGAAGTTAACTTCAGTGATATGAGTCTGGGGAAAATGCTCCAGCATGCTAAGTGCTGAGAGGTTAAACAGTCATTTTAAGGGCTACTTTTTTGTGAACAGCAGAAGAATAAGTGAGATGCTGTTCACCATATTTCCACCCTAGTATGTGGTTTAGTAGGTAAATATCCAGCCTTTTGAGTCATTCAGTGTGGGGTGTGCCTGGAGATGTGAACTTCAGAGCCGTTTGTGAAGATTAAGGAAAGTTGGCCATTTTTTCCTATGTTTGTTCCTGAGCGGTCTGATACCTGCAACATCGTGGACTATACTATATGTTATCTTTTGGTTTCCCGTTGTTCCAGAAATGCAATATATATGTTGATGAACTTTGCACTGGTTTATGCCATAGTTTTTATTAAACCAACAGAAGATTCAAATGAAACATTCCTGTGTCTACCTCTATGTGCAGCCTACTGAGCTGATCTGCTCCAGGTGTTAATGCATAATGTGAATATTGCATATTAGTCGGTGGGCCCAGTGGGTGGGCACTAGTACTGATAAAAGGGGGGCACTTACTGGTTAGAGGAAGTTCAGTGTCAGCTAGTGAAGTGCATTGTGAAGGCCAAGTTCAGGTGCGGTGGGTTGCTAGGAGCAGTATGGGCCAACCGTTCGAGATAGTGGGAGGCAATTTTAAGGGCTATGTTTTTTGTGAACAGCAGAAGAGTGGGTGGGATGCTGTTCACCATATCTTCACCCTAGGGTGTAGTTTAGTAGGTAACTATCAAGCCTTTTAAGTCCTTCAGGGTGGGGCGTGCCTGGAGATGTGAACTCCAGAGACTTGTGTGAAGATAAAAGAAAGTTGGCCATTTTTTACCTATATTTGTTCCTGAGTGGGTGGATACCCACAGCCACATGGACTGTGCTATACATTATCTTTTGGTTTCCCATTGTGCCAGAAAGGCAATGTTTATGTTTATGAACTTTGCACTGGTTTATGCCATACTTTTTATTATACCAGCAGAAGATTCCAATGAGAAACATTCCTGTGTCTACCTCTATTTGCAGCCTAGTGAGCTGATCCGCTATAGGTGTTAATGCATAATGTGAATATTGCATAGTAGTCCATGGGCCCAGTGAGTGGGCACTAGTTCTGATAAAAGAGGGGAACTTCCTGGTTAGAGGGAGTTCAGTGTCAGCTCGTGAAGTGCATTGTGAAGGTCAAGTTCAGGTGCGGTGGGAGGCCTAATAGAGTTCCATGATGGACATTCCAGCAGTGTCCAAAGCTTAAGACACTGTACCCGCCTGATGAACTTAGACTGTTTAGTAAAAGTTTGACTGTTATAAAGAACTTGGTGTCTCATGCATTGTGTGTGGTGGCTTCTGAAGACGGAAACCTGGAGGCAGTGGAGTCCTGTGGCCTACAAGTGCATGTGAGGCAACCCACACCCTAGAGCAGACTTGGACTGGGACACCCCTTGTCTGTAAAGTTCCAGAGTAAAACTGAACAGCAGCTCTGTCGCGACTGCTGCTCTTGGACACTTTACATTTGGTGTAGTCGGCAGGATCGATCCATACATCAAGAAAACTTGGCAGATGCGGGAAAAGATCCAGCTAAAACAAAGATGAACATCGGCGACAAGATGACAGTGAGTAGTGCGAAATGGCTAGATGGACCAGCTCATCGTGGGCGTACGAGAAGAGAATCTGAGCGAAAATCCATCCACCATAGAAAGAGGGTTGTCCAAAGAGGCTGACTCATGGTGACCAGTTCCTGCCCCCAATGGGCGCGACAAAATAAAAAGATACCACTCCTGTATGAGGGAGTGCCAGGGCCGTAGCCATGGCCGAGGACACTGGGGTACCTGTACCCTGGTCTATCATCACAGGAAAATAACACTCATTCATCGGCATATCTGTGTCTTCTCTCACTGAACCGACAGGGACTCCTTTGCAGTGCTGGTGACCTGTAGTCGGTTTCCCAAGAACTGAGACACAGTCTGATTCAAATGCAAAATGAAGAACTTTACTTGAAATACTCTGCAGCACATTCTTGTCAGTAACAGCAAACACATCAGGTTCCATACAGTTTACATCCTGCACTTTCCCTGCACTCCTTTCCTCGTCCTCCAGTGCATTACGGGGTAATAGCGCCTTAGGCGGTACCGCAGTGTTCTCCTTGTCCAGACTCACTACTTCTGGGGATTCCCTCGTCTGTTTCGCCCCGGATCTGAGGGTATTGGTCCATGTAATGACCTGCCACATGTTGAACAATCTGCCCCTGTACTTTCCCGGACCGCTTCCTTTCTTCCACTCCAAGCTGCTGTAGCTCTGCTGCTGAACACTGTCCTTCTGTCCCTATAGGACTCTAAATGGCTGGGTTCTCTTCTTAGTAAACGTTGCGCGGCTACTGTGGTGTCCAGGGCTTAGAGCCCGTGTGGACGTTTCGGGCGCATGGGCCCTTCTCACTCTACCTAACACTATACACTTGCTTACCACACAGTAGCCCCTCCTATGTTAACTGTTTCCTATGCTACCCACTACACACTAGCTGAGAGCTTTGTACAATATAATGCCCCCCATCTAGTGGCCAATATATGAACTACGCTTAACCTATATATATATATATATATATATATATATATAAAATATGTTCAGCAATGTGGTAATACACATGGTAGTGTAGACTACCAATCTATTATACAGAGTGGTAATACACATGACAGTGTAGCAGTACCAGAGTAGCATCATACACAGATATATATAAGTAACAAACGGTACCGGGATGGAAGGGAAAGGAGAGGTATAAAAGTAGCCTTATCTATAAACTTACACCTGTTACAGCAAGTCAATTGCCAATGTGAAGGACTGCCAGGAAATGGGCAGGAGAGCCCAAAATAGTCCCACCTAAAGAAGGGCAGGGTTCTGGAAAAGTACACCCTTAGGGGAACAGCCTGGTGCCATTGTTGGTGAGAGAAAGTGGAAGCTAGCATATGAAAGCCCTCATAGAGTTTGCTAAAAAACACATGAAGGACTCCCAGACTATGAGAAATAAGATTCTCTGGTCTGATGAGACGAAGACAGAACTTTTTGGTGATAATTCTAAGCGGTATGTGTGGAGAAAACTAGGCACTGCTCATCACCTGCCTAATTTAATCACAACAATGAATCATGATGGTGGCAGCGAATGCTATGGGGGTGTTTTTCAGCTGCAGTGACAGGACGATTGGTTGCAATTGAAGGAAACATGAATGCGGCCAAGTACATTGATATCCTGGATGAGAACCTCTTCCAGGGCGCTCTGGACCTCAGACTTGGCCAAAGGTTCACCTTCCAACAAGACAATGACCCTAAGCACACAGCTAAAATAACAAAGGAGTGGCTTCAGAACAACTCTGTGACCATTCTTGACTTGCCCAGCCAAAGCCCTGACCTAAACCTAACTGAGCATCTCTGGAGAGACCTGAAAATGGCTATCCACCAACGTTCACCATCCAACCTGACGGAACTGGAGAGTATCTGCAAGGAAGAATGGCAGAGGATCCCCAAATCCAGGTGTGAAAAACTTGTTGCATCATTTCCAAGAAGACTCATGGCTGTACTAGCTCAAAAGGGTGCTCCTACTCAATACTGAGCAAAGGGTCTGAATACTTATGATCATGTGATATTTCAGTTTTTCTTTTATAATAAATTTGCAAAAATTTCTACATTTCTGGGTTTTTTTCAGTTAAGATGGGGTGCAGAGTGTAAATTAATGAGAAAAAAAATGAACTTTTTTGAATTTACCAAATAGCCGGAATGAAACAAAGAGTGAAAAATGTAGAGGTCTGAATACTTTCCGTACCCACTGTAAACACAGGGTCGGACTGGCCCACCGGAGAACCGGAGGATTCTCCGGCGGGCCCTGGCATCTGGGGGGCCCTGGCACCTGCTGGCATACAGGGGCCAGTTGCCTAGGGCCCCCGCTGCTCCAGGGGCCCCCAGCTGGTGGCGTGTCGCTAATAGCGGCACACCACGCAGCTGCCATGGGGGCCCTGTGCGCCGCTCCCTCTGCCTGAGCATTCACTGCCGGAGGACCGAAGACAGCGGGGCTCAGCGGTGGAGCGCGTGAGAGGTAAATATCTCAGGTGCAGGGGCCCTGAGCGAGCGGTGACACCGGCACCTGTCCCCCATAACGCGCCGTTGTCCCCACCTGCTCAGGACACCAGCACCTGGCCCCCAGCGACGAGAGGTGAGTATGTCTTTTTTGCAGCAGCAGCAGCAGCTGCGGCAGCATAAAGGGGCCTGTAAAATGCAGCATCTATGGGGGCACAGTCTGTGGAGCATCTATGGGGGCATAATCTATGGGGGCATAATCTGTGGAGCATCTATGGGGGCACAGTCTGTGGAGCATCTATGGGGGCATAATCTATGGGGGCATAATCTGTGGAGCATCTATGGGGGCATAATCTATGGGGGTATAATCTATGGGGCATAATCTGTGGAGCATCTATGGGGGTATAATCTATGGGGGCACAGTCTGTGAGCAGCATCTATGGAGGCATAATCTATGGGGGCATAATCTATGGGGCATAATCTGTGGAACATTTATGGGGGCATAATCTGTGGAGCATTTATGGGGGCATAATCTGTGGAGCATCTATGGGGGCATAATCTATGGGGGCATAATCTGTGGAGCATCTATGGGGGCATAATCTATGGGGGCATAATCTATGGGGGCATAATCTATGGGGGCATAATCTATGGAGCATCTATGGGGGCATAATCTAAGGATCATCTATGGGAGCATAATCTATGGAGCATCTATGGGGCATAATCTATGGAGCATCTATGGGGGCATAATCTATGGAGCATCTATGGGGGCATAATCTAAGGAGCATTTATGGGTGCACAATCTATGGAGCTTCTATGGGGCATAATCTAAGGAGCATCTATGGGGGCACAATCTATGGAGCTTCTATGGGGGCATAATCTAAGGAGCATCTATGGGGGCACAATCTATGGGGGCACAATCTATGGGGGCATAATCTATGGGGGCATAAACTATGGGGGCATAATCTATGGAGCATCTATGGGGGCACAATCTATGGAGCATCTATGGGGTCACAATCTATGGAGCTTCTATGGGGGCATAATCTAAGGAGCATCTATGGGGGCATAATCTATGGGGGCATAATCTATTGGGGCATAATCTATGGGGGCATAATCTACGGGGGCATAATCTATGGGGGCATAATCTATGGATCATCTATGGGGGCATAATCTATGGAGCTTCTATGGGGGCATAATCTAAGGAGCATCTATGGGGGCATAATCTAAGGAGCATTTATGGGGCATAATCTATGGAGCATCTATAGGGGCATAATCTATGGGGGCACAATCTATGGAGCTTCTATGGGTGCATAATCTAAGGAGCATCTATGGGGCACAATCTATGGAGCTTCTATGGGGGCATAATCTAAGGAGCATCTATGGGGGCACAATCTATGGAGCTTCTATGGGGGCATAATCTAAGGAGCTTCTATGGGGGCATAATCTATGGAGCATCTATGGGGGCATAATCTATGGGGGCATAATCTATGGGGGCATAATCTATGGAGCATCTATGGGGCATAATCTATGGAGCATCTATGGGGGCACAATCTATGGAGCATCTTGTGGGGCATAATACATGGGGCAGCATATGGGGCATAATCTCATGTTCCACCCTAGGCTTATACTCGAGTCGATAAGTTTTCCCAGTTTTTTGTGGCAAAATTAGGGGGGTCGGCTTATACTCAAGTATATATGGTATCTATCTATTATCTATCTATTTCTATCTATACATATATATATATATATATATATATATATAAGCATTATACCCTATGAGGGGGGGCAGCATTATCCTCTATGAGGGTGGCAGCATTATCCCCTACGAGGGGGCTGCTTTATAATCTATGAGGGAGGCTACCCCAACTCTTGCTACATAATTAAGACATATACTACCTTATATTATACCCTGATATTAGTGTGTTTTACTGCACAATTGGTGGTCTTGTATTTATTTCTATGTAGCTACATAGTGGGCCCCAAGAATGATTTTCTCTGGTGGGCCCAAGGTGTTCCAGTCCGACGCTGTGTATACAGCATTGCAGCATTGCACATAGTCTACATACTTATTTATGACAGTGATACTCCCATTGCCTGCACTTTGAAGTATTTTTTCCTTAGTGTTTTATCTTGTCTTTTAAATATGTAATTAATAAATATAATTTTATTTGAAACTTGGTTATGTGTCATATTAATAGGTTTATATTGTCTGGTAGACACTTAACACATATTTGCTTGTTTTCTTTGTATTAACTCATTCAAATATTGTGAACAAAGTGTAGTTGTGGTACTTATACAGTCATAAAAGCTCTACAGACAGTGCAAAGACCGCCAAAAATTACAAGCAGAGTCATACACCATTGAAGGCACCAACTGGAGTGCCGCATAAAAAAATGAAGAAAGTTTAGTTGTGGCACTTCTACACTCATAAAGACTGGCGGTGTGGAAAACTTGAGGCTAAACCAAGCTTTGTTCATTTTTATCAGAGTGAGCATGTCAGCACTTTCTGTTGACAGGCAAAAGCACCTGTTTGTTTTCAACACCATTGGCAGCACTAAAAATCCACTCAGACGTGATGCTAGCAGCAGGGCTGTACAACACCTCCTAGACACAGAGGGACAGTTCATGCCCGGTATTCAGATTTGAAACTTAATACAGTAGCTGAAGTTCGCAGAGAAATTAGGCCATACACTGGTTTTGTCGGCTAGGTATTGTTTGACCATCATTAAAAACTTTTTCCTCCTTGTCAAAAATACTCGGTCATCAGAACCTGGACGCTTGGAGGGTGTCATGAAATTGGCCCAAGACTTTGACAGTTTACCCCTGACTCCGCTGTACCTGATGTGTGTCTCCCTTGCCTCTCTTCCTTGCTTGGGCAAGGAAGCTTGCCTCCTGCCACTAGCGTTGTCTTATGGGAATTTTTTCAACATATCTTCCACAATGGCTTTATGGTTATAGCAACATTTTAGTAGACCTCTCCACCTGAAGAAGGAAAATGCCAGATTTTCCTTGTAGAGTTGTTCTAGCAGGGTAAACAATCAATACTCTTGTTTTGGCCAAGATGAATGTAACGCGAGGGTCACGTGAAAGACAGCGGTACATAAAGTCTGCCATACGTGCCAAGGTCCCTACAGCCAATACTTCCCTGTCTCCACCATGATGATTGCTCTCCATGTCCTCCTCCTTCATCTCTTCCTCCTCATTGCCCTGCTTAGCCCATCCATGTAGGAGAGATGGGATGAAGCCTGTATGGGTAATAGCCTCTGTTGCGCTCTGTCAGCCAGCTCCTGCTCCTCCTCCTCAGCCTCCACCTCCTCATTGTTACCCAATCTGCGCTGAGCAGAGAAGCTCAGGCTGGGCTGGGTAGTATCTTCCTGTCTCATGTGTTTCTCCATCTCAACCTGGTCTGCATGCAAAGCTGTTTAAGTAAGCATAGAATTGGGATCATTGTGCTGATTATGGCATTATCACCGCTCAGAATCTTTGTGAAGTCTTCAAGGTATTGGAGAACTGCACAAATGTCAGTCATCCATGCCCACTCTTCAGCTGTTATGTGCAGAAGCTGACCAGAATAATGACAGGCGTGTTGGAGCTGGTATTCCACAACTGGCCTCTTCTGCTCACAATTCCTTGGCAGAATGTGCAGTGTGAAGGTCCAGTGTGTGGTGACTCTGCTCACCAGTCGGTGAGCTAGCACTTGCATGCGCTGCTGCAGCACTGCCAAAGATGCGGCAGCTGTAGATGATTTGCAGACAAGTGCACTGACATGGCATACCTTGACCAGAAACTCTGGCAAATCTGGATATGTTCTCAGAAACCACTGGACTACCAAGTAGAGCATATGGGTCAAGCATGGTGCATGCGTAAGCTTGCCAAGCTTTATAGCCACCCCCAGGTTTCGCCCATTATCACACACAACATGCCTGGTTGGAGGTTCAAAGGCGAGAGCCACATATCTGTCTGCTCTGTTATTCTTTTCAATAACTCTGCCATAGTGTGTGGTTTGTCTCCTAGACATATTAGTTTCAGCAGAACCTGTTGCCGTTTCATTGAGGCAGTGCTGCAGAGCTTCAAGTTTTCAGATAATGTGGTGGACGGCATGCTCTGAGACAGCACACATAGGAGGTGGAGGAAACCCTGATAGACCTATGGCCAGCAATCCTTAGCATCAGTAGCACATGTGTCGTGCCAGGGTGGGACTTGGCCCCAGACTCAACAATGTTCACCCAGTGTGTTGTAAGGGAAATGTAGCGTCCCTGGCCACAAGCACTTGTCCACATGTCCCAGTAAGTGCGTTGGTAAGGACACAGGTGATGTTCCTGGACAGATGCTGGTGTAAGGAGAAAGACCGGACTGTGGGTACCTGCTCTGTGCTAGGTCCGGAACTGTTGGGGCTGTCTCCTCTGTTGTCCGGGGCAAAGAATAGGGAACCGGACAAACCTTTGCACCAGGAAGGAAGAGGTGTAGCTAAGTGGCAGCAAAAAAAGCACGCGTGGAAGCAGTCGGGTTTGGGGGGAGCAAGCAGACGGCGCGCGGTAGAAAGAGAGGAGTGCTCCGTCCCTCTAGCACTGATACCGCGCAGGCCTGCTCCAGATCATCTCTGCCGCCACCAACAGGGACTTGAGAGAGAGACCTGCAGTGTACCTGGTGACTGCCAGAGAGTCAAGGGCCACACACTCCATGGCCATGAGTACAGCATGTGTGCTGCCTAAGAGAGACTGGGTACGGGATAGACGTTTATTCCCTGAGCTGCCAGTGTATGCCTGCCGGTCTACATTGAACCCGGATAGTGCTGTGGTTTTCTCATCCTCAGCTG
The DNA here is from genome assembly GCA_033576555.1 of Oophaga sylvatica. NCBI lineage: Eukaryota > Metazoa > Chordata > Amphibia > Anura > Dendrobatidae > Oophaga > Oophaga sylvatica. The sequence goes on along the minus strand of JARQOD010000004.1, from coordinate 374,135,104 downwards.
CATCAATTAATGGACTAGGGGCCCAGCGGGAAGTACCGGAGACCGACTGCTGCCGCCAGAAGACGGATCATTGTTATCTACAGGACCTCACCAGACAAGCACCACACCAGTCGTTGTTGGCGCTACCATCTGTTCAGCAACACCCACGGCCTGAGAAATGACTGACAGGATAAGTTACCCAAGTGAACTGACTTTACCTCATGGCATAGTCGTCAGCATGCAGTCCACAGACACGGAAGAGACAGACCAAGCGGTCCTGGGTGCCCCAAGGGCCAGCATACCGCTGGGGCAATGCTGAGCAACCTCCCGAAGTTTGCAGGGAGCAACACCTTGTTATGGGATTGGACTTAGCAGGTCAGGGGTATGTTGAGGATGCACCCCATGACCCCCTCGATGGAGACAGAGATTGCTATGATGGCCCTAGATGGGGAAACGAGGTGCTCTGTCATGCTTCAGCCCCAGCATGAGCGAAACACCTTGGTGTCCACAGCTAATTTTTGGTTGGGGCGTTATCCTTTACTGTTATGTATTAAGATTGGCATATGAGTATTTAGAGTATTTTACTCTCGATTTTGTTGGACTTTCTTTACACCATGAGTGTTTTTTAACTGTTTTTAATGAGGTGTGTGTTTTTACTTTTTTTGTACTTCAATAAATTGTTATGCTATATATATATTCCTTTGTGATTGATTTTTTTGGTGATCCCCACTGATTTGCATGTGCCTTACTTTTGTTCTTGTAGTATTTTCTCACATGCAAGGAGTGATCCCAATTACATTAATATTTGAGGTGGTGCCCGCTTTTTAAAATTTTTGTCACCTTTGCCAAGGTGTTACAAATCCTAGAAGAGATGCACGGGGACCTCATGGATGTGGAGGAGTTGCGCATGCACTTGTTTAGTCGTGTTCAAAGGGAGGGGGAGACTGTGACCCAATACATAAATGCGCTGCAGGAAATCCACGCTGCGATTGTTAGGCATAGGACCTCCTGATACCATTCTAAAAGATCAGCCAGTGGCAGGCCTTGGGGATGTGCTGCTCAAACAGGCCTTGTGGGTTAATCCGCATATGACCTTACAGGAGGCTGGGGCGGCGGTGCACGTGCGCAAGCAGGAGCAGGGAGTGACAGCCCCAGCAGGGAAGGTCCGGAGTGGAGGGGTATCCATCCCACTTGCAACTGAATCAGGTTGGGTGGAAGAACTCCGGAAGAAAATCCTGGACATGCGAGAGGAATGGTCTGACTTAAGAAAACAACCTCCAGCCCAGGCCCCCCAGAGAGGTGGAACTGACCCCAAGCTTCACAAGGAAATGAGACAACCTCGCGCAGAAAGGTGGCCGAACTGTTTTGCATGCGGAGACATTAGACATTATGCCCGAGAATGCGTGCACCGGGGAGATACCTTAACCACTGACCGTTAAACTAATGGCTCCATGGCGGGGGGCACTCCACCCGGAGCCAGAGCAGCCAAAAAGGAGAGAAGGAAGTCCTGCAAGCTTAGTTTCCCTGTGCCCCCTTGTATGGGCTGAGATGGATGTCCGGGCAGTCCGCTGTCTAGTTGAAACCGGTTCCCAAGTAACCATCATGTCAGAAACTTATTTTAGATGCCATTTTTCTGCGGCGATGAGGCCCAAATGAGGCCCAGTGATCAGGTTGACAGCGGATAACCAGCTACCCATCCCGGTTGCAGGAGTGGTCTGGATTCAGATTACCGTATGCGGCAAAGAAGTGGGCTGAAAAGGAATAGTGTTGATTGCTGGAGACCCTGGCAATGGTCCCACTGTGGCTTTAGGGATGAACGTGTTGAAAGAACTCAGAAGCATCCTGGATTCCTGGTCAATGAGTCGACAGATGAGTTTCTAAATTGATGGAGCCTTCGTACTCCCCAGAGAAAAATGTTTCAACAGTTGATCCGGGTAGCCCAGGCCCAAGAGACGTCGAGTGAAGGAAAAACATTGGGGAAGGTGATCATTCTGGCCGCTGCCAAGCTCGTTTTGCTGCCAGTACAGACTGTATTCACTCTGCCCATCCAGGCCTGTACCGCTCTTGAAGGAGTGGAAGTCCAGATAGAGCCCTCTGTAATGGAACAACTACCTCCAGGGTTCTTCATTGCTCGGACCTTAGCCACTGTTCAAGATGGTAATGTACCAGTACAATGTGTCAACCTAGGAGAGGACAGTCTCACGCTTTCACCCAAAAGTGAAGTGGCCCAGATAATGAGTATGCCAGAAGAGTTGTGTCACGCTCGCGCCCTGACTGATTGACGTGAGCCAGGAGGTTGTGGCCCCACTGTGCCACAAACCAGACTACCCTGGAAGGGGCGTGACTAGGACAGCTGCCTTGGTTTTCACTGGAGCCTCTGTTGATGAGGTCAGGCTTGTGCGGCAGGCAGCTGCCAGGTGCCACTACAGGATGGTGTCTGGCTGTGGCTGCTGATCCCACTTGGGGAAACGGTGGCACGGCTGAAACACAGGGCTGGCAGGCACGGCTGAGGCACAGGGCTGGCAGGCACGGCTGAGACACAGCGCTGGCAGGCACGGCTGAGACACAGGGCTGGCAGGCATGGCTGAGACACAGGGCTGGCAGGCACAGCTGAAACAGGACTGACAGTCACAGCTGAGACACAGGGTAGGTAGGTACAGCTGAGACACAGGGCTGACAGGCATGGCTGAGATGCAGGGTAATCAGGCACGGCTGGGACACGGGGCTGGCAGGTACGACTGAGACACAGAGTAGGTAGGTACTGCTGATACACGGGGTAGGGTCCTGTTCACACAGCAAGTGCAGGTACTGGTACTGACTGGAAGGAATGGTATATGGAGGGACATGCAGAGACCTGTTCACACAGCATGAGCAGGTACTGGTACAGACTGGAAGGAATGGTGTATGGAGGAACAGGTAGAGACCTATTTACACAGCAAATGCAGGTACTGATACTGACTGGATGGAATGGTGTATGGAGGAACAGGTAGAGACCTGTTCACACAGGAGGAGAACCGCAAGGCTGGGAGGTGGGCTGTAGAGCAGCAAGAGGTTCTGCAGCGGCAGGAGCAAAGCAAAGTGGAACCGCAAGATATGCGGAGAGGAGCTGCAGCAAGAGATTACTGCAGCGGCAGGAGCAAAGCAGAGTGGAAAGGAGCAGAACCACAGGAGTGGGGACAAGAGGCAGAAAGAGATTCAGAGAGAACACAAGGCAAGACACAGCAGGGAAGGAAACCACAGACAAGGAGACTAAGAAACAAAGGTAGGACAGATTTCAGACAAGGAAATAACACGAGACAAGGTACAGGGACAAAGACACAATGACCAGGATATTCTGCCTCCTGGAGGGCGGCAGGGACAAGTACAAGATAAGGTCACAAGCAAGAGCACAGAGACCAAGATATTCTGCCTCCTGGAGGGCAGACAAACAGGTACAAGGCAAAGCTAGGAGTGAAGCCTCCAAAGATGGCAGAACACAGAGCAAGACCTGGCAGCTCAGTAGCAAGACACTAGCTGAGTTAACACATTGCACAGGCAAGATCCACAGGGTGGAGCTGCCCTAAATACTAGTGGGCTCATGGTAATTGGTCAGGGACAAATTAGACAGGTGCACCCTGACTCCATAAGAACCAGAGAGTTCTGGTGCCGCCCCCCTATGTACACAGCCAGGAAACATGCACAGAACAGATAGAAGACAAGAGACACAAAGCATGGAGCTGGCAGCAGACAGAAATAACAGCAAGACCTGGAGCCGTGAGTATGTTGGTGTGCAGGAGATGGGAGGCCATGCAGTGATGCCAGCAGGGTTGTTACAAGTTGATACTACCAGAGGCCTTTCAGTTGGCGGTGAAGCAGGGGGATCCCTGGACGGTGGCCATAAGGGTGTCCTCTGAGCCACCACCTAATTCCCTTAAGGAAGGAAGCCGAATCCTGGAGCAGATGTGGGTTGAGCTAACAGAACTCTCACCACAACAGGTACAGCAAGTGGAAGCGGTGCTAGAGCGATACCGAGATGTTTTTACTCACCACGACATGATTTCGGCTGTACTACAGCCATCACCCATGAGTTTCCAATGGGAAACGCCGCACCCATCTAGGAATGATACTGACAAATCCCACCACAAATGTACCAAGAGATGAAAGAGATGTTGGCGCATATATTGCAGAGTGGGGTCATCCGAGAGAGCCAAAGCCCTTAGGCTGCCCCCATTGTCTTAGTATGAAAGTCGGGACCCTGCGGTTCTGCGTGGACTACTGGAAGCTGAACACCAGCACCGTGCGAGACTCGTACCCACTACCAAGAATTGAGGAATCATTGTCTGCTCTGGGAAAAGCGAAGTACTTCTCGACGTTGGATCTGGCCAGTGGATATTGGCAAGTGCCCATGTCTGAGCATGATCAGGTGAAGTCATCATTCATACTGCCTATGGGGTTGTTTGAGTTCAATCGGATGCCTTTCGGCCTTACCAAGGCACCCAGGACCTTTCAACGATTGATGGAGTGATATTTGGGAGATTTGAACTTTGAATCTACCCTCATCTATCTGGAAGACATCATCGTTTATGCGGCCACCTTTGAGGAGCACCTGCAACGGCTGGAGCAAGTGTTCAGTCGGCTGCAGAAGCACGGCCTAAAAGTGAAGCCCCGGAAATGTCAGCTCTTCCATAAGCAGATTGAAAATTTGGGACATGTCGTATCCACCGAGGGAGTGAGACCGCCATGCTAGAAAATAGCAGCAGTGCAGGACTGGCCCACTCCAAGAACCATGAAGGATGTCCGGGCCTTAATGGGACTTACTGGGTAGTATCGATGGTTCGTGAAGAACTTCACTCGTATTGCTAATCCGCTACTGGAGTTGTTGAAAGGAGTACAGTCCGGTCTGAAGAATTAGACCATTCAGTGGGGAGAAGGCCAGGAAGAAGCTTTCCAAGCTCTAAAGATGGCTCTAACTGAAGCCCCTGTATTGGCATATGCTGACTTCTCTCAACCATTCATCCTTCTTGGTATGCACCGATAACAATCCTCTGGCTCACCAAGAAAATGTGAAACTGGGGGCTCTGGAGCAGAGATGGTTGGCACGTATGGCCAAGCACTGATACAAAATCGCCTATCGGAGGGGGACGAGAATACACACGCTGATGAGCTCTCCAAAGTAACTCATGAGCGACCTGGACGTGATCGGCATGAAGAGCTGGAGGCTGAAGAGATCCCTGGATTTCGGAACCCTGCCAGGACGTTGACAGCAATGCAGGACAGATCGGGGAGGCGTCCGGAGAACACACACTGGGATGACCCCATGATGATTGGGTGCGGCTGCAGCAAGAAGATTGGGAGCTCGCTCAGTTGAGGCAGTGGGTGGCCTCGAAACAACTTCCCAGTTAAAGAGAGAGAGACATCCTGTCCCCGGGAGCCCTGCAGATTCCCCGGCAGTGGGAGAGGCTCCAGCTGGAAGATGGCTTGCTGTATCGAAAGGTGCTGTTAGCACCAGAGTTGGGAGTCACCTGGCAAGTGGTGCTCCCAGAAGGGTTGCTCAGCAAGGTGGCCACCGAAGCTCATGAGAGAGGGGCCCACTTTGGCCTGGAAAAGACTTTCCAGTGGCTGCAGAAGTGGGTCTACCGTCCTCGGTTGAAGAATGCAGTAGAGGAGGCTTGTCAACGATGAAGGAACTGTGAACTACCTAAGCCTCCAGAACAGAGGGCCCCTACGCAGACCATCATGACCTCTGCTCCCTTGGAGTTGTTAATGATCGACTACTTGACCGTGGGTCCAGCTCACCTTGGATATGAACACTGTCTGGTGATGACCGATCATTTTACAAAATTCGCAGTGGTGACTCCGACCCAGGACCAGACTGCTGAATCGGCAGCACAGGCTATTTGCAGAGATTTCATCCGAGTGTATGGTTGTCCGAAGAGAATTTACTTGGACCAAGGCGCCTGTTGTCAAGGATGAGTGATTGAACAGCTGCACCGCCTGTATCAGATTGAGAAATCTAGGACAATGCCCTATCATCCACAAGGAAATGGGGTCTGCGAGCATTTCAATTGGACGCTGATTCAGATGTTGAGAACGTTGGAGGAAGACAGGAATGTTCGTTGGCCTGAGTATGTAGCTGAATTAGTCTGGGTATACAACAATCGGGTGCACCGCACAACTGGATACACGCCATACACCCTGCTGTTCGGCCAAAAAGGGCAAGAGATCACTGAGCTGGAATTGGACCCAGGGTGTCCACCTGGGTCCGTGAACATTGACATCGTTTGCGGACTCTACATTGACTTGTGCAGACCAAGTTTCGGGAGCTTGAACATCATGAAAAGACTTCCCTGCGAGGGACAGCTCTCAAGGCCGGGGACCGAGTGTTGGTCCAAGACAAACGTCCTCGAGGCAAGTTGGAATACCGGTGGGAGAAGACTCCATACCGGGTGAAACGCCTAATCGGATCCGACGGTCCTGCCTATGAGGTTCAACTTGAAGGGGAAGAATACATCCCCAAACGAGTAGTCCATCGAAACATGCTATATCCCTGCTTGTCACAAGATCCAGACCAACCAGAGAGAGTGCAAATCGTTCTTGAAACACCCCCTTCTACAGCTTTCGACTGTGAAGAAGAAGAGTTCTTTGACCTGCCACTTATCGACCCAGAAGAGGTACAGGAGCCTGAAACTCCTGAGATGGCTGCTGCATTGGACCTGGGCGCGTCCCCGTCCTCGCCCATTCAACCTGACTCCACCACTCAACCTGACTCGACTACCCAACCTGACTTACGCCGCACAGAACGGACAACAGCAGGAGTACCACCCAACCATTACGAACAAGACCAATTTATTTGGCAGCAAATCATTTCAAGAGATGGAGGAATGTCAACGCCTGCTGCAGGAACTCTCGCCCGTGGAATGGTGAGCTAAAGGAGAAGGGGAGTGTAAGAAGAAGGACCGGACTGTTCTGTGTTGGCTCTGGAACTGTCTGAGCTCTCTCCTCTGTTGCCTGGGGGAAAGAATAGGGGACCGGACAAACCTTTGCACCAGGAAGAAGGGGGCGTAGCTAAGCGGCAGCAAAAAAAGCGCGCACGGAAGCAGTCGGGTTTGGCGGGAAAAGACGGCGCGCGGCACAGAGAGAGGAGATCTGCATCCCTTGAGCACCGATACCGTGCAGGCCTGTGCCAGATCATCCCCGCTGCCACTAACGGAGACTTGAGAGAGAGACCTGCAGTGTACCCGGTGACTGCCAGAGAGTCAGGGGACGCACACTCCGTGGCCGTGAGTATAGCGTGTGCGCTGCCTAAGAGAGATTGGTTACGGAATAGACGTTTATGCCCTGAGCTGCCAGTATATGCCTGCCAGTCTACATTTAACCCAGATAGTGCTGTGGTTTTCTCATCCTCAGCTGCATCAATTAATGGACTAGGGACCCAGCGGAAGGTACCGGAGACCGACCGCTGCCGCCAGTAGACGGATCATTGTTATCTACAGGACCTCACCAGACAAGCACCGTGCCAGCCGTTGTTCGTGCTATCGTCTGTTCAGCAACACCCACGGTCTGAGAAATGACTGACAGGATAAGTTACCCAAGTGAACTGACTTTACATCATCCATTGTTCTTTAACCCAGCATATCCCTTTGCATTTGAACTGCTCTTTCCGCCATTTAACTGCTTACTTTCCTCATTTAACTGCTTACCTCCCTGTGTGGAGTGTCTCATTGTTAAATTAAAGTTGTTAACCCTTGCTCTGTCTGCTCTCTGTCACTGGTATAAGGCGGGGATGCCACACCGTGAGAAATAGTGCTGGGGACTTTGTACCAAGGGTCCAAATTTTGTTTATATTTCAAACTAGCAAAATTTCACAAAAAGCAGGTTATACAGTAGGCATGTGTGTAGCCCAGCTTCGCAGGCACACATAAAAATCCAGGAGAGTGCACAGGAAGGTAACAGCAAAGCTTAATATCTATGCACTTCACTCACACTTCTAGACACACCCACCAGGGGTATGGGAGGTGGTGACGCGTAGCAGAGCTCAGTCAGCTTCCTGTCTCAGGATAGTGCAGTCAGTTTCCTGTCTTCGGACAGTGCAGATCAGTGCCAGTGGAGTCTGGACTTGGAAGGAGAGGAGAAAAGACTGGATCCTCGCAGAGTTAGCGTAGCTCACCTGACAAGCAAGTGGAGGCTAGTACGGGTGAAGTGGATCATCCTAGCCTAGTCAGAGCTACCCTTAGTCAGTACCTCAGCAGAAGTTGAAGCTAGGAGGATACTGAGAGCTACTCAGCGAGCTCTAGGAGAAAGCTGACATTACCATCGAAGCTCCAAGTGTTTGTGCTAAGAGCGAGAGCAGGGCGAAGGGCACAGTGGAGAAGATAGAGAAGTGCTTTAGGTATTGGATTGCCTGCACTAAATTGCCGGACACCGGGTCCGAAGTGTTGCTACTGTTCCAGGCATAGTAACAAGAAAACCGGAGGCATCTGGACTACAGGTCGTGGAGTGCAGCCTTAAGTGTCAATACGTAATCGGAGTCAGGAGAACAAGGACTTTTAGCTAGGCCAAGCATAGAAGGACTCTGTTCTCACCACATAGAAGGCTCCACCACAATATTGGCCGGGCAGTACAGCTATTGAGAGAGCTGGGGATTCCGAATTAACTTCGCTTCAGGCAAGTTGGATTCACATGTATATGGAGTAAAGGAGGCCTCTAACCTGCTCAGCTGTTACCGGAATGTGCACTCTCCACCCCGACCAGCTCCCGGGACCTGCTTGAACCATCATCAGTAAAAGGTATGAAAAGGAGCTACCTTGTGTGTGACTGAATTATTACTACACCCTGCATCATCTGCACCATAGACTTCCAGGGACCCGTCTCACCTGTGGGAGACTTATTACCAAGCTGCCCCATAACATCCCCTGTGAAAGTCCTCATAGCAGCGCTGGTACAATTACCAGAAACCACAGGTGGCGTCACGAACTACCTACCTAATAATCCCCTGTAAATATTCCCCCATTGCACGACCGCCAGGGCCACGGACCGAGCCACCGCTACCAGTGACAACTCCCATAGATGCCCATGGGCTCGGCTCCGAGTACCCCATAGCCCTGGTATCCACAATTGTGGTGCGTGGTCGCAACAACTAAACTTTGGCGTCACGAACAGAATGCGAAACTTGCAATTGTGAGTCCTGTGTGCCTATATTGAACTGTTTGTGTGGAAAAGACTGTTTGCTGTATTTGGCGCCAAATTCCGCCATTTTACCGCCATGCTCGCGCCCTCAGGCGCTGGTGAAGAAGGGGGGCGTACCTGAAAAAGCGCGCTGTTGCTTGGACACGCCCCCAACCTGCACCCCAAACTGCATCGCAAGCCACATCGCGAACTGCATAGCAAACTGCATCGCAAGCCACATCGCGAACTGCATAGCAATCTGCATAGCAAACCGCATCGCGAACTGCATAGCAATCTGCATCGCAAGCCGCATCGCAAACTGCATCGCAATCTGCATCACAATCCGCATAGCAAACTGCATCACAATCTGCATTGCAATCCGCATCGCAAACTGCATCGCAAAATAGAGCGGCATCGTCAGAGCGCCAGCGACAAAGGTCCTGTCTCCACCGCTGCAGCCTGTGAAAGAGGTAGGCTCAGATTAACCAAGGGGGCATCAATATGTCGCAGCAACCAGCAGACGGAGCGGCCCCCGCCGGTGGCCCCAATAACCTACCGCTTGGCGTTGTAATGCAGGATGGAGGTGCGGGCCCCTCACCTGGTCCGGTGGTCCCGCTTATGCCCCTAGCGCTCCCATACATGCCAGGAGCGAAGTGGCTTCCTCAGTACAGCGGCGAGCCAGACACCCTGCCAGGGTTTAAAAGGAAAATATGTGGTATTTTGGATATGTACTCCATGACTGAGAAGCAAAAAGCTGCTGTGGTAATAGGACAGTTAGCTGGTGCGGCTGAGAGAGAAGTAGAGACTTGGCCCACTGCAGACCAGGAGTCGGTACCTGCGATTCTCTTAAAGCTACAGGCCATCTTTGAGGACCGCACAGAAACGGATCTCCGGATGGCATTTTATCAGTGCTTCCAGGGACCGGGTGACAGTATTAGGGACTACGCCTGCCGACTACAGGGGGCCCTGCGAGCTCTTAAACAGGCTAACCCTACAAGTCCCATCGATGAGAGCCAAATGTTGAAAGAGCAATTCGTGCGGGGACTGAGGTCTTCAGAGGAAGGCAGAACTGTAAACTGGTGGTCCTTAGATCATCCAGATGCCACTTTTGATGCTCTAAAGGACATGGCAATAAGGGGACTGCGACCCCTGGAAAAGCCTAAGGTGGCAAATCAGTATCACCCGGGTGAAGCCACTCTTAAGCCGGCAGTACCCACCTTTTCCCCGCAGGTGGCAGAAGCTAAAACGCAGGTGGCGCCCCCTAGTGAGTTGGAATGTCTGCGCTCAGAAGTGCGCCAGCTGACTAAGAACTTGGCCACTGTAATGGAGGCCCTGCAACTGCGGAAAGAGGAAGGAGGGAAGATCCAACTAGCCGACTGTCCGGAGGATGTCCCTTGGATGAACCGGAGGAAATGGAGGACGTCGCCACACCAGAGGAGGACCACGCCACCCCCAGGAGCGACTCCAGAGCAACACCATCCTCGCCGGGAGATCGTCTGCTACCGCTGCAACCAAAAAGGTCATATGGCTCAGCAATGTCCTTTAAACGAGCCGATCCTGGGTCAGAGGGCCAACACCCAGGAGTAGATTCATCAGGCCCCTTGGACTGGAACCGCAGGTTCGTGGGTGGACGGCCCTACCTGTCCATGATTCTTGACGGGATTGCAATCCCTGCACTGCTGGACACTGGATCTCAGGTGACCATCATACCTGATGTCCTTTACAATAAATTTTGGTCCATGGACAGTCTCCAGCCCCCGAGCCCTGACTTGACAGTGTACGCCACCAATGGTCTCCCTGTTGAAGTAATTGGAGCCAAAAACGTGGACGTAAAAGTGGGCAGGGTGGAGCTGAAGGATCAGGGACTTTTAGTGGTAAAGACTGTAAATGAGGAGAATGCCTTAAATGTGATACTAGGTACTAACATTATCAGTAACTGTCTGGGAGAAGTTGTGTTTTTGCTCCAACAGCTCGCTGAAATTGCCAGGCCAAAGCAGAAGGGAGTGATCCAGAGGGAGATCCGGGCCCTGATGTGCCAGCAGCAAGCGAAGCTTACAGATGGTGAAATCGGTAATGTACGGGTCACAGACTCGAACCCCATTGTAATACCCCCAATGAGTGAAATGTTAATATGGTGTAGAGCAGCCATGGGTCTGAGAGGACAGAACTACCAAGCAGTAGTAGAACCCCATCGCTCCGAACACAGACCTACACTCATGATTGCTAGAGGGGTAGTGGAAGTAATAAATGGGAGAGTACCAGTACGGCTTCTCAACTGGGGGGACGATGAAGTAAATTTGCCACGTTATGCTACAGTTGCTAAATTATATGCCGTAGATAACAATTCTATCCTCACAACCGAGTCCTTAGCCTCCTGCCAACCAGCGGAGGATAATGATCCGGCAACCCCGGTAGCGGACTGGTGTCAGCAGCTTCATATTGGGACCGACACCACTACCGTCCACCAGAAACAGGGGGTACTACGGGTGGTACAAGAGTATGCACAAGTATTTAGCAAGCACCCACTTGATTTTGGGACCATTAAGGGAGTACAGCATCATATCCCTACAGGCAGTCATCCTCCCATCAAAGAGCGGTACAGGCCTATACCTCCAGCCCATTATCAGAAAGCTAAGGAAATGCTTCATGACATGAAGAAAGCCGGGGTGATAAGGGATAGTTGTAGCCCCTGGGCAGCACCTCTGGTTCTAGTGAAGAAAAAGGATGGTAGCATGCGAATGTGTGTAGATTATAGGCAAGTAAATCGTATAACACATAAAGATGCTTACCCATTACCACGCATAGAGGAATCCTTAGCTGCTCTGAAAACGGCTAACTACTTTTCTACCCTCGACCTTACTAGTGGGTACTGGCAAGTGGCTGTGGCTGAGGAGGACCGGGAGAAAACTGCTTTCACCACCCCAATGGGACTCTGCGAGTTCGATAGGATGCCGTTTGGCCTCAGCAGTGCCCCCGGGACATTCCAGAGAGTGATGGAGAGCTGTCTAGGACATCTCAACTTCGAAACCGCGTTGCTGTACTTGGACGACGTAATTGTGTACTCTAAGACATATGAAGATCATCTGAAGCACCTGGCGGAGGTATTTGAGTCATTGTCCAAGTTTGGGATGAAACTAAAGCCCTCTAAATGCCACCTGCTCAAACAGAAGGTACAGTACTTGGGACACATTGTCAGTTCCGAAGGAGTAGCGCCGGACCCCGAGAAGGTCACAGCTATTCAGAAATGGCCAGAGCCGAAGAACCTAAAGGAGGTGCGTCAGTTCCTGGGATTAACAGGTTACTACAGGAGGTTCGTGAAAGATTACACTAACAAGGCGGCGCCTTTACAGGACCTCCTGGTAGGACAACCTCTTAAGAGCAGAAACCTTCCATTCAATTGGGGAAAAGAACAAGCTGAGGCATTCAAAGAGATGAAAGAGATCCTTACCGGCGATGAAATCTTAGCCTACCCAGATTACAGCCAACCGTTCCTGCTATACACAGATGCCAGTAACGAAGGATTAGGAGCGGTCCTTAGTCAGAAGCAGAACGGCCAAGAAAAAGTCATTGCATATGCCAGCAGAAAACTTAGGCCAACTGAGAGGAACCCGGAAAACTATAGCAGCTTCAAACTGGAGTTCCTGGCGCTGGTCTGGGCCATTACCGAAAGATTTAAACATTACCTTGCCTCCAACCGGTTCACTGCGTTTACAGACAACAACCCCCTGACGCATCTTGAAACAGCCAAGCTGGGAGCCATGGAGCAACGTTGGATGGCTCGGTTGTCAAACTACCAGTTTACCATCAAATACAGAGCGGGCCGTAAAAATGCTAACGCGGACGCCTTGTCCAGAATGCCGCATGAATCTGACACGGAGGAAGAGTCAGACGATCTGGAAGAAATCGAGCTACCTGCGTTCCACCGAAATGGGATGGTCCAAGAGCAACGGGTCTACAGGAAGCGGTGTGGTGAGATGTTGAACCCTTTACCTCATCACAGCTGGAAAGAGACTCAGGACAGCGATCCCCTGGTGAGCCGTATCAAGGAGTTGATAAAACAAGAAGGTTCCTCCTTGGAGAAAGATGCATCCATGCCAGCAAAGCTCCTGTGGAACGAGAGAAGCCGGTTGTTCATATACCGTGAGAAGTTGTGCAGGAGATACGTCGACCCAAGGACCCATGAGATGGTTTGGCAAATAGTGGTCCCGAAAGCAGACATCCAAATGGTGCTGGAAGCCTACCACGATCAAGCAGGACACTTTGGCTGGAGAAAGCTGGAGACCCTGTTGAGGTGCCGGTTCTACTGGGTAGGGATGCGCAGCTCCATCGAGAAGTGGTGCCGGAACTGTGGACCCTGTGGCCTCAGGCGAAAAGACTACAGTAGCCAGAAGGCACCCTTGCAGCCTATCCGGACGACTCGTCCCTTGGAGATCGTAGCATTGGATCATGTCAAGTTGTCCCCAAGCAGGTCAGGATACACATATGCCCTGACCATGGTGGATCACTATTCCCGGTTTCTGGTGGTCACCCCTGTCAAAGATCTGACAGCAGAGACAGCAGCAAGAACCTTCCAAGCAAGTTTCTGCAGACCATACGGATATCCGGAGCAGGTGCTGACTGATCGAGGTCCTGCATTCGAAGCTGAATTGTTTCAGGAATTTTGTCAATTGTATGGATGTAAAAAGATCAGAACAACACCATACCACCCTCAGACCAACGGCCTTTGTGAAAAAATGAATCACATAGTCATCGACTTACTGAAAACTGTACCACTGGAAGTGTCAGTATTCCGGGTTTTCTAGGTAACTTTGTCAATGATTTTGCCCTTTGTTAAGATGGAGTTTGCTGTTTTCTGTGCCCTACTTCCTGTTCATTTGTTTAAAACCCGCTCAGGTGCTGGCTTCACTGCTGGAATATTCTGCTTCTGTTTCTCTGCAACCCAGCTGCTTTGTTCCTCACAGAGCTTTTGTGTATTTACCAGGGAAGTGCATAACTTTATCTTCAGGTGTTTCTCTGCCACAGCAGCTTCTACCCATGGCTCTGGACATTCTCTGCATATGTAAGTTGCACATACTGTGTTATCCCTAAACTGTTGACTTGGGAATTTAACCCTTGGTTCACTCCATCTGATAAGAACTGTGTTTTTGAACTGTTGCTGTTTAACCCTTCGTGCATTCCCTCTGGTAATAGCTGTTGGAACTGTTACTGGAATCTTACGGACATATGAACTTGTTGTTGGACTTCTCTGAATTAAGCCACAACTGAGATTAATTTGTTCCTGGACCTTCCTGTGTTTTCTGCTTACCTGGATCTGACTCTTCACACACCAGCAGTGTGTAAATCCAGCCACGTTATCTATGCATCAGACTTACCTTGTGGTCACATTTGTGTGAGGACTCCGTCGTAAGAACTTTACCACCCTCGCTATAGAGGTTCAAAGACTTATATATCCGGATTCATATAACTGGACTTGTGTATATATATATGGACTCATTGCATGTCACTACGGGTTGTTTGAATATTGTTTTTGGGTGTTTTTCTGTTTCACAAATACATTATTTGCATTCAAAGAAACCCGTCTCTGATTGTTCATTGCCCCACGCTATCAGAATCCTCGAGTTCCTACAATAGTATTACAGGATATTCCAGCCTAAAAAAGAGGATTCTGCTGGGGCAATGACGGAGACACGGGCAGACAAATTGTTCACCATAGTTAACTCTTTGCAGCAGGAGGTGGCGGCTGCACTCAATCAGATTAGAGACTTGGAGTCTCGGGTTAACCACAATGCACAGGGGTTTGGTCAGGCTCTTCAAGATCTACGTTCTAGGTTAGGAGTCCTGGAGGACTTACCTACTGAGCCAACCTCATCCACCAGTATGCCCAAATTACCTCCATTCCGTTTTAATGGTGACCGAAGTCAATTCCGTGGGTTTGTTAATCAATGTATATTATTTTTTGATGTACATGCCTCCTACTACCGGTCTGATAGATCTAAGGTACTATGTATTATTATGTTGTTGACATCACGTGCACTGGCTTGGGCAAATCCTATGGTTGAAAGTCATGATACCCGTCTAAATAATTTGGACAATTTTCTGGCAGCCATGGCGCAAATGTTCGACGATCCCAACCGCCGTGCTACCGCTGAATCTGCCTTGCTTTCCTTACGCCAGGGGAAACGGTCAGTCATAGAATATGTTACTGAATTTAAAAGGTTAGTGGTGGACACCCAGTGGGAAAACAATGCTTTATTACCTATCTTTAGAAAAGGTTTGTCAAATGTAATCAAGGATGAGCTAGCCCGTTCAGAGTCTCCACAGGAGTTTGAATTGTTTATACAGCACTGTGTACGTATTGATATCCGTTTAACTGAACGCAGACAAGAAAAATGGGCCGCTGTAAATCGCATTACTAATTACTCTCTTCCGTCCAGGGAAACCATAGGCAAAAACCCACGAGAGGCTGAGGAGGTGCCTATGCAGGTGGACTCACTGCAGAGACGTGAGAATAATGAACGCCGCGAACACCGTTTCCGTGAGCGCTTATGTTTCTATTGTGGTCAATCGGATCATTTCCTCATCAATTGTCCTAAATGTCCTAGGCGACCCAACAAGGTGTTGGCGGTAGTAGGGGATTATGATAACACAGACGCTGAGTCTGAAGTTTCGGAAACCAGTCTACATCTAGATGCGGTTTTTCCCCCAATACTGATGCCGACTTCCCCTAAAGATCAAGGGGAGAAATATTCACATTGTTCTCTTCCTATACAGATTCAGTGGGAGGAACAGTGGATATCAAGTTCTGCCATGATAGACTCTGGAGCAGGTGGGAATTTCATGGATGCTTCTTTTGCAGAGGAACATGGTATAAAGACACAACTAAGAGCTTCACCAATCACTATGGAAACGGTGGATGGTTCCCCATTAGTTTCTGGACCAGTAGATCGGGAGACAGTGCCTCTGGAGTGTAAGATGGAACCAGACCATCAAGAAACACTTTCATTTATGTTAATATCTTCTCCTCATTTTCCTGTAATTTTAGGAATTCCCTGGTTACGGTCACAAAATCCAATCATCAATTGGGAAACCAAGGAGATAACCTTTCTCCCGAAGTGCAGCTCTACCATCAGTCCAACTGTGGCGGCTCCAGTTACCCAGAACTTGGAAGAGGTGATACAGGTACCTACTCTCCCTCTGATTTATCAGGAATTCTCAGACATTTGTGATAAAAGGAAGGCAGATCAACTTCCCCCACATAGACCATATGACTGCCCCATAGAATTGCTTCCTGGAGCAGCGATTCCTTTCGGCCATGTTTACCCGTTGGCGGCTCCGGAATTAAAATCTTTACGAGAGTATATAGATGAGAATTTAGCCAAGGGGTTTATCCGACCATCTTCTTCACCAGCGGGAGCTCCAATATTCTTTGTAAAGAAGAAGGATGGTACTCTAAGACCCTGCATTGACTATCGGGAGTTAAATAAGGTAACCATTCGTAACAGGTACCCGTTGCCCCTAATTCCAGAATTGTTGGAAAGAGTTCGCCAGGCCAAGGTATTTACCAAATTAGATCTTCGTGGGGCATATAATTTACTCCGTATACGGCCCGGAGACGAATGGAAGACAGCTTTTAGATGCCGGTATGGACATTTTGAATATTTGGTGATGCCATTCGGACTCTGTAACGCTCCTGCTGCTTTTCAACATTTAGCCAACGACATTTTCAGGGATTTATTGGACCAATATGTGGTAATTTACCTTGATGACATCTTAATCTTTTCTGACTCCTTACAGGAACATCAGGAACATGTCAAGACCGTACTTAGACGTTTGAGAGATAATCATTTGTACATCAAACTCGAAAAGTGTGAGTTCCATTGTTCTGAAATTCAATTTTTAGGCTATGTTATCTCGCCTCAGGGATTGAATATGGAGTCCAGCAAGATCCAGGCAATCTTGGACTGGCCGGTACCAGGAAACATTAAGGAGGTACAACGATTCATTGGCTTTGCTAACTTTTATAGACGGTTTATCCGAAATTTTTCAGAAATTGTCCGTCCCATCACTCTCCTCACCAAGAAGGGGAAAAAGTTTGAATGGTCTTCGCAAGCTCAGGAAGCCTTTGATCGCCTGAAGGGTTGTTTTACCACGGCTCCAATATTGATGCATCCGGATCCTGCACAGCCTTTTATCGTGGAGGTGGACGCATCTGACTGTGCATTGGGAGCTATCCTCTCACAACGTACCGGAGACAAAGGTTTGCTGCACCCGTGTGCCTTCTTCTCTCGTAGGTTATCTTCTGCAGAACTGAACTATGATGTGGCAGATAAGGAACTTTTGGCAATTATTTCTGCCTTTAAGGAATGGAGACACCATTTGCAGGGGGCAACTCAGCAGGTAGTAGTACTCACGGATCATCGCAATTTGGAATTCCTTAAGTCTGCCAGGTGTCTTTCTCCTCGACAAGCTAGGTGGAGTTTGTTCTTGAACCAGTTTAATTTTATTATTTCGTACCGCCCAGGTTCACGTAATGGGAAAGCTGACGCATTATCCCGAATCCATACCGTGGATTCCGTGCCTGGGACCCCGTCGAAGACCATCTTGTCGGAGGCCAATTTCGTTGGAGTGCTCCGGAACCGGGACTTGTGGCAGGAGATCAAGCTGGCCTATGACGGTGACGTATTTCTTGCAGCTCCACCTGACAATGTGAATCTTGTCCTTCGGAATGGTGTGTGGCTTAGAGATCGATGTATTTATGTCCCAGAGGCTGTAAGACTTCGAGTTCTCAGATTGGTCCACGACTCTAAATTGGCTGGTCATAGGGGGGTACAGAAGACGCAGGAATTGTTAACTCGTTTTTTTTGGTGGCCTACCTGCTTGAAGGATGTGAATGACTATGTCCGCTCTTGTGAAGTTTGTGCCCGGTACAAGGTTCCTCGCGTTTCACCTACTGGTCTTCTTAAACCGCTACCTGTACCGTCTCGCCCTTGGGGGTCTATTTCGATGGACTTTATTGTGGAGTTACCCACCTCTGGTGGAAAAAATACTATTTTGGTGGTAGTAGATCGTTTAACGAAAGCTGCTCATTTCATTCCGTGTGCTGGTCTTCCCTCAGCTACAGAGACAGTAGATCTAGTTATCCAGAACATTTTCCGGCTGCATGGGGTACCAGATGACATCATTTCTGACCGGGGAATACAATTTACCTCTAGATTTTGGAAAGGATTTTGTTCTGCGCTCCACATTAATGTTTGCTTGTCTTCTGCATACCATCCTCAGACCAACGGGCAGACCGAACGGACAAATCAAACCTTGGAGCAATATCTACGCTGTTACGTCAGTCATTTGCAGGACGATTGGCTGAAGCTACTTCCTCTAGCGGAATTTTCGTACAACAACTCCCAAAGCAGTTCCACGAAGGTAACGCCTTTTTTTGCCAACCTGGGTTATCATCCAAGTATTTTGCCTAGGTCTCCGGTTACGATTTCGGTACCAGCAGTTGAAGACAGAGTGACGGCGTTGCAACGTAATCTTGAAGTTTTGAAGGACTCCCTGACCACAGCACAGGAGCGTTACAAGAAATCGGCTGATAGATTCCGGAAACCAGCACCTATGTATAAGGTAGGAGACTCAGTTTGGTTGTCCACCAAGAATCTAAAATTGGGTGTTCCTTCGCAGAAACTGGGACAGAAATTCATCGGTCCATTCAAGATCACTGGGATTGTGAGCTCTGTTGCCTGTCGATTGAAGCTACCACGGACTTTAAAGGTACACCCAGTATTTCATGTTTCCTTATTAAAACCAGTCTCTCCTAACACATTTCAGGGACGTATCGTACCTCCCCCTCCACCAGTGTTGGTTGATGGCGAAGAACAATTCGTGGTACAGGATATTGTCAATTCGAGACTTCATAGAAACCGGCTTCAGTATCTAGTTAGATGGCAAGGTTACTCTCCTGAAAATGATTCTTGGGAACCAGTAAGTAACATCAATGCGCCTCTGAAGATTGCTCAGTTTCATCGGAGATACCCGGACAGGCCTGGTCCAGGACCGTCCGGAGGCCGTCTTTAGGGGGGGGAGTAATGTCAGTATTCCGGGTTTTCTAGGTAACTTTGTCAATGATTTTGCCCTTTGTTAAGATGGAGTTTGCTGTTTTCTGTGCCCTACTTCCTGTTCATTTGTTTAAAACCCGGCTCAGGTGCTGGCTTCACTGCTGGAATATTCTGCTTCTGTTTCTCTGCAACCCAGCTGCTTTGTTCCTCACAGAGCTTTTGTGTATTTACCAGGGAAGTGCATAACTTTATCTTCAGGTGTTTCTCTGCCACAGCAGCTTCTACCCATGGCTCTGGACATTCTCTGCATATGTAAGTTGCACATACTGTGTTATCCCTAAACTGTTGACTTGGGAATTTAACCCTTGGTTCACTCCATCTGATAAGAACTGTGTTTTTGAACTGTTGCTGTTTAACCCTTCGTGCATTCCCTCTGGTAATAGCTGTTGGAACTGTTACTGGAATCTTACGGACATATGAACTTGTTGTTGGACTTCTCTGAATTAAGCCACAACTGAGATTAATTTGTTCCTGGACCTTCCTGTGTTTTCTGCTTACCTGGATCTGACTCTTCACACACCAGCAGTGTGTAAATCCAGCCACGTTATCTATGCATCAGACTTACCTTGTGGTCACATTTGTGTGAGGACTCCGTCGTAAGAACTTTACCACCCTCGCTATAGAGGTTCAAAGACTTATATATCCGGATTCATATAACTGGACTTGTGTATATATATATGGACTCATTGCATGTCACTACGGGTTGTTTGAATATTGTTTTTGGGTGTTTTTCTGTTTCACAAATACATTATTTGCATTCAAAGAAACCCGTCTCTGATTGTTCATTGCCCCACGCTATCAGAATCCTCGAGTTCCTACAATAGTATTACAGGAAGAAAGAAATCGGTGGCCAGACTTGTTACCCGACCTGGTCGACTTGTACAACCATATCCCAGTAAGTTCCACCAACTGCACTCCAGCCTACCTTATGAGAGCAAGACCGGGAAGGCTGCCAATGGACTTAGAACTCGGTGTGGTAGAACCAGAGGCTGATAACAACGCTGAAGATTGGGACACAAATCGACAAGAACAGTACAAGAGAGTACAAGCCTGCGTAGAAGACAGTCTCAACAAAGTAAGAGAAAAGCAAGAGATGAATTACAACAAAATTGCTCCCGCTAAGCCTTTAATGCCTGGAGAAATGGTGCTCAAAAGGAAAAGAAGAACACACAAGTTGGATGATCAGTGGGAACAGGAGCCTTACGTCGTGCAAAATTCCAATTTCGATAACAGCAAGGTCTGTACCATCAGCAAGGATGGAGGAAAAACGACGGCAACTGTGTCTAGAGATCATGTGAAGTTGTGTCCTGGCCCATTAAAGCTCCGTGAAGAAAACCCTGTTGTTCATCAAGAAGAGAGTGCTGAAGCGGTCATACACACGGATTTGGGAGATTTACCTGCAGATTGGCCCAGATTAGGAGACGCTGTAATTATTCCTGTGCTGCAGTTTTATCAACCGCAAGAGGAGTCTCTACAACCAGTCATACCAATTGTGCCAGTAGAGCCAGTCCCAGAAGAACCTCAACTAGAAGAACTCCAAGAAGCGGACCCGCAAGAAGCAGCGCCACAAGAAGTGGAATCCCTTGGTGAAGCCGGTGAAGCAGTACCGCCTCCTCCAGTCACTAGCACGCTTGCCAGATCCATAGAAAGGTTGAGACAGTATTATCGTTTGCCGTTACGCAGAACAGAAAGGTTAGAGAATACCATACCTGACGCTACCCCACGTAGGTCAGAACGTATCACTAAAGGTAAACTACCTATTCGCTATCAGGAGTAGTCCTATTAGACTAGTTAGCAAGACCCAGATAGGGTTTATTGCATCTGAAAAATTTTATAAAGTTTGAAAAAAAAGTATTAATGTAGTTATTTGAAATGTGTTTTAACCATGCCAATGAACTGCGTGGCTGTGGACTATGCCAGCCCAAGAACTTGTCTTGTAAATAGTTGCGCTACGGTGCATTATCTTGGTTTGACACGAAACCATTACTATCAACCTCTGAAGAAAAACCCGTATGGTGGGCCTAGAGTGAGGTCTGCAGTCAGAAGTCCTGCAGCCCACCCAGGACCCACGTGGGAGGTTTTTGGTGCGGGTCCTCCACAAGTATCTTGTATATATGAACACGTTTGATATTTTGATACTTTTGATACTTTTGTATTCTTACTGTACATATTGTAACGTTCAAGAAATCCTTACCTCCCGGATGGGAAGAGTTATAATGTTTATGCTAATGCAAAACAAAATATTCTTTTTGTCTTTTACAGCCCGGGAGTGCTGTGTTTTACCAAGGGGGGATGTGTAGCCCAGCTTCGCAGGCACACATAAAAATCCAGGAGAGTGCACAGGAAGGTAACAGCAAAGCTTAATATCTATGCACTTCACTCACACTTCTAGACACACCCACCAGGGGTATGGGAGGTGGTGATGCGTAGCAGAGCTCAGTCAGCTTCCTGTCTCAGGATAGTGCAGTCAGTTTCCTGTCTTCGGACAGTGCAGATCAGTGCCAGTGGAGTCTGGACTTGGAAGGAGAGGAGAAAAGACTGGATCCTCGTAGAGTTAGCGTAGCTCACCTGACAAGCAAGTGGAGGCTAGTACGGGTGAAGTGGATCATCCTAGCCTAGTCAGAGCTACCCTTAGTCAGTACCTCAGCAGAAGTTGAAGCTAGGAGGATACTGAGAGCTACTCAGCGAGCTCTAGGAGAAAGCTGACATTACCATCGAAGCTCCAAGTGTTTGTGCTAAGAGCGAGAGCAGGGCGAAGGGCACAGTGGAGAAGATAGAGAAGTGCTTTAGGTATTGGATTGCCTGCACTAAATTGCCGGACACCGGGGTCCGAAGTGTTGCTACTGTTCCAGGCATAGTAACAAGAAAACCGGAGGCATCTGGACTACAGGTCGCGGAGTGCAGCCTTAAGTGTCAATACGTAATCGGAGTCAGGAGGAACAAGGACTTTTAGCTAGGCCAAGCATAGAAGGACTCTGTTCTCACCACATAGAAGGCTCCACCACAATATTGGCCGGGCAGTACAGCTATTGAGAGAGCTGGGGATTCCGAATTAACTTCGCTTCAGGCAAGTTGGATTCACATGTATATGGAGTAAAGGAGGCCTCTAACCTGCTCAGCTGTTACCGGAATGTGCCCTCTCCACCCCGACCAGCTCCCCGGGACCTGCTTGAACCATCATCAGTAAAAGGTATGAAAAGGAGCTACCTTGTGTGTGACTGAATTATTACTACACCCTGCATCATCTGCACTATAGACTTCCAGGGACCCGTCTCACCTGTGGGAGACTTATTACCAAGCTGCCCCATAACATCCCCTGTGAAAGTCCTCATAGCAGCGCTGGTACAATTACCAGAAACCACAGGTGGCGTCACGAACTACCTACCTAATAATCCCCTGTAAATATTCCCCATTGCACGACCGCCAGGGCCACGGACCGAGCCACCGCTACCAGTGACAACTCCCATAGATGCCCATGGGCTCGGCTCCGAGTACCCCATAGCCCTGGTATCCACAATTGTGGTGCGTGGTCGCAACACATGACAATAGTCAATTTTTATACAACCAAATTTGTACACCTGTAGCAAGCCAATTTTTCACAGAATAAATGACAACAGTCAAATTTTGGAACAAAAAAAATTTTTGAACTGTACCAGGCCAAGCGGTTTTTAAACATTTAGTCCACCATAATTTTACACAAAGCACTTTAACATGTTGGATGACTAATTGAATCCAGAAAAAAGCTTTGAATGCTTTTTTTGAGTTTTAGATACCACCATAATGTAACAACAACCCCATTAAACTGTATGTATGAATAATTAAATCTAGAAAAATATTTGAACTTAACTATTTTTAACACAATAATACAAAAAGAAAAAATGGGCTGCACCGCAAGGAAACCACAGTGCCAATGATTTGCAGTGCATAGAAATGTATCAGACCATGACCTGCATGAATGAGCCAATACTTCGGGTGCACACCGAGAAAAAAAGGAATGTCCACATTGAAAGGAAAAAGAAAAAAAGGATGCGGTGGCACTCACCAGTAAAAGTCCATATTTTATTTTGCACACAGGTTACAGCATCTTCAAAGGGAGAACGGGATCAGGAGTGTGCGGCTGATTATGGCCGTTTTGCTCTGTTGAACTTCTACGGTTCAGTAATTCAAAGGAAGTGACGGAGGTATAAACCTGCTGCAAGGCATGCACCTCCCCCACCAAGACTGAAGAACACAAGTATCAACACTAGAGGACTCTGATTCATTAAATTGTGCACACATAGGCCTCGACAAGCACTCTTTCCCTCTATAAGAACTGTCTCTGAGCTGTGCAATAGTGACTATCTGGTGATGCGTGGTGGCGATAGTCCTTTTATAACCCCTGATGATGTCATAGGGCCATTCAGTCACAGTAATGCCACTACCAAGATGGCATTACGGTGACTTGCAGGTAATCCCTGCATGCTTTTGGCTGTGTAACAAGCACCAACATAAATCAGAAATGGAGATGCTGTTAGTCCAAAAAGAGAGGCAATGTCTGAGTTTAGAGACCACTCTAATGTTATCATTACTTACCAAAAGATGCGGCAGTGCTGGGCTATAACAAAGAGTGATATTTTGTGATAACCCTTGCACTTTCTCAGCAAGTAGGGCCTCAGAAGGTTATTGAATCTTTCTGTGCCTACCAGAATCTCACAATCCGGACATTTGACCCAACTTTTGCTAGAAAGTCTTTTAAGTCCTTTAAGTGGCATTAAGAACACTTCTGACCATAGTTGCTTAATCATCGTATTTAAAAAAAGGATGCCCACTCTTTTCTTAAATTAAACATGCAGGCCCAGATTAATGATATGTACTCTTTAAGACTAAAATATCTGGTCTGCTACATACTTATGAAAGGTGGACTATTAATGAATGGGAAGTTGTCCAACTTTACACCACCTATTAGTTGATTTGTTTTGCACAAGAAGTATGCACCTAAAATGCTCTCGTGCTTGGTACTCGGTCGGACTCTTGGATGGACTTGACTCGAGAAACGAGTATAATTGAATTCAATGGGAAACGTGAGCATTTTTATGGTGAACCCTATCAGGAGGGCCGAGGGTGGGAAGGAAAATTGCTGAAATGGATGGAATCAGTACTCAAATGACATTTTTTTTTACCATTGCTAAGGAGTGGGACTCCTAGACTAGTAATGCCTATGCACAAGTACTATCAAAAATTTGAAGGAAGAGGGACTCCGATACAACCTGTATTAGATATAAAGGAAGGCCTCATATACATCCCATAAAAATTATGAAGGAGGGCGTCTTAAACACCCTAGAAAAATTAAGAGTGAGGGTTGCATGATGACCCTCTAAAGATATTGAGCGAGGGTCGCCTGATGACCCTATAAAAACTTTGAGTGAGGGCCGCCTGATGACCCTCTAAAGATATTGAGCGAGAACCGCTAAATGACCCTATAAAGATTTTGAGCAGATTTTGAGCAAGGGCCTCCTGATGACCTTGAAATAATTTTGATTGAGGGCCACCTGATAAAGATTTTGAGTGTAGACCGCCTGACAACCCTGTAAACATTTTAAGAGAGTGTTGCCTTATGATCCTATAAAGATATTGAGTGAGAGCCAGCTGATGATCCAATAAAGATTTTCAGTGAGGGCCGCCTCTTAAAGGAATAGAAGAATCCAGATATCTATAAGCAGAAAGATAGTGAGGAAACACTTAGCTAACATAAATGAATTCAAATCTCAGGTCCAGATGAATTACACCCCAGAGTACTGAAGGAGATAGCAGAAGAAATTTTTGATCCACTCTCCATGATCTTTGAAAATTCTTGGAGAACAGAAGTCTCACAGACTGAAGAAGAGCAAATGTTGTTCCTATCTTCAAAAAGGGGAAGAAGGTGGACCTAGGCTGATGAGTCTGATATCTATACCAGGAAAGATCTTTGAACGAATTATTAAACAACATGTATGTAAGTACCTGGATAAGAATGAAGTGATTAACCATCGTCAGCATGGGTTTGTAACTAATAAGTCATGTCAAACTAACTTAATTTCCTTCTATGACAGAATCACTGACTGCTTGGATCAGGGAAATGCTGTAGATATAGTATATCTTGACTTCAGCAGAGCATTTGACAAAGTATCTCACAAAATCCTTATTGAAAAAATGACTAAGTATGGAACAGACAAGGCAACTGTTAGGTGGCTTCATAACTGGCTTAGTGATTAGACCCAAAGAGTGGTCATAAATGGCTGTACATCCAGTTGTTAGAATGTCTCAAGTGGGGTACCACAGGGCTCTGTTCTGGGCCATGTTTTGTTCAACATCTTTATCAATGATTTACATGAAGGAATTGAGGGTAAACTGATTAAATTTGCTGATGACACAAAGCTAGGAGGGATAGCTAATACTAGAGAAGAGAGAGAGGATTCAAAAAGATATAATAAACTAGAGCAGTGGGCAGCAACTAAAAGAATGTTTTTTAACAGGGAAAAATGCAAAGTACTACATATGGGCAATACAAATAAAAAAAAGCATATACAGAATGGGAGGAATAAGGCTAAGCAACAGCACATGTGAAAAAGACTTGTGTATACAAATAGATCACAGACTGAACATGAGTCAACAGTGTGATGCAGCAGCAAAAAAAGCAAATACTATTCTGGGATGTATTAACAGAAGCATACAGTCTATATCATGTGAAGTCATTATTGCCCTCTTCTCCTCTTTGGTCAGACGTCATCTGGAATACTGTGTCCAGTTTTGGGCACCACATTTATAAAAAAAGACATCAACAAACTGGAGCAAGTTCAGAGAAGAGCGACCAGAATGGTGACCAGTCTGCAAACCATGTCCTATGAGGAACAGTTACACAATTTGGGAATGTTTAGCTTGCAAAAAAGAAGACTGAGAGGAGACTTAATATCTGTCTACAAATTTCTCAAGGGCTCTCACATTGTAGAAGGATCATGTTTATTCTCATTTGCACAAGGAAAGACTAGAAGCAATGAGATGAAACTGAAAGTGAGGAGACACAGATTAGATATTAGAAAAAACATTTGGACAGTTAGGGTGATCAATGAGTGGAACAGGCTGCCATGAGAAGTGGTGAGTTCTCCTTCAATGGAAGTCTTCAGACAGAGGCTGGACAGACGTCTGTCTTGGATGATTTAGTGAATCCTGCTTTGAGCAGGGGGTTGGGCCAGATGACCCAGGAGGTCCCTTCCAACTCTACCATTCTATGATTCTATGACCCTCTAAAGATTTTGAGTGAGGGTCGCCTGACGACCCTATAAATATTTTGAGTGTGAGTCACTTCATGACCCTATGAAGATTTGGACCAGGGGGTCTGATGACTCTATAAAGATTTTGAGTGAGGGCCGCCTGATGACTCTGTTGATTTGGGGAAAGAGGGGGAGGAGGACAAGAAAAAGAAGAAACTATGAACCGTATACCCTTTTTGGGTGGGAAGGGGAGCATGGGATTACACCAGAAAAAAAAAGGAACTTTAAAATTGGCTTTAAGTTCCGCTGTTGTCATCTGGTGGGGTTGAGAAGTCTGAGCCAATCCAGGCGTTGTTCATTTTGAGGAGTCTGCCTGTCAGCATTTTCATTCGACAAGAGGATGCACCTATCAGTTATTATGCCCCTGGCGGCACTAAAAACCCGCTCTGACAAAACACTAGCAACAGAGCAGGCCAGCACATCCAAAGCATAGAGGGACACTTCATGCCACTTATCCAGCTCAGATATCCAAAATATGGCATAGAGGAATCATGGAGGACATTGCTACAGTCGGCTAGTCACTCCTGCAATATCTTCCAGAATGTTTCCCTCCTTGCCAGACAACCCCGCGCATCAGGGCCTGGGCACTGGGAGGATCTAATGAAACTGTCCAAGACCCTTGATAGTCTTCCCCTGTTTCGGTTGGACCTGTTGTGTGTCTCCCTCGTTTCTCGTTTAGTTGATTCCTCAAACTTTTGTAGAACCTCACAGATGTCAGACATCCATGCCAACTCTTCAATTGTTATGTGCGAAGGCTGACAAGAATACCAACGGGCATTTTGCAGCTGGTATTCAACTACTGCCTTCTGCTGCTCACAAAGCCTTGCCAACATACGTAAAGTGAGTTCCAGTGCATGGTCACGTCACACACCTGCAGTGAGCTGGCACTTGCAAGTGCTGCTACAGCACTACAAGACTGTTGGCAGCTGTAGTTGACTTGTGGATATTGATGCACACGTGACATAACTTCACAAGTAGCTCAGGCAAATCTGAGTAGGTTTTCAGAAACTGTTGAACCAGTAAGTGGATCACGTGAGCAAACGTGCCAAGCTTCAGAGCTGCCACCAGGTTGCAGCCATTGTCACACACGACTATGCCTGGTTGTAGATTCAGTGGCGAGAGCCAGATCTGTCTGGTCTGTTATAACTTTTCACAATTCTGCTTCGGTGTGCTGTTTGTCACCTGAGCAAATTAGTTCCTGCTGAGCCTGTTGCTGCATCACTGAGGCAGTACTGCAAGGCTTCCAGCTTACGTCTGATATGGACGTGCTCCGAGATGACAATTCGGAGATGGAGAAGGAAGAGTAGGAGGGTGCAGGAATTGGTGCAAGAGGTTGAGGATACTCTGATGGAATTAGGTCCCACAATCCTCGGCGTCTGTAGCATGTGTGCTGTCCCAGGGCAGACTCGGTCCTGGTCTCCACAAAGTTCACCCAGTTTGAAGTCAGAGAAATGTAGCGTCCCTGGCCACAAGCACTTGTACATGTGTCGGTCATTAAGTGGAACTTCCCAGTAACTGTGTTGGTCAGGACATGGGTAATATTATGGGACACATGCTGGTGTAAAGCAGAGATAGCACATTGGGAAAAATAGTGGCGGTCAGGCACTGAGTACCAAGGGTTGACCACCGCCACGAGGTTGCAGAAAATTTCAGTGTCCACAAGCTTAAATAGCAAGATTTCCATGGCAAGCATTCTGGAAATGTGCCCGTTTAGTGTTTGGGCTTGTGGATAGGGTCAGCTGAATGCTGTGGTGTAGCAAATAAGAGGATATGGTTACTAATGGGGCTTGCAAATTTGCAATGACAGTTGCAGGGCAGGAGGAATCTGTGCCTGCATCCTGGAGCACAGGGGAAGAGGCAGTCTGTGTTAGGGCCGCCGGTGCTCGTCGGTCTTCTGATACTTACCGTCTGTCGCCTGCTTTGGTGTCCCGATGCGCTGCTGGTCGGGGGCGTTCCTGCTCTCCTCTGGTGCTTCCTGTCTCCTGGCCAGCTGCTGGCTTCCGTTGTGTGCGCATGCTCCCTGGTCAGCTGAGGACATGGGGGTGTGCATCTCCTGCATTCTAGGGGTCTGTCACTCGCTGACCCGGAAGTGGTTATCCTCCAACAGTATGTACGGGGTATTTCTTGCGACCGTCTCCATTGGGCCATGCCTGATTATCTCGTTAGCTTGCGCTAGCTCAGGCCCCTGTAGTCACTATCTGTGCATCTTGTTGGTACCTGTTAACCCTGCCTAGCCCTTCTTTCCTACAGTGCCTCCAGTCTTCCGCACTCCTGGTGGTCCCTGGACTTTGCATGTCTTCTACAGTCTCCCAGCTCCCACTCTCTATGCTCCTCTAGCCTGGATCCCTGTTACTTCGTGGTACCACCCACCCGCTTCCATCCTCCGCTCCTCGGTCCTTACGAGTCGCCCTCTCGGCAACAGCAGTCATGGTGTTTGAAGGTTCGGCACCACGGCCCTGAGGGTAAACCCTAGGATAACCTTCCTAAAGCGTTACAGTCGGGTGCTTTGATGAGATGTGCCTGGGCATACTGCTGGTGGTCAGGCTGGTAGTGGTTAGGCCCCTGCTGATCTTGGTATGGCACAGGTTGCAAATTATCATTTTTTTATCGTCTGCACTTTTTTAAAAAAATTGCCAAACTGTGGAAAACCTAACTATTGGCCTGCAT
Source organism: Oophaga sylvatica (assembly GCA_033576555.1). Lineage (NCBI taxonomy): Eukaryota > Metazoa > Chordata > Amphibia > Anura > Dendrobatidae > Oophaga > Oophaga sylvatica. Next base: position 374,105,916 of record JARQOD010000004.1, on the reverse strand, counting down.
GGGTGCTCTGGGGAACAGTTGCCTGCCTTCTACCTCTGGCCAACCCACTGCCTCTTCCTGCCTGTTGCAGTGCTGTGGATCCTCCCCCTGTGCGCTTCTGTCCCCGCTCTGTGTGAAACCTTCCCAGGTTTGGTCAATGACTTCATCATCCACCACCTTGTCTTCCACTCCACACTCTGGTCCTCACGACTTGTTGACTTACATCATCACTTGTACGGAACTGTGTCATCATCTACCTCTTGAAACACTAATTGTCGTTCCCCACTGTCATCTTCTGACTTTGGCTGCTCAAATGTTTGGGCATAACTACTCTCAATCTTGTCCCTCTTGAAATATGCGGTGCAATAGGCCAGAATCAATAAATGGAAATGTAAAGAGCTCCTCAGAGTGTCTGAGTGTGAGATCACTTATCTCCTGTGACTCGCCATAGTGGGAGGAAGGAGGATCAGGGTGAGGATTATGTGGTCCAGACTCTTGGCTAGTGAGACTACCATGTGGAAGACAGGGTGGTGCTGGGAAACATACTGGAAGCATTATCTGCCTTCCAACCGACCACCTGTTTGCACTATGCAAAGTGAGACAGGAAGCTAGGTCTCGTGAATGAAATGAGCATGTCTTTTGTGCTCCCGTAATAGATAGAATTTTACCTGGCCCATGGCCTTAGCCTCTGCCTGCACCATCAGCAGCATGTCCAGTTTCCTGTCCCTTACAACGCTCCTTGAACATTTTAAATTAGGTAATAATAATAATAATAATCTTTATTTATATAGCGCCAACATATTCCGCTTAAGGCTATGTGCACACGTTGCGGAATGTTTGCAGAAATTTCCTGAGAAAAAACTGACTTTTTCCCAGGAAATCCGGATGCGTTTTTTTCGCATTTTATTCGCATTTTTGGCGCGTTTTTATGCGTTTTTTGTGCTTTTTTTTGCGGATTTTTCACGTCTTTTGCCTGAACATCCTAGGGTCAATAATTTTCCGCAAAATTAATGAATATGCTGCGTTTTTTTCCGCAATGCGTTTTTTCGCAGATAAAAACGCACCATGTGCACAAAAATTGCGGAATTCATTCTAAATAATAGGATGCTTCGTGCATGCGTTTTTTAAGCATTTTTGCAGCGGAAAAAACGCAAAAAACCGGCAAATAATCCTGAACATGTGCACATAGCCTTACAGTTTGCACACATTATCATCGCTGTCCCCAATGGGTATCCGGAGGAAACCCACGCAAACACGGGGAGAACATACAAATTCCTTGCAGATGTTGTCCTTGGTGGGATTAGAAACCAGGACTCCAGACCTGCAAGGCTGTAGTGCTAACCACTGTTCCACCATGCCGCCCTATATAATATTTGCCGAAGCATTGTACAAGTACAGCAATAGCAATGTTAAAGCCTAACTGGAAGCCTCTAATCCAAACTATCCCTCCACTGAATGCAGGCAATAGCGGTTTGATTAGAGAAAGGATAATATTTAACCCTGAAAAGGACTGTTCTCTTAATGGTGCAGCATTGGTATACAAGTACTGGAATAGCATTATTAAACCCTGCTTATATCCCTGCTCTGAAATAAGCTCTTCCCCTATAAGAACTCTCCCTGAACTCCTTCCTGAGGTCAGTCTGCCAAGCATCGCGTCACTACGACTTATATAAGACCCCATGACTCGATGCGGCCAGCCAATCACAGTAATGCCAGTAGTCAACATGGCTACGACATTACCATGTATGGCGGGCAATCCCCGCATGTTTATTGGTTGTCTAACAGGTGCCAAACATGAGGGGTGGGGACTCAAGCATGGTGCTCTATCACCCATGATAATCAAATAACGAGCGTGCTCGAGCACTCCGATGCTCAATCGAGTATTGAACAGTGGCGAGCACGCTCGCTCATCACAAGTTAGCAGTGTCACATAATACGTCATGGCCTTTTTTTTAATGAAATCATGTAATATTTTAATCAAAATTTCTTTTAGAGTTATTGAGCAAAACACCTTTCATGTTGATTTAGGCTTTGTTCTGTATAATACCTTTAGTCATAGAAGGCAGCATTCTTTGTAATGGGGAAGCCATACAGTCGTTCATATGTCAGTTGCCACTTGTGAATGACTATGTTTTCATTTAGCAGTACTTACTATTTAACTATATGATGCCGGTGCTGTCAGGCAGGAGTGCAATGTCTTAAGATGCAGGTGTCACGCTGTATAGCAGATATATATATGTGATGACAGTAATCTATATCAAAAGGGCAACATACTATATAACATGCGCATAGATATATGATAACATAGAATTACCTGACAGAATGTCCAGTGGGTCAATACGGAATCCGTTATACGCTGTCTCCGGCTAGAGGGTGACCGGGGTCTATGCTGACCCTAAACTGGGGTCCTAACTAATCCCTCTACCTGGAGGTACTGTTAAAGGTACAGAGGTCCAGGCCACCAGCGTAAACCCTGTCTCCTATCAATCCCTGCCAACTGTAATCTAGTCCTAAGAAGGACCCTGATTACCACCAAAGGGAATGAACAGGTAACGGTTAATGAACAGAAAGACATACAAGAAAGACAAGAAATAAAGTCTTACATACAACTCTCACATACAGTAGGAACACCTAAGGTCTCAGAGATAAACTATAAGCTATAAGAGTAAAAACAACTAAGGATCTCTTAGCTTAAGTATTCTCAGAACCGATCCAGTCTGCTAGACTACATGAAGGCTTTCACCGGCATCTAACACCCAGACTGGCAGGGATATAAAGGAAGCTAATTAGAACATAATCAAAAGCAGCCGGGCGAGGCTGGACCTAATCTTAGCAAAGAGCTAGGTAAAATTAACTCTCTCATTACCAAACACAAAGTAACAGCAACTCAGCTGCGAGAAGTCAGAATGTGCAATCGCGACGATCCTCGTGGCGATGCACCCATGACAGTACCCCCCCTTCTACGAGGGCCTCCGGACCCTCAGGGCCAGGTCTGCCCGGGTAAGTTGTGTGGAAGGTCCGAACCAATCGATCTGCGTTAACCTCCGACGCAGGGACCCACGTCCTCTCCTCAGGACCATACCCCTTCCAATGAACCAGGTACTGAAGGGACCGACGACTGAGACGTGAGTCAATGATTTTCGACCCATGAAATTCCACGTTATCATTGACCACCACTGAAGGAGGAGGTAGAGGTGACGGTATGACTGGTGCCACATACTTTTTAAGTAATGACTTGTGAAACACATTATGAATTTTAAACGTAGGAGGGAGGTCCAGACGAAATGCCACAGGATTAATTATGGAACTGATCCTGTACGGCCCGATGAATCTGGGACCCAACCTCCAGGAGGAAACTTTAAGTTTTAAATTCCTGGTAGACAACCAAACCAGATCGTTCACCTTCAGATCTAGACCAGAAACTCTCCCCCTATCAGCCATCCGTTTGTAACGGTTCCCCGTAACCTTCAGTCTTAACCGATCTGGAACTATCAGTCTCCCTGAAAGTCCCACAGGGGCGTCCCCCTGAGCCCCCAAAACCTCCTCCTCAAGCTCAGAGCATACAGCTGACACTACAACTCCCTCCTGAGGAATAGGAACCGGATCATCCGTACTCCCGGCCCCTGGGAAAGTACGAGATAAGGCATCAGGAAGCAACTTTATTGAGCAGTCATATGCGCGATGAGGAGGTAACTCTTTACACCCCTCCTCTGAGAACATCTCCCCAAAGTCCTCCAGAAAAGGAGACAAAGTCCTAGGCACAACCGCACCGATGACCGTGCTCATGCAGTTATTCCTGCAAAATTCACCCCACTGGCTTATCTTTCCGGATTGCCAATCAATCACTGGGTTATGTTTAGCCAACCAAGGAAGTCCCAACACAATAGGAGTAGGTAGACCCTCCAACACATAACAAGACAATTGCTCTTTATGTATTGCCCCTACTCGAAGATCTATGTTATGAACAGCTTGTACCAAGCTACCTTGACCGAGAGGTCTAGAATCAATAGAGACTATAGGGACCGGTTTGGCCAATACACTCAGTTGCATACCATGCACCTGGGCAAACCGAGCGTCCACCAGATTAGCCCCGGACCCACTATCAAGAAAAACAGAAATCCTCTCAGTTCTAGTACCAATCACCACCTCCGCAGGCACGAGAAACTGAGAGGGATTTGGGGACGAAATACACACTCCCAGGGAAACTCCTTTGCTCAAAGAGGCCCGGGATGGACACCCCCCAACAAAATGTCCCTCTCTCCCGCAAAAGAAACACCTTCTAGTCTTGCGGTGCACCGCCGGTTCCCTCCTACAAAAAGATGTCCCTCCCAACTGCATGGGTTCCTCAGAACAGACCAGGGGAACCTCAGTATAAGGGACTTTAGTAGTAGGTGGAGTCATCCCGGGAGGCGGAGTTACCTCGCGTCTTCCCCGAATTCGTCTATCAATGCGAATAGCGAGGGCCATAGCAGCCTCCAGTGATGGAGGAGAATCATACTGAGCCAACACATCTTTTAATTTGTCAGACAACCCTTGACAAAACTGGCTCCTAAGAGCTGGGTCATTCCACTGAGTATCTGTTGCCCATCTACGGAACTCAGAAGAATATTCCTCCGCTGGACGATTTCCTTGCCGTATTTTACGTAACTTTGTTTCAGCAAGGGAAACTCGATCCGGATCATCATATACCAGACCCAGGGCAGTAAAAAATCGATCCACTGACTGGAGATCTGGGGAGCCTGGAGGAATAGAGAACGCCCAAGATTGAGGGTCCCCTTGTAAGAGCGAGATAACAATTCCCACCCTCTGCTCTTCACTCCCAGATGACCGAGGCCGCAGCCGAAAGTACAATTTACATGCCTCCCGGAAAGTAAAAAATTTGTCCCGCCCACCAGTGAACCTGTCCGGAAGAGCAACCTTAGGTTCAGATCTGGTTTGCTCCAGGGGGGACAAAACCTTGGACTTAATGTCTGCCAACTCCATGGACAACCCCTGCAACTGCCGGGCCAGCTGGGCTACTGGATCCATGACAGCTGGGGAGAATCTTTAGTATGGGCCGGTGAAAATGTCACGCTGTATAGCAGATATATATATGTGATGACAGTAATCTATATCAAAAGGGCAACATACTATATAACATGCGCATAGATATATGATAACATAGAATTACCTGACAGAATGTCCAGTGGGTCAATACGGAATCCGTTATACGCTGTCTCCGGCTAGAGGGTGACCGGGGTCTATGCTGACCCTAAACTGGGGTCCTAACTAATCCCTCTACCTGGAGGTACTGTTAAAGGTACAGAGGTCCAGGCCACCAGCGTAAACCCTGTCTCCTATCAATCCCTGCCAACTGTAATCTAGTCCTAAGAAGGACCCTGATTACCACCAAAGGGAATGAACAGGTAACGGTTAATGAACAGAAAGACATACAAGAAAGACAAGAAATAAAGTCTTACATACAACTCTCACACACAGTAGGAACACCTAAGGTCTCAGAGATAAACTATAAGCTATAAGAGTAAAAGCAACTAAGGATCTCTTAGCTTAAGTATTCTCAGAACCGATCCAGTCTGCTAGACTACATGAAGGCTTTCACCGGCATCTAACACCCAGACTGGCAGGGATATAAAGGAAGCTAATTAGAACATAATCAAAAGCAGCCGGGCGAGGCTGGACCTAGTCTTAGCAAAGAGCTAGGTAAAATTAACTCTCTCATTACCAAACACAAAGTAACAGCAATTCAGCTGCGAGAAGTCAGAATGTGCAATCGCGACGATCCTCGTGGCGATGCACCCATGACAGCAGGTGCTCATCGCCCACTAATTGATAGCTGTCTTGGTATGCACTGTAATAGAAAGACTGTTGCAATAAAGTCGAGTGGGCAGGGGGAGCCACTTCATTGGCATCTCAGTGCAACTAAAATAAGTGTACACTTCACAGAGAAATACCAGGGTCACAGATAAATGACATATTACTGATGTGCAAATTGCCTCTTCAGAGAGAAAGAGAACTTGAACTCTATAGTGCCACCTGTTGGCACCTGCTGGTGTGCCACTACTTTTTGCCTTTTTCTGGGTCTTTTTTAGTTTAGCTTAGTGTTAGAATGTGCTGACAATGCATTCTTCAGGACGCTTGCGTAGTACATATTTTCAAATTTTATTAGTGCACTCCTAAAACAAAATAATACTCCCAAGAGAAAACAGTATAAAGTGCTGTTATAAAAATACAAATTTTTATTTAATAATACAAAAATGCAAATGAACAATTAAATTAATAAATGCGACAATTATATAACAAAATAGAATGAAATCATAATGAAAAAACAGATACTACCAACAATGGTTAAAATTGGGGAAATGGTCACAGAAAACACCTGACCTCTAAATGATGTTGTGTGACCCATTAAATGGTTAAAGAGTAGCAGTTTACTTTATAGATGGTAAGTTCACTGAGCCTATTTAGAAATAAATGTAAAAAGACGTCAGCATTAGGATACGTGCTATTAAGCACTATAAAGTATCCTTTTAAACACTATGTGTATATGCAAGCTGATAAGAGTCAAATAGGCAGTAGTTAAATGCACTAAAACAGCGCAACTCAGCTGCTACTACAAAAACAATATCATTGTATGCGGGTAAAACTTACATTGGTGATGGTCAGTGTGGTGTGGTCTCCCCAAAGCGCCCCAACGCGCGTTTCGTCCCTTCGTCAGGAGGCGAACGCAGGTTGAATGGGGTCTGTATCTTAAATAGGTATAAGCAACCAATAGAAAATCAAGTTTCGCTTTGTTCAGGTGTATATTAATGTGGAGTCTCAATGCGCATGTGTCGCTGACGTCAGCCCTCTCTGTGGCGTCCTGGGTTACGGCCGTGGAATGCAGATTCGAATGGGCCGTCCAAAAAAGTCGGCGCATGCGCACTGCCTCCTGTGCCCGCTCACCAGAACAGCCGACGGCTGCAACAGCTATCACATGCGTCAACACCACATGAGGAAATGTGGATAATGAGGGACGAATTGAATATATAAGTCACTAGATGATATAGTAATTATTAAGTATGTTTTACATTATATGCACATTATACACAAAATATTACTTCACTGGTATTACATTTTTTATATTTCATTTTTCATTTTTTATTTTCCAACACTTGTTAATGTAATAATTAACTTTTATTTATTTATATATTACAATTTTCTAGTCACTTCTAGGTGATATGCACTAGTCACAGTTAGTATAATCTTGTCTAGTGACTTATATATTTAATTCGTCCCTCATTATCCACATTTCCTCATGTGGTGTTGACTAGAGTTGAGCGATACTTTCCGATATCCTAAAGTATCGGAATCGGAATGGTATCGCCGATATCACTAAAATATCGGCGATACCCGATACCGATACCGGAAGTCCCATGTAAGTCTATGGGAACAAAATATCGCAACTAAAAAAAACCTTTATTTCCTTGTAAACACTAAATATACACACATAGAATACATATATATATATATACATGTCATTGTGACATATATATATACATATATGTATAGTTTATACACTTCTACATAGTAAAATATACTCTGATTCAATTGCCGGGTAAAGCCGGCTTCAGTGAAAAGACAGAAGCACCCGACATGAAATGACACTTGGTGTACATAGGGTTAACCATGTCTTTTCATGTCCTTTGCTATCTAATTTGCACAAACAATTAAATCAGTCTATGTGTGCAAAATTTCACACCTGTAGGGTTAATTAAAGGTGTAAATTCGTTGTAAGAAAAACGGACTTTTTTGCTACGAATTTACACCTTTAAGCAAAGGACATGAAAAGACATGGTTAACCCTATGTACACCAAGTGTCATTTCATGTCGGGTTCTGCATTTTCACAAAAGCCGGCAATTGAATTAGCGGCTATTATACTATGTAGAAGTGTATGAACTACAAATATAAATATATATATATATATGTGTCACAAATTCAATGACATGTATATATATATATATATATATATATATATATGAGGTGTAAAATTGCTGAAAAAAAAATGCGTGGGCTCCCGCCCTATTTTCGCAACCAGACAGACAAAGCCAGTGAGTGGGGGCAGATAATAATAGCCCAGAGAGGGACCATTTTTTTTGGCCCCCCCCGGCTACTTAACATCTGCCCCCAGACACCCCAGAAAGGGCAAATCTCTAATTAGATTTGCCCTTTCTGGCACTTTGCCCGTCTATTCCCATTGCCCTGTAGCGGTGGCGAATGGGTTAATAAGGGGTTAAAATGACCTTGCAATTGAAAGGTCACTTTAAGCCAGGTTAATAATTGAGAGCTGTCAATTAGACAACTATCAATTATTAATCCTATTGTATGAAAGAAAAATCAAACACACACACTTTAATAAAAAAGAAGTTTAATGAAATAATCACACAGTTTTTGACCATATTTTATTTACCTGCTAAAACCATTTCCTGTAATAAAAATAAAATAATAAAGCAAAATTATTCTTACCAATCCGATGCACAGTCAGGTCCCACGGTGTAATCCTTCAGAAAGGGTTAATGTTTACTGCAGGGACCGCAGCTAATGCTGCAGCCTCACAGTAAACCCCAAATGAATGAGTTCCTCTCCTGCCTGACAGGAGAGTAAAGGCTGGGTGTCACATAACGATACACCAGCGATCCCGACAACGATATGCACTTGTCAGGATCGCTGGTGTATCGCTACATGATCGCTGCTGAGCTGCCAAACAGGCAGCTCAGGCAGCGATCTGGGACAGCGACACTGCGGGTAACATCGCTTAAGGGCCCGTCTCACATAGCGATATCGCTACCGAGATCGCTGCTGAGTCACAAGTTTTGTGACGCAGCAGCAAGCTCACCAGCGATATCGCTGTGTGTAACATTCAGCGACGATCAGCCCCCCTGCCGGGTATCGCTGATCGTCGCAGAAATGTCAGGACCTTTTTTTGATCGCTGGTTTCCCTCTGACAGGCACGCATCGCTGCGTGTGACAGGCGGGAGACCAGAGGTCCGCTGGTAACCAAGGTACACAGCGGGTTTCCAGGCACCGCGCAGCACTTGGAAACCCGCTGTGTACCTTGGATACCAGCTCCCTGCATCAGGGCGCTGGTATCCAAGGTACACAGCGGGTTTCTAGGCACAGCCCCGCGCCTGGAAACCCGCTGTGTACCTTGGTTACCAGCGGATCGCTGGTCTCCCGCCTGTCACACGCAGCGATGCGTGCCTGTCAGCGGGAAACCAGCGATCAAAAAAAGGTCCTGACATTTCAGCGACGATCAGCGATACCCGGCAGGGGGGCTGATCGTCGCTGAATGTCACACACAGCGATATCGCTGGTGAGCTCGCTGCTGCGTCACAAAACTAGTGACTCAGCAGCGATCTCGGTAGCGATATCGCTATGTGAGACGGGCCCTTAAGTGGAAAGCTTAATTGATTGCTTTCCACTTTCACTTCAGGTCAGCCAGGGACACAATCAGTGACGTCAGAGGGAACTGATTAACAAAAATAGGGGTTCCCTTCGAAAAAAAAATGGCGTGGGGTCCCCCCTATTTTTGTTAACCAGCCAGATGAAGCAGACCGCTGAGGCCTGGATTTTCAGGCTGTTAAGGAGCCAAGATCCATGGACCTTGCCAGCCTGATAATACTAGGCCACAGCAGTCTGCATATCTTGGCTGATTAACAAAAATAGGGGATCCCCTCGAAAAAAATTGGCGTGGGGTCCCCCCTATTTTTGTTAACCAGCCAGATGAAGCAGACCGCTGAGGCCTGGATTTTCAGGCTGTTAAGGAGCCAAGATCCATGGACCTTGCCAGCCTGATAATACTAGGCCACAGCAGTCTGCATATCTTGGCTGATTAACAAAAATAGGGGATCCCCTCGAAAAAAATTGGCGTGGGGTCCCCCCTATTTTTGTTAACCAGCCAGATGAAGCAGACCGCTGAGGCCTGGATTTTCAGGCTGTTAAGGAGCCAAGGTCCATTGACCTTGCCAGCCTGATAATACCAGGCCACAGCAGTCTGCATATCTTGGCTGATTAACAAAAATAGGGGATCCCCTCGAAAAAAATTGGCATGGGGTCCCCCCTATTTTTGTTAACCAGCCAGATGAAGCAGACCGCTGAGGCCTGGTTTTTCAGGCTGGTAAGGATCCAATATCCATGGACCTTGCCAGCCTGATAATACCAGGCCACAGCAGTCTGCTTAGCTTGGCTGGTTAACAAAAATAGGGGATCCCCTCGAAAAAAAAACGGCGTGGGATCCCCCCTATTTTTGTTAACCAGCCAAGTAAAATGCAGACTGCTGCGGCCTGGTATTAAAAGACTGTCAAGGCCCATGGATTTTGGCCCTCAACAGCCTGATAATACCAGGCTACAGCAGCCCCACATTTGGCGCATCAAAAGATGTGCCAATTGTGGCACTTTACCCGGCTCTTCCCACTTGCCCTGTAGCGGTGGCAAGCGGGGTAATAAGGGGTTAATGTCACCGTTGATTGCACAGTGACAATAAGCCCGGTTAATAATGGAGAGTTGTCAATAAGACACCGATCCATTATTAATCCCAAAGTTATTAAATGCATAAAAAAAAGACACAACAAGAAAAAAGTCTTTTAATGAAATAAAAGAGACAACACAGTTTTCATTACTTTTATTACTCTCTCATTCCTGCGACGCCATCGATCTCCTGTAAAAAAAGAAAAAAAACAAACCAACAGTATACCACCTGTCCGACGCAGTCCATAACGATAGTCCCACGACGATCCAGCTCTGCTACATCGCAATGACAGGCAGAGCCTGTCATTGCAACGCAGCACAGCTGATTACCTGCTTCCCCGGCGGTGACGTCATCGGACTGACTGCTTTACGGCCGGGATTACCCAGCAGTCACTGCAGTTATCGCGAGAAACTGCATGTGACCGCCGGGGAAAGAAGATGGCGGCCATGAAGCAGTCCAGGACGTGACCGCCGGAGATCTTCTGCCAGGTAAGTGCCGCTGACTGCTGACAGACCCGACCGACGGACACTGACAGTGACAGTGACAATCCCGATTCCGGTATCCGATAAGACGAAAATATCGGAACTCGGAATCGGAATTCCGATACAGCTAATATCGGCCGATACCCGATATTTGCAGTATCGGAATGCTCAACCCTAGTGTTGACGAATGTGATAGCTAAAATAACAAAATATATTATACATTGTATGTATGGCATGCTATCTTTTCCTAGAAGAAACTTGAAGGTATAGTCAATAAGCCTACCAAAGCCTACACATGATAAACATGAGCTGCATGGATTAAGTTGTAGATTCATGTTTAATATATATAATTTTCTTACGCATTTCGGCTAGTTGCCTTAATCATAGATCCATGATTGCCAGCATCTGGATACAATTTTTATGATCAAGGCAACTAGCAAAACAAGTAAGACAATTATACGTAATGATCTGTTAGGATTTTAGTACTGGTACTTGGACTGGCCAAGTGCTGGACCTTACTGCTTGATTGGACGGACTTTCACTTATTTTTATGGCCCAACATCTGCTACAGGTCACGTGAACCGAATAATTATCCAAAAAAACTTTTAGAATGTAGAAATCCTTTGCTTCCACCTTTCACTGTCAACCGCAGCATTCAGCTCTATATGAGTAAACAAAAAGAAATTCTGCACATATGGGACCACTTATGGTTACATTATATCCCCGTGAGAGGACAGAGAAAGAAGTGCATTGAATTAGTAGTGGCAGAAATGTGTTGTTGATATTTCACTGAAAATCCCATGATGAATCAAGGGCTGGCTTCTAGTTGGATTTGTAGACTAGACTATGAAATATAAAGAAGATACTGTCTTGACTATACTGTTCTTGGCTATGTGTTTACGATGCAAGGGCCATAGCCATGTGCATTTAGTTGGAAGAGCACTATCAACTCATATTACCAGCATAGAAGACCAACCAAGTAAAGGTAAAAAAAATAAATGAAAACGTCAAAATCCATACTATATCCCAGTGAAAAAAAACAACTGCAAACTATGAAATTACTGCTACCAGTTTTAAAGTTGAACAAATCATAAACTTGGGATTAGAGATGAGCAGATCAATTCGTGGAAGATAGAGTTTGAATCAAATTTCCTGGAATTCGTAGTTCACATGTATTTAAAAATTTTGTGTTTGGATGTGCAAAAAAAATTTTGCTTTGCAAACATTATTTTGCATTGCTGCGAGGACTTCCCCATAATGCCCTGCAGCTATGACAACTTAGAAATTACTATACTTCGCGCAGTTGTGGTAAGTACCTGGGCCATCAGAAATCAGCAGTTCCCAGTTCTCTTCTGTAAAGTGTAAGCTCTTATAGTCAGCGGGGTCCTCTCTCTCTTCTGTAGAGTGTTACTCTTATGGTCAGGAAGTTCCCTCAGTCTTCATTCAAACTGGATCAACAACCTTACAATCTTATATTACTTGTCCATTTGTTAGAAATTTGTACATTCATACATTCATACTTTCATGTAATCGTTTATTACTGTTATATTTTAGACACAAAAGAAAGTCTTATGTTTATGTATAATTACATATCTTACTACATGTTACAATGCTTTGTATCGTAATGATAACTAAAAATGTTTAATAAAAACACTGAAAAAGGAAGTTCCCTCAGTCTCTCCTGTAGCATATAAGTTCTCATGGTCAGCGGGGTCCTCTCTCGCTCTCTCTCTCTCTCTTCTGCAGAGTGTAATCTCTTATGGTCAGGGAGTTCCCTCTGTTTCTCCTGTAGAGTGTAATCTCTTATGGTCATGGAGTTCCCTCTGTCTCTCCTGTAGAGTGTAATCTCTTATGGCCAGGGAGTTCCCTCTGTCTCTCCTGTAGAGTGTAATCTCTTATGGTCAGCGGGGTCCTCTCTCTCTCTTCTATAGAGTATTACTCTTATGGTCAGGAAGTTCCCTCAGTCTTCATTCAAACTGGATCAACAACCTTACAATCTTATATTACTTGTCCATTTGTTAGAAATTTGTACATTCATACATTCATACTTTCATGTAATCGTTTATTACTGTTATATTTTAGACACAAAAGAAAGTCTTATGTTTATGTATAATTACATATCTTACTACATGTTACAATGCTTTGTATCGTAATGATAACTAAAAATGTTTAATAAAAACACTGAAAAAGGAAGTTCCCTCAGTCTCTCCTGTAGCATATAAGTTCTCATGGTCAGCGGGGTCCTCTCTCTCTCTCTTCTGCAGAGTGTAATCTCTTATGGTCAGGGAGTTCCCTCTGTTTCTCCTGTAGAGTGTAATCTCTTATGGCCAGGGAGTTCACCTGTCTCTCCTGTAGAGTGTAATCTCTTATGGTCAGGGAGTTCCCTCTGTCTCTCCTGTAGAGTGTAATCTCTTATGGTCAGGGAGTTCCCTCTGTTTCTCCTGTAGAGTGTAATCTCTTATGGTCAGGGAGTTCCCTCTGTCTCTCCTGTAGAGTGTAATCTCTTATGGCCAGGGAGTTCCCTCTGTCTCTCCTGTAGAGTGTAATCTCTTATGGTCAAGGAGTTCCCTCTGTATCTCCTTTAGAGTGTAATTTCTTATGGTCAAGGAGTTCCCTTTGTCTTTCCTGTAGACTGTAAGCTCTTATAGTCAGGGAGTTCCCTCCTTCTCTCCTGTAGCATATACGCTCTTATGGTCAGCGGTGCCTCTCTCTTCTGTAGAGTGTAAGCTCTTATGGTCAGGAAGTTCCCTCTGTCTCTCCTGTAGCATATAAGTTCTTATAGTCAGCGGGGTCCACTCTCTCTCTCCTGTAGAGTGTAAGCTCTTATGGTCACGGAGTTCTCTCTGTCTCTCCTGTAGAGTGTAATCTCTTATGGTCAGGGAGTTCTGTCTGTTTCTCCTGTAGAGTGTAATCTCTTATGGTCAGGGAGTTCTGTCTGTATCTCCTGTAGAGTGTAAGCTCTTATGGTCAGGGAGTTCTGTCAGTATCTCATGTAGAGTGTAAGCTCTTAAGGTCAGCAGGATCCTCTCTCACTCCTGTGCAGTGTAAACTCTTTGGGTCACTTGCATCCTCTCTCTCTCTCCTGTAGCATATAAGCTCTTATGATCAGCAGGGTCCTTTCTCTCTCTCTCACCTATAAAGTGTTAGTTCTTATGGTCATCAAGGTTCTCTCTCTCCTCTCCCCATGTGTATTTTACGAGCAATTCCAAACTTTCCAGTATTGAAATCTGCACAAATTTATTTGCTGCAGATCAATTTTTTTGAGGAAAAGTCAGCAAATTGGAATTTCAAAAGATCTCTACTTGGAATCATTATAAATGTATTATCATATAGCTTTTCTAGAACATCAGATTTAGTGTAAGCTTTGTGGTTAAATCTACACATAAGGAAACTGCATAAACAATAAAGACACACTAAACAATAAAGATACACTTGTTGAGATTGTTTCTTTACTATTTGGAGTCAAGTCAAATTCTTGGCCATTGATCTCTGCATATGTCAGCAGAATACAGGCTACAGTTTATGCTGGATACAAATAATTATGATGACTGCTTATAAAGAATTCCAGAAATGGTAAACTCTGTTTAGTTGATGAATACTTATACATTTCCCAGTGATATTCGTGTATCCATCATTGTTTCATATAGGTTATAGTCAAACAGGGTTGTGAGAAGCATGACATATAGTAATAATGTTGGAAATTATTCTCTTGGGAATCACTGTCTGTGTTGGACGCCACTTACAGTAGAGGCGACAGACTGAAAATACACCGCTATTAATATGCTAATAGTAGTAACCCATGAGAGTTCTGTTATGTATCATATATAAGCTTTCGCGTGTGACTTTTTTGCCATTTGCTCTATGGAAAAAAGGAAGGATTTCTTTGTAGGAGTATTATCAGATCTGATGAAGATGATGCTTGATAGGTGCATTAATTTTTTTAAGAAAATTCTGGGCTTATGTCTGCCACCTGTTTTATGCTTTTGTCCACATTAGTGATTTGTGATGATCCTGGCCACAATAATATTTTGCCATAGAAAACACATTTGTTTTTTTTGTGTCAAGTTTAGTATGTGTGGTTAAATACAGGGGCGGGCATACTGCTGATGCAGCTGCATCGGGTCCGAAGATGGAGGGTGTCCCTTGCAGGTCACGACCCAGGGACACCGGTATGCTATGGGGCCCCTGAGTCTGGAGGCCCAGTGCCAGCGTGCTTTAAACTGTTTGAAATACATACCTCTCCCTCTTCCTCCACAAGTCCTCTCTCTTTCGCGTCTTCTCACTCTTTGATGTCTCAGGGCAAAGGGCGTGATGAAGTGACTATAGTGCGTCTTCTGTCCTGAGCACTGCAGAGAGACAGAAGTCACAGAGGAGACCTGACCTGCGGCATGAAGATGTAGTGGTGAGTATTTGATTTTTTTATGTATGGAGCATTATATGGGGCCCATTCTCTATGGAGCATTATATGGGGCCCAATCTGTATGGACCATTATATGGGGTCCACTCTGTATAGAGCATTATATAGGGCCCATTATTCTGTATGGAGCATTATATGAGGCCCATTCTGTATGAAGTATTATATGGGGTCCACTCTGTATGGAGCATTATATGGGTCCCATTATACTGTACGGAGCATTATATGGGGTCCCTTTTTCCATATGGAACAATATATGGGGCAATTATTCTGCATAGAGCATTGAATGGGGTCCATTATTCTTTATGGAGCAATATAAGGGACCATTATTCTGTATGGAGCATTATATGGGGCCGTTATTTTGTATGGAACATTATGTGGGGTCATTATTCTGTATGGAACATTATATGGGGTCATTATTCTGTATGGAACATTTTGTGGGGTCATTATTCTGTATGAAACATTATATGGGGCCACTATTCTGTATGGAACATTATATGGGGCCATTATTCTGTATGGAGCATTATATGGGACACATTCTGTATGAAGCATTATATAGGGCCCATTCTGTATAGAGCATTATATGAGTCATTGTGTCCCATTATTCTGTATGGAGCATTGTTTGAAGTGCATTATTCTGTATTGAACATTAAATGTGGCTTATAATACTGTATGGAGCATTATATGGGGCTCATTAAACTGTATGAAGCAATATATGGGGCCAATTATACTGTATGGAGGACTATATAGGAGGAACTTGACTTTTGTAAAGGGTACACTGCTGAGGACAGTTTCTGCTGGTGGAGTACATTTATCAATATGTTATTTACCTCTAATACTACAGGTACTGAAATCCTGAAACCTGTGGACAATCAATCACCTGAATCCCCTCTGCTGTATGGTATTGTAGAATTTACAATAAATATCACTCACATAATGTAAAAAGTGAAATCTTTGGCATTGTACTATATTTCTCTGCTGTATCTGTGCATCATGAATTGTGGTATGTTTTAAACGGACCCACTGAGACTCTTTCGCCTAGGGCCAATGAAAACCTGGAGCCGGCCATGTGTTTCTATGCAGGTGTGTGTGTGTTTATACATGTGTATTTATGTGTGTGTGTGTGTGTGTGTGTGTGTATATGCATGTGTATATGTGTGTGTTTGTGTTTATACATATGTGTGTATGTGTTTGTGCATGTGTGTGTCTGTGCGTGTTGTATGTGTTTATTCGTGTGTATGTATGCATGTGTATGTATATGTATGTATATCTATGCATATGTGTGTACCTATGTGAATATGAGTGTGTGTGAACATACGGTATTTGTTTTTGGTTCAAGTATGATACTGTAATTGTAAAGAATAGGAAAATCAACAAGGCTCTTAACTTGATTATTTGGTGAATAACCCTTTAATCTCCAATCCATAGGATCTAACCATTGCCCCCTCCGACACCCCCAAGATTCTGAGAACAGGGGTCTGCAGTCTTGTGCATGCTTGGTCTCTGCTTTCTTCATTATCAGTAGAGCTGCTAAGCGTTGCGCTCGGCTATTTCCATCAGTTCCATAGACAATGAATAGAGTGGAAGTCAAGCATGCTCCTCTCCAATCCATTCATGGCTGAGCTGCAGAGGCCTGTTTTTAGGACTGCTGGGGCTCCCAGTGGTCAGTCCCCCAAAAGTCAGTAAGTTATCCCTTATCCTCGGGATTGGGGATAACTTGCTTTATTTGGGGAATAACCGTTTATCAGATACCAGATGGTATAGATACCAGACATATAATATACAGTATACATGGTTGGGCTCAGCAGAACCGAATCCTAATAGAGATAAATATCTCCATCTCAGTAAAAAAATATAAATATATCTATTTTTAGAGATGTGGGGGTCCAAATAGTACTTTTGCTATGGTGCTCTGTGAACTTTATGTACACCCCTGCATGCAGGGTTGTGATAATGAGGGCAATCTGGCCTGTTGCTCAGAGCCGAGACTCCGGGGTTCCCATGGCCAGATTGTCCTCATCATAAGCGGCATGCTGGGCAGGAAGGGGGACCCAGACATATTTCTTGCACAGGGGCCCCAAGTCCTCAGTGTCCGTCCTTGGTTAAATATAAGCTCTAGTCAACCCCTGTCGCGGTTTGGCTGTTACAAATGCTACACCCAGTACATCAGGGTTTGGTCATATGTAGTAGATAGGTTAAGGATTTTCCATCTAGATTTGTGGTTGGAATACCCTTAGCATACTTTAGTAGCAGCAAAGTGGATGAGATTTTACCAAATCTCATCTACAGACTGTAGAAAAAATAGGCAGCCGAAATTGACCGGTGAAGCAGGATTTAATCCGCGGCTTGTCACTTTATGATGTGAATGTTCACAGCACACTTCACCCTCTGCAATACATACAAACTCACACGTGAAACATCTGCACAAAAATCAGCAGCAGAAAATGTGAACGTTGAATGTACTGTAACTATTCTATGAGACACTCTTATTGATGTGCTGTTCCATGACATTTCCAGACCATTCCATTAGATCGGTATTGCACATCAATTTTTTTGGTATGTATGTTGTTGTTTTTGCAGACCCATTTCAATTAAAGCAAATGTTAGCATTGTCTTTTTTTGTGAATCTACTGTTGACCCAAAAAATTGGAGACATCTTAAAGACCTCTTTCACATTTCTGGCGGCGCCCCCAGCATTTTGCCGCAGCGCCGCACGTGAAAACCTTTCACACTTCCGGCGGCCAAAATGCATTTTTTTGCCGGATGGTTTCTGATGCTTGGAGAGATAAGAAACCATCCGGCGAAAACAAAAAACGTTACATGCAGCGTTTTTTCCGGACGCCGCAATGTACATTTGCGCCGCATCCGGACAAAACCGCATGCAACGCATTGACATGCGGCGCCATCCGGCGCTAATGCATGTCAATGCGAAAAAAGCCGCATGCGGCGCATCAGATTTTCAGATGCGGCGCTGCGGGAAAATGCCGGGGGCGCCGCAAGGCGCCCGCCGGATGTGTGAAAGAGGCCTTACTCTGATCCATGTTACAGATCAAACTCACCAAATCAAGTAAAAAAAAGTATAGTTAGCAGATGGATGTCATCTAAGGCTACGTTCCCATGATTAGCTTTTGGTACATTTTTGATGCTGCATATTTTTGCTGCATTAGACACAGCGTCTTACAGTTTCAGCAAAATGGATGGGATTTATAGGAAATCTCATCCCACCATGTTTTTTTTTTTGCTCAGCATAAACTGATCTGTGGTGTGGGTTTCAAATCCGCAACATGTTAATTTTTCTTGCCGGTACGCTGAGTTTTATGTGCCGATTTTACCCATAGACTTGTGTTAGATGTAGAAAATGAACAGGTAAAAAATACACAAGCGTTTTTAGTACATTTCCATGTTGCAAACACATCAAAACACATGTAATCCACAACTAAGTATGCCAGTAATGTTTTGTAGCGACTCACCAGCGATCCCGACAACGATATGCACTTGTCAGGATCGCTGGTGTGTCGCTACATGATCGCTGCTGAGCTGCCAAACAGGCATATCTCAGCAGCGATCAGGACAGCGACACTGCGGGTAACAAGCGATGCACGTCGATTAGTTGCCCGCAGTGTACCTTAGATACCAGCGTGCTGGTGCAGGGAGCTGGTAACCAAGGTACACATCGGGTTTCTAGGCATCGCTCGGCGCTTAGAAACCCGCTGTGTACCTTGGTTACCAGCTCCCCTGCAGCGTGCTGGTATCTAACGTACACATCAGGTTTACAGGTGCCGCCCGGCGCCTGGAAACCCGATGTTTACCTTGGTTACCAGCTCCAGCTTGCTTGTCTCTGGTCTCCCGCCTGTCACACGCAGCGATGTGCGCTGGCCAGCGGGAGACCAGCGATCAAAAATGGTCCAGGACAATAAGCGACGTTCAGCGACTCCCAGCAGGGGGGCTGATCGTCGCCGAGTGTCACACTAAGCGAGATCGCTGGCTAGGTCGCTGCTATGTCACAAAATCGGTGACGTTTCAGCGATCTCGCTATGTGTAACGGGGCCTTAAGTATCAAAAAGAAAGCAACTTTATTTAAAGAACACACCAAAAGAGATGAAAGACACAGTGTCAAAAACGCAATAAAAACGCATGTTAAAATGCACACAAAAACGCAATGAAAAAACTCAAGTAACCTAATTTAAATAAAAGGTGTAGAAATGGTGTAAAAATTCTGCAGCGTCAAAAACGCACCAAAAACTCATAATGGGAACGCAGCCTTACTACTTAATGGGTAGGAGAAGCAAAGATTTTTTTTCAAACATGAAAAATAGACACAACAGAGATTGTAAAAACTGCAACACAAATCCAAAATGGATCCAGCACACTGAAAAATGTACAGGCCCTTTTTCACCTATGAAAAAAAGGATGTGAGCCTTAAAGACATGAAGGAGAGTGCTGCTGTACCTGCTCTTCTTTTACCCTAGAGCTTCTCCTTTAACAGCCTTCAGCATATTGTATGGTAGCAGGTCAAGTCAACCCTAGCACAAACCATCTGTTGTAAAACCACAATTTCATGAAGGACCCTATCTCACCAGGATAAACATTGTAAAAATGAGAGGCTAGGAACCTTTTTCTACCACATCTGTATTTATATAGACATCATCTCCTGTTCCAAACTCTTGTAAAAATCCAACCCCCTTTTCTATATAAAACTCCATCATTCAGCCCACTGAGCATTGATCTTCAAAAAGGAACTTTTAAGGCCCCGACAGACACTTTTGAGCATATACTTCCGCTAGCCTTTTTTTTCTCTACCTCATCAATGGGCTAACCGTCTTTAGACTGTTTAAATGGCATAACCACTCTTCTAGCCATCAACAGAGGCCAGGATATATATTGTACAGGTTCACATCTGGAGCCAAAGGATTCATCATAGGGATAGTCGTACTTCCTGTTGCCCTCTTTCTCCCTTAGTTGGCCACATCACTCTCACCACTACAGCTGGAGAGCGAAATAGTGTCAGTCGGGTTATTGGCCCAGGATCTCCTTACTATATCAGCTAGCCAATTGAACAGTGCCTGCATGGTGACATTCTCTAATTCCCACTCCAGTTGCTCCATGAGCTGGTGAAAATGACCACGGCCTCTTCCCAAGGAGAGCAGTGGGCTATCACTCCCCTCTCCCTGGTTTTGCTCTGTGATTTCCTCGAGGGGCACACTGAAGACATTATGGCACCCTCCTTTTTTGTGCCCTCCCACAAGGTGCCACGGCCTGTTCACCTTCCCCCCACTTTTATTGTGATGCAGGCTCTGGGGCCTACCTCCAGTGAGTCAAGCACTTCGTCCACCATTGTTAGGTGCTCAGCTCTCTGAACTGAGGCGGCCCAATCTCCTATGTTTTCTTCATCTGTCAACTCCTTGTTAGAGTCTGGCTCCCACTTTTGACACAGTGCTGCTAACTCCTCCTACAGTTCTGCAATCTTTACCAGATGATCTGCTATATCACTACCAGGGTATTTCTCATCCTCAATACTTCCTATTTTACTAACAGCGGGCTAATGTTGCTGGCTTTCTCTTCACTGAACTCTTTCTGCTTTGGCTATGCCTTTTTGGGTGCTGTACCATCAAAGTTTTAGCTACATCACTCCTTTTTTTTCTAGTGTCTCAGTCTTCAGCGACTCCTCCTATTTTCCTTCTTCACATCTCGGTGGGTAGGGCTTTTACTTCTGATGCACCTTTACGTGATGTATGCCTCTCACAGCAGGCTGGCTACTCTTCACAGAGAACTTCTTCCTTCTCAGGGCTGCACTTTTAATTTTCACGCTATTTTGTCTCTCCACTCACACAATGTGCAGATACTTCTTTTGGTTTTGATACTGCAACATCACTTGTCACATTGACACACAATTCAGGCACCATCGTTACTTCCCCATGTGTCTCTTCTGTGAAATTTGATCCCGCCGACTATGCCAAATGTGATGCAAGGGACTACTCTGGTTGAGGGTTGTTTTCCTGCCCCCAAACACTACAGAAAAAGGGACCTGGCTGTGTGTTTTGTTACATCTTGTACACATACTGCAGACTGCATACTGTCACTTGACATGGCAGACACGGACCCGACAAAGTAGAGGTGACTGAGAGAGACAGGAGTATGAAAATGAACTTTTCTTTACTAAACAAACTGATAAATATGTGTGAACCACAGTAGCAAAAATGGAACTTGAGCAATAAGTCTTCTGCATGAACCAGATATATAAACGTAAAAGGGTACTCTGGGGGGATGAAACATTTTTGCCCTGTCCCTGCCCTCATAAACTATAAAGATGAAATGTCCAGTGCACTTCTATTACCTTTATAACACTTGAAATTCAGTGTGACAGCAACTGCTCTTCACTGCTCCCCCTTCCGTCTCGGTCGTTACGTCACACAGCAGTGTGAAGCTAACCTGCTGTGAGTAACAGCCAATCTGAAAAGACCTGTTCTCTGCAGAGAAAAAGGTATTATCAGAAGACTGGCTGATAGTAACAGCATGGAACTGCACACTGATGTAACATCCCAGACAGGAAGGGTGAGCAGTGGAGAGCAGCTCCTGTCAGACCAGTGTAGGGGGGTCGAAGAGGCAGCGGGTACCTCAGTGCCAGGTCTGGAACTTGAGAGGCTGCATCCACTGTTCCTGGGTGGAATCTTGAGTAAGGCGGACCTTCCCCTGTTGCCTGGGGGAAGCCCTAGCGAGGCGGAGCATCCTGCTGTTGGAGGGGGCGGAGAAAGAGAAGGAAAAAGCACACGGGGCAGAGAAATTTGGCGTGAATGGAGGACAGCCTGCAGGCAGGTGAGCGGTGCAATCCCTACACAGAGTACCGGCGCTGTGACAGGCCATGCTGCAGCAGACCAGAATGACAGGGACTGCTGCACTGAGGGAAGCAGTGTGCCCAGCAGTGATCAAGAGAGAGGGACCACTGCAGAGTCATGCAGGGCAGAGCCGTGCAGACCTGAGCAAGCCGTGTAGCAGCCAGATGAGAGGAGGGCTCCATCCTGGGAGCACCAGTGTTTCTGTCCTCACATGAGGCGAATGGAGGTGAAATTGAATGGGGCTGGGAGAGTTTTCCTACCTTCCGCTTCCTCATGCAGAGCAGACAGGACCAGTGCTGTTCAGCGTCCAGAGAGATGATGCACACCAGGGATTGTGAAGTCCAGACTTGTTTATTTGGAAATCTGGACATACAGCTTATGATTGGTATACAGTAACTTCTCCAGAAATGCAGGTGAAAACGAGGTGCAGGAAGATGTAGCACCAAGTATGGCTGCAAGTGTGAGCAGCAAGAATGTATGGGGTGGTCGAAAACTGATGCCTTTCACAGCTCGGTGCAAAGCGTGTCTCTCCCATAAAGAACTAACAAGCAAATGGCTGCTAACAGGAAGAAGAAGCAGTGACCTCAGCACAGGAAGTGAAAGGCATGTACCAGAATTAATTAGTTACAGGCTGCCATACAGAAAGGCCACCAGGTGACAGCAGAGAGCATGCAAGAATAGATTATACACAGCATGGAAATAATACAATGCATAAACCAGACAGACGGAACAGCACAACCAGCAGAGTGCAAACCAATGCCCGTTGTCACCCGCCGTCAGCAGCAGGGTCCAAAGAGAAAGAGACGTGCAGTGTAAGCCTGGTAACTATCAGAGAGAAAGATGCCGTATGTACCGTGTCCGTGAGTACAGCACACGCACCACAAAAGAGTGACTGGGAACAGGACGGACCCTTGCACCCTTACTTGCTCAGATTAGATCTATTGCACTGTGACCCGTATTTCTGTCATCCACGTTTGGCTCACCTCGGACTGTGACCCGTACTCCTGTCAGCCACGGCAGCAGGGATCAGTGGGTGGTCCGGTCCCTGGGCATTCGTACAGTGTAGGCCAGCACCCAAGCATTGTTACCGCCAACGCTGACGGAGACTGTGAGGAGAGCTGTGTAGGAGTCACATCGGGCTCAGACAGTACCGTGACCCACGTTTTCTCTGGCCACGTCAGTATATGGACTAGATGCAGTGGAAGGTATCGGAGACTGACCACTGTCACCAGAAGACGGGGCTTTGTTGCCCACAGGACCTTCCTGGAAAAGACACCACACCAGCTGTTGGAGGAGCAGAGCTATTGACTACTCAGCAGGAGTTACAGTTTAAGGAACTGCTGACACAAGTGCTACACTGGAACTGCTGTTATCTGATCCTTTAGTCTATACCTCAAAATATCCTTTGCTTTATTGTACTGTTTGTTTCCCCTTTTTAACCAATTGCCTCACTGCGTGGAGTATTCCCCTGTAAATAAACCTGTTAACCCTTGCTCTGCCTTCCCGACCTTCACTGCATCCCGAGTTCCTGCTAGGACCACTACACCAGTATCCTGTTAATGTCTCAGTGACTGCAGTCCGAGGTGAGGGGGCATGGAGGGGGAGTGACCTGCTCCCTGCTAGCAGCAGCCAGCACCCTGATAATGTCTCCTTCACTGCAGCAGGAGATGAGGGGGCATGGCCTACTCCTTGCTAGTAGCAGCCTGCCCCCTGATAATGTCTCCTTGTCTGCAGTTTGAGGTGAGGGTGCATACCGGGGATGTGGCCTGCTCCTGGCTTTTAGTAGCAGCAATCCCCTAATGATGTCTCCTTGTCTGCTGTCCGAGGTGAGCAAGTGTGGCCTACTCACTGCTAGTAGCCCTGCAGTAAAGGATACATTATCTAAGGGATAGCTGCTACTAGAAGCTGGGAGGTAGGCTATATCCACTCATCTTGTACTGCAGTGAAGGAGACATTATCAGGGGAGCTGGCTGCTACTAGAAGACAGGAGCAGGCCAGACCCCCTCACCTTGGACTTCAGTAAAGGAGACAGTTGTAAGGTGCCCAGGTCAGAAGCAGTGGGAGAGTTGCTGCTTCTCCATGCCTCCACAGTGTCACAGTCCATATGTAGTGTGATGTGAAGTCTGGTTTGCACTCACTTGTAGACCATAGGCCTCCGCTGTATCCATGTCTTTCAGTCCAGGATCAGCCGCGCACACATCAGGGGACACACGGTTCGTTATAACAAGTTCAACTTTACTGGACCGTTCAAATTCATCAGTCTTTAACACGCAGTATCGGGCACAGCACCCTACAGTTCCAGTTCCGTCAACACTACATTTCAAGGTGTTGCTCACGTTCAGCTCAGACTGTGCCTACTTTAACAGCTCCTGTTAGCCCCGTCCGACACCACAGCATTCCCGAGATACGCTAAGTTTTCCCTACTGTCTTCCTCTGTATAGAAGGGATTAAAGCACACTCCTCGGTGCCTAGTTTTGGCTGTAGACTCTGGACGTTACAGTACAGTGTCAGTACATTTATGATATTGTTGGTTACACTGAAACAGCAGATTTTTATTAGAGCATCCATCTTCCTTAATGAGGGCTGCACAGATGGTGTGTTGCTGCAGCATCTCACAACTACATCTTGTTAACTTCGGATTCATAGAGGTCATACGTGTCCAGGTGTGCTGCAGGAGAAAACGTGTGCCAGCCAGGCCAGTCTAGTGTTCCTTCACAATGACCCTAATGTTTGACCTTCTCAACTAGTGTAGCTAATGCTCCCAATAGGCACCCAACTTGCCAGCTGATGCAGGACTACTTCTGCCACTAGATACTTGGTTACTTCAGAACTTGATACTTGACTATAGCATTCTTTCTTCTTCACCCACAACACCCTTAGTCTATACTGGGCTGCCAACAATAGTACCTTCTCTTTTCAGTACTATCCAACAACTGCCTAAACAACAGGAACTAAGTTCCTATTTCCATTTAACCCTTCTGACCATGGGCTGGCCCAATAGTTAACCCTATCTACAGGCTAATGAACTGTTGCAGGTCACCAAATAGATAAAACAGAGTATAAAAAAGGATAATGCATTATAGTACTATAATATCTTCAGAATGGGTGCCAAAAGCTCCTTCACTCCTTTACAGATGTATTCAGCATAAACACAACATATGTGTGAACCTAGCCTTAGGGTCTTAACTTTTTTGTGCTTTTTTTCAAGATTTCTTTTTGTCATAAACGCTAGAAAATATTAAAAGGAGTTTGCTAAAAAACAAATGTTCAAACCAAACACAGCACTTTGAGAGGGACATACTGTAGTTTCAATAACAATTGTATTTTTAGTGTCCAAAACAATTGCTGCATTTGCCACAAATTGTTGTCTATTCAAAATGTTAATGATTTATTTAGTGCACCCTGGGCAGTAGGTCAAGCTGTTCAGCGAAACTTCACACACCTCATTCTTTCCAATCCAACGTTTCACCCTCTTCCTTGATTGACAACTCCTATACAAGATCCAGAAGAGAGCGGAGTTAGATGGCAAAGAAGATGTTGGATGGTGGTCTGAACTGCTCAGCCACTCCTAGGTTGCACTGAGTAACTCATTAGCATATTTTAACTAAGAATAATTTCTGGCAAATGCAGAAATGGAATTGGACACTAAAGGTATATTTTTCTATTACGACCACGTCTATAAAGTAGCGTGTTTGGTTTGAACGGCCATTTTTGTGCTGCCATAGACTTTAATTGTCCTTTGATTTTGCTTTTTGTTGGCTTTTTTATGCATTTTTCTTACTACAATTCCCAACCCAAATGTTTTGTAATTCCAAAATATCCATAACAAGATGCCAATTAAAAAACTCAAGAATTAAACCTTTTTTAAAAAAGCCACTAAAAAATATTAAAAAAAGAGGCATTAATGGGAGTAATACCCACAAGTAATGTAAAATATAATCCACATTCACTATCTTAAACCTTTTGTAATTCTCAAATCAGATTTAAGAATACGATTCTGCAATAATTTTCACAAAATACAAACATTTACATGTTAGGTTTATTAACAATTGAAAGTTTCTTCTTGTAGAATTTTCTGGATTGTGGCAGCCATTTTTGGTTTAATCTTTGGTAGGGGTTTCCTGACCTTTACTATATCATTGTCTTCTCAATACCATTATCTTGGTCAACTCAGAAGTCTTTTTCTAAGATGAGTAAAGCCCTAGCAGCCTTTAGCCTCAGCGAAGCTTATCTTAGGGAATTAGGAATTAGCTTTTATAGAACAACAGCCGATGCTTGGTATTCTTCTATTCTGGAGTTTAAAGACCAACTAGGAATTAATGGAGGCTGAAAGACTATGTCGTTTTATGTGACTTCTGTACGATTAGGAGACATCCTAAGGATATGGTGCTTTCTCTATGTCTGACAAGGTATGTTTAACATTCCTATTATGTGATTGGAATATAATAGATGATAAGGCTTCTCTATCACAAGGAACATTCCTAGTATATGAATGGCTATCAACTGGAATGTCTTCAGAGGCAAAGGGCTGTCTTTTTGCTCTGTCTCTTACGATGTGTAACTCTGGAGCCTGTATATAAGTTTATATAAATGTTAATATATATCAATTGTGAATATTTTAAAGACCAAATTTTGTTTCATTGTGAATATTTACAATGTTGAAATATGTGACATTGCTTGTAACATCCGGTATTACCCTACAGTGTACAGTCTGTGACATTAAGGAAAATTGTATGCAGATGCTAGCAATAATAATTACATGAACATGTAATACCTAATATATGTACTGTATATATATATATATACTGTAGTGTATATGTATATAATAACTATGTAAATAGAAAGAAATAAGAAATTACAATGAATCAAGCTGAAAACTTGTGTATATTGCACCATTCAATTAACCTTTCACGCACACAGAGTACATTGTGCTTGCCTGGTTTATATTTCTAAGCCTCAGAATTTGTCTTTTTAAGATTTTCAATAGATCAAGCAAAAAAAAAAACAACCACATAGCGATGAACATTGTAAAAAAAGTAATTAAGTTTTGTTGCATGTGAACAAATAACCAGAAAGTTAAAAAAGAAAATACAAATATATTATACTGAAGGAACAGATTGCCTCTAAAGAAAATAACTTTTTGTATGCCTGGCCAGGACCACACTGCATGAGCAAGAATGGAGAGACTGTATGGCAGCAGCTTTCATCCTAGTGGACCTGAGCCAATCATCTATTACATGGACAGCCATTCTTGCTTCGACTACAATAAAATGTCTGACTGATTGCAGACAAAATCAGCTGTTTTCTAGGGTTATTGGGAGCTGAGTGACTTCTTTCTGAAAGTGGTTGTATCTGTCTCTGACACATATTACCAATCACAGCCCCAATGGCTATATACCTGACCCATTATCATAGGTGGTGCAATTATCAGAGTGATGTAAGAAATGTGGCGGGCTTAGTTGTCTTATATCTGTGAAATGAAATGAAGCAGCATATACTAGTAAAGTCTACCTTGTGACCCGATGTGATGTTACATATAGCAATGCAGTAATATACTTCTAATATTGGATTGGCTTTGAGCACAAGCAATTTTTAGATACTTATTGTAGCCCCAAAATTAAAGCGGTATTTTCAAGTTTAGAAGTTATCCCCTAACCAATGTATAGAGGATAACTTCCCAACTGCTTGGACCCCCACTAATCCCAATAACTGAGGCTCTGAAGAGCCCCATGTAAATGGAGCGGTGGTTGATTATGCACATTGCCGCTCCATCCATTTTTATGGGCGTACCGAAGACCAGCCAAGCACTGTGGTTGACTGTCTCCGGGGTTCCCATTAAAAATGATTGTGCATGATTGACCACTGCTCCATTCACAAGGGGCTCTTCAGAGCTCTGGATTTCGGAGTCGGTGAAGGGAAGGCCCCAGTAATCAGACCTTCAGTGATCAAGACATTGTCCTTTATCCCACAGATAATTCCAAACATTAAAATACCCCTTTCATTTAGCAGAATACAGGCCGCCATTTATATCAGGAAACCTAGGCAAAATAACGTGAAAGTGTCTACTGTTTTAGTGGATTTCATCAATCTCAGCTATAAGGTAAATTATCTGGTTAAGATTTCTGTTAAAAGTAAAATCCAATATGGCATACAGAGTCTTAATTCAGGCAAAGTTCATATGTGGGTGTTGTTCTGTTAAAATAG
The DNA here is from genome assembly GCA_033576555.1 of Oophaga sylvatica. Lineage (NCBI taxonomy): Eukaryota > Metazoa > Chordata > Amphibia > Anura > Dendrobatidae > Oophaga > Oophaga sylvatica. The sequence continues at coordinate 374,077,499 of JARQOD010000004.1, read as the reverse complement.
TCTTTCTTGTTGGACTTGTTATTTTCTCTCTGTCATAACTGTCTGCAGATAAACCTTGATTGACAGTAAAAAGAGAAGAAACTTTCTGCAGAGAATTTCCAGACATTTAAGCACCAGTAATATAAGACACATTAGCTGCTCTTTACAGCTTGTCAGTCATATATCCGTATATGGGCGGAAAGTTCAAAAGGTAACATCATTTATAGATATTTCTGCCTTATCGGCAAAACGCGACCCTCACTTTCGAGCATTACTATAAAAAACAAATCAAATGATCTCACTTCTTATATTGAAACACTATTTAATGATATTAATGACCAGACCCATTGTATGTTCAGGGTTGTGAATGTACAGTCAGGGCCAGAAATATTTGGACAGTGACACAATTTTCGCGAGTTGGGCTCTGCATGCCACCACATTGGATTTGAAATGAAACCTCTACAACAGAATTCAAGTGCAGATTGTAACGTTTAATTTGAAGGGTTGAACAAAAATATGTGTTAGAAAATGTAGGAATTGTACACATTTCTTTACAAACACTCCACATTTTAGGAGGTCAAAAGTAATTGGACAAATAAACATAACCCAAACAAAATATTTTTATTTTCAAAATTTTGTGGCGAATCCTTTGGAGGCAATCACTGCCTTAAGTCTGGAACCCATGGACATCACCAAACGCTGGGTTTCCTCCTTCTTAATGCTTTGCCAGGCCTTTACAGCCGCAGCCTTCAGGTCTTGCTTGTTTGTGGGTCTTTCCCTCTTAAGTCTGGATTTGAGCAAGTGAAATGCATGCTCAATTGGGTTAAGATCTGGTGATTGACTTGGCCATTGAAGAATGTTCCACTCTTTTGCACTCATGAACTCCTGTGTAGCTTTGGCTGTATGCTTGGGGTCATTATCCATCTGTACTATGAAGCGCCGTCCAGTCAAGTTTGCAGCATTTGGCTGAATCTGGGCTGAAAGTATATCCCGGTACACTTCAGAATTCATCCGGCTACTCTTGTCTGCTGTTATGTCATCAATAAACACAAGTGACCCAGTGCCATTGAAAGCCATGCATGGCCATGCCATCACGTTGCCTCCACCATGTTTTACAGAGGATGTGGTGTGCCTTGGATCATGTGCCGTTCCCTTTCTTCTCCAAACTTTTGGCTTCCCATCATTCTGGTACAGGTTGATCTTTGTCTCATCTGTCCATAGAATACTTTTCCAGAACTGAGCTGGCTTCTGGAGGTGTTTTTCAGCAAATTTAACTCTGGCCTGTCTATTTTTGGAATTGATGAATGGTTTGCATCTAGATGTGAACCCTTTGTATTTACTTTCATGGAGTCTTCTCTTTACTGTTGACTTAGAGACAGATACACCTATTTCACTGAGAGTGTTCTGGACTTCAGTTGATGTTGTGAACGGGTTCTTCTTTACCAAAGAAAGTATGCGGCGATCATCCACCACTGTTGTCTTCCGTGGGCTCCCAGGTCTTTTTGGATTGATGAGTTCACCAGTGCTTTCTTTCTTTCTCAGGATGTACCAAATTGTAGATTTTGCCACTTCTAATGTTGTAGCAATTTCTTGGATGGGTTTTTTTCTGTTCTTGCAGCTTAAGGATGGCTTGTTTCACCTGCATGGAGAGCTCCTGTGACCACATGTTTCCTTCACAGCAAAACCTTCCAAATGCAAACACCACACCTCAAATCAACTCCGGCCCTTTCATCTGCTTAATTGAGAATGACATAACAAAGGGATTGCCCACACCTGTCCATGAAATAGCCTTGGAGTCATTTGTCCAATTACTTTTGGTCCCTTTAAAAACAGGGTGGCACATGTTAAGGAGCTGAAACTCCTAAACCCTTCATCCAATTTTAATGTGGATACCCTCAAATGAAAGCTGAAAGTCTGAACTTCAACTGCATCTGATTTGTTTTGTTTCAAATTCATTGTGGTAATGTCTAGAACCAAAATTAGATAAATGTTGTCTCTGTCCAAATATTTATGGACCTAACTGTAGTAGTCGTTGGGCTGGTTATGCCCCTCATAGCTGTGTCTATAATTCTATATATGATGCAGTAAGGTTTTGGCCACGCAGGTAACTTAGAGATCAAAAAGGGAGTCTTGGTTTTCAGGCCACGTCTTCTAGCTCATTACATGCCATAATTTACATTAAGGTTGAGCGGTCCCTATAGTGCATAAGATTCCGTAGCATGTTCTGCACCATGATTACACATAATTGAACATTTGAGGTATTGCCTTTGCAGTATTTTGCTGTATCCAATTTGATTTGTAGCAGCCACTGAAAAGACTGAAAATAATATTCCTGGACATGGTATGAAAACTCTTTAGCCTATAATGAAAGATGAAAGCGTAGAATGCTTTACGTTGTAAACTAAAGTGAGTCTGTGTCACAGATGAAGAAGATTAAATGAGAATGAAATTTTGGAAAATGGTAAACTTGAGAATAGGAAGAAGTGGAAAGATAAGAAATGGTATGTGATTGTAGGAGAATGAGAGCTTGCTTATGCAGGTGGGAAGGAAAAGCACTTTTGTGACTGCTGAAGCTGATGGGCATAGCAGATTCTGTGGGACTGTCCCGATTTGAGGTAGCTGTCTTGCTGTCCCATCAGGTCAGGGCTTTGTCCAGGACTTCCAACACTCATCGTAGCTTCTCCTCCTGGAAGGCGGGATCGGCATCTCTCTGCACACACTTACATTAATTAAATTAAATAATTCAGTTATTTTCTTATGATCTGATCTAAAAAAGATAGGAGAATTTTGTAAACTCGAAGCTGCACTGCAGGCTACGAGCCCACAAGCAGATTGTACTGACACATAGGTACATCTGTGCATAGCAATGTATTCTATGTCCCTGTATTCTAGAGGTGAAGTAAAAAACAGATTTGTTTGTTCATATAAAACTACTAAAAAACAATTCCAAAAATGAAATTTTTTCTTTGTGAGAACGGGGTTTCTCCAGGAGTTGAACCCACAAGCTATATCATTGTAGGCAGCTCTGAGCCACAGTCTACACAGACAGCTATTAAAGGATTTTCTATATGTGAACCTGGATTGCAATCACCAAACCCACAGACAGATTATACTGATACATAGAGATATATCTGTACATAGCAGTGTAATTTTATGTCCCTGTATTGTAGACGGAAAATGAAAGAAAATTTAGTTCTTCCTATAAAATTACTAAAAGTTAATGAAAATCAAATTTTATTGCACTTAAAAAATAAATAGATAGACATCACAAATCAGCAAATAACTTGGACATGTTTGGTGTCCCTGTAATCGTAACGAACCACACATCACAGCGATCAGACTGGTGATCAGTAAATGGCATACAAAAATGTTGTGATTGATTTTTTTGTGGGACAGTCCTAGATTTGTATCTCTGCCCTGCAGTCTTGGGTGTCTGCTGAATGTCCCTCACTGTCACCTCCCCCCTCTGACATCTCCTTCTGCCAGGGTAGCAATAAATGGTAAATGTGTGTGACTTGGGGTGTGACTAAGGGCATGGTCAAAACTTGCCAAGCACCCGGCATCATTTTTCTCTCTTTCTGTTCTTCCAAAGATGGGAGATATGAAGGTGGGCTGTTGTGACTGCCGAAGAAAGGTGCTCTTTGAATACTTGGGAGAAAGGGTGCACAACTCTTGTTAGTGTAGGCACAGAGGGGAGGAAGTCATGATTATTACATGTTGAGTATTTGATCAGTATTTTACATCAGTATTTATAAGCCAAAACAAGGAATGGGTGAAAATTGCAGAAGTGGTGACGTTTCCATTATACTTTTCCTCTGATTGTTCCACTCCAGGTTTTTGCTTACAAATACTGATGTAAAATACTAACCAAATATTGAATGTGTGAACGTTGCCTAAGGGGAACACTCCTGTGACTTTTGAACAGTGCCAGGCCAGCAGTGTTGTCTACTGTGAGCAATGTGTTTCACAAATCTGTTTTATTTTACATATTTGCAAGTCAGTATTTTGCAGAAGCAATTGTAAATCAAAATCAGAAGTTATAACTGAAATATTCATGCATGATCTGTGTTTTGGAGCCACTCCTGATTTTGGCATACTAATTCTAATGAAATACTTACCAAAATGATTGACATATGAATGGGGCCTTGTGCAAATTTTTTAAGCCACTGTTCCATGTAAAAACTGAAAGGTTTTTTTTAAATTTATTTTGCAGTAAAAAAATAAGTGATTGTGCTACAAATGCATGAAAAATTATGCATTTCAAGTGCCCAAAGTTTTAGAAATGTGACCAGTACTAAGGACAACAATAAGATTTTTTAGGATGGATTTATAAATTATTATTGAATCCAATGGAGACTGTATGAACACTTTTTTTTAGAAAGTTCTCCATATGGCCTTGCAAGTGTTATGAATGGCTTTGAATTGTATATTTACTGTCTTGGTTGATATTGGGTCTCTACTGATGGACTATCTTCTTTGGAGGAAATTGAGCTACATCTGACTGTACCTGAAATAAAGATGCACTACGGTTTCATTACTTGTTAATAAAGATGAGCTGATCGATTCATGGGACTCCAGTCCATTGGCCATGCCTGTAGTCTCTTGCTCCTGCATAGGAGGCCTGTGAATCTCTTACCTTCTGTGTGTCATAATGCAATAATGTCACACCAGACTTGCTAATCAAAAGTGCATCGGGAATCTCGGAAGGTAAGAGATTTGCAAGCTTCCTGCCCGGCAGCCAGAGACCACAGACCCATGAAGTGATCTTCCCAACTCTGGTTATGACCTAATGTAATGTGAATTACACATGCATTTATCTGTATTTTAAATATTATATATGGACTTCAATTAGTCTTTTATTTGTTGTGTTTTTAAACTGTGTGTGTAGTATTATAATCTCATGTGAATTCTAGCTCAGATGTCTGATTTTCATGCACATGTTCTATAAGCGTTTTTCATAGACAGAGAACGTACCCATTATAGTCTATGAGCGTGGTTCATCTATTTATATGGTGTGAGCGACCAAACAAAAACCCAGCCACTTATTTGTCCTTCACTTAAAATATAAGATTTAAATTAACAGAAATCTCTGAGCAGGGCCTAAGGGGGTTTACTGGGCTTTTGTTGTGGAAATCTATGCTTACATTAGAACACACCCAATGTGATTTTCTCACATGTATCAATGGCATATCAAAAGATCATTTTAACTGGATCTCCTAATCATGAAACCACAGGGGGTCAAAGACCAGATTGAAGAGAATTCTGTTTACTATTAACTTACTTATCCTATCTATTGTGGTGCCCTATGACATCCATGGATTCTCTGGGATATCTTTTTTAATCTGTCCCTCTTATTATTGAAGAATAGGAAGACTTTACTATTTAATATATTTTACAAATCACCATGTTCTAGTACCCACTGAATTGCGTTGGACTTGCGTGTCTTATATTACTGGTGCTTAAATGTCTGGAAATTCTCTGCAGAAAGTTTCTTCTCTTTTTACTGTCAATCAAGGTTTATCTGCAGACAGTTATGACAGAGAGAAAATAACAAGTCCAACAATTACTTTACTGCATGAAAACACTGCAATGACCTTCAAACCCATACATGGACCACCTCTCTACCAACCTCTGCAATATACCAGACACTGACATACAGTACAGACAAAAAGTTTGGACACGCCTTCTCATTTAAAGATTTTTCTGTATTTTCATGACTATGAAAATTGTACATTCACACTGAAGGCATCAAAACTATGAATTAACACATGTGGAATTATATACTTAACAAAAAAGTGTGAAACAACTGAAATTATGTCTTATATTCTAGGTTCTTCAAAGTAGCCACCTTTTGCTTTGAATACTGCTTTGCACACTCTTGGCATTCTCTTGATGAGCTTCAAGAGGCAGTCACCGGAATTGGTCTTCCAACAATCTTGAAGGAATTCCCAGAGATGCTTAGCACTTGTTGGCCATTTTGCCTTCACTCTGCGGTCCAGCTCACCCCAAACCATCTCGATTGGGTTCAGGTCTGGTGACTGTGGAGGCCAGGTCATCTGGCATAGCACCCCATCACGCTCCTTCTTGGTCAAATAGCCCCCACACAGCCTGGAGGTGTGTTTGAGGTCATTGTCCTGTTGAAAAATAAATGATGGTCCAATTAAACGCAAACCGGATGGAATAGCATGCCGCTGCAAGATGCTGTGGTAGCCATGCTGGTTCACTGTGCCTTCAATTTTGAATAAATCCCCAACAGTGTCACCAGCAAAGCACCCCCACACCATCACACCACCTCCTCCATGCTTCACGGTGGGAACCAGGCATGTAGAGTCCATCCGTTCACCTTTTCTACGTCGCACAAAGACACGGTGGTTGGAACCAAAGATCTCAAATTTGGACTCATCAGACCAAAGCAAAGATTTCCACTGGTCTAATATCCATTCCTTGTGTTCTTTATCCCAAACATGTCTCTTCTGCTTGTTGCCTGTCCTTAGCAGTGGTTTCCTAGCAGCTATTTTACCATGAAGGCCTGCTGCACAAAGTCTCCTCTTAACAGTTGTTGTAGAGATGTGTCTGCTGCTAGAACTCTGTGTGGCATTGACCTGGTCTGTAATCTGAGCTGCTGTAAACCTGCGATTTCTGAGGCTGGTGACGCGGAGAAACTTATCCTCAGAAGCAGAGGTGACTCTTGGTCTTCCTTTCCTGGGGTGGTCCTCATGTGAGCCAGTTTCTTTGTAGAGCTTGATGGTTTTTGCAACTGCACTTGGGGACACTTTCAAAGTTTTTCCAATTTTTCGGACTGACTGACCTCCATTTCTTAAAGTAATGATGGCCACTCGTTGTTCTTTACTTAGCTGCTTTTTTCTTGCCATAATACAAATTCTAACAGTCTATTCAGTAGGACTATCAGCTGTGTATCCACCAGACCTTTGCACAACACAAGTGATGGTCCCAACCCCATTTATAAGGCCAGAAATCCCACTTATTAAACCTGACAGGGCACACCTGTGAAGTGAAAACCATTCCCGGTGACTACCTCTTGAAGCTCATCAAGAGATTGCCAAGAGTGTGCAAAGCAGTATTCAAAGCAAAAGGTGACTACTTTGAAGAACCTAGAATATAAGACATAATTTCAGTTGTTACACACTTTTTTGTTAAGTATATAATTCTACATGTGTTAATTCATAGTTTTGATGCCTTCAGTGTGAATTTACAATTTTCATAGTCATGAAAATACAGAAAAATCTTTAAATGAGAAGGTGTGTCCAAACTTTTGGTCTGTACTGTATATTGCACATTTTAGAGGGGTATTCATCATTATTAGTGTTTTATCCATCAATCTGCATCCATTGCCTCTGGAGTAATATGTGTTAATTTTGTTAAGAGGTACTGTACATGTGTGGCACCAGTGTCTATAGCGCCACAAAATGCCTGCTTGTGTAATATAATTTATCTGTATTGCCAGCTATGGTGAGGGCTAAGCTCTCTGCTGTCATAATTGCATCCACACATTGTTACCCGATCCCTTACTGGCAGATTGTTCACCTTTGACTGAACCAGGAAGTGTGCACGATCCCTCGGAGAGGGGGAGGGGTTGAGAAGTTGTAGTTTTTTGAGGAAGAAGTAGCATGATGGAGGTCCTGCATGTAGAGAAAAGCAGTGTGCTCTCTGCAAGGACAACTGCATAAGGGAGGGTACCAGTCCCTGGAGCACAGAGACTGGCAGAGTCTGTGCTAAAGGCCGGGGTCAGACATGCGAGAAACTCGCCCTAGTCTTGCTTGTCAATACCCGGCAGTGCCTCCGACACTCGGGATTGGAGCATGTGGCTGCATAGAAATACATGCAGCCGCATGCTCCTGTCCAAGTGCCGGCGGAAGGGCCGGGTTTTGACATGCGATATTCGTGCGAGTTTCTCGCATGTCTGACCCCGGCCAAACTGTGAGTCTGCTTAGTCTTGATTAGTGTTGAGCATTCCGATACCGCAAGTATCGGGTATCGGCCGATATTCGCTGTATCGGAATTCCGATACTTAGTTCCGATATTTTTCATATATCGTATACCGGAATCGGAAGTTCCCATAATTCTTTGAGAGGCACTGTGATTTTAGTCAGCCAATGAGGAATCCTACGAAGTGTGGGCATATCCTGTAATGCTGCGTTCATCTTAACTAATGGCATGGCTGTGATTGGATGCTGAAATGATGTCAGAATGCACTATAAAAGGCGCCGCCGCCATTTTAGCGTCACTGTGCTGTGAACTCAGTTAGGGACAGAACGCTGCTCTGCTGACTCTGAGGGACAGTTAGAGATTGCGATTTTGTGTACTGTGCTTTAGGCAGGCTAGTTTACCAACCGCTGTGTAAAGCTTCCTTTTGCCTTGCAGTGTTGTTTTAACAGCTCTGTGCAAGGTGTGTGTGTGAGAGTGCAGGTGACGCTGCAGTTTGCTCTGCATCCACCGCTGTTTGTAGGCATCTGCACGTGTCACTCACTGACTCTTTTTTTTATTTTATTTTGTGGAATTGGTGCAGCTCCATTCAGTTGAAATTAACAGTGATCTATTAGTGTGACGCGCTTCCATCCGTATACAATACATTGGTTGCAAACACTATAGAAGTACAGAAAGGAGCCTTTCACAGCTAGTGAACAGTTGTGTGCAGTGTTCACTGTAGTCTGTGAGGTTTTCATTTTTTGAGTGCAGATCACGCTCCAGTAAGTTCTTCAACCACTGCTGGTTGTAGTCTGCTGAGCGTGTGTCACTGCCTCCTCCTTGACATTTTTCTCTAATTGGTGCTGCTCCATTCTATTTTAAAAAAATCTAATCTATTAGTGTGACGCGCTTCCATCCGTATACAATACATTGGTTGCAAACACTATAGAAGTACACAAAGGGGCCTTTTACAGCTAGTGAACAGTTGTGTGCAGTGTTCACTGTAGTCTGTGAGGTTTTCATTTTTGAGTGCAGATCACGCTCCAGTTAGTTCTTCAACCACTGCTGGTTGTAGTCTGCTGAGCGTGTGTCACTGCCTCCTCCTTGACATTTTTCTCTAATTGGTGCTGCTCCATTCTATTTTAAAAAAATCTAATCTATTAGTGTGACGCGCTTCCATCCGTATACAATACATTGGTTGCAAACACTATAGAAGTACACAAAGGGGCCTTTTACAGCTAGTGAACAGTTGTCTGCAGTGTTCACTGTAGTCCGTGAGCTTTTCATTTTTTGAGTGCAGATTACGCTCCAGTTAGTTCTTCAACCACTGCTGGTTGTAGTCTGCTAAGCGTGTGTCACTGCCTCATCCTTGAGATTTTTCTCTAATTGGTGCTGCTCCATTCTATTTTAAAAAATCTAATCTATTAGTGTGACGCGCTTCCATCCGTATACAATACATTGGTTGCAAACACTATAGAAGTACACAAAGGGGCCTTTCACAGCTACTGAACAGTTGTCTTCAGTGTTCACAGTAGTCTGTGAGCTTTTCATTTTTTGAGTGCAGATTACGCTCCAGTTAGTTCTTCAACCACTGCTGGTTGTAGTCTGCTGAGCGTGTGTCACTGCCTCATCCTTGACATTTTTCTCTAATTGGTGCTGCTCCATTCTATTTAAAAAAAATCTAATCTATTAGTGTGACGCGCTTCCATCCGTATACAATACATTGGTTGCAAACACTATAGAAGTACACAAAGGGGCCTTTCACAGCTACTGAACAGTTGTCTGCAGTGTTGACTGTAGTCTGTGAGCTTTTCATTTTTTGAGTGCAGATTACGCTCCAGTTAGTTCTTCAACCACTGCTGGTTGTAGTCTGCTGAGCGTGTGTCACTGCCTCCTCCTTGACATTTTTCTCTAATTGGTGCTGCTCCATTCTATTTTAAAAAATCTAATCTATTAGTGTGACGCGCTTCTATCTGTATACAATACATTGGTTGCAAACACTATAGAAGTACACAAAGGGGCCTTTCACAGCTACTGAACAGTTGTCTGCAGTGTTCACTGCAGTCTCTGAGGAATAACCACACTTAGGCCTTATAACTTTTCTGACTTTCTTTATCAATCTACCAAGATGAAGAAGGCAGGGAGTAAGGCACGTGGTCGTGGCCGTGGAGTTTCAGCAGGGAGAGGACGTGGGGATTCTGTGGCTGCTGCCGCACCCAGTGACACAGCATCCACCAGTTTTCCCCGTGAGCGTTCCTTTATGCGCACTTTTGTAGGAGGTCGGCGTACCCCCCTGCTGCGGGAAGAACAAATTCAAGCCGGTTGGGTTGGATGGTAGCCAATGCATCGACTTCAATTGCTTCCACCTCCTCTCAGGACCACAGCACTGTTGAACAACCATCTGTCTCTTCACCGCCTGCCAAATTGCCCAGGCAGTCAGAGAGCTCTGTAAAGGAGCCAGCTAAGTCTCTGCTTCTGTTCTCAGAATCTGTTGGCTTGCAAACAGGGGCCCAGCCAAGCAGCATTCTGGAATGTGAAGAAGAGGGAGTATGCAGTGATGCGCAACAGCTGTGTCTCTCTGAATCTGAAGAGGCGGGTGAGCCAGTGCCGATGGTCAGCACACCGCAGAACGCATCTGATGATGATGAGACTCAGGTGCCAGTTTCTGTTGAGCATGGTGCTGGCCAGACCACCCAACAGCAGCAGGTGTTGGAAGAGGGTAGTGGAGATGATGAGGTCCAAGACCCAACATGGCGTGAGGAACAGGAAGGTGGTGGGAGCAGCTCTGAGGAAGAGATTGCCCCAACGGTCCAAACAGTAGGGAGAGGTAGGCTGCAGACTCGGTTGCCTGTAGCCTCCAGTTTGGCACCCGTTCGTAGCAGTTCTCTTACAACAGCCAAAACGGGCGCTCCCAGGACTTGCACTGCGTGGTCCTTTTTTGACACACTTGCAGATGATATTTGCTATGTCAAATGCAAGCTGTGTAATCAAAAAGTAAAAAGAGGTAAAAGTGTCAGTAACCTTAATACCACAAATATGTGGAAACATGTGCGGACAAAGCACGTGGTTGAGTTACAAAGACACACTGGAGATGTAGGCCAACCTACAGCAGCACCTACATCTTCAGCTCGTGTTGGAGCCTCTTCCTCCAGCTCACACACAGCTGGTTCGGCTTCCTCACAGGATCGCCATGGAAGAACCTCTGTCACTGTTGTCCAGAGACCCAGTGTTATTCCACCCACAGCTGCAAGTTCCCTGTCATCCTCACACTCCCAGGCACACAAAACAGCCATCGGTAGCACAGGCATGGGATAAAAGAGGGCCATACTCGGCAAACCATCCACGAGCACAGGCTCTGAATGCTGGCATTGCAAAACTCCTGTCCCTTGAAATGCTGTCATTCAGGCTGATGGAGACTGACAGTTTCCGGAACTTAATGGCATTGGCAGTCCCACAATACAATGTGCCCAGCCGATTTTATTTCAGCAGGCAAGCCGTCCCTGGTCTGCAAAAGCATGTTGAGGGAAAAATTAAACATGCGCTACTAAACGCCGTCAGTAGCAAGGTCCACCTGACCACCGATGCGTGGACCAGTACCCATGGCCAGGGACGATACCTTTCCCTCACTGCCCATTGGGTCAATGTTGTGGAGCCGGATACAGATCTTGCGAGTGGCGCTGTACGTGTTCTGCCAACTCCAAGGATTGCAGGAATCCAGTCTGTCCACATTGACTTCTCCTCCTACTCCAGTTCCTCAGAATCATCGCTGCAGGAGCCGTCACGGTCTACCTCCACATGGACCTGTGAACGCTTACCTGTTGCGACCGATATGAGCACAGCCGTGGCCAAACGTCAACAGGCCGTCCTGAAATTAATTTCCATGGGGAATCGAAGCCACACAGCGCAGGAGGTCTGGAATGCCATCAAGCAGGAGAGCGACGTGTGGTTTTTGCCAGCAAATCTCCACCCAGGCTTGGTAGTGTGTGACAATGGCCGAAATCTGGTGGCAGCTCTGGGCCTTGGCAACCTCACTCACATACCATGTCTGGCACATGTGCTCAACTTGGTCGTGCAGAGTTTTTTGAGGGACTATCCGGATCTTGATGCACTGCTGCACAAGGTCCGCCTAGAGTGCGCTCACTTGCGACGTTCCAGCATGGCCAGATCGCGCATTGCAGCTCTGCAACGCAGATTTCGCCTTCCTGAACATCGCATAATATGTGACGTACCCACCAGGTGGAATTCCACGTTACATATGTTGGAGCGGTTGTGTGAGCAGCAGCCAGCAGTAATGGAGTATCAGTTGCATCAGGCGCAATCAACTCGCAATTTGCGCCGTTCACACTTCACCACTACTGAGTGGGCCTCTATGAAGGACATCTGCCACGTTTTGCGTGCGTTTGATGAGTCAACGCGGATGGCGAGTGCAGATGATACACTAGTCAGCCTGACTGTCCCCCTTATCTGCCTGCTTCAAAAAACACTGCATGCACTAAGGGATGAGGTTTTGGAAGAGGTGGAGGATGAGGAGTCACAAATTCCATCACCTTCTGGACAGTCAGCGCAACGTGGTTCCTCACAAAGAGCTGGGCAGGGCTCACTTTGTGAGGAGGATGAGGAGGAGTCAATGGAGGAGGAAGACATCGCTCCAGAGGGAGGTACACAACGCTCTAGTCAGTATGTAGAGCGAGGGTGGGGTGATGCAGAGCAGGCAGAGATGACGCCTCTTGCAGGGGACAGCGTTTCTTGGCCAGTTGGGAGTCTGCAGCACATGGTTGATTTCATGCTGCAGTGCCTGAGAAACGACCGCCGCATCGCCCACATTCTCACCACGTCTGATTATTGGGTGTACACCCTCCTAGACCCTCGCTACCGGGACAACTTACAAAGCCTCATCACACCGTTGAACCGGGAGCGTAAAATGCGGGAGTACCAAGACACACTGGTGCAATCCATAATGTTCTCCATTCCAGCCGAGAGCACTGCTGCTGCTACTGCTTTACAAAGCAGCTCTGTGCGTCGAGGCAGTGGAGACAGCTCTGCAACAAGAGGGAGCACAAGCAGCGCCTCTGCACAGGGCAAGACCAGTATGTTCCAAATGTGGCGAAGTTTTGTGGCAGCGCCACAAATGTCTACACCATCCGAGACGGCTCCAGTCAGCAGGAGGCAACGTTTCCGTAAGATGGTGACAGACTACATGTCTTTCCCTCTCAGTGTACTCCCAGATGGCTCTTCCCCATTCAAGTTTTGGGTCTCTAAGCTGGATACATGGCCAGAGCTTAGCCAGTATGTATTGGAGGTGCTGGCTTGCCCTGCTGCCAGTGTATTATCGGAGCACGTCTTTAGTGCTGCAGGTGGTGTACTAACAGACCGTCGCATGCGACTATCCTCCGATAATGTAGACCGGCTTACTTTTCTGAAAATGAACAAGGAATGGATCTCGCCTGAATTTGTCTGTCCGTTTTCAGATTAAATAACTGGTTCGCAACGTTATCCATGTCTCCTGTTATGTTCATCTTTCTACCACCTGAACTCTACTCCCTGGGCTACAACACTGCCAGTTGCTGCTCAGAAGTGTCGTGTCCACAGACCAATACACAAGCTATAGTGTTAGTGGGGTTCAGTAACGCCAGCTGTTCCCCTTGCTGTGTGTCCGGCAAGAAGTCTCCTGTTCCCTACACATGCACAGAAAAACCCATGTCGAACATGCTCCAAATAGGGAAGAGCCGTCACCCTGATTGTTATGCTTAAAACAGGAAATTGTGAAGTTTTCCAGGCCTAGAATGATAAATTTTTATAACAAATATGGACAAATAATAATTTGTCATCACAGCGCATATCTGCACATGTCTATTAGAAATGGTAACAAAAACTAAAACATAGTGTTCACTTTTTTAAATTAATGCATAAAAGTACATTTCATACTTATCAATTAATGCTTTTTAAGGAACTTTATCTGTACCTGTAAGATAATGCAGTCAATGGATGTACGAATCATAAACATCCTCATCATCATCATCACAAGTTATATTTATGACAGACGTTATAAAATATACATACTGATGCCAACTGTAACTTCACACACCATATATGAAATGGCCAGGATCTAAACCTGGTAATAATGTGCAATACTAAATTATTACATCTACAAAGTGCATCACGCATACTGACAATAGGTAGTTATACCTGCAAGTGCTGTTGAAACAACCACAACAGATATAAATTAATAATGGTATATAGGTATCACAGTGCATAGTTACTCATGGACAATGTCGATGTAATACTGTACCTCAATAAAGTCAGCGTCAACCATTATGCTTGTTAGTCTTGTAGATTGTTAAAGAGGGAACGTGCTTTTTTTGTTGGTCATAGGTGGAGTATTAGACAGTAAATGATTACTGCTGTCGTATTTTTGGCGTCCCTAGGGCAGAATAACGCTGCGTAAGGTCACATTTTATAGAGAGTCATCTAATAGACACACGCTACCCTACCCTACGCGTGACAGTAGGAAGGTAGTGTTGATGGATAAAGCCTTGCGCAACCAGACATGCTTTTACCCTCATCAACACTGTACAAGCAAAAAATGCATGATTGCAGTCGCAGACTTTATTGACGTACAGTATAACATCGCCATTACCCATCAGAGGCTGTCCACTGTCTGATACAGACATAGAATATACCTTTGCTATCCGTAGCCTTTGTTTCACCTTCACTTGCAGGCACACACTTAAATTGTGACAATGCATAATGTTTTTTTAAATGGTTATTTTTTATCGTACATTATTGCGTCATCACATTGATGAGTCCATGCTGGACATGTCATACATGCTGTACAAAGTAACGATTTTATTAACTTAAATAATTGAAATGTCTGTGACTGTCACATATAAATTGCAATGATGATGATGAGTGACTATTACAAAATCCATTGTCTTCACTATGTTATGGTTTAACATAGCGTTCCTTAAGCATTATTCATAAATACAAAAATGGACTTTTATTCTTAAATTTACAACACTATATTTTGTAAACTAATTTTTGGGTGGTGTGTTGTTCCATTTCTTGTTGCCATATGCATATATGCGTTTATATTTGCAGGGTCTTTATTTTTAGTCTTGAAATTAGGAAAGATGTGTATCTTCGTACCGTGTTAGCCAGTAGATAGAAAAATATTTAGACTTGAGAGTCCTCAGTGGTTGATACCTTTTAATGGATAACTGAAAAGATGGTAACAAATTGCAAGCTTTTGAGGCTACTCACGTCTCTTCATCAGGCAAAGACTAAAACAAAAAATGAAGAATCACATATTTCTATACACAACAGGACACAGGAATAGTGCAATAGGTAAGACAAGTGACGTGCAGCTGAACTGTCATTATGCCAGAGGGATGAACATAAATATTGGAACAGTTCCTAGATAAGGATAGAAAGTTTTATTGCCCTCTGATTGTGGTCTGGTTTTGTGTTTTCATGCCCCTGGAAGGGCAGAGACGCAGATTCCTTAATTGATATAGAATGACATGAATCCGTGTGATCTATTCATTCCAGCACTAAGAGTGTCAAAGGTCATGATGAGCTTATATTCCAAAACCTTTCTATCTTTCTCAGATTTGAAGTTAGATTTTAATACCAAAGTTTTTTGCCACAGGTAAATCCATTATTTTTTCTCTTATTGTGTGGCGATGATAATTCATCCTTGTTCTCAGTTTTTGGCCGGTCTCCCCACATACAGACCCCCATTTGGACATTTAGTACATATAATTAGGTACACCACATTAGATGTGATGCAGCTGAAAGTAGCTGGGATTTTGTAGTCATGATGGGAGTTGGGGATCTTTATCTTGTCCGTGGTCATTATAGATGCACAGCTTTTACATTTCTTCTTGTTGCAAGGAAAGGTTCCTGCAGCTGTTGGGGAGGACAGGGAGCTTCTGACAATGATGCTTCTTACATTTGGGGGCTGCCTAAAACACAGTAGTGGGGGGTCTGGAAATATGGATTGTAATATCGGGCATCTTTTTGTAGTAAAGGTTGTAGTTTCCGTGTAGCTCCCTTAGCACCTCCAGATTTGGATTGTAGGTGACAACTAGAGGCACCCGGTTATTTTCTTATTTACCTTTGTAATGTAGCAGGTGATTCCTTGATATTCTGTTGGCTCTTGAAATTTGGTTTTCAATTGTTCTTGGATGGTATCCCTGGTTCAAAAAAGTCTTTCTGAGGCGACCCCCACTACTGTGTTTTAGGCAGCCCCCAAATCGAAGAAGCATCATTGTCAGAAGCTCCCTGTCCTCCCCAACAGCTGCAGGAACCTTTCCTTGCAACTAGAAGAAATGTAAAACCTGTGCATCTATAATGACCACGGACAAGATAAAGATCCCCTACTCCCATCAGGACTACAAGATCAAAGGTACTTTCAGCTGCATCACATCTAATGTGGTGTACCTAATTATATGCACAAAATGTCCAACTGGGGGTCTGTATGTGGGGGAGACTGGCCAAAAACTGAGAACAAGGATGAATTATCATCGCCACACAATAAGAGAAAAAATAATGGATTTACCTGTGTCAAAACACTTTTGTATGCCCGGTCATAGCATGATGGATATGGAATTACTGGTATTAAAATATAACTTCAAATCTGAGAAAGATAGAAAGGTTTGGGAATATAATCTCATGATGACCTTTGACACTCTTAGTGCTGGAATGAATAGATCACTCGGATTCATGTCATTCTACATCAATTAAGGAATCTGCGTCTCTGACCTTCTAGGGGCATCAAAACAGAACACCAAACCCAAATCAGAGGGCAATAAAACTTTCTCTCCTTATCTATGAACTGTTCCAATATTTATGATCATCCCTCTGCCATAATGACAGTTCTGCTTCACGTCACTTGTCTTACCTATTGCACTATTCCTGTGTCCTGTTGTGTGTAGAAATATGTGATTCTTCATTTTTTGTTTTAGTCTTAGCCTGATGAAGAGACCTGAGTAGTCTCGAAAGCTTGGAATTTGTTAACATCTTTTCAGTTAGCCATTAAACGGTATCAACCACTGAGGACTCTCAAGTATAAATATTTTTCTATTCTTGGAATTGAAATTCATCATTTTATTGTCCTAGTAAAACTTAATTTATTCTTGTTTGAAGTACATACATTTGCAATGGCCACGTAACAAGGCAATAACTCAATATTTTATTTCAAAACTCTCCTTGACCCTGGGCTTCAACACCGCCAGTTGCTGCTCAGAAGTGTTAGATGCACAGATGAAAACAATCGCTGATGTGTTTGTGGGGTTCAGTAATGCCTGCTGTTCCCCTGCTGTGTGTCTGGCAAAAATTACTGCTTCTAACTACAAATTCAACTTCAAACATCTCATACTAGGCCTCTGCCTACACCCTCTTTGACCCTGGGCTTCAACACCGCCAGTTGCTGCTCAGAAGTGTTAGATGCACAGATGAAAACAATCGCTGATGTGTTTGTGGGGTTCAGTAACGCCTGCTGTTCCCCTGCTGTGTGTCTGGCAAAAATTACTGCTTCTAACTACAAATTCAACTTCAAACATCTCATACTAGGCCTCTGCCTACACCCTCCTTGACCCTGGGCTTCAACACCGCCAGTTGCTGCTCAGAAGTGTTAGATGCACAGATGAAAACAATCGCTGATGTGTTTGTGGGGTTCAGTAACGCCTGCTGTTCCCCTGCTGTGTGTCTGGCAAAAATTACTGCTTCTAACTACAAATTCAACTTCAAACATCTCATACTAGGCCTCTGCCTACACCCTCCTTGACCCTGGGCTTCAACACCGCCAGTTGCTGCTCAGAAGTGTTAGATGCACAGATGAAAACAATCGCTGATGTGTTTGTGGGGTTCAGTAACGCCTGCTGTTCCCCTGCTGTGTGTCTGGCAAAAATTACTGCTTCTAACTACAAATTCAACTTCAAACATCTCATACTAGGCCTCTGCCTACACCCTCCTTGATCCTGGGCTTCAACACCGCCAGTTGCTGCTCAGAAGTGTTAGATGCACAGATGAAAACAAACGCTGATGTGTTTGTGGGGTTCAGTAACGCCTGCTGTTCCCTGCTGTGTGTCCGGCAAAAATTACTGCTAGCTACCTACACATGGTGAAAAAAACATGACATGTCAAAGTGTCTAGTGCTACACATAGATATGAGGCTACACCCTGATTTCTAAGCTGTAAACAATTGAAACGTCAGCTTTAAAACCATAAAATGATTAGTCTTTGTCACAAATCTGTAACAAAATAATTGTGACATATTATTTCAGATATGCACATGTCGAAAACAAATGCTAACACAAAAGCCTAGTTATGCTATAGGATACTGATGGTCAACCTTGTCACTCCATAGCTTAGACAAATCCAACTCACATCATGACTCAAATGCTGCAATGTTGGAAGTGCATAATGTGGGTTGAACTTTGACAACAGCTGCAGTGCGAAGGTTAGACTTCAGTGTTCTTGGCTTTTAAATAAAAGCATACAAGTAAATATAATAATCCAATGTTGATTAAGGGACGTGATGTACACCTGTAATATTGTGCAAACAATGCATGTAGGAATAGTCCTCTTCAACATTACTTATATTTGTGTCATTTTAAAAAATACATATTTAATTAGAAAGTTAACAGCCCATATCATAAAGGTCCTTCATGTAAACATGATAATCGGTAACAAAAATCAGGCATTATCTTGTTAAAGTCAATAGTGCATAGTCACAATAGCAAAATATATACCTGTAAGTGGTGCTGAAAGAACGACAACTGATAGAATAGGTGAATGATATCTATTTATCAGACTGAATATGGACACCTGTACAATGTCGATATAATACTGTACCTTAACAAAACAGCTGTGTCACACCTCACACGCGTTTTTCTTGTAGCTTGTTATGTAATAGGGCACATGCGTGTATGTTTCATCATATGTGCATGTTTACTGAGTAAAGCAGTCATGACAACGCCTTTGTGTTGTCGGTACGCTTGCGATGATGAACGATGCGCACCGTGAATGTTAGTCTGCGTCATAAGACGCACAGACGCTCCAATACCCAACGCGTCACAGCAGGAAGCCAGTCTGTGCGTCCAAACAAAGGCGCAAGCATACATGCACGTACCCTTTTATAAAGCTATATAAAAAAAAGGATGTAGTAGTAACGCACACTTTATTGAGGTACAGTATTACATCGCCATTCACCATCTGTGGCTATGCAGTCTCATCTATATATACCTTATCTATCCGTTGTCATGCTTGCAAGTCCACAGTCAGGCATAAATAGCTGTTTTCACTATGCACTATGCACTTTTTAAAGGTTTTGTTTGTTAATATAAATGATTGGCACATATTATCAGTATTACATGATGGAAATTTTAGATATTTTTAAAAACTTTTTAGTGATATTATTCAGCAAATGTAAAGTTTTATGAATGTCACAGATAACTTGTAATGCTGATTATGTTTTTAAGTCAGCCATTCATTGTCTATACAATAAAAATGGTGTACATACTGTTACTTATCCATCATTAATGGATTCTGATATGTACTTGTATGCTTTTATTTAAAACCGTATAGCAGATTATTTAACCTATTTTTATTGTGGTTTGCATTGCTTTTCAACATGTTAATGTATGCGTTTATGTTTGTCAATTATTAATTTACATATATTTTTTAAAGTAAAATCATCATCTTATGGTACTAAAGGTTATATTTCTCTTGTTTGGAGTATAGACATTTTTAATTGACACGTAACAAGGAAAATACTTGATCTAGTATTTAAACATCCTCCTTGACCCTGGGCTCCAACACCGCCAGTTGTTGCTCGGAAGTGCTGTTAGCACGGTCAACACTTGCTCCTGTGTTACTGGGGTTCAGTAATGTCAGCTGTTCCCCTGCTGTGTGAACGGCAAAAAGTACTGCTGCCTCTACCTTGTTCTCTTCTCATCCCTGGGCTCCAACACCGCCAGTTGTTGCTCGGAAGTGCTGTTAGCACAGTCAACACTTGCTCCTGTGTTACTGGGGTTCAGTAATGTCAGCTGTTCCCCTGCTGTGTGAACGGCAAAAAGTCCTGCTGCCTCCACCCTGTTCTCTTCTCATCCCTGGGCTCCAGCACCGCCAGTTGTTGCTCGGAAGTGCTGTTAGCACAGTCAACACTTGCTCCTGTGTTACTGGGGTTCAGTAATGTCAGCTGTTCCCCTGCTGTGTGAACGGCAAAAAGTCCTGCTGCCTCCACCCTGTTCTCTTCTCATCCCTGGGCTACAACACCGCCAGTTGTTGCTCGGAAGTGCTGTTAGCACAGCCAACACTTGCTCCTGTGTTACTGGGGTTCAGTAATGTCAGCTGTTCCCTGCTGTGTGAACGGCAAAAAGTCCTGCTGCCTCCACCCTGTTCTCTTCTCATCCCTGGGCTACAACACCGCCAGTTGTTGCTCGGAAGTGCTGTTAGCACAGTCAACACTTGCTCCTGTGTTACTGGGGTTCAGTAATGTCAGCTGTTCCCCTGCTGTGTGAACGGCAAAAAGTCCTGCTGCCTCCACCCTGTTCTCTTCTCATCCCTGGGCTACAACACCGCCAGTTGTTGCTCGGAAGTGCTGTTAGCACAGTCAACACTTGCTCCTGTGTTACTGGGGTTCAGTAATGTCAGCTGTTCCCCTGCTGTGTGAACGGCAAAAAGTCCTGCTGCCTCCACCCTGTTCTCTTCTCATCCCTGGGCTCCAACACCGCCAGTTGTTGCTCGGAAGTGCTGTTAGCACAGTCAACACTTGCTCCTGTGTTACTGGGGTTCAGTAATGTCAGCTGTTCCCCTGCTGTGTGAACAGCAAAAAGTCCTGCTGCCCCCACCCTGTTCTCTTCTCATCCCTGGGCTCCAACACCGCCAGTTGTTGCTCGGAAGTGCTGTTAGCACAGTCAACACTTGCTCCTGTTTACTGGGGTTCAGTAATGTCAGCTGTTCCCCTGCTGTGTGAACGGCAAAAAGTCCTGCTGCCTCCACCCTGTTCTCTTCTCATCCCTGGGCTACAACACCGCCAGTTGTTGCTCGGAAGTGCTGTTAGCACAGTCAACACTTGCTCCTGTGTTACTGGGGTTCAGTAATGTCAGCTGTTCCCCTGCTGTGTGAACGGCAAAAAGTCCTGCTGCCTCCAACCGGTTCTCTTCTCATCCCTGGGCTCCAACACCGACAGTTGTTGCTCGGAAGTGTCATTGGCACGGGTACTCACTCCTGCCCAGACTGGTTACAGCACGCCATCTGTTTCCTGTCAGTGTAAACGTCACTTAGCCTCCAATAAGTTGTCCTGTCGTGTTGCGGTCGGGTTAGCCGACTCTATGGTGCCTGGAGTTTAGGTGCTTCCTATGTGTGCTGCGGGATATGCAAATAAAGGCTGTTTCCATTGTGACAATAGGACAATCACCCACTGTAGTACTGTGGGATTCGGTAACTGCGGCCGGCTCGCGGCCTGTCAACTTAAATTTCCATGGGTACCTTCTGCTACCCGTCCGGGTTCCAGTACCGTCAGCTGGTTCTCCGCAGTGCCTTTGGCCTAGGTGCCTCCATCTCTGTATCCGAGTTCCAGCAACGTCTGCTGGTCCTTGGTAGTGCTTTGGAGCACAGGTACCTCCTGCTTAGTAACCGTGTCCCAGTAACGTCAGCTGGTCCTCGGTTGTGCCATTGGCTCTTTTCCTTCTGCTGCCCCTCCGGGTTCCAGCACAGTCAGCTGGTCCTCGTTACTTGCATTGGCTCTTGTACCTTCTGCTACCCATCCGGGTTCCAGTACCGTCAGCTGGTTCTCCGCAGTGCCTTTGGCCTAGGTGCCTCCATCTCGGTATCCGAGTTCCAGTAACGTCTGCTGGTCCTTGGTAGTGCTTTGGAGCACAGGTACCTCCTGCTTAGTAACCATGTCCCAGTAACGTCAGCTGGTCCTCGGTTGTGCCATTGGCTCTTTTCCTTCTGCTGCCCCTCCGGGTTCCAGGACAGTCAGCTGGTCCTCGTTACTTGCATTGGCTCTTGTACCTTCTGCTACCCGTCCGGGTTCCAGTACCGTCAGCTGGTTCTCCGCAGTGCCTTTGGCCTAGGTGCCTCCATCTCGGTATCCGTGTTCCAGCAACGTCTGCTGGTCCTTGGTAGTGCTTTGGAGCACAGGTACCTCCTGCTTAGTAACCGTGTCCCAGTAACGTCAGCTGGTCCTCGGTTGTGCCATTGGCTCTTTTCCTTCTGCTGCCCCTCCGGGTTCCAGCACAGTCAGCTGGTCCTCGTTACTTGCATTGGCTCTTGTACCTTCTGCTACCCATCCGGGTTCCAGTACCGTCAGCTGGTTCTCCGCAGTGCCTTTGGCCTAGGTGCCTCCATCTCGGTATCCGTGTTCCAGCAACGTCTGCTGGTCCTTGGTAGTGCTTTGGAGCACAGGTACCTCCTGCTTAGTAACCGTGTCCCAGTAACGTCAGCTGGTCCTCGGTTGTGCCATTGGCTCTTTTCCTTCTGCTGCCCCTCCGGGTTCCAGCACAGTCAGCTGGTCCTCGTTACTTGCATTGGCTCTTGTACCTTCTGCTACCCGTCCGGGTTCCAGTACCGTCAGCTGGTTCCTCCGCAGTGCCTTTGGCCTAGGTGCCTCCATCTCGGTATCCGAGTTCCAGCAACGTCTGCTGGTCCTTGGTAGTTCTTTGGAGCACAGGTACCTCCTGCTTAGTAACCGTGTCCCAGTAACGTCAGCTGGTCCTCGGTTGTGCCATTGGCTCTTTTCCTTCTGCTGCCCCTCCGGGTTCCAGCACAGTCAGCTGGTCCTCGTTACTTGCATTGGCTCTTGTACCTTCTGCTACCCGTCCGGGTTCCAGTACCGTCAGCTGGTTCTCCGCAGTGCCTTTGGCCTAGGTGCCTCCATCTCGGTATCCGAGTTCCAGCAACGTCTGCTGGTCCTTGGTAGTGCTTTGGAGCACAGGTACCTCCTGCTTAGTAACCGTGTCCCAGTAACGTCAGCTGGTCCTCGGTTGTGCCATTGGCTCTTTTCCTTCTGCTGCCCCTCCGGGTTCCAGCACAGTCAGCTGGTCCTCGTTACTTGCATTGGCTCTTGTACCTTCTGCTACCCGTCCGGGTTCCAGTACCGTCAGCTGGTTCTCCGCAGTGCCTTTGGCCTAGGTGCCTCCATCTCGGTATCCGAGTTCCAGCAACGTCTGCTGGTCCTTGGTAGTGCTTTGGAGCACAGGTACCTCCTGCTTAGTAACCGTGTCCCAGTAACGTCAGCTGGTCCTCGGTTGTGCCATTGGCTCTTTTCCTTCTGCTGCCCCTCCGGGTTCCAGCACAGTCAGCTGGTCCTCGTTACTTGCATTGGCTCTTGTACCTTCTGCTACCCGTCCGGGTTCCAGTACCGTCAACTGGTTCTCCGCAGTGCCTTTGGCCTAGGTGCCTCCATCTCGGTATCCGAGTTCCAGCAACGTTTGCTGGTCCTTGGTAGTGCTTTGGAGCACAGGTACCTCCTGCTTAGTAACCGTGTCCCAGTAACGTCAGCTGGTCCTCGGTTGTGCCATTGGCTCTTTTCCTTCTGCTGCCCCTCCGGGTTCCAGCACAGTCAGCTGGTCCTCGTTACTTTCATTGTCTCTTGTACCATCTGATATCCGTCCGGGTTCCAGTAACGTCAGCTGGTTCTCAGAAGTTAGTCAGCCTTCTTGTACCTTCAGCTACATTTACAAATTGAAGATTTTTTAAATGTTTTTTTGGGTAATCACTCTGGATCTCCAACAATGAAGACGACGACCCTGATGACCACCCCGAAGAAGATGACGACCACAAGGACGACGAGCATCAAGCCAACCAGCCTGAACACCATCACAAAGAAGAAATAAAAGATTACCCAGAAGAACATCACCAACAGGACAAAGAAAGTTAAGACAAACTACAAGATACAGAAAAAGAGACAGAAGAACAATAAGCAGAAGATCAAAAAGCAGAAGAACATTAAGTATAAGACCAAAATGAAGAGCAAAATATATGCTCTAAATTATAAGCAGAAGAAGACTAAGCAGTGTATGGGGGTGAGTCTGTTCCTCCTCGTGGTGCCCCTGGAAAATGCCTGCTGCTGCAGGCTAAACTGAACACGGACAAATACTGTTGTAATTTAAATCTTTTGTGACAGCAAGAACGGAAGGATGAAAAATTCATACTTTGACAGATTACAAGTACAGGAATCTCTGTCACAAATAAGAATATGATGAAGAAGATGAAGTACAATATGAAGAAGAATAATAGTTTAATAAGAAGAATATGAGTAATGTTAACAAAAAGATGAATAGCAAGAAGTTTAAGAAGAAAATAAAGAAGGTGAAGATGAAGAATAATTTGATGAAAAAGATGATGCTGCTGAAGACTATGAAGGAGAAAGTGTGTCAAAAGTTAAAAAGGTGAAGAGCATGGAAGTTGTGAAATATACATATTTGCCAAAATAGAAAAAACGTTAACAACATTGTCAATTTCTTCGTCAATCCGAACATCTTTAAAAAAAAATATTTATGCTATTCCATTTGATTGGGTTAAACATCTATGCCTTTAATGTCTCCTCAACCTTCCCCAATACATTACTCTTTGTTGTTTTCCTTCATGTACAATTAACCAACAAGGCAAGAATGGGTTTTTTTTAATTCCGATATTTTGTTCCCATAGACTTACATTGGATTTCCGGTATCGGTATCGGGTATCGCCGATATTTTTTGGGTATCGGTGATACCATTCCGATTCCGATACTTTTGGATATCGGAAAGTATCGCTCAACTCTAGTCTTGATATAACTAGCAGAAGAGAGCTTTTGCCCAGGAGTTCAGCAACTGCATGGACACTCTTGTAAGAATAAGTAAGTGTTCTGACAGGATTCACAATGCCTGCTCTTTGGAAGGGATCACGGATGCAGTAAATGTTTACCTTGGACCCCTGGGGATCCAAAGACTCATTTACCAAGATTATAATTAGCAGCAGGAAGGCTATACAACCTCACAGCAGAGAAACTGAACTCTCACCATGCAGGTCTGATCAACAACCTGTATGTGAATTGTATGGAAGTTTTTGGAACTGTTTGCAGAACTGCAGTAAAACGTACAAACTGATCATTACCCTGTCTAATGCTGATTATTCTCTGCTGCACCATTCCTGCTCCAACTCCCCTGGGAGCCAGCCTAGTTGGGAAGGGGTTAATCATCTGGCACTGTCCATCACCACCTAACTCCCAGGGACCTCCATCAGTGCCCGGCCATACCAGTTTGGACATCCCAACTGAAGTTATTTTATTATTAACCCACACAATTGACAAAGACTGGTGCGTGCCCCCGGTCGGTCCATACCAGCACTCGGACCGCCATGTAACAGTAACGTGACTGCTGCGGCCCAGCCAGTGTGGTACACATGCCTTTTAGTGATTTTGGCACATCTTTCATCTGCTCATGGGCCAGAGTCAGACATGTACTCCAGTCATAGTTGGAAGTAAATTTCTCCTATAATTGACACCATTCTTGTGGCATAATGTGGCATTGTGTGGCGTAAACCCCTACTCAGTGGCGTAACTAGAATGCAAAATTTGGACCTGGGTCCCCACTTCCACATGTTGGTCAGATGCATGTACCCTTGTGAGTTCAAAATCCTATAAGGACATATGTGTTGTACTAAGATCTCTGCGCTGCAATGCATTTCAGCTGAGATATGCACCGGCGTCTGCGGGGCCCTCTCCAGCATGGGTCCAGTTGTGGTCGCAGCCTCTGTGACTGCGATCGTTAGGACTCTGACCCTACTCTTAAGTTCTACTCTTTTTCTTTTTTGAAGAGCTGTCATAAAAATGACAAAATTGTTTGACTTTCTTTTCTGTGCCAGTTATAAGGTGAAAAAGTCTTGATGAATCGGTCCCTTAGCCTTCAAAACCTGCTGATTCTGTGTCATATACAAGACATGGCTGCATAAGTTAAATGCAGCAAAAGAGAAAAAAAAAACCCTCTATGCAACGTATGGGTATGGGGTAAAATGTGTTAATGTGACTATTTTTTGATAATTTTGCTGAGAATTTTCAAACACAAGTGTATTCGGATTTATTTCATAAGCACTTAACAAATCTTCCTCATTCATTAATAATATAATAAAAATCACTTACAGTATATACCCATGTATAAGCCGAGATTTTCAGCCCATTTTTTAGGGCTGAAAGTCCCCTCTCGGCTTATACGCGGGTCATATACGGGGGTCGGCGGGGGAGGGGGAGCGGGGGTGTCGGATCATACTCACCCCTCCGCCGGCGCGGTCTCTGCAGCCCCCCTGCTTCGCCCACGATCTCCGGCTCCTTCCTGCAGCGATCACATGGCACCGCTCATTAAAGTCATGAATATGCACATATTCATGACTTTAATGAGCGGTAGCACGTGACCGCTGCAGGACTGAAGTGCTGCTGAGAGCGCCGGGAGAAGAGGAGAGGCTGCAGGGACGCGTGGCGGAGGGGTGAGTATAGCTATATTTACCTGTCCCCGTGCCACCGTTGCGCGCTGCTCCCTCGGTCCTGGCTGTGAATGTTCAGGCAGAGGGCGCGATGACGTCGTTAGTGCACGCCCCGCCCCCTGCCAGATCATTCACAGCCAGAGGAGTCAGACCGAGGGAGCAGCGCAAAGAGGACAGGTAAATATCTCAGGTGCCGGGGTCCTGAGCGAGCGGTGACACTGGCACCTGTCCCCATAGCGCGCCGCTGTCACCGCCTGCTCAGGACACCAGCACCTGGCCCCCAGCGACGAGAGGTGAGTATGTCATTTTTTTTTTTTGCAGCAGCAGCATATGAGGCCTGTGGAACATATGGGGGCATAATCTGGAGCATATGGGGCATAAGCTGTGGAACATATGGGGGCATAATCTGGAGCATATGGGGGCATAAGCTGTGGAACATATGGGGGCATAATATGGAGCATATGGGGGCATAATCTGTGGAACATATGGGGCATAATCTCGAGCATATGGGGGCATAATCTGTGGAACATATGGGGCATAATCTGGAGCATATTGGGCATAATCTGTGCAGCATATGGGGGCATAATCTGTGGAGCATCATATGGGGGCATAATCATTTTTCACCCTAGGCTTATACGCGAGTCAATAAGTTTTCCCAGTTTTTTGTGTCAAAATTAGGGGGGTCGGCTTATACACAGGTCGGCTTATACATGAGTATATACGGTAATTACAGTTCTTAATTTTTTTCTATGAGCTCCCTGTCAAACAGTGGACATAGTATGTTAGAGGTGATGATTCCTAAGTATGCAGGTGACAGAAATGTTACAGTATATAAAATAATGCTGCCACTCACCATATTATACACGTTACAGTGGCATATACAGTGGTGCTTGAATACGTTTGACATTTTTTTAACTTAGGAAAACAATCCAATATCACGTCTGAATGGCAAAAGCCCAAAATCCAGGCTTTTTCAAAGCTTTAAAAATCTATAAAAAAACCTATTAGAAATCTATAAAAAATTAACTACAGAAGATAAAAACTCAAAACTTCTTATTTTTAATTTTTTTTAATAATAATAATAATATTTATTTATATAGCGCCATCATATTCCGCAGCGCTTTACAGTTTAGCAGTTTCAGAACATAAGTCATAAGTAACAACGTTAACAATACAATAATTAAAGCAAAATAAGTCGCCCCTGCTCGTGACAGCTTACAATCTACAATGAGGTGGGGGAGATACAAAGTATAGGTGTGTATATACAATGGTGTATTTACAATGATGGTCCAGCCATCTTAAGGGAGTGAGGGATGGAGATAGTGAATGGGCTAGTCACACACACACTTACACAGAATACATAGAATGACTTTGATTAGTGAATGTGATAGGCCGCTCTGAACAAATGTGTTTTGAGGGAGCGCCTGAAACCATGCAAATTGTGGATAGTCCTAATTTCTTGGGTAGAGCATTCCAGAGGATTGGCGCAGCGCGGGAGAAGTCTTGTAGTCGGGAGTGGGAGGTACGGATTAGTGCAGAGGTTAGTCGAAAGTCGTTTGCAGAGCGCAGCAGTCGGTTAGGCCGATAGATAGAAATGAGGGAGGAGATGTAGGGGGGTGCTGCACTGTGGAGAGCTTTGTGGGTGAGAACCAGTACTTTGAATTGTATCCTATAATGAATGGGCAGCCAGTGTAAGGACTGGCGAAGAGCGGACGCGTCCGAGTACCGATTAGCCAGATGGATTACCCTGGCTGCTGCATTAAGGATGGACTGGAGAGGGGATAGTCGAGTAAGGGGGGGGCCAAGTAATAGAGCGTTGCAGTAGTCCAGGCGGGAGTAGATCAATGCTACAGTGAGGGTTTTTGTTGTTTCCAAAAAAGGGCGGATTCTAGAGATGTTCTTTAGGTGTAGGCGGCAAGAGCGGGCAAGAGATTGTATATGGGAGGTGAAGGAGAGATTGGTGTCAAACATAACACCCAGACAGCGAGCCTGCTGCCGGGGTGTTATTATGGTGCCGCCCACGGAGAGGGATATGTCAAATTTAGGGAGGTTAGTAGACGGCGGGAGCAGAAGAAGTTCAGTTTTGGAGAGGTTGAGTTTCAGATACAGAGCGGACATGATGTTGGAGACTGCGGACAGACAGTCGGTGGCGTTCTGTAGTACAGCGGGGGTGAGGTCGGGGGATGACGTGTATAGTTGTGTGTCATCAGCATAAAGATGGTACTGAAAGCAAAATCTGCTGATGCTCTTTCCAATTGTGGCTGTGTAGAGAGAGAAGAGAAGGGGCCAAGGACTGAGCCCTGGGGTACACCGACAGTGAGAGGAAGAGAAGATGACGTGGAGCCAGAGAACAAAACACTGAAGGAGCGGTCAGAAAGATAGGAGGAGAACCAGGAGAGAACAGTGTCCTTAATACCTAGTGAGTGGAGCCTAGACAGTAGGAGACGGTGGTCAACCGTGTCGATTCACCAAAGCAGAACTTTAAAAAAGCAGCAAAGAAAATAAATATTTTATAAGTTGTTAAGTATAAAAAATATTCAGATTTGGATCACTTGAAATGGATTAACCCAGATAGTGTTTTTGTACTTAGTGAAATCATTTGACACTGTCCCATATATACATCTAATATATACATCTACATTATGGCTTAGGAATAGGGTTGAGCATTCCGATACCGAAACCCGGTTCCGATACCTGAAATCCAATGTAAGTCCATGGGAACAAAATATCGGAATATTTTTACTTCCGATATTTTGTTCCCATAGACTTACATTGGATTTCAGGTATCGGAACCGGGTTTCGGTATCGGAATGCTCAACCCTACTTAGGAAGTAAGATTTGTAATTAGATCGATAACTGGCTCAAAGGGCGCAACATTAGAGTTGTGGTGAATGACTGATACTCGGAATAGTCTCTGGTTATAAGTGATGTAGCTCAAGGTTCAGTGGATTTGCTGCTATTCAACATATTTATCAATTATATAGAAGACGGGATTAATACTGTTGTTTATTTTTGCAGATGACACCAAGGTATAAGGTATAGTGCAGCCTGTGGAAGATGTTCCATGCTGAGTGTTTGGGCATCTACATGGCAAATAAGGTTCAATATAGATAAATGTAAAGTTATGCACTTGGGCTCTAATAACCTGTAAACATCATATGTTCTAGGGGGAGAAAATCTAGAAAATTCACTTGTAGAGAAGGATCTGGGTGTACTTGTAGATCACAGACTAAATAACACCATGAGTGTCTTCAAAGGCCAGCAGGACATTGACATGTATTAAAGAGGCCTGGATTTGTGGGACGAGGACATAATGCTACCACTTTACAACGCATTAGTGCATCCTCATTTGGGATATGCAGTTCAGTTCAGGTCACCAGTTCAAAGAAAGGACGCCCTGGAGTTAGAAAAACTACAAAGAAGAGCCACAAAACTGATAAGGGGCATGGAGGATTTTGGTTATAATGAAAGATTAAAATAATTCATTTATTTAGTCTTGAGAAAAGACAAAAAGGAGGAGATAATTAACATGTACAAGTACATTAATGGCCCATAGATAAAATATGGTCAAAAGCTGTTTCATATAAAACACCCTCAAAGTTCAAAGGGGCACTCACTCCACTTGCGGAAAGAAAGTATCAATTTTCATAAAATACCAGATTTCTTTACCATGAGAACTATTAAAAGGAATCTATCAGCAGGCTTCTGATACCCCATCTGAGAACAGCATAGCGCAAGCGACACTAATTCCAGCAATGTATCACTTACTAGGCTGATTGCTGTTGTTTTGATACAATCACTGTTTTATTTCTTGCAGATCTACCAGATCTCTGAATACTAACCTCTGTATAACCCGCCAAAACACCACTGATTGGCTGCTGTTTTGTATTCACTGATCATAGGCAGAAAGCTGACAATCAGTGACGAAAGCACAGAGCTCATGAATATGGAGGACTACGTAGCAGCAGGTTTACTGATTTTTTGGTGATAGAATAGAAAATTTATCAAAACTACAGCAACCTGACTAGTGTCTCTGACTCGCACCACATGTGTGGATACCAGGGCTATGGGGTACTCGGCACCGAGCCCATTGATTTCTATGGGAGATGTCACTGGCAGCGGGACTCGGTCCGTGGCCCTGGCGGTCATGCAATGGGGGATATTTACAGGGGATTTGTAGTTAGTTTGTGACGCCACCTGTGGTGTCTGATCAATTGGACCAGCGCTGCTATAAGGATCTTCACAGGGGATGTTATGGGGGCAGCCGGGTGGTAAGTCTCCCTCAGGTGAGACGGGTCCCTGGAAGTCTATGGTGATGCAGGGTGTAGGTAATAATTCAGTCACACACAATGCAGCTTCTTTTCATACCTTTACTTGTAGGTGTTTCAGGCAGGTCCCGGGGAGCTGGTCGGGGTGGAGAATGCACATTCGGGAAACCGCTGAGCAGGTTAGAGGCCTCCTTTACTTCATATGTATCTGAGTCCAAACTTGCATGAAGCGAAGTTAACTCTGCAATCTCCAGCTTACTCAATAGCTGCATCGCCCGGCCGACATTGTGGTGGAGCCTTCTATGTCTCTGATTTCCAGATGTTGAGAGAACTAAGTCCCTACTTTTGTAGCGTCCCACTCAAGGTCCTTGTTCTCCCTGACTCCGTTTACGTATCAGCGCTTAGGGCTACCTTCTGCGACCTGTAGTCCAGAAAGCCTCCGGTTATCTTGTTACTAGGCGTGAAGCGCTAGCAACGCTTCGGACCCCGGTGTCCGGTGAATTAGTGCAGGTAATCCGGTACCTGGTGCACTAGCATCTATCTTCTCCACTGTGCCCTTCGCCCTGCTCTCGCTCTTAACATAAGCACTTGTAGCTTTGATGGAAATGTCAGCTTTCTCCAGAGCTCACTGGACAGCTCTCAGTATCCTCCAAGTCCAGACTGGACTGACACTGAACTACACTGTACTAAGACAGGGAGCTATCTCAACGGGAATGACTCACTCCTGAGTCTCCCAAGGCTTGAATGAACTGATCTGTCCGAAGACAGGAAGCTTGAATCTCCGACTGAACACTGACTGCTACGTGTCACTACCTTTTATACCCCTAGTGGGTGTGTCTGAAAGTGTGAGTGACGTGAATGGATATCAAGCTTTTGCGGTTACCTTCCTGTGCATTCTCCTGGATTATGTGTGCCTGACATAGCTGGGCCACACATCTCTGTGTCTACATGTTGCTGCTATCAGATTAGGTGTCAAAAACCTGGTGACAGATTCCCTTTGATCTGTGGCATAGCCTATCTCAGGAGCTGATCATAGTGGAAACTGTTGATGGCTTCAATAAAAGTTTAGATTATTGTTTAGCAGAAAATAACATAAATAATTACCATATTTTTTGACTAAAAGACACACTTTTTAGCAAGAAAAAATCTTGCTAAAAGTTGCTGCTTATTATAGTCGTGAGTCGACTATAATAATTAATAATAATTAGATATTAGAAAAAACTTTTTGACAGTTAGGGTGATCAATGAGCGGAACAGGCTGACAAGAGAGGTGGGGAGCTCTCCTTCAATAGAAGTCTTCAAACAGAGGCTGGACAGACATCTGTCTGTGATGATTTAGATATAGGAAAGATGTGTATCTTCGTACCGTGTTAGCCAGTAGAATTTAAATCTGAGAGAGACAGAAAAGTTTGGGAATATAAACTCATGACGACCTTTGATACTCAGTGCTGGAATGAATGTATCGCATGGATTTATGTCTTTTACATCAATTAAGGAATTTGCTCCTAAGACCTTCTGGGGCAAAACAACACAATACCAGACCCCAATCAGAGGGCAATAAAACTTTCACACTCCTTATCTATGAACTGTACCAATATTTATGTTCATCTCTATCTCCCATAATGACAGTTCTGCTTCACGTCACTTGTCATACCTATTGCATTGTTTCTGTGTTGTGTATAAATATGTGATTCTTCAGATTTTGTTTTAGTCCTTGTCTGATGAAGAGACCTGAGTAGTCTCGAAAGCTTGCAATTTGTTACCATCTTTTCAGTTGGCCATTAAAAGGTATTAACCACTGAGGACTCTCAATTCTAAATATTTTGGGATGATTTAGTGAATCCTGCTTTGAGCAGGGGGTTGCACCAGATGGCCCAGGAGGTGCCTTCCAACTCTACCATTCTATGATTCTATGATTCACACAGTGGGAGAAGGGTGAGGTCAGCCAGACTAGGAGGAAAAGTCTAACTGAACCTCATGGTCTTGTCTGTTAGTTGTACATCCTATCCACTGTCTCACAATAAATTTCTCTCCTCTACCACCTGCCAGCCCCTTGAGCCCAGCTTTTCAATACTGTACAGAACATCTCTGTTCTAGCATGGGTACTGAGCAATGACAGCACACATGTCCGGCTGAAAGACACAGTTCATGATCCCCTCTCCCCTGGTAACCTTTCTAAAGTGATTTACTTTTAAGGGTGCAAATTGCCTCTTCAGAGAGGAAGAGAACTAGAACTCTATAGCAATAAAAAGTATATCGTTGCACAACTCTGATGGTGCACAAGTATGTTCCCAAGCCAATAGTGTAATAATAAAAAAACTTGGCACTCAACTTTAGATAGCAACTCCACTGGTTTATTTTGTGCCGTCAATATAACAGGACGTTTCGGTCCAAACGGACCTTCATCAACCTGACAGCAATATATACAAAAATAAGAAACAAAATAAAACAAAATAAGCACAAAACCCAAATGGGTGAAGAACAAGAGAAAAAACTAAAAAAACATATTGTGAGACTATATGATCAATCATGAATTCATGTGTGGAAAAAGGGGGGGAGGAGAAATGGGAAGGGGAAAAGAAACTCAAAACCTACCCAACTGCAGAGATTTTTTGAGAATAAAGACTATTTGTGGCTAAAACAATGAAAAATAAAAGTTGTGGAATGGGAGAAAAAACAAAAATGGTGACACAAAAGTAAAGGAGACAAAAAGAAGGCATAAGCGTATGATACCTGGGTAGAGGGAGGACGCATTTAGTGGTATACTCGCCCCAAGGTGAAAAAGCCATGAACCTGTGGTACCAGACAGTATGTAAATTAAAAAAGTATAAGGAAAATTCCTATATATACAAAGGTAGGGACATACCTGTATTTTTGTAAGGAAGAGGAAAAAGATGCCCATGAAACCTTATGATGGCTGAAAAGGATAGTAAAAATATAAACCTCCGATTATA
Source organism: Oophaga sylvatica (assembly GCA_033576555.1). NCBI lineage: Eukaryota > Metazoa > Chordata > Amphibia > Anura > Dendrobatidae > Oophaga > Oophaga sylvatica. The sequence continues at coordinate 374,043,907 of JARQOD010000004.1, read as the reverse complement.
CAGGGGTAAGAAATATAGAAAGCTATATTCATAAAGCCCCTTGGCTGAATGACTGTATGATAAATTATATATAAAAGATATATATGAAAACACTGGTGGCTGTGGAGGATGATGGTAAGTATAACAACTTTCTATTACAGGAGAGTAAGGAATATATGCAGCTATGTACTTAAGTATAACCTATGTGTGCATTGGTGGCAGTGGGAGACCTACGCTCCCTTTAAACAAAAACTAAGGAGACGCCTAAGATAAATAAAAGAAAGGGGTCTTACCATGGCGCTGTGATGTGTCACTCCCACACTGACGTGGCGTCCACCGCTAGTCAGATGTGGAGGACACGCTGAGGCGCGCTGAAATAAGGAAGGGGTGGGACTATGTGACGCACTGACCGGAAGTGCGTCAGCGGAAGTGATGTATACGCTTCACCACCATGTTTAGTAGAGTTCCACTGCTGTGTGAATGGAGAGGGGTGGAGAAATGGGAGGAATTTTTATTATTATAGAACTCTATAGCGCCACCTGTTGGAAACAGCGATCCTACAAGTCACTATCAACCCCTTAACCCCTTTCTGACATCAGACGTAATAATCAAGCCATGTGCCCTGGGTCTATTTGACCAGGGACGGATTAGTACATCATTTCGATCGCCCCCACACACAAGTGTGGTCCCCCATGCGGCGCTCCTGCAGTGGGTTCTGCATTGATATATGTGCAATGTTTATGATAGGGTTAAATCAGAAACACATGAGACCTGCATACAGTAAACAGGCCTGTAGAGACACTGTTCACACCACAAGAAGACTGAAAACACAAAAAAGCACAGTAAAACCAAAAATACTCTGTTGCAAAAAGAATATAATAGAACAGCAAACGGCAAGTGCCAAAAAAAGTGGAAAAGCAAGGGTATTTGCTTAATACATTTTTTGCAAAAAATGTATATTAAGCTGCTCTACCAAATCGTCAAGGTATACCCGTATCAGAGCAGTGTATGTGCAATGTTTATGATTTGTACTACTGTGATGTTATATCTGTGCTGTGTTTGACCAGTCTTAATGTTGTATTGTAATGTATTAATATCATGAGTACTGTTCTTGATTGTTTGAAACAGGGTCAGAAGGGGTTACCTTTGAGGGCTGAGCCAGCAGCCTCAAGGGAGCAGGAAGCTCTTGCTTCCTGGTCAGAGCCAGGCACCTTTTGCCCAGGGCAGAAGCTCAGCTGCGGCTGGGAGCCTTGCCTGGACCCCAGGAGGGGTAAAGACTGCTGCTTGAACCCCAGGAGGGTTAAAAACTGCTGCCTTAACCCCAGGAGGGGTAAAGACTGCTGCCCCAGACCTTTGCGCAGCACAACTGGCACTAGGACTTCAAGCATTCAGATTCCGGTACATAGACTATCTCCTCTTTCGGCCGCTATTGCTGTTGTGGGTACAGCCGTGGTCGTCACTAGGGACAAAATAGGAACCATCCGTCTCTTGATTATTTCCATAACTTTAGTATTAAAATACAAGTTGCCACTGTTGGGCCTTATACAGTGTGAAGCATGTTTCATCTGAAGGACATCATCCCATTTGGAGAACAGCTGCTGGACTGAGGTAACCCACTGTGACCAGGGCTGGGATCAGAACTGACATTTTATGTGCAAGGGACCGGGGTGTGGACTAATTCTGCTGTTCGTGGACTGTGCTGTTCTGCTACCCTCCCGTGCCACCTTGTTAGACTTGGCGTAGTCAGCAGGATCCGACCTCAGCAGCCTTGCAATCTAAAGACTGATGGACAGAATGTTTAAGATTTGTGATTTGTTGCCTGCCGTAAAAGAAATGGAGATGGCGGCTGACAGTGACTCTGAACCTGAGATTTGTGATTTGTTGCCCGCCGTGAAGGAATTGAAGATGGCGGCTGACAGTGATTGCAAGATGGTCCCGACCGCTACCAAGAAGATGGTGGCCGTTGGCGCAAAAACTGGAGATGGTGCCTTTAGTTGGCGTCATGCAGGAAATTTGGTGCCAGAAGAAAGCAGGCCACACCCCATTATGATTGATGTCTGGCAAAAATGGGTGCGGGCGAAGACAGAGGTCCCGCCCCTGCAGAGGAACCTAGAGAAATGGGTGGAGCCGTAGGAAGTGACCCCACCCACGAATGGGTGGAACCCAACAAAGACAGACTACTCTTGATGGACGAGACGCCATTACTGGACACGAAGGAAAGACGCAGCACATCTTTCCGTGGCGGGATTGGACACCAGGACTGAAGGCGATTCGTGGTCCGGGCAGAGACATGCCTGTGTATCGAGGCCTGGTGGTCAATGGAGAGCGAGGAATCTGCGGAACTGGAGGAGCCGGAACCGGAAGGAGCTCGGAGGACATTAGACGCTGCACTGAGGGAGATTGCTGCGGCTGCAGTCGCGGGCTTCCGCGTCCGTGCAGGAGGATTGTCACCGGACACAGTGGCAGTGAGTAGGAAGTTTCCATCTGAATGACCTACTGCTGCTTCTTCACCTCCTGTGGCCCCACTGTCCTCTCCAGTTGGGCCCTCGTCCCTGGTGTTGGTGGCACCTGTTTCCTCCCGGCCTGCACCTGCCTTGGAGGAGCCCTGGATGCCCGTTGCAGGCGAGGCTCAGTGGAACGAGAGTGTGATCCGGGAAAAGAAGTGGTGAGAGCGCCGCATTGGCAGAGAATTACAGTGGCCCGGCTGTAGCTGGCTGGATGACCAGCGGTGTGGTCCAGCACCTAGACCTGGCCAGAGGATATTGCTTGATCCAAGAGGCCTCGAATTGGGAGGATGATTGACCGAATGGTGAGCGGCCGATTGCCACAGCCGCAGTCCCTGCCGCTAAGCAGGAGAGAGCGGCACCTGGACCTGATGTGGTGGCTGCCAGTTAGTTGCCAGAGCCGGCAGCTCTGGGAGCAGTGGCACCACCACTGGAGAGTGTGCAGTGCAGAAGAAAGAGTGGGGACTCTTCCTCCAGCGGATCTTCGTCCCACACATATATAGTTGTGCAGGGTCCCATTACACCAACCAGCAGCCATGCATAGACTCATGCGGCCCCTTTAAAGACTGATGTTTAAGTGGTGCCGCTTGCACCTGTGATAAGTACCAGTGAATTTTCCATGTCCCGGAGAGGGCAGTAAGCCCTGCATGATGCCAAGGACTGAGGTGTCAGGAGTGTCCATTGTGGTCCCAATTGAAGGACTGTTCATTTATCTTCCCCCTCCTCCAAGTTATTTGCGCATGGTTGCACATCCCTTACTGGATCACGGGCCTGACAACCCTATGAGGGTTAACTGACTGTGTGTGGCTGCGGTAAAGACTATTTTCCCCAGGAACTTTGTCCCATGCTGTTAACTTTGACTAGCCCCCTGTTGAGCAAAGCACACTCCTTTACTGCAAGCCTGTGGTATGGTCAAAGGAGGGAGGGGGAGAGTGCCATCAGGAGAACCCGACCAATGAGCCGGGTTAGAAACTGTGAAAAAAAGTTGGCCATCGGGCCAGTTTGACTATTTTACCGGTCCCAGGAGCAAGGGGACCAGGGTCAGCCAGACCAGCTCCATGACAGACTGAGACTCTTGGTACTGTTCTTATTGTTTTTTTTATATATATATGTGCTGTTTTAACCCTGAGGAGGTCATCATGGTCGGGGACGACCATATATCAGGAGGGAATGGTGTAAAGAGGTGGCAAAGACCCTCAGCTGCTCCCTCCAACTCTGCATGTGTTCCTCCATGCGGCGCTCCTACAGTGGGTTCTGTATTGATGTATGTGCAACGTTTATTATATGTATTACTGTGATGTCATGTCTGTGCTGTGTTTGACCAGTCTTAATGTTGTATCATTGTAATGTATTAATGTCATGAGTACTGATCCTGTATGTTAGAAACAGGGCCAGAAAGGGTTAACTTTGTGGGCTGAGCCAGCAGACTCAAGGGAGCAGATGCTCCCCAGGAAGGATAAAGACTGCTGCCTGGACCCAAGGAGGGGTGTAGACTGCTGCCCCAGTCCTTTGAGCAGCACAATGGGCACTAGGACTACATAAGTGCTCCGCCAAAGGGACTTCAAGCGTCCAGATTCCGGCACATGGACTATCTCCTCTTTCAGCTGCTGTGGCTGTTGTGGGTACAGCTGTGGTCGTCGTTAGGGACAAAATAGGAACCATCTGTCTCTTGTTTATTTCCATACCTTAATTATTAAAATACAAGTTGCCACTTTTGGGCCTTATGCAGTGTGAAGCGTGGTTCATCCGGAGGACGTCGTCCCATTGTGAAGAACAGCTGCAGGACTGAGGTAACCCACTGTGACCCTGGGCTGGGATCAGAACTGACATTTTATGTGCAAGGTGCCGGGGTGTGGACTGATTCGGCTGTTCGAAGACTGTGCCTTTAAGTAACTACCCCGCATGCCACCTTGCTACATGACGGGTCCTGATCGTTGCCATGATGACCCGATGTCATCATGACAATATCCGGGTCACCAGAGCTAGGAAACTTGCTGATCATGCGCAGTGCATGATCAGCAACTTTCTCTGTCAGTGCAGAGCTGACAGTTTATACAGCATGGGGATGATGCCACATTCTCAAGCTGTACAAGCGATCAGCCTGCAAAAAATGATAGTTCAATAGTGGGAAAGTAAAAAAGTAAAACATTTTTTTAATAATTATAAAAATATTGAAAAAAAATAAAAGAAATATATTAAAATATAATTATATTGTATATTGTATAAATAAATATTTGTATGAAAAAAAATAAACAATAAAAGTACACATATTTTGTATCATTGTGTCCGCAATGACCTAACCTATAAAACTGTCCCACTAGTTAACCCCTTTATTAAACACACACCATAAAAAAAATAAAAAACAGGCAAAAAACAATGCTTTATCAGCATACCGCCAAACAAAAAGTAGAATAAACGCCATCTTACAGCTCCATAAGCGGAAAATTAAAATAGTTATAGCTCTCACAATAAAGCGATGCAAAAATAATTATTTTTTCTATAAAATAGTTTTTATTGTGTAAAAGAGCCAAAACATAAAAAAGATATAAATGAGGTATCGCTGTAATCGTACTGACCCGAAGAATAAAACTGCCTTATCAATTTTATCACATATGGAATGGCATAAACCTCCCCCCAAAAAATTCCTGAATTGCTGATTTTTGTTGATTCTGCCTCCCAAAAAATTAGAATAGAAAGCGATCAAAAAATATCATGTGCCCGAAAATGGTACCAATAAAAACGTCAACTTGTCCCACAAAAAACAAGCCCTCCCATGACTCTGTGGGCCAAAACATGGAAAAATTATAGCTCTCAAAATGTGGTGATGCAAAAAACTGTTTTCTTACAGTAAAAAGCGTCTTTTAGTGTGTGACTGCAGCCAAACATAAAAACCCGATATAAATCTGGTGCCACTGTAATCGCACCAACCCGAAGAATAAAGTCATCTAATCACTTACACCGCATGAGGAACAGCGGAAAAAATAAAATAAAACCAATTCTTCACCTGCTGTTGATTTTTTCATTCTGCCTCCCAAAAATAGCAGTAAGGCTTGGCACACATTTACCCTGTGCTCTGCGCTGAGTGCTTGCACCAGAGTTTCCATGTAAATCTCTGAAATACGTGATTCAGAGGGAACCTCTGGTGGAAGATTCCCTATAATGAGGCAGATGGAGGCACTGTGGATGCCATAGGACCTGTGATCCGACGGTGTCCATCTTTTTAGGATTGCATAACAATGCCATCAGCCACAGTTTTGTGCACATCTGAAAAGAAGGACACCACTGAACAGAGGCCAGAGTAAGTCTGCTGCCTCATTATAGTAAATGGATCCCTTGGGGTTTCATTTGAATCACGTCACTCAGAGATTTACTGTAGATGGAAACCCCAAAGCAAGTGGTCAGCGTAGAGCGCCGGATAACTGTGATCCCTAACGTTATGTAAAATGTTCCCAATAAAAGCTTCAACTCAATCCAGAAAAAAAAGCAAGCACTCACTCAGGTCTGTCATCTGTTAATGGAAATATAGGGGCTTTCACGTTACTGGTAGCACAAAGGCTTTGGAAAAGAAAAAAAAGAAATTCAGCAAATTTCCGCTCTCAAATCCAAATGCCCTCCTCCCTTCTGAGCACCACAGTGTACCTAAACCACATGTTGCATCCATATTTGGCAGTTCTGAAGCGATGAGAGCCTTCCTAACTTTTTCCCGCGGCAGGGAATTGCGGAAATGCTGCGGACAATTCCGCAGCATTTCTGCAACGTGGGCACATAGCCAAACAGTGGTTTTCTCCCTGATATAGGGTATCGGCATGCTCAGGAGAAATTACACAACAAATTTTTGGGTCCATTTTTCCTGTTAACCTTGTCAAAAGGAAAAAAAATTGGATCTGAAGTAAATTTTTTGTGAAAAAAAAGCTCAATGTTCTTTTTTTCCCCACATTCCAAAAATTCCTGTGAAGCACCTAAAGGGTTAATAAACTTTCTTGAATGTGGTTTTGAGCACCTTGAGGGGTGCAGTTTTAGAATGGTGTCACTTTTGGGTACCTTCTATCATACCCTCAAAGGGACTTCAAATGTGATGTGGTCCCTAAAAAAATAGTTTTGTAAATTTTGTTGTAAAAATGAGAAATCGCTGGTCAACTTTTAACACTTATAATTTCCTAACAAAAAATATTTTGGCTCCAAAAATGTATGGATTGATGTATTTTGCATGACATATCTCTGTGATTAAAGGGCATGAAAATTCAAATTTGGAAAATTGCACAATTTTCAAAAATTTTCGCCAAATTTCCGTTTTTTTCACAAATATATGCAAGTCATATCAAATAAGTTTTACCACTATCATGAAGTACAATATGTCACTAAAAAAAACTCAGAATCACCGGGAACCATTGAAGCGTTCCAGAGCTATTACCTCATAAAGTGACAGTGGTCAGAATTGTAAAAACTGGACTGGTCATTAACGTGCAAACCACCTTCCTGGGTAAAGGGGTTAATGAGCCTTGAAATATGACTTAAGATAAAAGCCAAATCAGAATCTCAATTTGCAGATACAGAGTTTTGGGATATTTCTCCTCTTCTGAGATTTGATTTGGCTAGGTGAGAGGCTATGGATTGAGGTCTAAGGGGTAATGCCAATGTAAGGAGGCTTATTCGTCATGCAATGCTCCTCTTGGAAATTAAATATGCAAATTGCCTCTTCAGAGAGGAAGAGAATTAGACCTCTATAGTGCCACCTGTTAGCAGCAGCGATCTTACAAGTCACTATTGACCTTTTAACAAGCCTTGCAATATGACTTAGGATAAAAGCAGTATCAGAATCTCCATTTTGAAGACACGATGTTTCAATTTTAGTGACACTTTTGTGTTTCTAAGTGAGGAAGCATCAGTCAAGTGTTCTTTAGTGTGTATTTGTAAGGGGGTGACAAAGGCTGCCATGTGCCTCTCCCTGTCTTGACCATGTTGGCATTGAATATGTGCTGATCCATTGAGTTTTATGTACATTATTATATTTTCTTGATGTTATTATACTGTGATGTACCTTACATTTACTTGGTATTGGATTAGGAAAAGATATAGAAGATAGAATAGAAGGGTAGCAGTAGAATAGGACAATATTGGGAGTAGGTTAGTGGGGCACAATAGAGGTAGGAAATGGGAGTACCAGGATAAGCTTAGTTGAATAAGAGGTTTTCCAGGTTGGGAGGAGTTAGAGATGGGTGTAGTGCAGTGTACTGAGTTATAGTGATGAGACTTACTGTTAAGTGGGGAGAAGTGATGTAGCAGTGAGAGAAGACACATGGATAGGCCTGTGGGTGAAGATTGCTGAGGCAATGAGTGACCCCAGGCTAAGCAGCAAGTCAGTGGTCACCATCTATTGAAGTAACCATTCCAAATGGGATCCAGGGATAACGGCCGGGACTAGGCAGAGCTGAGCGCGCATTTTACCTTTTTCCAATGGAAACTGGACAAGGGGAATGGGAGGAAGATGGTAGACCTAGAGGCACGGACGCCGCAAAAGAAAGGAGTGTCTGTGGGACAGAGGCTGTCGGAAGAGACAGGGATACAAGTGTCTTCAGGATGGAAGTTGTCAGAGACGGCAGGGAGAGTTCAAGGAATGCCAATGTATGTGAACTGTGCCACGACTGTAATACCCCAAAGCACACAAGATGTTCTACAAAAGAATGGTTACAGAAAAATAAAGTTTAGGTTTTGGAATGGCCAAGTCAAAATTCTGAAATTAAAGGGAATCTATATGGGCATGTAGGTCAAAGGAAGCTGAATAAAGTCATACTTTGATATCAGGGATCAAAGTCTTATTCCAGAGAAATCCACATTTTTCTTATATGTAAATGAGCTGTTCCAGTATATGGGCCGGACATAGATCTGCATGAGAATTTGCCTCCAGGCAAAGAGAGGAGGAGTTACCAGTGTAAGACATGTAACCAACACTGAACAGTAGAACTGAACTGTCTTTTTACAAACATATTTTCTGCAGTTCTCACATCTTTGCTGTATTCCAAGAATATTGCAACCCTGTCTGCCTGTGAGATGAAAGCTGAAGCGCTGAGATGACACCTGCTGATGTTTTAGATATTATGTGGTTTGTAATATTCACCTAGGCAGGTAAATGATGCAATTAGTTTTATTTCTTCCGTTCATAGTCATACATCAACTCCAGGTTGATGGCCAAAATACAATGCCCTCAGTCCACAAGATCCCAACCTGGTATCTCCCAACTTTTGGTTGACCCACAGCTTTTGGTATGTCCTGCTGGTATAGTCTGCTGTCGCAGCCTATGGTAGTCCAGACGACGGATATCATGATCGTAGCATGTGTATCCAACTCCATCCAGCAACAAACGTCCTTAAGATAGTTCCTCACATCCAGACGATGGATATCACAACCGTAGCACGTACCCAGCTTCAGCTGACATCAACATATAGTACAGTCCCAACCAGGGTTCTCCAAAAGTATTTATGGGTTCAGTGACAGGCAGAGTAGCAAACCTGTATTCCTCTTGATAGAGCCATAATTTGTTGCGCTGTTCCTGCATAGGGAGACAGAGACTTTATGTCCACAGCTCCCATTCAGGTCATTCAGGTCATTCCTCCACCGGATTGGGGAAAGTGGGGGTAGATAATTCTTCACTGTTCGACTCTTCAACTAACCTCATATTTGTCCTAAATTACGTACTCAGCAGGCATTTGCAAATTAACATACAACAAGAGTCGACGTACAGTCTCATATGAAAAAATGGCTCAATTGAGGCCTCTGAGACACTAACTAGAGTAATTGAATGATTGAATTTCCTGATTACCAATCTCATGTTTAGCCTTACGTATACATAAGATCCAGCCTGCACGTCTTCCTCTGCTGACTGTCACTGAACGGAAACATTGATTTCTGAGGCTGAACTGACAAGCAAGCAAATCTCCAATAAAACACAGCAATCAAATCTTTAATAAAATACAATAAGACCGACGTAAATGGTGCTCCGTGGTGGAAAAAGTCAGCATCCCTTAGAGCCTTGGATTCTTTTCTACAGCCTTTGGTCCAATAATCTTTAGAGCAAGTCCAGTTCCTCACAGTTATAACCACACACAGCTCTGCAGCGAGATCATGAGAGCAGAGAGCGGCCATTAAATGTCACACCGGTAACTCCCCCTTTTATTTAAAATAATAGCTGCAGGCAGATTCTCAGGGAAATTAGTGTCAGGCCCATAACTTGGAACAGCTCATTTACATATAAGAAAAACCTGGATTTTTCAGGAATAAGACATTGGATCGTAGATATAAAGGTATCATTTTATTGAGCTTCCTATGATCTGCCTGCCCATATCGAAAGCTCAGGAGAATTTTTCTGTCTGACAAATTCCTATAGAAATGTTGTGGCAGGAGCTGAAACGAACAGTTTATGGGAAAAAAAACACCAAAATAACAGAGGTTTAGCTGTTTTGTCAGAAGAAATGGGCTAAAATTCCTCCCAAGCAAATGTGCAGGACTAATCAACAATTACCAGAAACATTTAGATGCAGTTATTTACACACATGAGGTACACACCATATACTGAAAGCAAAGGTTCACATATTTTAAGCACTGATGGATATTTTTGCTCATTTAAAAAATGACAAAGTCTAATATTTTTGACTCCTTTCTTTGATTTGGTTAACTACTTTTAGGATTTGCTTGAAAGTCTGAGTTAGTTTTGGGTCAAAATTATGCAGAAATATTGAAAATTCTGAAGGGTTAATAAACTTTCAAACACCTCTGAATTTTTATTAATATTTGTGCAGTCTACTTGATACATTTTTATAGCTGAGAACAGATATTCATATATTATAAGGCACCCCTTTTTAATCTGTAAGACGGACCTTACTAGCAGGGCATGCCCTTTTATCTGAGGCACAGCTGGGAGGACAGTTTGACAGAAGTGATCATATACTGCACAGCTCTTTCTACAGTTGCTATTAGGGGCACACATAGAAATCATGGGGCCCAATTGCAGAAGTACCTTTCATACAGCTTAAGCTCCACTTTGCGTTCCATACAGTAAAATCTGCCTCACATTGTTTTCCATACAGTATAATAGCACCCAAATAGCCCTCCAAATAGTATAATGGGCCCTATATAGTCCTCTATACAGTATAATGGGTCCCACATTGCTTTCCATACAGTATAATGGTCCCTACATTGCCTTCCCTACAGTATGAGCTCCACATTGCCTTCTGTACAGTATAATGTGTCCCACATAGCCTTCTGTACAGTATAATGGGTCCCACATAGTCCTACATACAGTATAATGGGCCCCACATTGCCTTCCGTACAGTATAATGGGCCCCACATTGCCTTCCATACAGTATAAAGAGCCTCACATTGCCTTCCATAGAGTATAATAAGCTCCACATTACCTTCCATACAGTATAATGAGCTCACATAGTCCTCTATAGAGTATAATGGCCCCCACAATGTTCTTATTGATTTAAAAAAAGAATACTCACCTTTCCTCGTTTTCCCACTGTAGAATGTATTTTGAAGCTCTTCATTGCTCGACACAGCAGTGAAGCAGTGACGTCATTGCACTCTCTGCGCTAAGACTTTAGAGTTCAGACACAGAGAGAGGATGATGGAGGAGGGAGTATACAGCCCCTGCTTCCATAGTTGATTTGAATGCCGATACAGTTGAAGGGCAATACATGGGGAAGAGGGCCGATGCCAGCACGTGGTCTGTCACCATTGGCAGTGCTCCACTGGTTGATGTCATTTACCAGCATAATAGAACCTTTGCGTGGATTTTTTATTTTAAATTGTACTGATTTTAGGAGACACTTTGAAAATAATGCTTTTTTTATTTTTTTATTCAGCATGGACTATGATCAATCATGGGATAAATGGAACAAGCTGTTTTACTGTAAAAGTGATATGGGCCAACCAACTTCCTGATTGATGGGAAGCAGGTGATTCTACTTGATTGACAGTTCGAACCAGCTAACATTGCTGCTATATCAGATAGTTTAGTCTTTGCAGCATTGGAGGAGCACTGTGGCACTGAAGCTAGCCAGATCAGGAGCTAATAGTGCGATCCAGTGATCCTGGAAACCTACAGTGCACTGCTTACAAGCTCTATTGGAAATAGCTTGTAAGCACTACATATGTTCGCTATCCATTGCTAAACAGGAGCAGTGGATGGTCCCTTATAATAATATGAACTGTAAATGGTAATAAAAAATTGTAATTTTCAAAAGAAATTTTAAAAAGAGTTAATTACAAAAGTGCTTGTCCAACAATGCCCATTAATCAAGATGGAAATAAACCTTTAAGGTGTATTATATTATTATCTTTACACAGCAATTATAATTATTCTTGTAGTAAGATGCTCTTACTAGGGTTTTTAACCAATATTTTCAATTTTCTGGACTATTTATTTGGAACAGACTTTTTCATAGACACATTAAAAAACTATAATAAATTAAACAACATAATTATCCTGATGTTCCAAACACTGCAATTTGCACATCATTTACTGTGAACTGTAAAATGATTATTATTTCTAATTTTCTGCATTGCCAACAGATGGCAGTATTGGCAAAAACACTCTTGGTAAAGACAGATTGGTCACATAAGGACAAGTTTTCTCTTGGATAATCATGGGGCTGTAAGTGGCATGAAATGTTATGTCTAGCAGACTGTCCTGCACACATTGTGCTCTATCAGAATATGCAAAGCAAAACCCTATTTTCCAGTGTCTTGTGATTGCGACAGAAAAGATAATATTCTAATATTAGCATATGTGTTTGCTGTTTCAAGGCTTTCTTTATCAATTAAAGGGCAACTTCCAATCTACCATATTTTGTGATTTTTAGATACACAGCATGATTTCCATTAAGATACACTGAGAGTGAGGGAGACACTTAGAAATGTAGTAAAGTAAGTTAAGCATAGTCACACAGTCATAGTGCTCACAATATACAATGTACAGTATCTGTCAATTATGTTTAAATAAAGGAAAAATATGTTTAATAAAACCAAATTATTCCATAAACATGCTGCGTGTGATTATATGCAGGCAATAATAGACACATGTGAACTACCCCATAGACTATAATAGGTAAGGGTTCTATCAGTAAAAACACAGATATAACAGATATGAGAAAAAACTGACGTCTGAATGAGCCCTAAGGCTAAGTTACCCTGTGAGCTGATATTAATAGCCTGGGAAACTCCCCTTCAATGGCTACAAACATCTGCCCCCAGCTGTTCACTTTCCCTATGCTGGTTAATACAATTTCGGGGGATCCCACAGCATTTTTTACAGAAATTTACTTATTTACATATGCAAAGCAGTGATTATATATCTCAATCACATATTTATAACTATCTATTTATATCTATCTATCTATATATGTATTGAAGAATATTTCCTTTGAAAACTACCGTATATACTCGTGTATAAGCCGAGATTTTCAAAAAATGCCCCCTCGGCTTATACACGAGTCATAGGGCAGAAACCAGCGGGGGAGGGGATGCGGCGGCAGGAGCCGGTGACTGGGACATCATACTCATCCTCCCCGTGCCATCGCTGAACGTCCCTGCAATCCTGCGTTCTCCCCGGCTTCCTGCAGCTCTCCAGCGCTGAGCGGTGACGTAATACCCGCTCATTAAGGTCATGTAATATGGACGCGACGCCACTCCCATGGGCGTGGCCTCCATATTCATGGCCTTAATGAACGGTATTACGTCACCGCTCAGCGCTGGAGAGCTGCAGGAAGCCGGGAGAACGCAGGATTGCCGGCCGGGACATTCAGCGATGGCATGGGGAGGGTGAGTATGATGGAGAAGGATGGGGGGAGCATGGAGGAGGACAAGGAGCACGGAGCAGGACGGGGGGAGGACAGAGAGCACGGAACAGAACGGGGGGAGGATGGAGAGCACCGAGCAGAACGGGGGAGGACGGAGAGCACGGAGCAGAACGGGGGGAGGATGGAGAGCACCGAGCAGAACGGGGGAGGACGGAGAGCACGGAAAGGCAGACGGGGAGGACGGAGAGCACGGAGCAGAACAGGGGGGAGGACGGAGAGCACGGAGCAGAACGGGGGGAGGACGGAGAGCACGGAGCAGGACGGGGGGGGCACAGAGGAGAATGGGGGAGTGCAGAGCTGGATGGGGGAGCACGGAGCAGGACGGGGGAGGATGGAAAGCACGGAGCAGGACAGGATAATGGAGCAGGAGGAGGGGAGCACAGAGGAGAATGGGGGCGCACAGAGCTGGATGGGGAGCACAGAGCAGGGTGGCAACTTATACACCCGGCTTATACACGAGTCAATAAGTTTTCCAAGTTTTTTGTGGCAAAATTAGGGGGGTCGGCTTATACACGGGTCGGCTTATACACGAGTATACACGGTATCTTTAAATGAGATAGAGAATTCCTCTATGTAAAATCTAATGTAAAAATCGCATTGTATAACGATTGCATTCGCATGTAATTTGGATGTTATTCGGATGCTGGGTGAGAAAAATTGCATTTTACTCGCGTCTGACCTTTCAGGAACAACATCAGACCGATTTTAAAAACGTCAGTGTGTTTACAGCCTTTTGTTTAAAATAAACTGCTTTGTTTTATATACCGTATTTTTCGGACTATAAGACGCACCGGACCATAAGACGCACCCCAAATTTTGGGGTGAAAATAGCAGAAAAAACGATTTTTACAATATGGGGGTCCGTCTTATTGTCCGAATTTTAAGGTACCTGTGGGCCAGCGGTGGTACAGCAGGGGTTGCGGCAGTGGTGTGGCAGAGGTGCGGTGATGCTGATACTGTACTCACCTTCCTCAGGTGAGGTGACGCTGCGGCACGGAGAGCAGAGCCGGGTTTGTGGCAGGTGTGGCGGTGGCAGATGTGCGGCGGTGGCAGAGATGCGGCGGTGGCAGAGATGCGGCGATGGCATAGGCGCGATGGGCGGCGTGCACCTGAGCAGGGTCCCTTCCTCAGGTGTGGTGACGCTGTGGCACAGAGAGCAGAGCCGGGTTTGTGGCAGGTGTGGCGGTGGCAGATGTGCGGCGGTGGCAGAGATGCGGCGGTGGCAGAGATGCGGCAGTGGCAGAGATGCGGCGGTGGCATAGGCGCGATGGGCGGCGTGCACCTGAGCAGGGTCCCTTCCTCAGGTGTGGTGACGCCGCTGCACGGAGAGCAGAGCTGGGTTTGTGGCAGGTGTGGCGGTGGCAGATGTGCGGCGGTGGCAGAGATGCGGCGGTGGCATAGGCGCGATGGGCGGCGTGCACCTGAGCAGGGTCCCTTCCTCAGGTGGTGAGCTGACGCCACGGCACGGAGAGCAGACAGGACAGCAGAGCCGGGTTTGTCGGTGGTGGCGGCCATCTTCCTGAGGCGGCGCGTGCGCAGAGTACTCTGCTTCCTGGGGCTTCAGAAAAATGGCCGCCGCGATCGCTATCTGCGCATGCGCGGCCTGCCGCGGCCATTTTCCTGAAGCCACAGGAAGAAGAGTACTGTATCTGCGCACGCGCCGCCTCAGGAAGATGGCCGCCACCACCGGCAATCCCGGCTCTGCTGTCCTGTCTGCTCTCGGTGCCGCGGCGTCACCTCACCACCTGAGGAAGGGAACCTGCTCAGGTGCACGCCGCCCACCGCGCCTCTGCAACGCTGCATCTCTGCCACCGCCACACCGCTGCCGCAACCCCCGGTAAGCTGCGTTCGGGCTATAAGACGCACCCCCCATTTTCCTCACAATTTTTTTGGGGAAAAAGTGCGTCTTATAGCCCGAAAAATACGGTACTTTCTGTTATATTAGCTTTCATAAAACTTTACTGACAAAGTCATGTGCGGATTAAATGCTTTTTTTGTGCATTTCCACTGATGAAACACACAAGACATATGCATATGAGTTTTTTACCTGCAGATTTTCCTTAACAAATTCAAGTTTATGGCCGGGTCACACTGGCGACTAGGGATGAGCTTTCCGATATTGAAATATCGGAAATCGGCCCGATATTTGCTATATCGGAATTCCAGTACATTTTGGTGAACGCTATATAGGGATTTTTAAGTGAACCCACCCCCCCCCAATCCCTTACCCCCATTTATCCCTCAATTTTCCTGGTGCTTGGGTGCGCTTTGCACAGTTTAGTCACCTCCGCTGCGCAGACCGCCTGTGTGCTTTTTTTGGGGAGTGCAGCACCCACTAGGTCAGTCTTTGTAGTCACATCAGACTGCAGGACCCCTAGTGCGACCTGTTCTATCGCGCACCCCCAAAGTTTTCACCAGTAAATTCACTCTCAGTGCCCCTATAAGTGTTACTTTACCTCACAGCATCTATTGAGGTTAAAGTTAAACACTATATAGGGATTGTACTGTGAGGGCCCAAACAACCTCTGTGGCTGGTGCCATACAGCACCTGGCCCAGTCCCGGAGAATCCTTTTTTTTTTTGGTATCACAGCAGTGTCATTTACTGCGCTGTGACATCCGACCGTAACGTATACACCAACGCCACAAACGCACATTACTCTTTGTGTAGGCCACACTAGATTCAAATAAAGTGTTGCAGACACACCATCATACAGTGCCATTAGTGTAGTCCTACAGGAATAAGCACACTAATCCCTAATAATTACTTTCTTGCCGTTCTGAATCCATCAATAGAGATGAAGGCAGGGAATAAGGGATGTCCCCGTGGCGGCCGCGGAAGAGGTGCATCAGCAGCTAGACATGGTGCACATCCAGAGCAAGCAGCTGGCCCAAGTCACTCAGCACCTACTTTCACCCGGCAGCAGTCATTTATGCGCAGCTTGTTAGGAGCACAGGGCCATAGGCTGATAAGAGAGGATCAAGTAGAAACCGTTGTTGGTTGGATGGCAGCTGAGGCATCCACCTCAATGAGCGCAACATCCTCCCAGGACCTCTCCACCACATTGGATCAGGCCACTGAAGAGCAGCACCCATCTGCTTCTTCACCGCCCACTAAATTGCCCATACATTCAGAGGGCCAGGAGCCAACTTTAATCCTCTTCTCAGTATCTGTTGGCTTGGAATCTGTGTGATATAAACAGCAAAAAAAGGCAGCAACACTCACCTGCCCAGATTTCAGAACAAATGCACTACAGGATGCAGCCAGCCCATTAAGCAAGATATAAGCAGCACAGGTGCAAAATACCAGATTAAACAGCCACTCTCCACATACCCATCCAAGGAGGGGGTGACTGCCCAGTATACAATCGCACAATAGAAGCCCGCATAGGGTGCCGTTCACACAAGGATACTGCACAGTGTCTGGTTCACAGCCTATTAATCACGCCCCTACTATTCGACTAGGCGGGCTGGCCAGTACACTCTCAAATCGCACCAGTGTGAACACCCCTCATGCGAGACCATACGTGCCTGGGCCTGGCTGCACCCCGAAAAAAACAGTGCAAAAAATACAAAAATAGTGGAGTATTAGTTAATATTTTGGCCAAAATACGTAAGCTTGTAACCTGCGCCAAAGGTCCCCACGCTTACAAGTCCTACTCTACACTATCCAGCAAAACCACTAAAGGAGACTCAAGGTCTCCAAAAATTCAATATAAACAGCAAAAAAAGGCAGCAACACTCACCTGCCCAGATCTCAGAACAAATGCACTACAGGATGCAGCCAGCCCATTAAGCAAGATATAAGCAGCACAGGTGCAAAATATCAGATTAATACCTTTTTTTGCTGTTTATATTGAATTTTTGGAGACCTTGAGTCTCCTTTAGTGGTTTTGCTGGATAGGGTTGGAATCTGTGTGCCAGCCAGACAGCATTCCTGCAGCTGAAGAAAAGGTAGTGTGCACAGATGCGCAACCACTGTGTGCATCTGAGGAAGAAGTGGAGGGTGGGCCAGTGCCCACAGTGACCAAATCCCAGTCAGAAGATGATGATGAAACTCAGCTGTCAGTTTCTGCTGATGAAAGTGTATTGGATGACGAGGTCCTTGACCCATCATGGCATGCTGAGGGCAGCAAGCAAGTAGGGATAGCTCAGAGGAAGAGCTTGCAGGTGTGGCGCAGCGTGGCCGTCCACGTGGGAGAGGAAGAGGGAAAAATTGGTTGTCTGCTCCCTCAACTTCAGCACCCGTTAGAAGCAGAGCTCTTTTAAAGCGCACAAGGGGTGCGCCCAAGAGTTGTGGTGCATGGGCCTTTTTCGACCAAGTTGCAGATGACGTTACAGTAGTCAGATGCAAGCTTTGTCGACAAACTGTGCAGAGAGGGAAGAACGTCTGCAACCTTAATACCACCAATATGTTGATGCATGTCAGGAAGAGGCACCCTGTGGAGTGGAAGCATCACCCCCAAGATGATTCGCCACCTGCAGTTGGTCCCCCACCTTCCATCTCTTCAGCCACAGCAGCCACCTCTTCCTCCAGCTCGCAAACAGCTGCTCCCGCTTCCTCGCCAGAATGCCAGGGTGCATCTGCAGGCAGTGTTGTACGGCGGCACACTGTCTGTACTTCGTCAGCATCAGCATCCCAATCGCTGGCATCCTTACACTCCCAATCCAGTGTGCAGTCATCTGTCACACAGGTGTGGGAGAAAAGGTGCCCGTACTCGGAAAACCACCCACGAGCACAGGGCATGAATTTTCACATTGCCAAACTGCTTGCAGCAGAAATGCTACCATTCTGGCTGGTGAGCAAGCCAGCCTTTATTGATATGTTGGGGTTTGCAATCCCACAATACAGCGTTCCCAGCCACTTCTACTTCAGCAGGCAAGCCGTCCCCGCCCTGCAATAGCATGTGGAGTGTAAAATTAAGCATGCGCTACAAAATGCAGTTAGTAGCAAGGTCCACCTGACCACCGATGCGTGGACCAGTCAGCATGGCCAGGGACGCTACATTTCCATCACCGCCCATTGGATAAATGTAGTTGAGCCTGGAACTGAAGTAGACAGTGCAAGTGCGCGGGTCCTGCCAACTCCACGGATTGCAGGCCTCTCCTCCGTACAAATTGACTCCTCCTCATACTCCTTGTCAGACTCGCCTGCACCCAGACGTACCACAACAACCGATTTCAGCACTACATCGGCCAAACATCAACAGGCCGTGTTGAAATTGGTTTATCTTTATTATTAAAGATGGGCGGCGTGCACCTGAGCAGGGTCCCTTCCTCAGGTGGTGAGCTGACGCCACGGCACGGAGAGCAGACAGGACAGCAGAGCCGGGTTTGTCGGTGGTGGCGGCCATCTTCCTGAGGCGGCGCGTGCGCAGAGTACTCTGCTTCCTGGGGCTTCAGAAAAATGGCCGCCGCGATCGCTATCTGCGCATGCGCGGCCTGCCGCAGCCATTTTCCTGAAGCCACAAGAAGAAGAGTACTGTATCTGCGCAGCGCCGCCTCAGGAAGATGGCCGCCACCACCGGCAATCCCGGCTCTGCTGTCCTGTCTGCTCTCGGTGCCGCGGCGTCACCTCACCACCTGAGGAAGGGAACCTGCTCAGGTGCACGCCGCCCACCGCGCCTCTGCAACGCCGCATCTCTGCCACCGCCACACCGCTGCCGCAACCCCCCGGTAAGCTGCGTTCGGGCTATAAGACGCACCCCCCATTTTCCTCACAATTTTTTTGGGGAAAAAGTGCGTCTTATAGCCCGAAAAATACGGTACTTTCTGTTATATTAGCTTTCATAAAACTTTACTGACAAAGTCATGTGCGGATTAAATGCTTTTTTTGTGCATTTCCACTGATGAAACACACAAGACATATGCATATGAGTTTTTTACCTGCAGATTTTCCTTAACAAATTCAAGTTTATGGCCGGGGTCACACTGGCGACTAGGGATGAGCTTTCCGATATTGAAATATCGGAAATCGGCCCGATATTTGCTATATCGGAATTCCGATTTCCGATTCCGATATTTTTTTCATATCGGAAATCCCATAATCCTTCAGCCTCTGAGCTAGGGCGACTAGGGATGAGCTTTCCGATATTGAAATATCGGAAATCGGCCCGATATTTGCTATATCGGAATTCCGATTTCCGATTCCGATATTTTTTTCATATCGGAAATCCCATAATCCTTCAGCCTCTGAGCTCTCCGTGGAGTCAATCAGGAGCTGAAGAATTGCTGACAACATTGTGTAACTCCCCTCAGCTTGGTAGGAGCCGTCCAAACTTGGTAGCTAGGGGCTGCGCTGCCATTGGCTGGCTGGATGGTGTGATCAGGCAGTATAAAAGGCTGCGTCTGCCATTTTAGCCTCACTCCACTGTGAAAGCAGATAGGGATAGGTTGCTGTTGGAGATAGGGAGAGATCTCAGATCTAATAGCGATAGAAATTGTTTTTCAGCGACTGTAGCAGCCTCTGTGTGTTACAGAAGCAGTCTTTTTCCTCACTGACCCCGCTCAGTTTCATTTTTTGTGCTGTGCAGGCTCTCAGTGAGGTGCTTAGTGAGACAGTGCAGCGTACATTCACTGCAGCTCCTCTTGCTGCAGCACTGTGTGGTGTGTGTCTCACTGCCTTTTCACAGCCTTTTCTTTTCATCCCTTAAATCCCCTTCCCCTATTTTTTCCTAAAAGTGTAGCTTCACCATCCAGTACATTTTGGTGAACGCAATATAGGGATTTTTAAGTGAACCCACCCCCCCCAATCCCTTACCCCCATTTATCCCTCAATTTTCCTGGTGCTTGGGTGCGCTTTGCACAGTTTAGTCACCTCCGCTGCGCAGACCGCCTGTGTGTTTTTTTTGGGGAGTGCAGCACCCACTAGGTCAGTCTTTGTAGTCACATCAGACTGCAGGACCCCTAGTGCGGCCTGTTCTATCGCGCACCCCCAAATTTTTCACCAGTAAATTCACTCTCAGTGCCCCTATAAGTGTTACTTTACCTCACAGCATCTATTGAGGTTAAAGTTAAACACTATATAGGGATTGTACTGTGAGGGCCCAAACAACCTCTGTGGCTGGTGCCATACAGCACCTGGCCCAGTCCCGGAGAATCCTTTTTTTTTTTTGGTATCACAGCAGTGTCATTTACTGCGCTGTGACATCCGACCGTAACGTATACACCAACGCCACAAACGCACATTACTCTTTGTGTAGGCCACACTAGATTCAAATAAAGTGTTGCAGACACACCATCATACAGTGCCATTAGTGTAGTCCTACAGGAATAAGCACACTAATCCCTAATAATTACTTTCTTGCCATTCTGAATCCATCAATAGAGATGAAGGCAGGGAATAAGGGACGTCCCCGTGGCGGCCGCGGAAGAGGTGCATCAGCAGCTAGACATGGTGCACATCCAGAGCAAGCAGCTGGCCCAAGTCACTCAGCACCTACTTTCACCCGGCAGCAGTCATTTATGCGCAGCTTGTTAGGAGCACAGGGCCATAGGCTGATAAGAGAGGATCAAGTAGAAACCGTTGTTGGTTGGATGGCAGCTGAGGCATCCACCTCAATGAGCGCAACATCCTCCCAGGACCTCTCCACCACATTGGATCAGGCCACTGAAGAGCAGCACCCATCTGCTTCTTCACCGCCCACTAAATTGCCCATACATTCAGAGGGCCAGGAGCCAACTTTAATCCTCTTCTCAGTATCTGTTGGCTTGGAATCTGTGTGATATAAACAGCAAAAAAAGGCAGCAACACTCACCTGCCCAGATTTCAGAACAAATGCACTACAGGATGCAGCCAGCCCATTAAGCAAGATATAAGCAGCACAGGTGCAAAATACCAGATTAAACAGCCACTCTCCACATACCCATCCAAGGAGGGGGTGACTGCCCAGTATACAATCGCACAATAGAAGCCCGCATAGGGTGCCGTTCACACAAGGATACTGCACAGTGTCTGGTTCACAGCCTATTAATCACGCCCCTACTATTCGACTAGGTGGGCTGGCCAGTACACTCTCAAATCGCACCAGTGTGAACACCCCTCATGCGAGACCATACGTGCCTGGGCCTGGCTGCACCCCGAAAAATACAGTGCAAAAAATACAAAATAGTGGGGTATTAGTTAATATTTTGGCCAAAATACGTAAGCTTGTAACCTGCGCCAAAGGTCCCCACGCTTACAAGTCCTACTCTACACTATCCAGCAAAACCACTAAAGGAGACTCAAGGTCTCCAAAATTCAATATAAACAGCAAAAAAAGGCAGCAACACTCACCTGCCCAGATCTCAGAACAAATGCACTACAGGATGCAGCCAGCCCATTAAGCAAGATATAAGCAGCACAGGTGCAAAATATCAGATTAATACCTTTTTTTGCTGTTTATATTGAATTTTTGGAGACCTTGAGTCTCCTTTAGTGGTTTTGCTGTATAGGGTTGGAATCTGTGTGCCAGCCAGACAGCATTCCTGCAGCTGAAGAAGAGGTAGTGTGCACAGATGCGCAACCACTGTGTGCGTCTGAGGAAGAAGTGGAGGGTGGGCCAGTGCCCACAGTGACCAAATCCCAGTCAGAAGATGATGATGAAACTCAGCTGTCAGTTTCTGCTGATGAAAGTGTATTGGATGACGAGGTCCTTGACCCATCATGGCATGCTGAGGGCAGCAAGCAAGTAGGGATAGCTCAGAGGAAGAGCTTGCAGGTGTGGCGCAGCGTGGCCGTCCACGTGGGAGAGGAAGAGGGAAAAATTGGTTGTCTGCTCCCTCAACTTCAGCACCCGTTAGAAGCAGAGCTCTTTTAAAGCGCACAAGGGGTGCGCCCAAGAGTTGTGGTGCATGGGCCTTTTTCGACCAAGTTGCAGATGACGTTACAGTAGTCAGATGCAAGCTTTGTCGACAAACTGTGCAGAGAGGGAAGAACGTCTGCAACCTTAATACCACCAATATGTTGATGCATGTCAGGAAGAGGCACCCTGTGGAGTGGAAGCATCACCCCCAAGATGATTCGCCACCTTCAGTTGGTCCCCCACCTTCCATCTCTTCAGCCACAGCAGCCACCTCTTCCTCCAGCTCGCAAACAGCTGCTCCCGCTTCCTCGCCAGAATGCCAGGGTGCATCTGCAGGTAGTGTTGTACGGCGGCACACTGTCTGTACTTCGTCAGCATCAGCATCCCAATCGCTGGCATCCTTACACTCCCAATCCAGTGTGCAGTCATCTGTCACACAGGTGTGGGAGAAAAGGCGCCCGTACTCGGAAAACCACCCACGAGCACAGGGCATGAATTTTCACATTGCCAAACTGCTTGCAGCAGAAATGCTACCATTCTGGCTGGTGAGCAAGCCAGCCTTTATTGATATGTTGGGGTTTGCAATCCCACAATACAGCGTTCCCAGCCATTTCTACTTCAGCAGGCAAGCCGTCCCCGCCCTGCAATAGCATGTGGAGTGTAAAATTAAGCATGCGCTACAAAATGCAGTTAGTAGCAAGGTCCACCTGACCACCGATGCGTGGACCAGTCAGCATGGCCAGGGACGCTACATTTCCATCACCGCCCATTGGATAAATGTAGTTGAGCCTGGAACTGAAGTAGACAGTGCAAGTGCGCGGGTCCTGCCAACTCCACGGATTGCAGGCCTCTCCTCCGTACAAATTGACTCCTCCTCATACTCCTTGTCAGACTCACCTGCACCCAGACGTACCACAACAACCGATTTCAGCACTACATCGGCCAAACATCAACAGGCCGTGTTGAAATTGGTTTATCTTTATTATTATTATTATTTATTTCTATAGCACCATTGATTCCATGGTGCTGTACATGAGAAGGGGTTACATACAAATTACAGGTATCACTTACAGTAAACAAACTAACAATCACAGACTGGTACAGAGGGGAGAGGACCCTGCCCTTTCGGGCTTACATTCTACTGGATGGGGGATGGAGACAGCAGGTTGGGGGATTGCAGCAGTTCCGGTGTTGGTTGAGGCGATATCTCCAGTAGTGGTGAGGAGGCACGGGGTCATTGCAGGCTGTAAGCTTTCCTGAAGAGATGGGTTTTCAGGTTACGTTTGAAGGATCCAAGAGTGGTTGATAGTCGGACGTGTTGGGGCAAAGAATTCCAGAGGATGGGGGATATTCGAGAGAAGTCTTGGAGGCAGTTGGGTGAGGAGTGAATAAGTGTGGAGGAGAGAAGGAGGTCTTGGGAGGACCGGAGATTATGTGATGGAAGGTATCGGGAGATTAGTTCAGAGACATATGGGGGAGACAGGTTATAGATGGCCTTGTAGGTCAGTATTAGTAATTTGAATTGGATTCGCTGAGGGAATGGGAGCCAGTGAAGGGATTTGCAGAGGGGCGATGCGGAGGAGTAGCGAGGAGAGAGATGAATTAGTCGGGCAGCAGAGTTAAGGATGGACTGGAGAGGTGCGTTTATCTGGGTAATGTTAGCCATACCGCAACCGAGCTGTGGAACACGCTCAAGGAGCAGAGCGACATGTGGCTTGGGCCGCTCAACCTCCAGTCAGGTATGGTGGTGTGTGACAACGGCCGAAACCGGTCGTGGCTCTGGGCCTAGGTGGTCTGACTCACATTCCATGCCTTGTCCATGTCCTAAACTTGGTGGTGCAGACTTTCCTTAGGAACTATCCTGACCTTGAGGAGCTGCTGCACAAAGTCAGATACGAGTGCTCTCATTTGCGGCGTTCAAGCATGGCTGCATTGCACCTTTCAGCCATGCAGCGCAGATTGGGCCTGCCCGAGCACCGCTTCATTGTTGACCTCCCCACCAGGTGGAATTCGACTTTGCATATGCTATGGAGGTTGTGTGAGCAGCAACCTACAATTATGGAGTTGCAGCTGCAACAGGCGCAAAGTAGGCGACACACATCTCAGCCCTCCCACTTTACAACCACAGAGTGGGCATCCATGAAGGACATATGCACCATTTTGAAGTGCTTCGAGGACTCCACTCTGATGGTGAGTGTGGATGCTGCCCTACTCAGTCTGACTATTCCCCTTATATGCCTTATAAAATCATCACTTAGAGGACTAAGGGATGAGGTTTCTCAGGAGGAGGAGGAGTATGATGAGACACTTGCACCAACCAGGCAATCTTCATCGGCCCGGTTGGTACAAAGCTCTGTGGGTGCCTCACAAAGGTCCAGGCAGGACACAGCAAGCGAGGAGGATAAGGAGGACTATGAAGATGAGCTAGAGGAGAAAAGTACACAGCGCTCTACTAGTAGTCACCAGATAGAGCGTGGATGGGATGATGCAGAGCAGCCAGAGCACATTCCTCCAGCTGGTGACAGCGATGCATGGCCAGTTGGCAGCCTTCAGCACATGAGTGACTTCATGCTGCAGTGTCTGAGAAAAGACCCACGCGTGGCTCGTATTCTCCACACAAATGACTACTGGGTGGCCACCCTCTTAGATCCACGTTACCGGGACAGCCTTGAAAGCCTAATTACACTGTTGAACCGGGCACGTAAAATGCAGGAGTATCAAGACGCACTAGTTAATTCACTCATGTACTCTTTTCCACCGCATAGCAGTGATGCGCGTGCACTAGTAGGCACCTCAATGCGTCCAGGGCCCAGCGGAATCCGTTCAGAAGCCGGTAGCAGAAGCAGTACATCTGCTACTGACAGGTTCAGTATACCCAACCTGTTCCAATGGTTTCTGAACCTGCAAACAGTTCGGGCACCATCAGCACAGACAGTGCAACGCACTAGGAGGCAACTTTACCATGACATGGTGGCACAATACCTCTTCACCCCTGTCAGTGGGCTTCAGGATGGATCTGCCCCCTTCAAGTTTTGGGTCTCCAAGTTGGATACATGGCACGTGCTTTGCAAGTATGCCTTGGAGGTCCTGGCTTGTCCTGGTGCCAGTGTGATTTCTGAACGCGTCTTTAGTGCAGCTGGCAATGTACTAACAGACAAACGTACCAGACTATCCGCTGCAAATGTGAACCTGCTTACATTCCTTAAAATGAACCAGGCCTGAATTTCTGGTGACTTTTGCTGCCCTGGGCCACAGTACATAGGTTACATGCATGGTTGATAGCAGTATGCATCCTCTGTCATGTGCCTATGTTGCACACAGTGTCATCTGTTATGCCCGTGCTCTGACCTCTACTACCAACGTCTAGCACCTGGTTTTGTGACTGACTCTTTCACCTCATACTGTTTTCCATTGGCTCTAGTACCGCCAGCTAGTGCCCATTTCTGTGACTGCCACTTTCACAGCATGTCGTGTTTCTGGGCTCTAGTAACACCAGCTAGTGCCCATTTCCGTGACTGCCACTTTCACAGCATGCTGTTTTTCTGGGCAACAGTACCGCCAGTTGTACCTCGTTAGACCAAAGTGGAAAAAAAGGATGACAGATGCCAAACACCTATAGGCAGAAGCACAAGAGGCGGGATCCAGCCACGCCGGCTGTTTCGTGGCAGTGAAGTGTGGACACAGGTGCCTCCCCCAAAGGGTAAACCGAGTTCCAGCATCGTCAGCTGGTTCTCGGGAGTGCCCAAGGGCACGGGTACCTCCTGCTCCAAACCGTGTTTCGACAACGCTTGCTCTAACCCTAACCCTTACCCTACTAACCATAAACCCTAACCCTACCCCAACTAATCCTAACCCAAAGAAAAAACACCGCTATTAAGAAGATGGCGACCAGTTTTCCTGCTACAGTTTTCGCTCTGTGCATTTTTCTAGCAATTTTTTTGCTCCTCTGCCTCTGCATACTCCTTCCCCATTATCCTGAGGTGTTTCCCCTCCATTTTATCCATTATATAGCACTGTAGTGGTCATTTTGTAATTCTGATTTTTTTCTCCCATTGACTTGCATATTTTTCCAATATCGGAAATCGGAATTCCGATACGATTTCGGGTAATTTATGCTCATCCCTACTGGTGACAAAATCGGACGACTGCAATGCGATGAAATGTTAATCTATGGAGCAGCTCCCACCATCAGATTTTTTGTGGTCCATTTTATACGTGCGAGTGCAATCGCAGCATGCTGCGATTGTCACCGATTGTGGGTCGACAATCGCCAATGTAAGTCTATGGGTGCGATAAAAAATCTGATTACAAACGGACCGCACGTGTGACTTGCGATTAAATCGCATCGGTGTCCTTTAGAAAAGCCGGCAATTCATCCCCGGCTATACTATAAAATCACACCGACAGCTTTAATAAAGAATGGAAAGATTACATATACACACATATAATACATACATATATATATATATATATATACATGTCATTGTGACATATATATATTTATAGTTCATGCACTTCTACATAGTATAATAGCCGCTAATTTAATTGCCGGCTTTTGTGACATTACAGACCAGACATGAAATTACACATGGTTTACATACAGTTAACCATGTCATTTCATGTAGTTTGATATATGGTTTTCACTAACAATTACATGAGTGTATGTGTGCAAAATTTCACACATGTAGGGGTTAATTAAAGGTGTAAATTTGTTGAGAAAAAATGCGTGGGCTCCCGCGCTATTTTCTCAACCAGACAGACAAAGCCAGCGAGTGGGGGCAGATAATAATAGCCTAGGGAGGGTGCATTTATTTTGTGCCCCCCCTGGCTACTAACGTCTGCCCCCAGCCACCCCAGAAAAGGCAAATCTATAATTAGATGCGCCCTTTCTGGCACTTTGCCCGTCTATTCCCATTGCCCTGTAGCGGTGGCGAATGGGTTAATAATGGGTTAATGCCACCTTGCTATTGAAAGGTGACTTTAAGCCAGGTTAATAATTGAGAGTTGTCAATTAGACAACTCTCAATTATTAATCCTATTGAAGGAAATAAAAAAACACACACATTAATAATAAATAATTTAATGAAATAAACATACATTTTTTGACCATCTTTTATTTAACTGGTAATCCGTGCAAAGCCCTTTTCTCTCCTGTAATAAAGAAAAAATAATAAAACAACATTATTCTTACCTATCCGGTGCTCTGTCAGGTCCCACGCTGTAATCCTTCACAAAGCGTTAACTGGCTTACAGCCAAGCAGCGCAGCTAATGCTGGCTGCTCAGCTGTAAGCCCCCGAATGAATGAGCTTATCTCCGGGCCGACAGGAGAGGAAGTGATTAGTGTGGGAAACTTAATTGATTGCTTCCCACGGTAATCAGTTCACTTCAGGTCAGCCGGGGACTCCCTGTGACGTCACTGATGCTGTGCGGATTGCCAGTTAAATAAAAGATGGTCAAAAATGTGTGTTTATTTCATTAAAATTATTTATTATTAATGTGTGGTGTTTTTTTATTTCCTTCAATAGGATTAATAATTGATAGTTGTCTAATTGACAACTCTCAATTATTACCCTGGCTTAAAATCACCTTTCAATAGCAAGGTGGCTTTAACCCATTATTAACCCATTAGCCACCGCTACAGGGCAATGGGAATAGACGGGCAAAGTGCCAGAAAGGGCGCATCTTATTATAGATTTGCATTTTCTGGGTGGCTGGGGCAGATGTTAGTAGCCAGGGGGGGCACAAAATAAATGCACCCTCCCTAGGCTATTATTATCTGCCCCCACTCACTGGCTTTGTCTGTCTGGTTGAGAAGCCCATGCATTTTTTTTCTACGAATTTACACCTTTAATTAACCCCTAACATGTGTGAAATTTTGCACACATACACTCATGTAATTGTTAGTGAAAACCATATATCAAACTACATGAAATTACATGGTTAACTGTATGTAAACCATGTGCCATTGCAAGTCTGGTCTGTAATTTCACAAAAGCCAGCAATTGAATTAGCGGCTATTACACTATGTAGAAGTGTATGAACTATAAATATATGTATATATATATATGTCTCAATGACATGTATATATATATATATATATGTATTCTATGTGTGTATATGTATTCTTTCTTTTGTGATTTTAAAACTATTCATTTGGATCCATTATATGTCGGTTTTGCTAGCCACCGACAAAATCTTGCAAGTCGGATGTCAATCGGATGTGTAACGAACGCTCAGATGCAACTTAATCACATCATCCCCGGATAATCGGATGACAGACGGATCAATGTTCAGGAAACTTTTGTGCGATAATCGTCCCACTAAAACAGTCCGATTTTTTAGACGTTGTGTGTGACCCCAGCCTTTGCATAAAATCTGCAAATGAAACAGATATTCCCAGCCAAAGAGATTGACATGTTGCGGATTTCAAAAATGCACCACAGGTCAGTTTACGCAGCATACAAAATGTGTAGTGAGCATGAGATTTCCATAAATTCCATCCACTTTTCTGGTTCTGTAATAAGCTGAGTGAGAATTTAAGGATTTGCAGTTTAATAATTACAAATTCAAACTGCAAGCCGGTGATCACTTCCGAAACCAAAGCAGTGGTGTTGAATTTATCACCTTTCCAAGGAGTTAGTAATGTTATAATTTTTTTTAGTAATCTATAACATATAATAAACACATAATATTTACAGTTATATGAGTAATTATGGTAGTTATTTTAAACGGCTTGTTTGACCACAGTATTGTGATGAAATAACATTAATTTCCTCCCGGAAGCTGCATGGCTTTGGGACTCTGTTAACCAACAGATTAACCCCATATCTGCAGGTTAACAGCTTAGGCCTCTTTCACACTTCAGTCGTCTGGCGTCAGTCCCAGTCCACCAAAGTGTGAAAATAAAGGATCCATTGTAAATTGTTGAAAACTGATGCAGCGGATCCGTTTTTAGATTGATCCATCAAGAATGTGAAAGTGAACTTTGAACCCTGGATGTGCTGTTCTGGGGAGAGAGAGAGAGGGAGAGAGAGACCCGGAAGGGCTTTCTGGCCATGCTCAGCATAGAATAACGGATTCCGTCGTCGGATTCCGCCAAAAACGGATGAGGACGGATCCGCCACCCATAGGCGTCCATTATACAAAACGGCGGACACGGCGGATCCGCCATGGTCCGCCATTTCGACGCACACAAAAAACGTTCCAATGTCCGTCTACTCCTGATGGCTGACGCCAAATTTCTGACGGATCCGTCGTCTAACGGATCAAACGGAAGACCATCCTTCAAAATCCGCCACTAATGCAACTGAATGGGAAAAAATGGATCCGCCAATAAAAAAGGCGGATCCATTTTTTTCACACATTGGCGGATTTTGACTGACGTCGAACGACTGAAGTGTGAAAGAGGCCTTAGAGACCGAGCCAATTTTGACCTTAATGACCAAGCCAATTTTGACAATTCTGACCACTGTCAGTTTATGAGGTTATAGCTCTGGAAAGCTTCAAAGACTCCCACTGAATCTGAGACTGTTTTTTCATGATATATTGTACTGCATGTTAGTGGTAAAATTTCTTTGTTATGACTTGCGTTTATTTATGAAAAAAACAGAAATTTGGCAAAAAATTTAAAAATTTTGCAATTTTCAAACTTTAAATTTTTGTGCCCTTAAATCAGAGAGTTGTGGCACACAAAATACTTAATAAATAACATTTCCCACATGTCTACTTTACATCAGCACAATTTTGGAAACATAATTTTTTTATTAGGAAGTTATAACGGTTAAAAGTTGACCAGCGATTTCTCATTTTTCCAACATAATTTGCAAAACCATTTTTTTAGGGACCACCTCACTTTTGAAGTGAGTTTGGGGGGTCAATAAGACAGAAAATACCCAAAAGTGGTACCATTCTAAAAACTGCACCCCTCAAGGTGCTCAAAACCACATTCAAGAAGTTTATGAACCCTTCAGGTGCTTCATGAGAACTAAAGCAATGTGGGAGGAAAAAATGAACATTTTACTTTTTTCACAAAAAATTTACTTTAGACCCAAACTTTTTTATTTTCACAAGGGTAATGGGAGAAAATGAACTACAAAATTTGTTGTGCAATTTCTCCAGACTACGCCGATACCCCGTATGTGGGGGAAAGCCACTATTTGGGCGCATGGCAGGGCTCAGAAGGGAGGGAGCACCGTTTGACTTTTTGAACGCAAAATTGGCTGGAATCAAAGGTGGCGCCATGTCGCGTTTGTAGACCCCTGATGTACCTAAACAGTGGAACACCCCCAATTCTAACTCCAACCCTAACACAACCCTACCCCTAACTCTAATCCCAACCCTAACTATAACCACAACCCTAAGCACAGCCATAACTCTAACCACAACTCCAACACCAAACGAAACCCCAACACAACAGAAATCCCAACACAACCATAACCCCAATACAACCATAACCCCAGCACAACACTAACCCCAACACAACCCTAACCCCAACACCACAACCGTAGCCCCAACCGTAACCCTAACACAACCATAATCCCAACAAAACAACTCTAATCCCAACACAACCCTAACACCAACACCCCAACTGTAACCCCAACACAACCCTAACCCCAACACATTCCTAACCACAACACAACCCTAACCCTAGCCCCAACCCTAACCCTAGCCCTAACCCGAACTGCAAAGAATGGAAAAAAGACATTTTTTATTTTTTACTTTTGTCTAAGGAGGTGACAAAGGAGCGTTTGATATACTAATTTTTTATTTTGATCACTGTGATAGGGTCTATCACAGTGATCAAAATGAACCAATAGGAAAAATCCCCTATTGTTGCCGGGCACCAGCTGGCATATCTCAGTGGGGCACTTTGCATGCGCCTGCCATTTTCTTCCAGGAAGAAGACACCGAGGGCCGTGGGACAGAGCCGGAGGGTCCAGGGATGGCAGAGGTACTGGGGGGCTCTAGGACCCCATTTCTCTCTCCTCTGGTATGCTGGATCATATCAGAGGAGAGGGAAATGAATGGGAAGTCAAACTTTTTTTGTGATCACTGTAATTCATTGAATAACGGAGATCACAAGACTCGGG
The DNA here is from genome assembly GCA_033576555.1 of Oophaga sylvatica. Taxonomy (NCBI): domain Eukaryota; kingdom Metazoa; phylum Chordata; class Amphibia; order Anura; family Dendrobatidae; genus Oophaga; species Oophaga sylvatica. The sequence continues at coordinate 374,012,697 of JARQOD010000004.1, read as the reverse complement.
ATGGTAAAAACCGACCTGAACCATGCTCTCCGGGGTCTCAACTACCCCTGGTAGCTGAGACTTCGGAGATTTTCCAATGCTGGGGGGGCGCTATACCTTTATCTCTCAGATCCATTAAAAAGCAGCACTGAGGAATAACGCCCCTTAACAGCCACCATTAAAAGGCGTATCGGCGGTCTTTAAGGGGTAATAGTGTTTTTTAACATGACAGGTTCCCTTTACAGAGAGATTTTTTTTTTTAATTTTGCGCAAACTTTATGAATTCTGTGGCCATTTTTTATGAGTTTGGTGCAATAAATGCTTGCGAATAAATCAAGATAAAAAAGTGACAATAAAAAGCTCAAATAACGAATTGGTAGCCATAATGTCTAGCAGTCGCAAGGGAAAATAACAGCTGACCGAGGGGGGAAGGGGTGCCTTAAAAAAACTGTAAATGATGAATTCATTATTGCCTTTGCAATTTCCCTTTTAACCTTTTTTAAGTTTTTTTTATGTGTGTTCTCCGGTTATTTTTTTTTAGTTTGCCACCATAGGTGGTGTTTAGGGTTTCCAGATATTTTTGCCTGTCATCATTTATGATTGTTCAAAAAGTCGCAAAATTTGTCGCAAACCTATTCTCGTTTCCCCGATTAAGTAATATTATGTATGCTAGAAATTTTTGAGTAATTTTTGTGACACTGAAAAAAATGCAGCTTTTTGATCTAAAAAGTTTCAAAAATGGTTAAAGACCATTTTTAACAATGTGCAAAATTCAGGAACCGAGTGAGCCATTTTGATGAATTTGGCTAAAAAAATATTGGGTCCATTTTTTTAAATTAAAATACATAAAGCCTCAATTTTTAAGCACAGTAACTGATGAAGCATTTCTTTTACTAATCTATACAGTATACTTTTAATATTTAAGCTTAGGGTTCTGTCTAAATAAGATTATAATGTATCTAGTTTTAAATGAGCCTTAGACATTTCTGACAGAAGTTCCTTGTACTATACTCGTACATCTCAGATTTCAGACCAACTAAATTTACCATGTTATTTACAAATCAAATAAAATCTAAGGAGGATTTAGTCAAGAAGCTCCTAATTTAAACTTTCCAAATCCTGACAAAGGAAACATACTGATGACCCACATGTTTCTCATCAAAACGTTACGCCTTACAATATCAATTTTCATAATTTCTTTTACAGATATTCTAGCATTTTTCCACATTTTTTAAAGACCAATGGTTTCCTAAGACTGCATTTATTTTAAAGTAACATATTGCACCAATTTTTAAATGGAAGGGAAGCTGTCAAAACACTTTTGCTAATTAAAGAGGTTGTCCTCTACTTTATCATTGATCAACATCTGATCGGTTGAGTTATGACAATGTCTTATCAGTCGGGGTCCGACACCCGATAAATCAACAGGAGGCGGATGTGCAATAACCGGCCATGGCCAATATCAGAAGATGGAGCAGCTCCCCAATTAAACATTTCCGTCCGGCGGCCACCACCGCTGACACCAAGAACAGCTGATCGGCAAGGGGGCCGACCGATCAGACATTGATGATCTTTCCTAAAGATAGGTCATGAATGATAAAGTAGTGGACAACCTCTTTAACCCCTTCACCCCCAAGGGTGGTTTGCACGTTAATGACCGGGCCAATTTTTACAATTCTGACCACTGTCTCTTTATGAGGTTATAACTCTGGAACGCTTCAACGGATCTTCGCGATTCTGAGACTGTTTTCTCGTGACATATTGTACTTCACGTTAGAAGTAAAATTTCTTCGATATAACTTGCGTTTATTTTTGAAAAAAACGCAAATATGGCGAAAATTTTTAAAATTTTGCAATTTTCAAACTTTGAATTTTTATTCCCTTAAAACAGAGAAATATATCACACAAAATAGTTAAGAAATAACATTTCCCACATGTCTACTTTACATCAGCACAATTTTGTAACCCAAATTTTTTTTGTTAGGAAGTTATAAGGGTTAAAAGTTGACCAGCGATTTCTCATTTTTACAACAAAATTTACAAAGCCATTTTTTTAGGGACCACCTCTCATTTGAAGTCACTTTGAGGGGTCTATATGGCAGAAAATACCCAAAAGTGACACCATTCTAAAAACTGCACCCCTCAAGGTACTCAAAACCACATTCAAGAAGATTATTAACCCTTCAGGTGCTTCACAGGAACTAAAGCAACGTGGAAGGAAAAAATGAATATTTAACTTTTTAGCCACAAAAATGATCTTTTACAAACTTTTTTTTTATTTTTACAAGGGTAAAAGGAGAAAATGGACAGATAAGGTTGTTATGCAATTTCTCCTGAGTACGCCAATACCCAATATGTGGGGAAAACCACTGTTTGGGCACACGGCAGAGCTCGTAAGGGAAGGAGCGCCGTTTGACTTTTTCAAACTAAAATTGGCGGGAATTGAGATTGGACGCCATGTTGTGTTTGGAGAGCCCCTGATGCGCCTAAACAGTGGAAACCCCCACAAGTGACACCATTTTGGAAACTAGACCCCCTAAGGTACTTATCTAGATCTGTTGTGAGCACTTTGAACCCCCAAGTGTTTCACAAAAGCTTATAATGCCTGGGTGTGAAAAAAAAAAAAACAATTTTCCACAAAAATGATTTTTTAGTCCCAAATTTTTGAATTTTCCCAAGGAAATTGGACCCCAAAAGTTGTTGTCCAATTTGTCCTGAGTACGCTGATACCCCATATGTGGGGGGGGGAACTGTTTGGGTGCACGGCAGGGCTTGGAAAGGAAGTAGTAACGTTTTGGAATGCAGACGTTGATGGGGGTCATGTTCTGTTTGCAGTGCCCCAGATGAGCCTAAACAGTGGAAACCCCCCACAAGTGACCCCAGTTTGGAAACTAGACCCCCTAAGGAACTTATCTAGATCTTTGGTGAGCACTTTGAACCCCAAGTGCTTCACAAAAGTTTATAATGCCCGGGCATGAAAATAAAAAATCCTATTTTTTTCCCACAAAAATTATCTTTTAGTCACTAATTTTTTATTTTCCCAAGGGTAACAGGAGAAATTGGACCACATAAGTTGTTGTCCAATTTGTCCTGAGTACGCTGATACCCCATATGTGGGGGGAACCACTGTTTGGGCGCACGGCAGAGCTCGGAATCGAAGGAGCACCATTTGACTTTTTCCAACCAAAATTGGCTGGAATTGAGATTGGATGCCATGTTGCATTTGGAGAGCCCCTGATGTGCCTAAACAGTGGAAACCCCCCACAAATGACCCCATTTGGGAAACTAGACCCCCTAAGGAACTTTTCTAGATCTTTGGTGAGCAATTTGAACCCCCAAGTGCTTCACACAAGTTTATAACGTAGAGCCGTAAAATTTTAAAATCATATTTTTTCCACAAAAATGATCTTTTCACCCCAATTTTTATTTTTCCAAGGGTAACAAGACTTCAAAAGTTATTTTGCAATTTGTCCTGAGTGCGCTGATACCCCATATGTGGGGGTAAACCACTGTTTGGGTGCATGGCAGTGTTTGGAAGGGAAGGAGCGCCGTCTGACTTTTTCAACGCAGAATTGGCTGGACGCCATGTCGTGTTTGGAGAGCTCCTGATGTGCCTAAACAGTGGAAACCCCCATAAATGACACCATTTTGGAAACTAGACCCCTCAAGGAACTTATCTAGATGTGTGGTGAGAACTTTTAACCCCCAGGTGTTTCACTAAAGTTTATAACGTACAGCCGTAAAATAAAAAATCTTTTTTTTTTTTACAAAAATGATTTTTTCGCCCCCAATATTTTATTTTCACAAGGGTAACAGAAGAAATTGGAACCCAAAAGTTGTTGTCCAATTTGTCCTGAGTACGCTGATACCCAATATGTGGGAGAAAACTACTGTATGGGCGCACGTCAGGGCTCGGAAGGGAAGTAGTGACGTTTTGGATTGCAGACTTTGATGGAATGGTCTGGGGGCGTCATGTCACATTTGGAGAGCCCCTGATGCACCTATACAGTGGAAACCCCCCACAAGTGACCCCATTTTGGCAAATAGACCCCACAAGGAACTTATCTAGATGTGTGGTGAGCACTTTGAACCCCGAAGTGCTTCACAGAAGTTTATAACGTACAGCCGTAAAAATAAAAAATCCTTTTTTTTTACAAAAATGATTTTTTCGCCCCCAATATTTTATTTTCACAAGGGTAACAGGAGAAATTGGACCCCAAAAGTTGTTGTCCAATTTGTCCTGAGTACGCTGATACCCAATATGTGGGAGAAAACTACTGTATGGGCGCACGTCAGGGCTCGGAAGGGAAGTAGTGACGTTTTGGATTGCAGACTTTGATGGAATGGTCTGGGGGCGTCATGTCGCATTTGGAGAGCCCCTGATGCGCCTAAACAGTGGAAACCCCCCACAAGTGACCCCATTTTGGAAAATAGACCCCACAAGGAACTTGTCTAGATGTGTGGTGAGCACTTTGAACCCCGAAGTGCTTCACAGAAGTTTATAACGCACAGCCGTAAAAATAAAAAATCCTTTTTTTTTTTGCAAAAATGATATTTTCGCCCCCAGTTTTTTATTTTCCCAAGGGTAACAGAAGAAATAGGACAAATTGCACAATAACTCTTGGGGTCCAGAGTACGCTGATACCCCATATGTGGGGATAAACTACTGTTTGGACGCATGGCAGAGCTGAGAAGTGAAGGAGCACCGTTTGACTTTTTCAACGCAGAATTGGCTGGAATTGAGATCAGACGCCATGTCACATTTGGAGAGCCCCTGATGTGCCTAAACAGCGGAAACCCCCCAATTCTAACTCCAACCCTAACCCCAACACACCCCTAACCCTAGTCCCAACCCTAACCACAAACCTAACCCTAACACACCCCTAATCCCAACCCTAACCCTAATCCTAACTTTAGCGCCAACCCTAACCCTAACTTTAGCCGCAACCCTAACCCTAACCCTAATGGGAAAATGGAAATAAATACTTTTTTTTAATTTTATTATTTTTCCCTTACTAAGGGGGTGATAAAGGGGGGTTTTATTTACTATTTATAGCGGGTTTTTATGATTGGCAGCTGTCACGCTAAAAGACGCTTTTTATTGCAAAAATAGTTTTTGCATCATCACATTTTGAGAGCTATAATTTTTGCATATTTTGGCCCACAGAGTCATGTGAGGTCTTATTTTTTGCGGGACGAGTTGACGTTTTTATTGGTACCATTTTTGAGCACGTGACGTTTTTGATCGCTTTTTATTTCGATTTTTGGGAGGTTAGAATGAACAAAAATCAGCAATTCATGAATTTCTTTTGGGGGAGGCGTTTATACCGTTCCGCGTGTGGTAAAATTGATAAAGCAGTTTTATTCTTCGGGTCAGTACGATTATGGCAATACCTCATTTATATCATTTTTTCATGTTTTGGCGCTTTTATAGAATAAAAACAATTTTATATAAAAAATAATTATTTTTGCATCGCTTTATTCTGCGAGCTATAACTTTTTTATTTTTTTGCTGATGATGCAGTATGACAGCTCGTTTTTTTCGGGACAAGATGACGTTTTCAGCGGTACCATGTATATTTATATCGGTCTTTTTGATCGTGTGTTATTCCACTTTTTGTTCGGCGGTATGATGATAAAGCATTGATTTTTTGCTTAGTTTTTTTTTTTTTTTAAGGGGTTCACTAAAGGGGTTAACTAGTGGGACAATTTTATAGGGGGGGTCGTTACGGACGCGGCGATACCAAATATGTGTACTTTTATTGCTTTGTTTTTTTTATTTACAGGAAGAAGTGAATTTATTGGGGAATATATTTTTTTTTATTTATTTATTTTGGATTTTTTTTTAAAACATGTTTATTTTTATTTTTTTAACTTTTTTACTTTGTCCCAGGGTGGGACATCACTGTATTTTTTCAGATCGCTGGTGTTACAGTGTGCACAGCACTCTGTCACACCAGCGATCGCTCAGGCAGTGCAGCAGGCTTCTCAGTGCCTGCTCTCGGCAGGCACTGAGGTAGCCGCCTCCCTCCAGGACCCCGGCGCCATCTTGGAATCCGGGTCCTGGGAGGGAGGAAGCCCTCAGAACAGCGCGATCACATCGCGCTGCTCTGAGGGTCTCAGGGGGCGCGCAGGGAGCCCCCACCCTGCGCGATCCTCCCCTGTGCCCCCAGTACACCGCAATCATGTTTGATCGCGGTGTGCAAGGGGTTAATGTGCCGGGAGCGGTCCGTGACCGCTCCTGACACACAGTCATGGGTGTCAGCTGTGATAATCAGCTGACACCCGGCCGCGATCGGCTGCGCTCCCCCCGGGAGCGAGTCCGATCGCACGAGACGTACTATCCCGTCCCCGGTCATACGGGCCCAGGTACCATGGACGGGATAGTACGTCCGATGGCAGTAAGGGGTTAAACTAGTGGTATGACTACAAAGGTTCTACAATAACAAAATACAGTACAGTATGTAAAATAGCGGGCAGGTCAGTGAGGGATCAGTGACCTTTCAGAAGCCGTGCAGACGAATATGTAAGCAGAGCTCCACATGAACTAGCACAGATTTCATCAACCAGGTTCCCTTTAATCCTATTGGAGACATCTTTTCTTGAGATTGGGGGCAGTAGAGGTGTATGTCTTGTTGTTTAGGCATAGTGACTTAGCGTGTTTAGAAACCTCAGTGCATGCTGCCACTAAATCATGTAGAAGGTTATTTGAAGTTAGTGGAGAGTTTTTTGCCTACATACTTTTCCTGGAATATTTTGACTCCCCCATATTTGACCCCCAGATGAAGTAGGGTTGAAACACGCATTGGGGTTTGAGGTGGAGGCTGATGTGACAAATTTTATTATTTCTTTGGGATATGGCTTATTATAATGCATCTTTATCTTTTCTCTATTGATTTTCCTTTTGTGCACGACATTCCACCAAATCTCTTTATACTTAACTTGTGGAATTCATTTTGTGGATATCTATACATTTTATCACCACTCCTTGGTAGTATTCTACCATCTTGTGGCTACGCTTCCTATTGCTTTCTTATTTAAACTATTTTGTGTCTCACATTGGCTAACGGCTAACAGGTATTTGCATATAGCTGTAATGTGGGCCCCTAAAGTCAATTACACCTGCGGGGCCCAGACAACTCAGTCAGACCCTGGGTGAGGCCCAATCCCTGCTCAGTATACAGTGAGCGCTGGATTTAAGCACATCCTGGCACTTTGACTGGCTGCTGGCTCTTCACTGATGCACTGCACAGCAAGTTGTCAATCAAAATGTTGAGAAGTGTTCATACCGCTGCTCACAGTGCTATGAGGGGTGATTTTAGATTCATCAGCATGTTTGTATGACTGATAGCCATTATAGGTTGCCTTTAAAGTCACCCATAATCAGGGTTGGACTGGGGTGTATGAGGCCCAAGGGTGTGTCCATTTTTTAATGGCAGCATTTAAGAAAAGTATTAATGCAAGTTTATGTGTCCGTGAAAAACACGGACAGCACGAGGATGACAGCTATGTGCCATCCATGTGATATCCATGATTAACATTGCAAAGTATAGTACAGGTGTGGGGAATAATGATGAGTGAACCCATGGATGTTCGCCAGGTTCAGGTGGAATTTTTAAAAAGTCAAGTTCGGGACCAGAACTTGCCCTTGGACTTCGAATCTAATTCAAGTTAACGGGGACCCAAATTTCAGTGCTGTAATATGGCTGTAAAATGGTATGAGTAAGCACTAGGGGGCTGCAAAAGGACGCAAAATGGGGGTAATGTCCTGCAAACAAATGTGTATAAGAAAATGACTTAAAGGGGTTCTGTCACCATAGCAATCATGGTAAAATAGGAAGTACTGTAAATGAATAACATCAAAATTTTAACAGTGTCCTCACAGAGACTGAGGCTTGCTACCACCAGTTCAGTTAAAAATTTCACCCACAGAACATGAGCCAGAGTACCCCCACAAACGCGGCTTACAAATTTCACCCACAGAGCACTGGGCAGAGTGCCCGCACATTAGTAGCTTACATATTTCATCCACAGAGCATGGAGCTCAGTATCCCAAATAGAATCTTATAAAAAAATCACCCAGAGAGCATGGGGTAGAGCACCCCCACACAATCTTCTTAAAAATTTCAATCTGATAGCATGGGCCAGAGTACCCCCACAGAAGCAGTTTAAAAATTTCACTCTCAGAAGATAGGGCACAGTGCCCCTACAGAATTTTATTTAAAAAATTCACCCACAGAGCAGAGCCCAGAGTACCCCCATATTTTTTTTTCACCATTTAAATAAAAACAACTTATACATGTTTGGTATCTACAAACTTGTATTGACCTGGAGAATCATAATGGTAGGTCAGTTTTAGCAGTTGGTGAACATAGTATAAAAAATCAAAAAACTGTTGTGGAATTGCACTATTTTTGCAATTTCACCACACTTGGAATTTTTTTCCTGTTTTCGAGTACACAATATGGTAAAATCAAAATTTCAAAAGTACAACTTATTCTGCAAAAAACAAGCCCTCACATGGCCATATTGACGGAAAAATAAAAACTTTATGGCTTTGAGAAGAAGGGGAGCGAAAAACAGAAACACAAAAATGAAAAAAAAAAGGCTCTGTCATGAAGGGGTTAAAAGCACAGTACTCTCACAGGCTGGTGGGCAGAGTATACACAGCTGCTTAATGGCATAGTACTCCCACAAGTTGAGGGTGCAGAGTACACACACCAGCTTAAAGGCCCAGTACACTCACAGGCGGGGTTTGGAAGAGAACACACAGTGGCTTAAAGGCACAATACTCTCACATGTGGCGTTGCATAGTACACACAGCAAAGGAACAGAGTGCGCAGTCAGAATCTGTCCCTCATTCCAGCTGCATCCTATCCCTACACTTAATGAGAGCATAATGGCGGCTGCACTTGTGATCTGGCCTTTACACAAGCTGGGTAACGTTGTGTGCTGGCCAATCACAGCCATGCCAATACATTGCATGGCTGTGATGGCTCCGGAAGTGCCCACAGTCTAAAAGCTTGTTGATTGGCTGCACTGCAGCCTTTCAACAAGCTTTATTAGACTGGCGAACCCGAACAGGAAACCGGTCGTACATTAAAAAGTTTGTGTTCAGGGTTCAGTCATGGACACTAGGTGTCCAGTACTGACTCTGAACTTTACCATTCGGGTTCACTCATCCCTAGTGGGAAACCTTTTTTCTGCCAAGGGCCATTTCAATTTTTTTTCTACCATAATTCACCGGCCATGCTAAATTATCCACTTGAAAATGACCCTGCTCTATTTGGTAAAACAATTAATTACCTCATGCCTAATGAGATTGCTGAGGCTGCTTCTCTTTGGTGTAGTTGACTCTTTGCAACAAGTTTTATAATGAACTAATTACAGCAGTAAGTGATTCCAAAACACAAATGTATATTACACTGCAGGTCTTCTCAATGTGGGAAATTGATAACTGTTCACTTTACATTTATAGGATGCAAGCAGTGGGAGGTGTGCTGTATACATCATATAGGAGTTACTGAGACTGCTGTCTATATATCACATAGGAGACATCGAGACTGATGTTTACATCACATAGGAGACACCATGACTCATGCGTACACATCACATAGGAGATATTGGGACTGGTGCATATACATCACATAGGAGACACTGGGATTAATGTATATACAGCGCACGAGAGACCTTGCGACTGGTGTATACATCACATAGGAGACAGTGGGGCTGATGCATATACATTACATGGGAGACAGTGGTGTTAGTGTATATACATTACATAAGAGACAGTGGGACTAGTGTCTATACATTACGTAGGAGACAGTAGGGCTGATGTATGTACATTACATAGATGACAGTGAGTTTGGTGTATATAGATTACATAGGAGTCTCATATATACATCACAAATGAGACACTATGACTACTGGCTTCATCATCAAAGTGTTGGGAGCACTGAGTGTGCTAATTCTGCCCACAAAGAACGTCCTGCCGCTAGCACTGGCCAGCATCAGGATGTATAATTCTCATTGCATGTGCAATAAATGCTGTGTGCGCATGCTTTGCTCATAGTGAAGGGAGGTATTAAATGGCTGAAGTTGAGCATAATTGGGCCAGCAGCCGAAGCACTGCATTCATTAGGAATCTGCCAAGGGGCTGGAGAAAATTAAATCACAGGCCATAAACGGCACAAAGGCCGGAGGTTCACCACTATAGGAGAAGCTTTGTAAATTATTTATATATTCTTCCATGAAAAACACTGATGACACACTGACCAAACACCGATGATACACTGATCCAATGCACCAAAGCACTGATGACACACATATAATTTTTTTGTGTACAGTCATGGCCAAAAGTTTTGAGAATGACACAAATATTATATTTTCACATGATCTGCTGCCCTCTGGTTTTTATGTGTGTTTGACAGATGTTTTTATCACAAACAGAAATATAATAATTGCAAACATATGAGTAACAAAAGCTTATATTGACAGTTAGAATGAGTTAATGCAGCAAGTCAATATTTGCAGTGTTGACCCTTCTTCTTCAGAACCTCTGCAATTCTCCCTGGCATGCTCTCAATCAACTTCTGGACCAAATCCTGACTGATAGCAGTCCATTCTTGCACAATCAATGCTTTCATTTTGTCAGAATTTTTAGGTTTTTGTTTGTCCACCCGTCTCTTGATGATTGACCACAAGTTCTCAATGGGATTAAAATCTGGGGAGTTTCCAGGCCATGGACCCAAAATCTCTATGTTTTGTTCCCTGAGCCATTTAGATATCACCTTTGCTTTATGGCAAGGTGCTCCATCATGCTGGAAAAGGCATTGTTGATCGCCAAACTGCTCTTGGAGGGTTGGGAGAAGTTGCTCTTGGAGGACATTCTGGTACCATTCTTTATTCATGGCTGTGTTTTTAGGCAAGACTGTGAGAGAGCCGATTCCCTTGGCTGAGAAGCAACCCCACACATGAATGGTTTCAGGATGCTTAACAGTTGGCATGAGACAAGACTGGTGGTAGCGCTCACCTTGTCTTCTCCGAATGAGGCGTTTTCCTGATGTCCCAAACAATCGAAAAGGGGATTCATCAGAGAAAATAACTTTACCCCAGTCCTCAGCAGTCCACTGCCTGTACCTTTTGCAGAATATCAGTCTGTCCATGATGTTTTTTCTGGAGAGAAGTGGCTTCTTTGCTGCCCTCCTTGAGACCAGGCCTTGCTCCAAGAGTCTCCGCCTCACAGTGCGTGCAGATGCACTCACACCTGCCTGCTGCCATTCCTGAGCAAGCTCTGCACTGCTGGTAGCCTGATCCCGCAGCTGAAATACTTTTAAGAGACGGTCCTGGCGCTTGCTGGTCTTTCTTGGGCGCCCTGGAGCCTTTTTGGCAACAATGGAACCTCTCTCCTTGAAGTTCTTGATGATGCGATAGATTGTTGACTGAGGTGCAATCTTTCTAGCTGCGATACTCTTCCCTGTTAGGCCATTTTTGTGCATTGCAATGATGACTGCACGTGTTTCTTTAGAGATAACCATGGTTAACAGAAGAGAAACAATGATGCCAAGCACCAGTCTCCTTTTAAAGTGTCCAGTGGTCTCAGTCTTACTTAATCATGACAGATTGATCTCCAGCCATGTCCTCATCAACACCCACACCTGTGTTAATGGAGCAATCACTGAAAAGAGGTTAGCTGGTCCTTTTAAGGCAGGGCTGCAATGATGTTGAAATGTGTTTTGTGGGATAAAGTTCATTTTCTAGCCAAATATTGACTTTGCAAGTAATTGCTGTTAAGCTGATCACTCTTTATAACATTCTGGAGTATATGCAAATTGCCATTAGAAAAAGTGAAGCAGTAGACTTTGTAAAAATTAATATTTGTGTCATTCTCAAAACTTTTGTCCATGACTGTATGTGAAAAACACTGACGTCTGAATGAGACCTTAAGGCCTCTTTCACACATCCGGCGGGCGCCTGGCGGCGCCCCTGGCATTTTACCGCAGCGCCGCATGTGAAAAGCTTTCACACTTCCGGCGCCCAAAATGCGTTTTTTTGCCGGATGGTTTCTGATGCTTGGAGAGATAAGAGACCATCCGGCAAAAAAAAAAAAACGTTACATGCAGCGTTTTTTCCGGACGCCGCAATGTACATTTGCGCCGCATCCGGACAAAACCGCATGCAACGCATTGACATGCAGCGCCATGCGGCGCTAATGCATGTCAATGCGAAAAAAGCCGCATGCGGCGCATCAGATTTTCAGATGCGGCGCTGCGGGAAAATGCCGGGGGCGCCGCAAGGCGCCCGCCGGATGTGTGAAGCCAGCCTTAGGCTTTGGCCCTGATTCATTATTGCTGTTTCTCGTTTTTTCTGGAGTAATTTATTTTTTTTAGTATCTTCAATATTTCAGCCTTATTCATTTGGCAGGATTCTTCAAAGCTATTTGGCTAAATTTCTGGAGAAACTGGCATTTCTTTTTTATTATTTTTTCATTATTTATCCTCAACAACTTGCAGATGATTTAGACAAATTCATGAAATGTGACTTTTACCAAATGTCACATTTTTTTGGTACATCTCACTCCAGTTACTCAGAACGGTTTTCAATTTGGTGCATTTTTGCATCATTAAAAAAATGAGACTTTTGGTGCTGAAAAGTCTCAAAGAAATGGTTGAAGACAGAAATAAAGAGTAATTTTGTTTTTGCACCAAATTTATGTACCATGTGCGCAATGTTGAAGAGTGTAATGCACATGTAATGGGCAGCAGAGACATCCCTGAATAATGCTTACAGAAGGTCCCATTAGTGGAGAAAGACTGGCCAGGAGAAATGAGATGGAACCAATTTGCGTTGGAAGATTTGCAGAGGGAGCTGGTTCGGATGCTAGATCTGATCTGGTAATGGGCAGCCCAGAGTTCCTGAATATAAAAGGACTGAGAGCCAAACTGCAGGCAGATTTGGGGCCAGAGAAGAGAGCGGAGCAGATGCGCTCCAGGGATGTCCCTGAGACCAGCGTGACAGTTCTCAGGGGGAAGTCTACGCCACCAAGGTGTCAGTCACTGCCTAGCTAGGACTGGATTCTGTTCAGGAGGACTCTCAGTTTCGCCTGCGCTGGTCAGGACCAGGATTTGTACCTCACGTCGGTCACGCTTAAGAGACCAGACTTTGCCTGTCAAGAGCCAAAGACTAGTCATTTCTGCACCAAGCTCAAGAGACTTCAGTCGACAGTGAAGCTGAGAAGGTACATGAGTAGACTGCGACAGGAGTGGCACGCCAGCAATTGCAGAGGGACAGTGTAAGTAAGCAGGGCTGTCACTTCCAGTTATAACCCAAAGTACTAGGGTCAACTGGTGCTAGGGCAACAGATTGGAAGGAGGCCAATTTGTGCATGGGAGGCTCAACGCGCTTTAATAGACTACGTCAGAAAGAGACTTGCGGCCTAGTGGACTAGGGCCGGAGGTGCAGAGAGAACTTACGTGGTGACTCGCCCTGAATGGGTGCACCACCTTTATTAATGGAACATTAACGCTATATAGTGAAAGACTTTATTTGACATTAAAGCTTATTTTTATTTGCTTTGTTGTTGACTTGCTTTTTTATTATCACTAATTGTTCAGAGTTACTGTACTTTCAATTACTGTAAAATTAATATTGCATTTAAATGGAAATATATTGATCACTGACTGCTCCTGCCTTGCGTTATCTGTGCCCAGTCACCTGCATTACACACACAAACGTTAGCAGGGCAAGAACAGGAAAGTGTCTTCAATAAATCACAAATGATAAATCAGGCCCTTTATCTGTATACTGCCACAGTGATAAAATAATAGTAGTGTACATATTCATGTTAGCTATTGGTCATACAGGATATTATTTTTATATTATGCACTTTATACAGATTTCAACATCGGTAAAATAAAACCTTGCTAAGTTAGTTGTTGAGAAGCACCTGGCGTTATATAGGTCTACAGCAGATATTTGGATGCAAAGAATATGAATAAGGTTGAAAGCTCCTCGTGGCGGGGATTTCTGCTGTCTGTGCACTCTGGGAATATACATGTGTAGGATATCGTTTTCATGGATGGACTCCGCAGACTGTGTTGCTCTTTTGTGCTCAGCAGCATTAAGCTAAACCCACTCTTGTTTTTATGATCCAGATCTTGTCCTTATCTGTAGATCTGCTGTAGGCACTTTTGCTTCACAAGCTGCTCCTGACATTTCACTGTGCAGGCTCCTAGCTCCTGGCCCGCAGACCATCTGCTCTCTTTACAGTGATACAAGAATGATTGACCTATGTTTTGCATTGGAAAAAAAAACAACTTTTTGGGCTGATGCTTCACAAAGTAGATTTACCTTCAATCACCATTTATTAAATCTCCATCCATTAAAAACCATAGCTTGCTAGATCTGCGTGCATTAAGCCTGATTATAGAGGCTGTAGCAAGGGGGATGGGATGCGGCAGCCTGTACCCATGTGTTGCTCAGTTTTGCTCCCTCTCCATGATCGCTTATTCCCTCCTAGCTATGACTACAAAAGCTTTTATATTTTGGGACTTTTCTACATAAATGTGATGTCTCATACTTTAGTCTTGTATGCGTTTTCCCACTCTTTTGAGACGCCTGACCATTGAACTGTGGCTCAGGCTATGCACATGAAAATAAAGTTCTCCTTAATGGCCTGGTGCTGATATATTACAAATGGAGGGGAAAGGACAAGGGGGTAAAAGACCCGCTGGACCCAGAGGAAGAAAGTTATCGGGTTCTTTAAGAAGGATGAGTGGGTCCTTCAAACGCACATCTTTAAAGGGCTCATCTTCTGGATCTCAAAAGGTATGTCCCTAATTCTGTACTTCCACTGACACATCTGTGTTCTTCAGACCACCATTCATCAACGTGTATATGTACGTGTGCGCAAAGAAACAAAGAAATTACATTTCTATTGTAAATGTAGCTTTATAAAATGACTGGCTTTAAAAACTGCTAGATCTGAGTTTGTGTGTGTTTTTGTTTTTTTCTCATAAATCTTATTACTGACTTTTATCTGAGTTATTTCTTTAGTCAATGTAGAATTTTATTTCACTGACATGAAGAAGGTTTTATATATGACAATTGTTTTATGGTGTATTTTGCGGTATAACTGTACCACTGCAATATTAGCTTATGTTCATCATTTATATATCACACTTTTTCTAGCTTTCATAAACCTAACACAATATTCCTAGCTATTTCTAAATAAGTTAATAAATTCTAATAGAATTATAATTAATATCAGAGTAAAAATAAATGTCATTATCATGATTTATCAATGCCACAGGTATGGGTTGATGCAGTCTATATTAATACTCTAAGGCTATGGGCACATGGAGTTTTCTAGGAGGTTTGTTTAAGCAAGTCAGCAGCCAATAATGCCAAAAAATTGCCTAAAATACACTTGAATGTGTCTGAAGTTAATCCTCTTTGCTTTGCATATAAAGCTTTTTCTAGCATTTTTTTCTAATTCAAGGTTCTAAAAAGAAAATGCTTGGTAGAGAAAGAAAGTACATATCACTTTTTTCATGAAACCCACTCCAAAGTAAGCAATGACCAAACAAAAAGAAGCAAAAAAAATGCTTCCAGAACAAAAAACTCCTCCAAAAACTCCCTAATGAGTCTATGCACACAAAGCCCCGATTCCTCATTGCTGTTTGTTTTTTTTTCTGTAGTTTTGTACCTTAATTTTGATTGCACCCAATTCCTTATTCTATTGGCGCCTTTTATGGAGTCTATTTCATCTGCGTTTGCCTGCTTTTTTTGTTTTTATTACTTTGTAGGCAGTGTTTAGTGATTCCAGATGTTTTCGCCTTTTTCATCTATTGCAACTTTTTAAAGCGTCATAAAAATTGATGCAACTCTACCCAAGTTACCTCTCCCCTAATGTATTTTGGGGTACAGCAGTATTTTTGTGTAGTTTTTGAAACATTTTGTGAGACATGCGACTTTTGGTGCTAAAATTCGCCAAAAAAGTTCAAAACATATAAAAAGAAGATCTTTTGACTTTGTTCATAATTCATAAATCACGAAAGTCATGTTGAAGTTACATATTTGGTGCCAAAAATGGCGACTAATGGGGCAAACGAAAAGTATGTAAATGTATAGGGATCACCTATTATATTAATATTTAAATATATACATATTTTTTTAATGTATAAATATTTTTCATTAGCAAGAAAAGACAAAAAGCACAATTGTAAAAATAATTAAAGATCCAATAGGCTATATACACCTACTAAGCGTGCTCACAATAAGGAAGGCACCTCATCTGCCTAGAGAAAAACATTTAGACTTGAGAGTCCTCAGTGGTTGATACCTTTTAATGGCTAACTGAAAAGATGGTAACAAATTATAAGCTTTCGAGACTACTCAGGTCTCTTCATCAGGCAAAGACTAAAACAAAAACTGAAGAATCACATATTTATACACAAGAGGACACAGGAATAATGCAATAGGTAAGACATGTGACGTGAAGCAGAACTGTCATTATGGCAGAGGGATGAACATAAATATTGGAACAGTTCATAGATAAGGAGTGAGAGTTTTATTGCCCTCTGATTGGGGTCTGGTATTGTGTTTTGATGCCCCCAGGTCAGAGAAGCAGATTCCTTAATTGATGTACACAGACATGAATCCATGTGACACGTTCATTCCAGCACTAAGAGTGTCAAAGGTCATCATAAGTTTATATTCCCAAATCTTTCTATCTTTCTCAGATTTGAAGTTAGCTTTTAATACCAGTAATTCCATATCCATCATGCTATGACCGGGCATACAAAAGTGTTTGGCCACAGGTAGATCCATTCTTTTTTCTCTTATTGTGTGGCGATGAGAATTCATCCTTGTTCTCAGTTTTTGCCCGGTCTCCCCCACATACAGACCCCCAGTTGGACATTTCGTACAAATAATTAGGTACACCACATTAGATGTGATGCAGCTGAAAGTACCTGGGATCTTGTAGTCCTGATGGGAGTTGGGGATCTTTATCTTGTCCGTGGTCATTATAGATGGACAGGTTTTGCACTTCTTCTGTTTGCAAGGAAAGGTTCCTGCAGCTGTTGGGGAGGACAGGGAGCTTCTGACAATGATGTTTCTTAGATTTGGGGGCTGCCTAAAACATAGTAGTGGGGGCTCTGTCTGTTTTAGGCAGCCCCCAAATCTAAGAAACATCATTGTCAGAAGCTCCCTGTCCTCCCCAACAGCTGCAGGAACCTTTCCTTGCAAACAGAAGAAGTGCAAAACCTGTCCATCTATAATGACCACGGACAAGATAAAGATCCCCAACTCCCATCAGGACTACAAGATCCCAGGTACTTTCAGCTGCATCACATCTAATGTGGTGTACCTAATTATTTGTACGAAATGTCCAACTGGGGGTCTATATGTGGGGGAGACCGGGCAAAAACTGAGAACAAGGATGAATTCTCATCGCCACACAATAAGAGAAAAAAGAATGGATCTACCTGTGGCCAAACACTTTTGTATGCCCGGTCATAGCATGATGGATATAGAATTACTGGTATTAAAAGCTAACTTCAAATCTGAAAAAGATAGAAAGATTTGGGAATAGAAACTTATGATGACCTTTGACACTCTTAGTGCTGGAATGAACGTGTCACATGGATTCATGTCTGTGTACATCAATTAAGGAATCTGCTTCTCTGACCTGGGGGCATCAAAACACAATACCAGACCCCAATCAGAGGGCAATAAAACTCTCACTCCTTATCTATGAACTGTTCCAATATTTATGTTCATCCCTCTGCCATAATGACAGTTCTGCTTCACGTCACATGTCTTACCTATTGCATTATTCCTGTGTCCTCTTGTGTATAAATATGTGATTCTTCAGTTTTTGTTTTAGTCTTTGCCTGATGAAGAGACCTGAGTAATTTCGAAAGCTTGCAATTTGTTACCATCTTTTCAGTTAGCCATTAAAAGGTATCAACCACTGAGGACTCTCAAGTCTAAATATTTTTCTATCTACTGGCTAACACGGTACGAAGATATACATCTTTCCTATAGAGAAAAACAATAATAAACTGTTCATAGAAACATATACATAAATGAAGATAGAGAACTTGTACTGACTTTGGGCGACAAAGGATAAATCTAATCTAAATACCACAATAATAGAACAAATAAGTCCAGATAAAATAGTGCAGAAATGCCTACAAAAATAATAACGCCCAAAAAAGTGGTGTCTATGAAAGCCCAAAAATGATGCTCAAATAAAACCAAAAATAAATTGCAGCCCAAATAGCTATCAGATTTGTGAATAAACATACAAAATAAGCTAATAAGTATGGAAAAGGTAGGGACCTGTAAATGAAGGCGATAATAGGGTGAGAAGAAAAGACAAAGATGTACAGTCATGGCCAAAAGTTTTGAGAATGACACAAATATTATATTTTCACATGATCTGCTGTCCTCTGGTTTTTATGTGTGTGTTTGACATATGTTTTTATCACAGACAGAAATATAATTGCAAACATATGAGTAACAAAAGCTTATATTGACAGTTAGAATGAGTTAGTGCAGCAAGTCAATATTTGCTGTGTTGACCCTTCTTCTTCAGGACTTCTGCAATTCTCCCTGGCATGCTCTCAATCAACTTCTGGACCAAATCCTGACTGATAGCAGTCCATTCTTGCACAATCAATGCTTTCATTTTGTCAGAATTTTAAGGTTTTTGTTTGTCCACCCGTCTCTTGATGATTGACCACAAGTTCTCAATGGGATTAAGATCTGGGGAGTTTCCAGGCCATGGACCCAAAATCTCTATGTTTTGTTCCCTGAGCCATTTAGTTAACACCTTTGCTTTATGGCAAGGTGCTCCATCATGCTGGAAAAGGCATTGTTGATCGCCAAACTGCTCTTGGAGGGTTGGGAGAAGTTGCTCTTGGAGGACATTCTGGTACCATTCTTTATACATGGCTGTGTTTTTTAGGCAAGACTGTGAGAGAGCCGATTCCCTTGGCTGAGAAGCAACCCCACACATGAATGGTTTCAGGATGCTTAACAGTTGGCATGAGACAAGACTGGTGGTAGCGCTCACCTTGTCTTCTCCGAATGAGGCGTTTTCCTGATCTCCCAAACAATCGAAAAGGGGATTCATCAGAGAAAATAACTTTACCCCAGTCCTCAACAGTCAACTGCCTGTACCTTTTGCAGAATATCAGTCTGTCCATGATGTTTTTCTGGCGAGAAGTGGCTTCTTTGCTGCCCTCCTTGAGACCAGGCCTTGCTCCAAGAGTCTCCGCCTCACAGTGCGTGCAGATGCACTCACACCTGCCTGCTGCCATTCCTGAGCAAGCTCTGCACTACTGGTAGCCCGATCCCGCAGCTGAAACACTTTTAAGAGACGGTCCTGGTGCTTGCTGGTCTTTCTTGGGCACCCTGGAGCCTTTTTGGCAACAATGGAACCTCTCTCCTTGAAGTTCTTGATGATGCGATAGATTGTTGACTGAGGTGCAATCTTTCTAGCTGCGATACTCTTCCCTGTTAGGCCATTTTTGTGCATTGCAATGATGACTGCACATGTTTCTTTAGAGATAACCATGGTTAACAGAAGAGAAACAATGATGCCAAGCACCAGCCTCCTTTTAAAGTGTCCAGTGGTGTCATTCTTACTTAATCATGACAGATTGATCTCCAGCCATGTCCTCATCAACACCCACACCTGTGTTAATGGAGCAATCACTGAAAAGAGATTAGCTGGTCCTTTTAAGGCAGGGCTGCAATGATGTTGAAATGTGTTTTGTGGGATAAAGTTCATTTTCTAGCCAAATATTGACTTTGCAAGTAATTGCTGTTAAGCTGATCACTCTTTATAACATTCTGGAGTATATGCAAATTGCCATTAGAAAAAGTGAAGCAGTAGACTTTGTAAAAATTAATATTTGTGTCATTCTCAAAACTTTTGGCCATGACTATAGAGCAGTCACATAGATCAACAGTTGTGTTGGCGACTGGAAGTGTACAATGCGCATTACAAATAGTGTAAAGCTGATATGACTAAAACAATGCGCATGTGTGAACATGTCATTTAAATAAAGTTGGTTTTAAAATCTATTGTTCATGTATGAAAAAAATATTTTTATGTTATGTGAGAACAGAAACTGCACATGCGCAGAAGACATCCGCGCACAGAATGGTTCTTTAGAAGTAGCACATGCATAGAGGACGTCCACACATAAAATGCACAGAACAAATGGCAGATATACAGAGAATATGTAAAAAAGATTAATATGGACACATGATGATAAACAAACACTGAAAGCAGAAATGAGATGATAACTGTATTGGAAATAGATATTGGAATACGTAAGTAAATATATCAGAAAAAAGGAGAATATGATCAATCATCAAATATATTAGACAAGAGTGTCATGTTGAGTCAGATACTCCTGAGTCATGTAGGAGGTGAGTGCCTCTGTGCACCATGCCAGAAATCTTACTCCAGTCAGGTACTGGAATGAGATTTCTGGTGTACGGAGTGCCAAAGCTGGCCGCATCCCAACAACCCCCTCATTCTGCCTCCGTTCCCCCATTTTTGGTGGAGCTGGGAGAAATTGGAGTGAAAATGTCAATAGTTGTAATATTTTGGCACAAGTCTGAGTTGCACCTAAATTTTGCATTGTGTCCCAAGTTTTTGAGGAGTTTTGCTTTTTTTATTAGGATTTGGAAAGTTTCTGCTCCAACAATTTCTCAAAAAATTCAGTGTGCATATACCCATAGGAGAGTTTTCTAAAGCGGTTTCCACTTAAAAAAATTGTTATTTTTGACTACCTTATAATACTCCATTTGCACATAGCAAATATGAATTTAGACTGAATGCAAAGTGTAAACTAAAGAATAGACCTCTATCACTTTTGTCTACAATTCTCTAACAGCTTTTTAGCTGTCACTGAAGTGCAATGCAAAGTAGGCCACACACAGCATGCTCGGAAAACACTTTATCCCAGCAAGTTCGCTCATCACCAGAGTTGAGCGAATTTGTTCGGAATCAGTTCCGAACACGATCAGCAGCGAATATTGTTTTTACAATATTCGTTGAACACAGCCGAACGTCATTAGAGTTAATGGTAGTAGAAATTACCGAATATGTTCGGAACCAATCATCAAACATACGTTCGGCACAAATAGGGTGCCAATAATGCACGAATATGGCAAATTAAGGTTCATCGACCGAATCGGAGGAACAAATTCGCTCAACTCTACTCATCACTAGTAAGGATATCTTGTCAGTCATATTGTGACTGATTTTTTTTAAAGCTGTGTTTTCAAAATTGTGGCTTTGTGAAACCACTGGATTTTATCCACAGTGTAGTGTCAAGAAAATACTATATTACTGAAACATATCAACAAAGCCCTGTGGGAGCAATGTGATGGTCATGGTTATGGGAACACTGTGGTTGGCACTGTTATGTTAAATGGGTAGTCTGATCTTGAGCTGAATGTGACTGCAAACTTGTGAGTCATCACATGGCACACCCTGCGCGCTCTGATAATTCTCCAATGCCGAAAGCGGGAGGTCATGTGACTGCAAGTATGTAATGTGCATACTCCCGGTCACATTCCGACTAGACTGTTTCCAGCCTCGCTCAATATACTTGCACTGAGAAAGACTGCACCTATCTAGTCAGCACGTAACACATGTATGTAACTGACATACTTGTGGTCATGCGCCTGCCATTCCCTGCGCCAGCACCCCAGAATCCACACAGCATGCAGTGCATGCAATTGTGTCGACCCGCCACCACAATTGTGGATTACCAGGGCAATGGGGTACTCAGAGCCGAGCCCATGGAAGTCTATGGGATTTGTCACAGGTAGCTGTGGCTCGGTCTGTGGCCCGGGCGGTCTGGCGTATGTTGGGGATATATTTACAGGGGATAGGTTTATATACAGTTCGTGACGCCACCTGTAGTATTCTGGTAATTAGTACCAGCGCTGCTGTAGATCTCTGAGGGGATGGTGATGCAGCTAGATGTCGGGTCCCCTACAGGTGGGACTGGTCCCTCAAAGTCTATGGGATTTGTGAAGTCGGGTGCAGATAAAGAACACAGTCTCACACGGTCAGCGTCTTTCCATACCTTTACTTGTAAGATGTTCAGGCAGGTCCCAGGGAGGCTGATCCAAGGAGAGTGTATCTTGAGACAGCAGCTGGACAAGTTAGGGGCCTCCTTTACTTCCAATACAACGAGTACAACCAGCCTGAAGCGTAGTTCCCTCAAAGTCTCCAGCTAATCTATAGCTGTACCACCCAGTCAGCTTTGTGTTAGGAGCCTTCCTGCGAAGAAGCTGAATTCTTATCTTGTCGTGCACTGACTCAAAGTCTTCACTTCCCCTGACCCCAGTTACGTACTGACTATAAGGGGCTTGTTTGCCGCGACCTAAGGTCCGGTAAATTCCTGGTTTTCTTATCACTATGCTTGAAACAGTAGTGATCCTTCGGTCCCCAGTGACCGGGAGCAATGTGCAGGACTTCTGCAATCCGTAAGCACTATTCCAATAAACCACTGTGCCTTTCGCCTTGTCCTCGCTGGTAACATAAGCACTCACACTAGCCAAGGGTCGAGTAGTCACTTCTTTCTTTTCCTTCACTTCAAAGTTAGCTACAGATGCTCAGTTATCAAAAGGCAGGAGCACGTCTCTGAACCTTATACCGTCCTTTAGACAGGGATGCTGAAGACTTTCTGCACTAAACTTCTTCTTTCCTTCCAGTGTATGCTGCTGAGGTACAGCTCTGACTAGGCTAAGGTGAATGAAACCACCTGTACCAGCCTCCACGATCTGAACTGATGATAGAGCAGGCTGGACTCCTTCCTCCCTCCAGACGTCTTCTCTCTCTGAAGTCTAGACACTGACTACCTAAATCACTCTAACACATACCTTGACCACTCCCTCAAGAGCAAACTCCACTACCCTAAGGGTGTGTCTAGTATATGTCGAGTGAATGAATATTTAGCATTAAACTGCTGTCTCGCCATACACTCTCCAGGGTACTGCGTGTGCCTAACACCAGGGCTACACACAATGTCAGATGGAGAGACTGCAGACTTGTAGCTTAACACTGAACAATCCCTTTAATATTATTGCTATCACAGTTAAAGGAAACTGTGTTTGGTACTCTTATTAGTACACTATGCATGGGACTTTTAAGGATAATTTGGTAATTTGGCTGGCATTATTCCGGTAGCTCTGTGGTTTGCAGTATTAGGCCGGGGTCACACATACGAGAAACCCGCACAATTCTCATGCGAGTCTCTTGCATGAACACCCGGCACTGCCGCCGGCACTTGGACCGGCGCATGCTGCTGCATAGAATTACATGAAGCCGCACGCTCCGGTCCGAGTGCCATCGGCAGTGCCGGGTGTTCATGTGAGAGACTCGCATGAGAATCGTACGAGTTTCACGCATGTGTGACCCCGGCCTTAGTGTAGCATGTTGTGTTTGGAACTCTATTGTATTTTTAGGCCGGTGACACTTTTAAGAGCAATAGAAGGGCTGTCTTAGATCAGCAGTGCTGGTGAGTTGTTTTGAGAATGTTAATATAATAAAGTTCCTTTATATTAAGGAGTGGAACATTTGTGGACATTTTTATACCTGAAATAATTTTTCAATAATAGGCAAGAATGTATTATAACACAATTCTGCCATGAGCCGAAGATCTGAATTAGTAACTGGATGCTGGGGCCGAGGGTATAGGATGAAACATTACTTTGGAGAGCACTAATGCCCCATTTTAGCAGATGTTACCTTGGAGTCTGTGTTTCCGTTTGAACCTGTTTCTCTATTCCCATGTCTGAAGCAATAATGTCATAAATGATCACATCATAAAGGGTGCCAAAGTTGAATTGGCGGTCAATGGCAGAGAAAATCAGATTTAATTGAGATGGAGAACTATAAATATTCATGATTTCCTGCACTCATTACTCATATGAAAATGTTTTTTCTGAAACTTTAGTATTCATAGCATATCCAATGTTAGATCATTAGTGGTCCTAACTCTTCAGTGTTTACTTTTCTCTTCATTGGTTGCAAAAGTACAATAGCTTGTCCATACAGTATCAGAAGCCAGGAGAAGACAAGCCTGATGTGTGATATGATTTATCTTGGCATTTTTGGCACTGCTTTATCCATAACTACACTATAGGAAAATAAGAAGAATTGCTATTATATAAGCACCACTGTTTCGCTAACTAAATGGAAATTGCAGTGCGGAATATCTGCAAGGATGCACCATTGTATACATATTATGTGTCAATAGTGTCCAGTCTGATACTGTGAACAGTACAAAATGGATCAATTCAGTGGCATCATTTAATTAGGAATCTCACAGAATGCAATATTGTCAGACGTCAGCCCCTTCAGCACCAATTAGGGCTGCATCTAGCATTTAGCCACTTTGTATTGCTTTTTATCATTCCCTCCAGATCACCACAGGTGATCTCTATAGGTCCTCTAGCAGGGCTCGGCTGGGAAATTTTAGCCTGAAAAGCAATCACCAAGCAGTGGCCTTTGAATTGCAGATGCCCATCTTTTGCTTGCTTCTCTCTGGCCACTGCATTAAAGTAACAGAGGTAATAGGCTTTAAAAATAAAGGTGGCTGATACATAGATGTGGGAACAGAATGAAACTTACTACATCGATATGGGAGAAAAACCAATCTTGTCACCTGCATACATGCAGGAACACAACCAAGCTTTCTAAATAAATACAGGAGCAGATCCAAGCTGACTACGTACATAGAAGAACTGAACCAAGTTCACTACATGGAAAAAATAGAGTGGAAACAATCCAATGAAAATAAGTGAAAAAGTGGACTTTATTCATACAGATACATGTGACGTTTCAGCTCCTCACATGCAGCCTTTCTCAAGTTTACTACATAGACACAGGAACAAAAACAAAACTTACTACACAAATACCAGCACAGAACCAAGCATACTCCATCAATATGAGAACAGAACTAAGCTTACTACATAGATACAGTAGCAGAACCAAACCTACTACATAGATTTGGGAACAGAACTGAGCTTACTGCATACATATGGTACCAGAACCATGCTTACTACTGCATAAATACAATACAAGAATTGAGCTTACAGCATGTTGTGTTGACAAAAACTGAACACAATATACTACCTTTAAAAAAACTTTTGGAAATTTTAACCCACAAAAATATACTCTGATTTTGTTTTACAATACTGTTAGGATTTGGCTGCTCTCACAATCTTTGTAACCGTCAAATCACCGCTCCATATACAGTTTGGCTATTTACAATCACGTCCCAATCTCTTTCTCGTCTGCCTGTCTCAGGTAAAACAGTGAAAGAAGCGGAAGAGAAAGTGGTTGGCACATGATTGTCTCTATTCAAATTGCATGAGGAACAGTAATGTAATGACTGCAAACAGAGTGAAAACATTTGAATCCTAATACAGTAGTAACAGCAACACATGGCAACTCATCAGCAATCTGCAACTGTGTCACAGTGGGGCTGATGGGAGCTGGTGAGTGCATGCAATCACATCATGCTAATCTAAATGTCGCTGTCAATTATTAAAAACTAGATGGTGGCCCAATTCTAACGCATCGGGTATTCTAGAATACCTCATATTACTGTGTATTACCTCATGTTACTGTATATTACCTCATTTTACTGTGTTTTACCTCATGTTCCTGTATATTACCACATGTTACTGTATATTACCACAAGTTAATGTATATTACCTCATGTTACCTGTGTATTACCTCATGTCACTGTGTATTACCTCATGTTACTGTGTATTACCTCATATTACTGTGTATTACCTCATATCACTGTGTATTACCTCATGTTACCTGTGTATTACCTCATATTACTGTGTATTACCTCATATTACTGTGTATTACCTCATGTTACTGTATATTACCTCATTTTACTGTGTATTACCTATGTTACTTATGTATTAACTCATGTCACCTGTGTATTACCTCATGTCACTGTGTATTACCCGTGTTCAGTAAACGTGACAGAAGTACATCAGACACTGTGACTGACAAAACATGTTCAGTACATCATGGGCAGTTGGTGAGTCACATGACTACATGGGCGGAGTTAGCCCTGCATCGCTGATGTTACTGTGTATTACCTCATGTCACTGTGAATTACCTCATATTACTGTGTATTACCTCATATAACTGTGTATTACGTCATGTTACCGTATATTACCTCATATTACCTCATGTTACCTCATGTTACCTGTGTATTACCTCATAATACTGTGTATTACCTCATATTACTGTGTATCACCTCATGTTACTGTATATTACCTCATTTTACTGTGTATTACCTTATGTTACTTATGTATTACCTCGTGTCACTGTGTATTACCCGTGTTCAGTAAACGTGACAGAAGTACATCAGACACTGTAACTGACAAAACATGTTCAGTACATCATGGGCAGTTGGTGAGTTACATGACCACATGGGCAGAGTTAGCCCTGCATCGCTGATTGGCCGCGGCCGGACCAATCAGCGACACGGGATTTCCTGGACAGACAGACAGAATAAGACGATTATATAAACAGATGGGCTTTTAAATATTTAAAACAGTAGTAATCGAGATGAGCTGCCTGGTATGGAGCGGGCTCAGCTCCTTAACCAACTCCATACAAATACATCCTTATTATGACATAGTTGGGGTTACTACTATCAATGGTCTGTTCCTAGACATGGAAAGACAAATGAAATTCTCCAACTCAGATGTGAACGCGCCCTTATAGATTTAGTAAATGTGCCCTAAATATACAGTATGAATGTTTTTACATATCACAATACATTATTATTACATAAAATCATCTTACAAAAATACATACAATTGCAGATACATGGACATGCACACGTAGGCAGGACATGCACAAATATGCAGGCATGCATGCACACGTAAGCATGCATGCATATGTAAAGGTTTGTCGGATGCAGTAAAAAGCAGGAGGCAGAGAAGGGGTTAAGAAGAATCTACTTAAACAATTACTCCATAGAGTATAATGGGCCTCATATATTGCTGCATACAGTATAATGGGCCCCATATATTGCTCCTTTCAGTATAATGGGTCCCATATATTGCTCCATTTAGTATAACATTCAGTATAATGAGCCCTATATATCTTTCCATTCAGTATAATGGGCCCCATATAGTGCTCAATACATAAAAAATAAACAAATACTCACCTCTCCCCGTTCCTCGCTGCTCCGATCTCCTCGGCTTCTTCTGACCCTTTACATTGCTCAGCACAGAGGGAGTGCTGTAGTAACGTCATCACGCTATCTGTGCTGAGACGTCACAAAGCTCAGATGCAAAGGGAGAATGATGCGAGAGTGAGCATCAGTGGACGACTCCCTCTCCTGTCATTGTTTTCAACTGTATCGGCATCCAGGATGGCATCGGGCCCCCTGACTCACAGGCCCCACATGTCAAGTGCCGGTGTCCCCGACGACAAGTGGGCCCAACTGTTTGTCCAGGGCCACGGCACTTGCCCGGGTGCACCAGCTGGGTGAGGCCGGCCCTGACCTCCTTCATTCTGCAATAGTCTCTGTGTCACTATCTCAGTAGTGCAATTGAAGTGCTGAATACCTCAGACTTCCTATCTGCATCCAGTCACATCCTGAATGCAACAAAAATTTCCATCAAATTGGATGTAGACTACTCAGACAACTCTTTTAGAAAACACTATGTTCCCATATGTAAAATATAAATACCATATAGTCATCTCCCATATAAGCGCTATTCCAGCAATGTTAGCACTGGGTCTCCCGAGGATTGTGTGGCATTCTTATGCTACATGAGTCCCATACCAATTAGCGGCAGTAGATGTTTGAAGGAAATGAGAGCGCAGCAGCCGATTAGCGAGTGCTGCTTGTTCTGCCACATTAGAACTGCAGCCAATGTCACACGAACCTCATTTTAGTGACATTTACATAGCAAATAGCTAGTTTTAGTTATCAGGTGGTAGTTCTGCTGTAACAGGTTCAATTGTGACCAATATCAACAACTAAAGGATATTGCAGTCCAGAATATAACAATGTCAGTCCATACAATGTTAGAATTTCCTTGCTTAAAGAATGGAAGATCCCCTTTCAACCATGTCAAAGAGGACTTTTCACCAAATTTTTCATGGTGAACTGGTCACATGCAATATTGCTTTTCTGTTACAGCGATATTAGCGATCAAAGTATTTGAGACCTAATGAGTAAACTTTTGCTAATTCCAAGCAGGTATTATGAGATATTTTTCACTTGGACAAGTACTGTTTCTTTTTATATGATTCGCTCAATTATAAACAGGATAAGCAGGCAGCAACACAGCAGAAAAATAACCAACCCCCCCCCCACACACACACACACACAATAGCTTAGGTTTGTCAGACAAGGAGATCATCAGAACTATATCCTTACATCTCACACACTAACCCCCTGCATGATTAAAAAGTGCAGCTGAGTTTAGCTGTGTTACAAATCCTTCTATCAGCTCTCATCCTCTCATAGCACTATTAGCTATGCTGTACTGCATCTCCCCCAACATATCTGTCCCCAGAGATGAGTCACACTTATGTCTGCTGTGCTCACAGCATCTTGTAATCCCTCTACAGTGAGAGCAGATTAAGTTGTCATTACATCTCATACAGGCGTAGCTTATTGTGCTTTCATTGTACAGCCATTACAAGCTGCCTTTAGCACAACACACATAATTGTAACTCTTCTCCAGACAACTAGTGTTGGGAAAGGGGCATTATAGCTGAGATGACAGTGTTAGCAGAGGAGGAGAGCTGTTAGAAAAGTTTCTAATATGACACAGATAAACTCAGCTGTGCTGCTACTCCCCACTGAGACATTACCGGAAAAGTGTTACATCTGCGCTCTAATCTCCCAGCATTTCATAATTATGCAGGAGGTTAGACCAGCAGATCAGAGCTGTATCACTACATCTCACTCACTGAAAAAACTAATATATATGGGGAGGGGGCATGGTCTTTCTTTTGCATTACTGCCTGCTTATTTTTGATCAGCATGATAAACAGAGATGAAGTAAACCTATCCAATAACACCCTCTTGGACTTAACAAATGTTAACTCATAAGGTCTTAGATACTTTGATTGCTAATATCTTTATAACATCCAGGCAAATTAATAATACAAAAAAAAACATTTTTATTCCACTCTGCAGACACTATTATTTCCTGTGTCCTGTTCAGCGTGAAAAATTAGTGAAACGTCCTCTTTAAATGTTGTACCCTGCACCTTGGCTACATGCTCCATCAGTTTTGACTGTTTATGCACCAGTTTTCCTTTTATGGGGTTGGATTTAGTACCGTAGCTTTAATGCTCTGCCAAGAGGAAATCATTGAGCAAAGATGGTTTGTATAGAACACATGACTATGTAAAAACTCACTGAAGCATATTGGGTTTGGATGCACAAAGCATTTTACCAAAAACATGAATAGGAACTCAGCTCTTATCTATAAACTAAAAGCAAGGAAGAGCTAGAGCTGGGGTATTTTCCCCTTTTTATTTTTGTAAATGTATACTGTTGAGCTTGCAGTATACATTTCAACAGAACTTTTCCCTGAAGCTGCAATTTAGATGGTTACCTATGCTCATTGCTTTTTAAGCCCCCCTTCACACATCCGTTTTTTGTGTCTGTATACGACCCATATTTTAAGGACTACAAATATGGACACATGTCCTTGTGAAAAACATGCAGATATGTCAGCTTTTTTTGCGCAGCACGGACAAAATGTGTGCCACACATGTCATCAGCGCGACACATGCCGGAATTAAATATAGGAATGCCGTGGACTCCTGTGTAATTTTTAGAACCAGCAGAGGGAAAGCCCGTGGCTGGGGACTCATGTTAATAATCTGGGAAAAGGGACAATATTCTAAAAGGTTCCCAGGCTTTTAATAACAGCTCACAGCTGTTTTCTTAGCCTTTACTGGTAGTGATGGGCGAATTCGTGGATGTTTGGGTCTGGATGGTTCAGCCGAACACCTAGAAAAAGTTTGGTTTGGGTACAAGAACGGTACCCGAACCTGAACCTGGACACTATTCAAATGAATGGAGGGCCCGAACATCCGCTGTTTTCCACAACTGCTCTGATCGGCGGAAAGATTATTATCTCCGGTCAGATAGTTGCCGTTCCCACGCTGTTAGATGACAGCGTGAGCCAGCAGCTGTTACTGATGGTAAAAAGTTTATCGCTGGTCACAGGCGACAGCTGATGAGAGAGTACTACTCCCATAAGCCTACGCCTGCTATCGCTGACAACAGCAAGAGCAGGCACCACTGATTCATCAGCCGGCGCCTATGCTATAAATAAATATATAAATTAAAAAAAATTACATGAGGTCTGTTCTATTTTTTATAACCAGCACTGGCAAAACTGACAGCTGCGGGCTACAAACCTTAGCTGTCAACTTTATCATGACTGGTTATCAAGAATAGAAAAGTCCCCATGCTGTTTTTTTTTGTTATTTAAATAAATAATAAAAAAATTTGAATGGGGTCCCCCCATTTTTGAAAATTAGTCAAGCTAAAGCAGACAGCTGGGAGCTGGTATTCTCAGGCTGGTAAGGGGTCATGGATATTGCACCCCCACAGCCTAAAAATAGCAGCCTGCAGCCACCCCAGAAAAGGCACATCTACTAGATGAGCAAATTCTGGCACTTTGCACAACTCTTCCCATTTGCCCTGTGGTGGTGGCAAGTGGGATAATAGTTGTGGGATTGATATCAGCTGTTTTAAGGACACTGACATCAAACCCACAGGTTAGTAATGGAGAGTCATCTACCAGACTCCTCTTCATTACTAACTCCATAGTTAGATTGTAAAAAAAAAACAGCCAGAATTAAATCCTTTAATTTGAAAAACTGACTCCTTTATTTGAATAAAATCTAAAAAGCACAGATATACTCACCTTATTCCTATTCCATTGAAGCTCTTGTCCCTTGTAAAAAAAAGAAAAATAATAACAACCATATCCCTTTCCTGTCCTAAGTGAAGATGTCCCACACCATAAATATCTCTGCAATATGTGGTTTACAACTTGGACAGTGCCATGATACGACAGTCCAGGCTGATGATGGGAGAATGAGCGGTGATGTCATAGAGTTCACTGCCGGTAATTGAAGTTGTGTTCCCACAATTCACTTTCAGCGGCCGATGAACTGCAGTGACCTCAATGAGATCACCACAGTTTATTGTTCCAGATCACAGTGAAGTGTGGCTGTTTCAGTAACTCACAGGCATGTGCACAGAAGTACAATGAAGCCAATGCCCATAGAAGGGCACCCCCTGAAGAATTGTTACCAAAACGCGCGTCAGGGCTGGGGAACGCCTGACAAACCCTTGGCCTATGTCCTGTATCCTATATAATCTTTATTCGCCACTGCCGTGCTTTATCTCTTCTGCATGCACTGTCACTTTACCTAGACTTTTATGTTGGCTATTCTTATGCACTGTTGCACTTTATATGTCTGCCACTGCCTGTATGTAATTAGTGACATACAGGTTCTTCTCACAAAATTAGAATATCATCAAAAAGTTAATTTATTTCAGTTCTTCAATACAAAAAGTGAAACTCATATTATATAGAGTCATTACAGAGTGATCTATTTCAAGTGTTTATTTCTGTTTATGCTGATGAATGGAAATGCAAAAGTCATTATCTTGGTAAATTAAAATACTTTATAACACCAGCTTGAAAATGATTTTAAAATCCAAAATGTTGACAAACAGAAATGTATGTTCAGTAAATGTAGTGCTATGGAAGCCCAGGTTGCCTTGATAGAAGCCTTCAGCTCATCTGCATTGGTGGGTCTGGTGTCTATCATCTTCCTCTTGACAATACCCATAGATTCTCTATGGGGTTAAGGTCAGTTGAGTTTGCTGGCCAGTCAAGCACAGTGATATTGTTGTTTTTAAACCAGGTATTGGTACTTTTACCAGTGTGGACAAGTGCCAAATCTTGTTGGAGAATGAAATTTCCATATCCAAAAAGCTTGTCGGCAGAGGGAAGCATAAAGTGATCTAAAATTTCCTGGTAGACAGCTGCGCTTGACTTTGGTCTTGATAAAACACAATGGACCTACACCAGCAGATGACATGGCTCCCAAAACCATCACTGATTGTGGAAACTTCACACTAGACCTCAAGCAGCTTGGATTGTGTGCCTCTCCACTCTTTCTCCAGACTCTGAGACCTTGATTTATAAATGAAATGCAAAATTTAGTTTCATCTGAAAACACCTTGGACCACTGAGCAACAGTCCAGTTCTTTTTCTCCCTGGCCCAGATAAGACACTTCTGGCATTGTCCATTGGTCATGAGTGGCTTGACACAAGGAATGCGACACTTGTAGCCCATGTCCTGGATTCGTCTGTGTGTGGTGGCTCTTGAAGCAATCACACAACAGCAGTGCACTCCTTGTGAATCTCCCCCAAATTATTGAATGGCCTTTTCTTAAAGGGAACCTGTCACCTGTTTTGGCTGCTATAAGATGTGGCCACCGCCTTTCAGGGCTTATCTGCAGCATTCTGTAATGCTTTAGATAAGCCCCCGGTCCGACCTGAAAGATAAGAAAAATAAGTTTTATTATACTCACCCTGGGGGGCGTCCGATGTGGTCTAGTCCGATGGGTGTCGCAGGTTCGGGTCCGGTGCCTCCCATCTTCTTGCGACACCACCCTCCTGCTTGCTTCATCACACTGGGCATCGTGCTTCTGCGCAGGCGTACTTCTCTGCCTTGTTGAGGGCAGAGTAAAGTACTGCAGTGCGCTGGCGATGGGCCTCTCTGACCTTTCCCTCAACAGGGCAGAGAAGTACGCCTGCACAGAAGCGCGATGAAGGGAGCAAGGAAGCAGGCATGAGGGAGGTATCGCAAGAAGATGGCAGGTGCTGGACCCGGACCTGCGACATCCATCGGTCCAGACCGCATCGGACAGCCCCCCCCGGGTGAATATAATAAAACTTTTTTTTCTTATCTTTCAGGTCAGATGAAAGAGGAAAGATGCTGTAGATAAGCCCTGAAAGGCGGTGGCTGCATCTTATAGTGGCCAAAATAGGTGACAGGTTCCCTTTAAGAAAAGGCCTCCTCATATTGTATCCGCACCCACACCCTCATACATGCCACTCATCTCACCCCTTCCTCCTCATACTGCGTCTTCAAAGTTCTCCCACTCCCCATATTGTGTCTGCACCTGTCCATTCTTTGCTCCCCAAACTTGTGTCATCAAATCATTCCACATTACACTAAATCTCCCCAGCCCCGTTACACCAAATACCACCATCACAGTAAATCTCCCCATACACAGTAAATATCCTACACACAGTAAATACCCCACATACAGTAACTACCTCCCCCACACACAAACAGTAAAAACCTCCCCACACACACAGTAAATACCCCCACACAGTAAGTACCTCCCCCACGTAGTAAATACCTCCCCCACACAGCAGTAAATACCCTCCATACAGTAAATACCTCCCCTATGGCAGTAAATACTCTCCACACAGTAAATATCTCCCCCACATAGTAAAGAACTCTCCCCACAGCAGTAAATATCATCATGTACACAGTTAATACCCCACACAAAGTAAATACACACACACAGTAATACTTGCGACACAGGTAAGTACCTCCCACACAGTAAATACACAAACACAGTAATACTCAAATAAACAGTATAAAGCACACACACCCCCAGGCAGTAAATACGTGGAGCACTTACAATGGGAGAAAAAGTATTTAGTCAGCCACCAATTGTGCAAGTTCTCCCACTTAAAAAGATGAGAGAGGCCTGTAATTGACATCATAGGTAGACCACAACTATGAGAGTCAAAGTGAGAAAACAAATCCAGAAAATCACCTTGTCTGATTTGGCAAGATTTATTTTGCAAATTATGGTGGGAAATAAGTATTTGGTCATTAACAAAAGTTCATCTCAATATTTTGTTATATATCCTTTGTTGGCAATGACAGAGATCAAACGATTTCTGTGAGTCTTCACAAGGTTGGCACACACTGTTGGTGTTATGTTGGCCCTTTCCTCCATGCAGATCTCCTCTAGAGCAGTGATGTTTTGGGGATGTCGCTGGGCAATACGGACTTTCAAAACACTCCAAAGGTTTTCTATGGGGTTGAGATTTGGAGATTGGCTAGGCCACTCCAGGACCTTCATATGCTTCTTACGAAACCACTCCTTTGTTGCCTTGGCGGTGTGCTTGGGATCATTATTACGTTTCATCTTCAATTCCCTTGCTGATGGAAGGAGGTTTGCACTCAAAATCTCATGATACATGGCCCTATTCATTCTTTCATGTACATGGATCAGTCATCCTGGTCCCTTTGCAAAGAAACAGCCCCAAAGCATGATGTTGGCACCCCCATGCTTCACAGTAGGTATGGTGTTCTTTTGACGCAACTCAGCATTCTGTCTCCTCCAAATACAACCAGTTTTGTTTCCACAAAACAGTTCTACTTTGGTTTCAGCAGACCATATGACTTTCTCCCAGTACTCTTCTGGACAATCAAAATGCTCTCTAGCAAACTTCAGACGGGCCCGGACATGTACTGGCTTAAGCAGAGGGACACATCTGGCACTGCAGGATCTGAGTCCCTGGCGGCGTAGTGTGTTACTGATGGTAGCCTTTGTTACAGTGGTCCCAGCTCTTATGCATGTCACTCACTAGGTCCCCCTGTGTGGTTCTGGGATTTTTGGTCACCGTCCTTGTGATCATTTTGACCCCACGGGGTGAAATCTTGAGTGGAGTCCCAGATCAAGGGAGATTATCAGTGGTCTTGTATGTCTTCCATTTTCTTACTATTGCTCCCACAGTTGATTTCATCACACCAAGCTGCTTGCCTATTGTAGATTCAATCTTTCAAGCCTGGTGCAGGGCTACAATTTTGTTTCTGTTGTCCTTCGACAGCTCTTTGGTACTCACCATAGTGGAGTTTGGAGTGTGACTGAGGTTGTGGACAGGTGTCTTTTATACTGATAACAAGTTAAAACAGGTGCCATTGCTACAGATAATGAGTGGAGGACAGCTGAGCCTCTTAAAGAAGAAGTTACAGGTCTGTGAGAGCCAGAAATCTTGCATGGTTTTAGGTGACCAAATACTTATTTTCCACCATAATTTGCAAAATAAATCTTGCCAAATCAGACAAGGTGATTTTCTGGATTTGTTTTCTCATTTTGACTCTCATAGTTGAGGTCTACCTATGATGTAAATTATAGGCCTCTCTCATCTTTTTAAGTGGGAGAATTAGCACAATTGTTGGCTGGCTAAATACTTTTTTTCCCACTGTACCACCAATGCGATCTGCGCCGGCGAGTGACATCAGCAGCGTGATCACATGACCTGATCACGCTGCTGACATCGATCTGACCTGGCAGTCAGAGTTTCAATTGTATTTGCTTCTGAAACATGCGAGTACAATTGAATATTGGGAGCCGTCACGCTGCAGTTTCCCTGTGCTGGCTGTCAGCTTGACAACCAGCTCAGAGAACTGCCGACTTCCACTCCAGGGGGAAGAATGCAGCTGCCGAAGATGACACTTCGGACCGCCAGTTGGCATGTGACCGTAAGCATTAAAGTCGCATATCATGTGATGACCGCTAGAATTGGCAAAGAGAACTGAATCCAGACAGCGAGTATCTTACACACTGCTAGGATTTAACATGCTACAGAATCTGTCAGCAGGTTTTTGCTATGCAATTCGAGGACAGCATGAGGTAGGGGTTAAAACACAGATTTTAATGATGTGTCAAACTTCAGGCTGTGTACTGTTGTTTACTTACTCTGAAGATTTTATAATTTGGTGATTATGATTGCCCAGACTACAGCACCTACTGTAGCCCCACTAGTGCATGCTATTCTGACTCCACCCTCTTGTGTGATAAGCATAACGGACACAACCAGTCTCTGCTCTCCACCAAGCGATTATGTGACAAAGACCCAGGACTGGGTCGAAACGTAAAATATTACGTTACCTCCATTCCGGAATGTTTGAAAAGTTGAAATATATTTCTGTTTGTTTGCCTTACCTTGGAGTAAAATATTTTTGCAACTAGGAAACAAGAGTGTTCGGTGAAATTCTTTGCTAATACACTGTAAGCAGGTTGTGGGATGCAGTGATGCAAGGGAAGCAGAGCAAGGGTTAACAGTATAATATTTAATGGAACAATAGAGGTGCTCATCGCAAGGAGATAAACAGTTAAATTGAAAAGAGAAATGACAATGTAACAACAGTCCAGTTATCAAACTTATTGTGTCCTTAGGTTCCTCAGCCGCAGATGATCCGTTGGGGGTTGTAATACTGACAACGGCCGGGGTAGTGTCCGCAGATGGGTCCCGCAAATGATGGTCCAACTTCTGGCAGCAACGGGCGGTCTCCATTTACCCATTGAGCCCCTAGTCCACAATCCTGTGCAGCTAAAGTAACGAGAGCTGTAGCAATACCAGGATCAAGCGTGGGCTGATGTGTGCTGTCTGGCAGAGAGGACTGCAAACTACTGTCCTGTAACCAGCCCTCGCTTCTCTGCAGGTGCGCGGTATCAACTGTCACTGGGTGCACGGCGCTCTTTACACTGTCTGTCAGGAGTGCTCCCTTAATCTCTGCTGCGGCTCGTCTCCCGCTGTCTGTCACCTTGCAGAGCGCGCCACATGCCTGCTTCTGCTTGCGCTGCCGGCGGGAAACTCACTGCTGCTTCGCGAGCTTTCAGCTCTCTGCCCAGCTTAGACATGCCCCCTCTTCCCGGGTCATGGGGGCTGTCCGGTCCCCTAATCCTTCCCTCAGGCAATATGTGATGCAGCCTCGACAGTTCCAGACCCGGCTCAATAC
The DNA here is from genome assembly GCA_033576555.1 of Oophaga sylvatica. NCBI lineage: Eukaryota > Metazoa > Chordata > Amphibia > Anura > Dendrobatidae > Oophaga > Oophaga sylvatica. The sequence goes on along the minus strand of JARQOD010000004.1, from coordinate 373,975,802 downwards.
AGGTACCCGCAGCCCGGTCTTCCTCCTTACACTCCCCTCTCCTTTATCTCACCATTCCATGGGTGAGAGTTCCCTCAGCAGATGTTGACACTCTTCCATTTCTCTAACAATTCCCATAATGAATAGGAGGTATTCCAGCTGTCGTCTGCTCAGTACGGTGTAGTTCAGGTTGAGTGGTAGAGGCAGGTTGTGTGGTAGAGTCAGGTTGAGTCGTAGAAGACGGGAGCATGCCCGGGTCCAACAAATCAGCCATCTCTGGAGTTTCAGTCCTATGCACTTCCCTTGGACTGGCGGGCGGCGAACTATCCTTTTCAGAGAACTATGCAAGTGGTTCTTCCTCATCACAATCGGGAACCGTGGGAGTGAGCGTTTCAGGTACACTTGGCACTCTCTCCCCTCCTTCGGGATCTCGTAACAGGCAAGGATGAAACATACTTCCGTGGACTATTCGGGTAGGCGCCCCTTCTTCCCCTTTGGGTTGAACTTCAAAGACGGGGCCATTGGATCTAATTTAGCGTTTCACCCAGTACAGAGATTTTTTCCCAAAGATGTTCTAACTTTCCTCGAGGTCGCTTGTCTCAGACCAACACTTGGTCTTCGGCCTTGAGAGCTGTCCCTATAAGAGGCACCGGTTCATGGTGCTCAAGCTCTTGAAACCTAGACTGCACCAGCCAATGGAGAGTCTGCAACCAGTGTCGATGTTCCCGGACCCAGGAAGACACCCCCGTCCGTGGGTAGTCTTCTTCTCGATCCAATTCCAACTCCGTAATCTCCCGTCCTTTTCACCTGAACAGCAGGGTGTACAGACTGCATCCGGTTGTACTGTGCACTCGATTGTTGTACACCCAGACCAATTCAGCCACGTACTCAGGCCAACGGACTTTCCTATCTTCCTCTAATGTTCTCAACATCTGGATCAGAGTCAAGTTGAAGAGCTCACAGGCTCCATTCCCTTGTGGACGATAGGTCATCATCCTGGACTTCTCAATCTGGTACAAACGGTGTAGCTCCTCTATCACTCGGCCTTAGAAACAAGTGCCTTGGCCAGATTGAATCCTCCCCACGGTCAAGTAGTCGATCATCAATAACTCTAAGGGAGCAGAAGTCACGATGGTCTGCATGGGAGTTCTCTGTTCCGGAGGTTTAGCCAGTTCACAGCTCCGACATCGCTGGCAGGCCTCCTCTACTGCAGTCTTAATTGGGGGGTGATAAACCAACTTCTGTAACCACTGTAACGTTTTCTCTGGGCCAAAGTGAGCTCCTCTCTTATGGGCCTCCATAGCCACCATGCTTATCAAATTCTCTGGGAGTACCACTTGCCAGGTGACCCCCAACTCCCATACGAATTGCACTTTCCGATACAGCAAGTAGTCTTCTAACTGGAGCCCCTCCCACTGCTTGAGAATCTGCAGTGTTCCCAGGGACAGAGCATCTCTTTTGCTTCGGCTGGGGAGTCGTTTTAAGGCCACCCACTGTCTCAACTGGGCAAGTTCCTGCTGGAGTTGCACCCAGTCATCTCGAGGTCGTCCCAGTACTTGTTCCCCCAACGCCTCTCCTATCAGTCCCTGCGTCGCCGCCAACGACCTGTTGTCTCGAAACCCAGGAATCTCTTCTGCCCCAACTCTTTGTCTTGGTTGCGTTCAGGTTGCTCATGGGTTAACGCCCTGTTACATGCTATGATATCGTGAACGATATCGTTGCAACATCACCGGTTTGTGGTGAGAGTCCCGTCAGATCAGCCCTCATCTGCTCCAAGATTCGACGCCCTTCCTTCATACTTCCAGATAGATGCTCTGGGGACATGGTGACGGCTACAGTCCAAGGATCTCCTTGTTTCACTGCTAACGGAACAGCCTCTGGTTGCATCAGTTCTTCCGGCATGCCCTGCACCTGAGCCACTTCACTCTTGTCCGGGAGAGTAAGATTGTCCTCCCCCAGGTTGACACACCGAACCACTACATTACCGTCATGGAAGATGGCTAATATCCGAGAAATGAGAAGTCCTGAAGGTATTTGGTCCATTAAAGTTGGCTCTATCTGTACTTCCACCCCTTCGAGGGGTGTACAAGCTCCTATGGGCAGCGTGAGCAAAGTCTGTCCAGGCAGTAAAACTAGTTTAGCAGCGGCAGGAACTATCACTTTTCCTAAAACTTTCCCTTCACTCGACGTTTCTTGGGCCTGGGCAACCCGTATCAATTGTTGGAGCACCTTCCTCTGAGGAGTTCGAGGGCTCCATCGGTCCAGAAAATTCGATCAAGAGAATCCAGAGTTCTTTCAGTACATTTATCTCCAAGGTCACTGCAGGGCCGTCGCCAGTATCTCTTGCCGTCAACATGACTCCTTTCCGGCCCACATCTTTGCCGCATACTGTAATTTGCATCCAGACCACCCTTGTGACTGGGATGGGCAACTGATTGGCCGCCGTTAACTTGATTACTGGGTCCCACTCTGGCCGCATTGCCTCATGAAAATGGCTTCTAAAATACTTTTCTGGCATGGTGGTCACCTGTGAGCCGGTATCAAATAGGCAGCGGATGGCTCGAACATTCATTTCAGCCCTTTTGAGAGGGCTCGTAACGATTAAACTTTTGGGACTACCTTCTCTCCTCCTTGGCCTCTCAGGCTTCGTGCGGCATCCCCTGGCTACAGAGCCTACTAGTTTTAATGGCTGTCGAGTCAGAGGCCGCCCCCTTCTTGCACACCCTCGGGCATAATGTACAGCATCCCCACACTTGAAGCAAGTCAGATTCCTCTCCGCACAGGGCTGTTCCTTTTCTGGGCGGTGTTCACTTAGCAAACAGGGCTCGGAGTCACTCTTGTCCCGGGCACAGTTGATGCTGCAGTGGGGACCCTTCTGAGGCTGGACCACTCTTCTCGCATGTCCCATATTTCTTTCCGCATCTCGCGGGCCCAGTTCAGTTTAGCTGCGGGCGAGATGGGTACACCATTGCTCCGGACCATCCCTGCCAAGGCTGCAGTCCGCTGGTCCTGCTCACGCGCACGTGCTTCCGCCCCGACTTCCAGGAAAGACATGTGTGGATTGTCCCGCAAGCACTCCTGCAAGGCCTGCTTAAGCAGCACATCCTTGAGGCCTGCCACAAGTTGGTCTCTCAAAATCACGTCAGGAGGCTCCACGCCCACGTCATCCCGCTTAGCAATCACTGCGCGGATCTCCTGCAACGCGTTCATATATTGGGTCACTGATTCCCTCTCCCTTTGGACATGGCTAAACAAGCGCATCAGCAATTCACTGACATCCGTGGGGTCCCCATGCATCTCTTCCAAGATTTGCAACACCTTGTTGAAAGTGTTCCGCTCATGTGGGGGCCAGAACATGACAGAGCATCTAGATTCCCAGTCCAATCTCTGCCTGCATAGGGGAGTCATGGGGTGCATGCTTAGCATACATTTTACCCGCTCAGACCAAACCCATAGTAGTGAATTGCTCCCTGTAAACTTTGGGAGATTGCTGAGCATGGCCCCCAGCGGCAAGCTGGCCCTAGGGACACCCACGGCCGCTTGGTCTGCCGCCTCTGCACCCGTGGACTGCATCCTGCCGACCACTCCAAATGTAAGCAGGTTGCGGGATGCAGTGACACAAGGGAGGCAGAGCAAGGGTTAACAGTATAACATTTAATGGAACAATAAAGGTGCTCCTCGCAGGGAGATAAACAGTTACATTGAAAAGAGAAATGGCAATGTAACAACAGTCCAGTTATCAAACATATCGTGTGCTTAGGTTCCTCTGTGAGCAGTTTTCAGAATGCAGTGATGGACAGGAGGCAAAGCAAGGGTTAACAATTTTTAATAAACAGGGGATTAATCCACGCAGGGAGGTAAAGGGTTAAACAGGGAATAAAACAGTTCAATGGTGAAATTGTGGGTGGGGTTAAAGAACAGTGGAGACAGTAGGGACAGTTCTTGTGGGGTTAACTTAGCCGATCCGCTGATCCTCAGACCGTGGGTGCTGCGAAGCGGTGATGGCGCCAACAACAGCTGGCGCAACGCTTGTCCACATAGATCCTGGAAATAACAGTGGTCCGTCTTCTGGCGGCAGCGGTTGGTCTCCGGTACCTTCCGCTGAGCCCCTGGTCCATATGCTACAGTGGCTGACAAGAGTGAGGGCCACCGTCCTATATGAGCCCAACATTGCTTGGCAAATATTCACTGGCAAAGTCAGAGCGCAAGTGTCTGTCCCGTTCCCGGTCACTCTTATGTGTCACGTGTGCTGTACTCACGGACACGGACCGTACGGCGCCTTTCTCTCTGGTAGTCACCGGGCACACACTGTAAGTCTCTCTCTCTGGTCCCTGCTGTTGACGGGAGACGGTGGACGCTGGCCTGCATGATACTGATGCTCCCAGGACGGAGCACTCCTCTCTCTGAGCTGCTGCTGAGCGTAAGGTTCCCCTCAGCGCAATGGTCCCTCTGCATATGGAGGGGGACTCTCTCAATGTGGCCCGCCGCAGCATCAGTACTCTGTGTGGGGGACGGGAGCTCCACTCATCTGACTGCACGCTACCCCGGGTTGGTGCCAAACTGCTCTGCTGTGCACGCTATCTCCTTTTATCCCCCCATCCCCTTCGGTCAGGAGGAAGGTCCGTCTCACTAGTGTTTCCCCAGGAAACAGTGGAAGCAGCCTTAACCGTTCCGGCCCTTCACGCAGGTATCCACGGTGCGATCATCCCCCTTACACTCTCCCTCTCCTTCAGCTCGCCATTCCACGGGCGATAACTCTTTGTGTTTCTCTATGTCCTCCGGAGATGGGACAGATGCCCATAGTTTTCGCATCCATTTCTGCCTCTCTTGCACCACATTCTGCCAAAGGGAATTGTTCTGTGTAAACCGCAGAGGCGCATCACCGGCGTGGTCACACTGAGTATTTTGAAGCTCCTCTTGGATTTACTTGTTAGGGGTACTCAGGACTTCAGGTTGAGTGGTAGAGTCAGGTTAGGTCATAGAGGACGGGGACGCACTCAAATCTGATGGAGCAGTCATTTCAGGAACCTGCGCCTCTTCTGGGTCCACATGTGATGGGTCAAGAAATTCTTCCTCTTCTGGGCCAACAGCTGCAGGAGGAGATGTCTCAGGTACACTTTGCATCTCTTCTACTTGGTCAGGATCCCTTGGGCTGGCAGGAAGTGAACCATTCATTTCAGGGAATGAAGTAAAAGACTCTTCCTCCTCACAATCTGAAACCGTGGGGGTGGGCATTTCAGGGACATTTGGCACTTTCTCCCCTTCAGGTTGAACCTCCCGGACGGGACCATTGGTTCCAATCTGGCATTCCACGGGCAGCACGGTAGCTCAATGGATAGCACTGCAGCCTTGCAGCACTGGAGTCCTGGGTTTGAATCCCACCAAGGACAACATCTGCAAGGAGTTTCTATGTTCTCCCCGTGTTTGCGTTGTTTTTCTCCGGGTACTCTGGTTTCCTCCCACACTCCAAAAAACATACTGATAGGGAATCTAGATTGTGAGCCCCATCGGGGACAGCGATGATAATGTGTGCAAACTGTAAAGTGCTGCGGAATATGTTAGCGCTATATAAAAATAAAGATTATTATTCCACCTGTTTCGCCTCCACGCGACTGAACAGTCGACATATTCTCCCTTACTTCTTGGCGTTCGATGTCGTGGCTCTGTCTTGCTCTGGGTGAGGTTCCCCTTTTCCCGCCGTACCATTTCTTCCAGGGGCGGTGTTCTCTCCAGTGGGCATGACCTTCGGAAGGTGAGCGCATTTTCACCGCAGCTGTCTCTGGTAAGGCAACTTCTTGACTGGTGTCCCATTCTTCCGCACGTCCAACACTCACTTCTGCGCCTATCTGGTGGGCACTTCAGTCTGAATCCCCCTTACACCTCAGTCACAGATGATCCATTGGGGTTGTAGTACCGACAACGGCCAGGGTAGTGTCCGCAGATGGGGCCCCACAAACAACGTTCCAATTTCTGGTGGCAACGGGCGGTCTCCGGTTACCCACTGAGCCCCTAGTCCACAAGCCTGTGCTACTAAAGTAACGAGAGCTGCAGCAATACCTGGATCAAGCGTGGGCTGATGTGTGCTGTCTGGCAGAGAGGACCGCTAACTACTGTCCTGTAACTGTTCCTTGCTTCTCTGCACGTGAGCGGTATTAACTGTCACTGTTAATGTATAGAAATACATGCAGCCGCACCCTCCGGTCCGTGTGCCGGCGGCAGTGCCGGGTGTTGATGCGAGAGACTTGCACGAGTTTCTCGCTTCACACGCTCAAGTCAGACACCGGCCTTAGTCACGTGTCGATGAGCTGCTCAGCCTAATTCAATGTTCAGTGAAAAGCTGAGGGAAGCAGAAAGTCTCTGCAGACTTCCAACTTCTCCCATCTTGTGTAGCACATCCCGACAAGATACATTTAAAGATAGGCAGTGTCAATATAATGCTTCTGAATAAAAATATCTGCTCTGTGCTATGGTGCATGCACTTCTCACTGTCTTCTCCTTTCCATACTGGGCCGCCTCTTCACACTAGGTCCCCCCTATAGGGCCCAGTCTCTATATTATGCCCCCTCACCAAAACTCCATCTCCTTGGTATACTGTCCCCTCCTGTAAGTGCCCTTACACTGTTCCCCCATGCTACCCCCCACACTACTCAGTCTCTATTTTGTGCCCACTCACACTTTTTTTCCCCATACTGTTTCTTCGCACTATTCCCCTCAATAGTCTCCTCACATGTTTCCCCCTCCCTCCTCATACGTTTACCCTCTCATTTTCTGTGCTTCCTCCTCACACATCCCCTCACTCCCCATACTGTTAGCATACATTTTCCCTTTGTTCCTCATACTGTCTCTGCATCCATACCACCACTCATCATACTGTGTCTGCACCCATCCCCCCATACATGCCACCATCTCACCCCTTCCTCCTCATATTGTGTCTTCAAATTTCTTCCGCTCTCCATATTGTGTCTGCACCTGTCTTTTCGTTTACTCCCCAAACTTGTTTCCTCATATCATCCCACATTACATTAAATCTCCCCCAGCCCCGTTACACTAAATACCACATCACAGTAAATACCCCCCACACACACACTGTAAATTCATCCCCACACACAGTAAATACACCCATACACAGTAATATCCCAGGCAGTAAATACACCCCACACACACAGTAAATACCCCCAGGTAGTAAATACCCCCCTAAGCAGTACTTAACCTACAGCCCAATTACACAAAATTTTCCCTCCATCTTCGGTGTCTTCAGCTTCACTAACATGGATCACTTACCACTAATGCTATCCGTGCTGACGAGTGACGTCAGCAGTGAGACACATGACCAGATCACACTGCTGACGTCGCTCTGACGCAGCGGTCAGAGCTTCAATTGTATTTGCGTCTGAAAGACGCGAGTACAATTGATCACTGGGAGCCAGAGCGCTGCAGCTTCTCTGAACCGACTTTCAGCTTGACAGCCAACTCACAGAACTGCTGACTCCTAGTCCATGGAGCAGCAGAATGCAGCCACCGGGGGGAGATACTTCGGACCGTCGCATTAGCCAGCCTTACTGCGCCCCCCCTCCCTGCAGGCTGCACCCAGGTCTCATGCCCGGCTGCCACCCCCTAGCTATGCCTCTGTGTTAACAGCCATCATCAAACTCCAGACCATACATGAACAACAGTACTTATGAGAAATCACAAATACACATTTACATCTAGGTACCTCAAAGATGACATCTTTTTGATTAGAGTCATTCTCTTTCTTTTCTTCCTCATACTGTCTAGACACCATGATGACTTTTCAGATCCACACCTCATCTCTGCAGACCACCATTTTCTCTGATCTTCTACAGCACATCCCTACACAGGGCCCTTAAAAATAAATGTGTCATTTTATTGCTCCTGAATTCAAATATCTGCCCTGCTCTGTGCCTCAGAATAAATAACAGCTCTTTGCTTTGCTTCCGGCACAAAATATGACCTCAGTATGTTCCTCTTTTGGTACATGGTCTCCACTCTGCCCTCTCCTATAAATTATTGCCTCTACTCTATCCGACCTTATGAACGATAACAGCTACTGTTCGCCCACTCTGTTGACAGAAAAATGGCCAGCTATAGGACAAAAAATCAATGCAAAAAGGTGCCCATCGTGAATCTGTTGCCTAAGAACTCACAGAAACGTGGGTCCATCCTGCTGCCTGACACCATCACATTATGGTGAAAGCTTTATATGTGTTCCTATAGAAATAAACATACCACGTTGCATGTGTAAGCGCATATGTATACAATGTCAGGATGCTGGCCCGCCATTACGATATATGCTGTGTTGTATAACCTGTATAATATGATTATGAGAGCAGTGGGCACAGAAGTAGCTCAAAAAGATTTCAGCTGGACGTTATGCAAAATGTTGATGTGTATGTGCTTAGAGGCAGCTTGAAAAAGACAGACTATCTGCCCAAAGATTAATCTCTGATAATGGCACAGCAAAAGAGCTAACAGCTGGTGTGGATTAATATAACTTAATATCTGCTTTCATGTGATTAATAGATACATGGCTAAAACCTTTACCTACCCGAAAACAAGCAGAGTTAGAGTGATGCCAATGTGCCTATGTTTTGTAATAGATTCTAGAAGTTGTGCTTTTATAACAGGTTATTTGAGTTTATTACTACGGACTACTTACTAATTTCCTGGAAATAAACATGAAAGCACTCTTTTTTCCTGCAACATAACTTTAAACATCCCAAGGAGCACTGTGCAAGCGATCATATTGAAATGGAAGGAGTATCATACCACTGCAAATCTACAAAGACCCGGCCGTCCCTCTAAACTTTCATCTCAAACAAGGAGAAGACTGATCAGAGATGCAGCAAATAGGCCCATGATCACTCTGGATGAACTGCAGAGATCTACAGCTGAGGTGGGACAGTCTGTTCATAGGACAACAATCAGTCGTACACTGCACAAATCTGGCCTTTATGGAAGTGTGGCAAGAAGAAAGCAAGAAGAAAGCCATTTCTCAAAGATATCCATAAAAAGTGTTGTTTAAAGTTTGCAACAAGCCACCTGGGAGACACACCAAACATGTGGAAAAAGGAGCTCTGGTCAGATGAAACCAAAATCAAACTTTTTGGCAACAATGCTAAACGATATGTTTGGTGTAAAGGCAACACAGCTCATCACCCTGAACACACCATCCCCACTGTCAAACATGGTGGTGGCAGCATCATGGTTTGGGCCTGCTTTTCTTCAGCAGGGACAGGGAAGATGGTTAAAATTGATGGGAAGATGGATGACACCAAATATAGGACCATACTTGAAAAAAACATGTTGAAGTCTGCAAAAGACCTGAGACTGGGACAGAGATTTGTCTTCCAACAAGACAATGATCCCAAACATAAAGAAAAATCTACAATGGAATGGTTCACAAATAAAAGTATCCAGGTGTTAGAATGGCCAAGTCAAAGTCCAGACCTAAATCCAATCGATAATCTGTGGAAAGAGCTGAAAACTGCTGTTCACAAACGATCTCCATCCAACCTCACTGAGCTTGAGCTGTTTGCCAAGGAAGAATGGGCAAGAATTTCAGCCTCTCGATGTACAAAACTGATAGAGACATACCCCAAGGGACTTGCAGCTGTAATCACAGCAAAAGGTGGGGCAACAAAGTATTAAGTTAAAGGGGCCGAATAATATTGCACGCCCCACTTTTCAGTTTTTGTATTTCCACAAAAATTTTAAATAACCATTAAATTTAATTCAACTTCACAATTGTGTCCCACTTGTTGATTCTTCACCAAAAATTTACATTTGGTATCTTTATGTTTGAAGCATATATGTGGGAAAAGGTTCAAAAGTTCCAGGGAGCCGAATACTTTCACGAGGCACTGTAAGTGCCTGGAGTGCACCAGCAGCAAAAAGGTTACTGAGATGTTTTTTAATTGACTGGATTTTGGGTCTGGGATTTAGGACTAACAAAAAGGAAGATAGCTCCAATTCTCCAGTCCGTGTCTCGCTAACCTAATAAAATACACCTGGTCTAGCTCAGGAATGAGTACTGTGCTGAAGCTGAAGGAAAACAGACCTAGTGAATTCTCTGTATTATAGCTTGAGAGGTTTTATTAATTCATATGTGCTCCGTTTTGGAACTGTAAAGTTTATGAAGGGCAATAAAATTCATTCTGTGTTGATATAAAAATCCTGTGCCTCTGTGTATTCACATGACTACCAGAGAACTTGAACCCCCACAATTGGTGGAGAATGTGGGGTCAAAAGTACCAAAGAGGTGATTACAAATAAAGACTGAATGTCATGGGTAAAGGCATCTATAGCATTGCAAACATGGTCTGAAAGCATAGAGGAGCTTATTGGTCCAGCGCAAACTGCAGTAGTTGTTTCAGAAGCAGTATCAACAGCAGATGACTCTCCTGACAGAAGTCGTCCAGACCAGAGAGACGGCACCTCCTGCACTCCCAGTAGCCAAAGTGAAGGCACCCTTGTCAGGCGAACAGTGCGAGAGGCCTTGCAGAAAATGACACTGGAGGAGAGGGCTGCCAGTAGGAATTCTGGGGCCCCATACTGGCAAAATTTTCGGGGCCCCCCTGAGACTCCGCCCAGGCTCCACCCCGGCCCCGCCTCCACCCTTCGAACTGTTCACAGTCCCACTGCTCTCTCACACATACAGCCTGCAGCTTTTGTTTTGGCCAAAATATTTTTTTAAGCCGCCATCACAACACTGTATACACTTTTGACCGAGCTCTACTCTACGCTAACCTATTAAATATTTGTTAAAATATTCAATAAAAATTAAGTTATTTACGTATATTTTCATTTATTTTTCAATTTTTTAAATGACCAATAATATCACATGCAAAGGACAAATACCACCGCAACCATGTCCAGACCACATTTTACCACCAGTGACTTAATAATATCACATTCAAGGAGCAAATACCGCCACACCATGTCCAGACCACATATTACCACCACAAAGTGACCAAATAATAGCACATACAAGGGACAAATACCTCAACACCATGTCCAGACCACATATTACCACCACATAGTGACCGAATACTACAATACTGATCAGTAACAAAAAAAAAACACAATACTATCACCATAAGTGCCATTATACACAGGGGATCTGTACTTAGTATGCAGTGTCTGTGTACAGGTAATAGGAGCTCTGTATATAATGTACAGGTCTTAGTGATCACTGGTGACATTATATACTATATACAAAGGTCCTGTGTATAAGGTCAGTGTACAGGTAACACACTAACTCACCAGTGACGTCTCTAGGTGAAGTCCTTAATCCTCGCTTTTCATCTTTCATCCAGCACAGACCGCCATCACTTCTTACAGCCAGGGCTCGTCTCTGCAGGAAATAACAGTTATCTAGAGCTAAACTTGCAAAACACATAACTTATTTTTTTCCCAACTTCTACGCTACACCAGCTGAAGAAAAAAAAGGCGACATAGTGTCGCTCTACACAGTAACAGGACCGCCCCCCATTTAAAACAGTATACTCAAAAAATAAAATACATCACTGCAGTAATAATATCCCTTAATTAGCCCATATGGTAATAATATCCCCCATCCTGGCCTCCGTGTGTCTCATTCCTGGCTTCAGCCATATGTTCTCCCACCCCACCCTCATGAGTATCCATTCTGCCCCATACGATCTCCCCATTTGTCTCCATCATATCCATCCTGCCCATCTGTCTGCAATCATGCCACCAGTGTCTGCAATCCTGCCACCAGTGCCTCCAATCCTGCCACCAGAGCCTCCAATCTGCCACTCATGCCCCCTGTCTCCAATCATGCCCACTGTTTCCAATCCTGCCCCCTGTCTCCAATTCTGCCCCATGTATCCAATCCTGCCCCATGTATCCAATCATGCCCCCTCAGTGTCTCCATTCTGCCCCGTCTCCATCCTGCCCCCCAGTGTCTCCATTCTGCCCCGTCTCAATCCTGCCCCTCCAGTGTCTTTATTCTGCCCCTCCAGTGTCTCCATTCTGCCTCTCCAGTGTCTCCATTCTGCCCCATCTCCATCCTGCCCCTCCAGTGTCTACATTCTGCCCCATCTCCATTCTGCCCCTCCAGTGTCTCCATTCTGCCCCATCTCCATCCTGCCCCTCCAGTGTCTCCATTCTGCCCCTCCAGTGTCTCCATTCTGCCCCTGCAGTGTCTCCATCCTGCCCCTGCAGTGTCTCCATCCTGCCCCTCCAGTGTCTCCATCCTGCCCCTCCAGTGTCTCCATTCTGCCTCTCCAGTGTCTCCATTCTGCCCCTCCAGTGTCTCCATTCTGCCTCATCTCCATCCTGCCCCTCCAGTGTCTCCATTCTGCCCCATCTCCATCCTGCCCCTCCAGTGTCTCCATTATGCCCCATCTCCATTCTGCCCCTCCAGTGTCTCCATTCTGCCCCTCCAGTGTCTCTATTCTGCCCTGTCTCCATCCTGCCCCTCCAGTGTCTCCATTATGCCCCTCCAGTGTCTCCATTCTTCCCCATCTCCATCCTGCCCCTCCAGTGTCTCTATTCTGCCCCTACAGTGTCTCCATTCTGCCCCTGCAGTGACTCCATTCTGCCCCTCCAGTGTTTCCATCCTGCCCCTCCAGTGTCTCCATCCTGCCCATCCAGTGTCTCCATCCTGCCCCTCCAGTGTCTCCATCCTGCCCCTCCAGTCTCTCCATTCTGCCCCTCCAGTGTCTCAATTCTGCCCCTCCAGTGTCTCCATCCTGCCCCTCCAGTGTCTTCATTCTGCCCCTCCAGTGTCTCCATTCTGCCCCATCTCCATCCTGCCCCTCCAGTGTCTCCATTCTGCCCCTCCAGTGACTCCATCCTGCCCCTCCAGTGTCTCCATTCTGCCCCTCCAGTGTCTCCATCCTGCCCCTCCAGTGTCTCCATTCTGCCTCATCTCCATCCTGCCCCTCCAGTGTCTCTATTCTGCCCCATCTCCATTCTGCCCCTCCAGTGTCTCCATCCTGCCCCTCCAGTGTCTCCATCCTGCTCCTCCAGTGTCTCCATTCTGCCCCTCCAGTGTCTCCATCCTGCCCCTCCAGTGTCTCCATTCTGACTCATCTCCATCCTGCCCCTCCAGTGTCTCCATTCTGCCCCTTCAGTGTCTCAATTCTGCCTCATCTCCATCCTGCCCCTCCAGTGTCTCCATTTTGCCAAATCTCCATCCTGCCCCTCCAGTGTCTCCATTCTGCCCCTCCAGTGTCTCCATCCTGCCCCTCCAGTGTCTCCATTCTGCCTCATCTCCATCCTGCCCCTCCAGTGTCTCCATCCTGCCCCTCCAGTGTCTCCATTCTGCCCCATCTCCATCCAGTGTCTCCACCCTGCCCCTCCAGTGTCTCCATCCTGACCCTCCAGTGTCTCCATCCTGTCCCCCCAGCCGCTTTCAATAATAGTCAGAAAAAAAAACCACTTTTCCTTACCTTGCAGCGTTCGATCTCCATCCCAGCTTGAATGCGCGCACTCGCCAGCGACTGACAATGACATCAAACGCCGGCGACGTGTGCGCTGACGTCAGCTGCCAACCTCCGATTGGCTGGCAGCTTTAACTATTGTCGTGCGGGCCCGCACGCCGCACGGCAATAGAGTAACTGAGCCTGCGTCCTGGACGCAGGTTCAGTTACTTAACCGGCAGAATTTGGGGGCGGGGCAGTGGGGCCCGATCGGTAGGTGACAGGGCCTGGTGCGGGCCCCCTCTGCTGATCGGGCCCCATACGCCAGTCAGGGCTGTAATGCCCTGATGGCGGCCCTGCTGGAGGATAACATCAAGGCTTCACTGACTGTTTTTTAGAGGGTGGCCGACAGGGATCAACTAACCCCAGAGAAATGGCCAGAGGTTCTAATGCCTTTCCTGACTGGGGAACTACAGAAAGTGCTCAATAACCTTACCCTGTAGGATGCCAAGGAGTACGGCAAGCTGAAGGCAGAGTTTCTGGCATGTTTGTGTATAATCCTGACAATCAGGGCCCAGCGGGTGCACGTCTGGCACTACCACAGGCACAAGCCTCCCAGGTCCCAGGTGTTTGACCTGCTACACCTGGTGTAAAATTGAGTACAGCCTGAGACCTCCTTTCTGGCACAGTTGGTAGTAAGAGTGGTGATGTAACCATTTAATTTCCTTTCACTGTACTGGCTGGCGATGATGATGATTAAGCATTCCCTGCAGCCAATATACCTGACCTTGAGGTGTCCAGGTAAAACTTTGGGACTGTCCAGCTTTTAGACTTAACACTGAAACGTGCTCTGGAAAATGTAATGGTGATGAATGGTGCCCCCCAAGAGCCAGGGGCCAATAATTGTTTCCCATATTTTGCCATGAATAATGATTTGTTGTATAGAGTGGTCAAAGTAAGGTGCGAGGTAATAGAAAAACTACTTGTGCCTGGGCCCTACAAACGCATGGTGTTAGATATAGATTATTCTCATGTGTTGGGGTGGTCATCTGGGAGTAGACCAGACCCAGGAGTGGATCCTCCAAAGATTTTGCTGGCTCAGTTGCTAAATTGAAATACTGGATTACAGCCAGTTTTGCCTCATATGCCAGTTGACCTCTCTGGTGGCCCACTTCCACAGTCCATTAGTGCTGTTGCCAATTATTGACATTTCATTTGAAAGGATAGCCATGGATCTGATGGGACCCCTGGTGAAATCTGCCAGAGGACATTGTCACGCCTGTCGTACCTCTTGCCGCACCACCCCCCGAGCCCCGGTATATTTACCCGTCCCGGCGCGGTCGCGGAGTGGGCGCGCGTCGCCTGGTCTCCTCTCTTCCAGTCTCACGGCCGCCTTCTGGGCTCCATCGGGTGCACGTGCGCACCTTGTACTCTAGACCCGGCGGCGCACATGCACTTCCTCTAGCCTAACTGCAGTTATTCCGTCCCTCCTCTCTATGACCTGGGAAGACCCTGACCCGGAAGTGCTGAGGCGCACTTCCTTTATCAGGTTGCCTCTTCCCCGCTCTGTGCCTGACTATCAATTGTATCCCATGTTTGATTTAAGCCCTATGCTTCCCAGTGCCCTCCTGCATCCTGCCTTGCGCTGCCATACCTTCTGATCTCTCTGTGACCTCTTAGTGGTCTCTCCTAGTGCTTGTCCGTCCCAGCCTGTGCCTGCCTCCTCCTGTGTCGCCAGTCCTCTCCTGAGTGTTCCTCTCTAGGCTCTCTCCTCCAGATCTGCAGCAGTCACCCCTGAGGTCGCCGATCTGCGATACCTGTCTCCCTGTCTGTTCCCCGCTTGTGTCTCCTACTGTCTGTTCCCCGGGTACCAGCTTCCATGGCGATAGTCTCCCTTGGGCCTGCCCCTGTACAGGGGGTGGTCCACCAGGCCAGCTCACCCGAGGGAGGTTCGTTGTCACGGTCCTGCAGGTTCACTCTTGGAGTCCCACAAGTTCTCACAGACATTAGTACATATTAGTGTGTTGGCCTATTCTACCGGGTACCCAGAGGAAGTTATTGTATATATTCTCTCAAAGTGGCCTTCCCAGATCAGTGGACAACATTCATGAGGGAATTGAGTAAGACCCTACAAAATTCACAGATATGGACCTCAGTGTATCATACACAGACAGATAGCCTGGTAGATAGGTTTAATAAAACCTTGAAGGCCATGTTAAAGAATATGGCAGAGAAATACAGTTGGGATTGGAACTGTCTTTTACCCTACTTATTGTTCTCTATCAGGGAAGTTTCACAAGCCTCAATGGGATTTTCCCCATTTGAGATAGTGTATGGGCGACATTTTGTTACACCAAAATAAGGAAGTTTTCAGAGTTACCAGGTCTCACTAGTGTCATCGAGCATGAGATGCTCACTGTGCCTCATGTTTGAGTCAATTTAAAACCCTATAGGATTCCTGAAGCCTGCCAGGAGGTAATCTCAAAGGCGGTTGAACAGTTGCTAAACCTGGGGGTGATTGAGGAGTTAAAGAGTCAGTGATCAAGCACCATAGTGTTATTGCAAAAACTGGATGGGGAATGGTGATTCTGTAATAACTACTGAAAATTTTATGAGATCTCTAGGTTTCATACTTTCCCAATGTCTCAAGTAAATGACCTTATTGACAGGCTAGGGCCAGCTCAGTACATCACTACCCTAGATCTCACAAAAGGGTACTAGCAGATTCCGCTATCCAAGGAGGCCAAGGAAAAGACAACCTTCTCAATGCCAGAGGGGTGTTACCAATATGTCAGGATGCATTTTGGGCTACAGGGAACTCCAGTCACTTTTCAGAGAACCATGGACCAGTTCCTAGCCCTTCACAGAAAGTATGTAACTGCCTACATGGATGATATTGTCGTTTTCAGCCGGGATTGGGGGAGACCTGGTAGTCTTTGATGCCCTAAGGAAAGCTGGATTTTCTATTAATCCCCCAAAAATGTGCCATGAGAATGATACGAACAACAGATACGGTAAGAGACAGTCCCAGTCTCTACCATCTTTTTATATGGCTTTCCTCATCAATCTCTTCAGTGTTTTATTAAACCTTTTGACAAGGCCATTTGTCTGAGGATGGCACACTGAAGTCCTCAACTTGGAGATTTGCAGGATCTTGCATATCTCCCTCATCACCTTACTGATAAAAGGTGTGCCCTGGTCGGTCAGGATCTCCTTCAGTAAACCTGTTCGGGAAAACACATGGACCAATTCGTGGGTTATTGTTGTGAATGGGTTTGAGATGAGTTCTGAGCAGAGGCTCCCTCTGGTGGTTACAAGCGGTACTAGTGAGGATTGGGAATCAGGTGTTACTGATTGGTCTTATTTAAGGGAATCATTTTCCCATCAGGGTTGCCGGTGATCAATTGTTCTGGTCTGAATCCTTCTTTCCAGTTTCCCTTGTAGCCTGCTGTGTCGTGTCTGCATCTCCTGCTATCAGATAAGACAATTTCTTATTTTGTGTTTTTGCTATATTTTTGCATTTTGTCCTGCACTTCTGTGGGGGCCTTCTGGGTCCCCTCCGGGGGCTTTTGCCCTCTCAGTTTAGTCCAGCCACTGTGTTTTGTACTTTTGCTTTTTGCAGTTTTTTCAGTGGCTGCTGTTTTTGTTACACCAGAGAACTAATTTAGGTGGTAGAGGTCGTGTGATCTCAGGTGATTTTGAAATTAGTAGAGTTGGTGTTTTTCAGGGTTTTCTGGGATTGCAGTAAGTACCCTTCCTGTCCTTTTCTATTTAGATAGTTTGGGCCCCAGCGTTTGCTCATACTATTTTCTTTCTGTGTCAGTATTTCCTCTTGTCTAACCGCCATTACATGTTTGGGGGCTTTCTATTATCTTTGGGGTTCTGCTCCGGGGCAGATAGCTTTCCTATTTCTATCTTTAGGTGTAGTTAGTTTCTCAGGCTGTGACGAGGCGTCTAGGACCATCGTAGGAACGCTCCACGGCTGCCTCTAGTTGCGGTGGTTAGTCAGGGTACTGCAATCTCATAGATTCCAACTGCTCTGGTGTATTTCCTTTTTTACCTGCACTCCTCAGCTACCGTAACATAACAGTATCACCGGCCCGAAAAATTGTATGGTACTCACAGAAGGGAAAAAATATTTTGAAGGAAGAAAAGTTGTCAGAGATATTTTTCTGTTTGTTGCATTTTTTTTTTTTTCCCTCTGTATCTCTGGGTGCTGGGGAGGATCTTTTCTCCCAATGGAGTTTGCACAGTTGTCTGGCCGTGTGGATCAGCTTGCCACTGAGGTTCGGAGTATTGCTGCATATCTTGCTAGGTTGCCTGTTGTGGAACCTAGGATCCCCATGCCAGATTTGTTTTCAGGGGATCGAGCTAAGTTTCAGAATTTCAAAAATAATTGTAAATTGTTTCTTGCCTTAAAATCTAAGTCCTCAGGAAACGCAGCGCAGCAGGTTCAAATTGTCATCTCTCTCCTGCGCGGCGATCCTCAGGATTGGGCTTTTTCCCTCACACCTGGGGATCCTGTTTTGAGTGATGTTGATGCATTTTTTCAGGCTTTGGGGTTATTGTACGATGAGCCTAATGTCACTGATCAAGCTGAAAAAGCCTTGTTGGCATTAAATCAGGGGCTTGATGACGCTGAGTTATACTGTCAGAGATTCCGTAGGTGGGCAGTCCTGACCAAATGGAATGACGACGCTTTGGCGGCCCTTTTCCGGAAGGGTCTGTCGGATAATGTAAAGGATGTTATGGTGGGATTCCCTGTCCCCTCTGGTCTCAATGATTCTATGTCATTAGCGATTCAAATTGACAGACGTTTGCGTGAGCGGAGAAGTATGCGTGGAGTGGTGTTGCCTTGTGAGCCAGCTGCTGAGCCCATGCAGTGTGATGGAGTGGTGTCTGGGGCACAGCGTCATGAGTTTCGAAAGCGCAATGGGTTATGTTTCTACTGTGGTGATGCCTCTCATGCTATTTCAGTCTGCCCTAAGCGGGGAAGACGTTTTGCACGCTCAGTTGTCTTGGGTAGTGTTCAGACTAAGTTTTTATTAACTGTCACTCTGATATGCTCTCTGTCCTCATTTTCTGCTCAGGCTTTCGTTGATTTGGAGCAGCTATTAACCTGATGGATTATGATTTTGCTAAACGTTGTGGATTTCCCTTGATACCCCTACAGAAGTCTATTCCCCTACTGGGGATCGATTCTACCCCTTTGGCTGAGAATAAACCCCAGTTTTCTACTCAGGTGATAATGAGGGTTGAACCTGATCACCAGGAGTGCTGCAAATTTTTGGTTCTATATAATCTGCATGACATTATCGTGCTGGGTTTCCCTTGGTTACAGTCTCATAATCCTGTTTTGGATTGGAAATCTGTGTCTGTAACCAGTTGGGGCTGCCAATGTGTTAATACCAACACTCCTGTTTTTTCTGCCTCTCCCCAGGCTGAGGATGTTCCTGACTTTTTGTTTGATTTTTCTGATGTGTTTAGCGAAAGTAAATCTGCATCCTTACCTCCCCATAGGAGCTATGACTGCGCTATTGAATTAGTGCCAGGTAGTAAATTCCCTAAGGGTCGCCTTTTTAACTTGTCTGTACCTGAACATGACGCTATGCGGTCTTATATCAAGGAATCATTGGAGAAGGGTCATATCAGACCATCCTCTTCACCCTTAGGTGCCGGTTTTTTCTTTGTGGCCAAAAAAGATGGTTCATTAAGGCCGTGTATTGATTATCGTCTCTTGAACAATATTACTGTGAAATATCAATACCCGTTACCCTTGATTTCTGACCTGTTTTCCAGGGTGAAAAACGCTACTTGGTTTACCAAGCTTGACCTCAGGGGGGCGTATAACCTTATTCGCATTAAGCACGGGGATGAATGGAAGACGGCATTTAACACCCCTGAAGGGCATTTTGAGTACCTTGTGATGCCCTTTGGGCTCACTAATGCTCCTTCCGTCTTCCAGTCCTTCATGAATGACATTTTCAGGGATTTTGTGGACAAGTTTCTGATTGTTTATTTGGATGATATCTTGATTTTTTCTAATGACTGGGACTCTCATGTGAAACATGTTCGAACTGTATTCCAGATTTTGAGAGAGAATGCTCTGTATGTGAAGGGATCAAAGTGTCTTTTTGGCGTACAGAAGATCTCATTTCTGGGATTCATTTTGTCCCCATCTGTTATTGAAATGGACCCGGTCAAGGTTCAGGCCATCTGTGATTGGGTCCAACCTACTTCATTAAAGGCTCTTCAGAGATTTTGGGGTTTTGCCAATTTTTATCGTAAATTTATTGGTAATTTCTCTGTTATTGTTAAACCATTAACTGATTTGACCAGAAAGGGTTCTGATGTGGTGAATTGGCCTCCTGAGGCAGTCTCTGCGTTTCAGGAACTTAAGCAGAGATTCACTTCTGCTCCTGTTCTACGGCAGCCTGATGTTTCTCTGCCATTTCAGGTGGAGGTTGATGCCTCTGAAATTGGGGCAGGTGCCGTTTTGTCCCAAAAAGATCCAGAGACCTCTAAAAGTAACCCTTGTGCCTTTTTCTCTCGAAAATTTTCTCCTACTGAACGTAATTATGACGTGGGTAATCGGGAGTTATTGGCCATGAAGTGGGCTTTTGAAGAGTGGAGACATTGGCTGGAGGGAGCCAAACATCAGGTGGTGGTCCTTACGGACCATAAGAATCTGGTCTATCTGGAATCTGCCAAGCGACTCAATCCTACACAGGCCAGGTGGGCCTTGTTTTTCACACGTTTTAATTTTGTGGTTTCCTTTCTTCCTGGCACTAAGAATGTTAAGGCGGATGCCCTCTCGAGGAGTTTCCTTGCGGACTCTCCTGAGCTATCTGATCCCTCTGTTATTTTGAAGGAGGGTGTAGTTCTTTCCGCCATCTCGCCTAATTTGAGACTTGCTCTGGAGGGGTGTCAGGAGGATAGGCCCGAGCGCTGCCCTGTTGGAAAATTGTTTGTCCCGGACCAATGGAAAAAGAGTGTGATGTCTGAGATTCATTGTTCCGCATTGGCTGGGCATCCCGGAATTTTTGGTACCAGAGACTTGGTTAGTCGGTCCTTTTGGTGGCCTACCTTGTCTCGCGATGTCAGGGAATTTGTGCAGTCCTGCGGGACTTGCTCTCGCTCCAAGCCTTGCTCTCGCTCTAGTGGTTTGTTGATGCCATTGCCTGTGCCCAAGAGACCATGGACCCATATCTCTATGGATTTCATTTCCGATCTTCCTGTTTCTCAGAGAATGACCACCATCTGGGTAATTTGTGATAGGTTTTCCAAAATGATACATCTTGTGCCATTACCTAAGTTGCCTTCCTCCTCTGAATTGGTGCCGTTGTTCCTTCAGCACGTGATTCGTTTACACGGCATTCCTGAGAACATTGTGTCTGACAGAGGAGTCCAGTTTGTTTCCAGATTTTGGAGGACTTTTTGTTCTAAACTGGGTGTTCAATTGTCTTTCTCCTCGGCATTTCATCCTCAGACCAATGGTCAAACTGAGAGAACAAACCAGACATTGGAGACTTATCTAAGATGCTTTGTGTCTGCTGATCAGGATGACTGGGTCTCTTTTTTGCCTTTGGCTGAGTTTGCTCTTAATAATAGGGCTAGCTCTGCCACTTTGATGTCTCCGTTTTTCTGTAATTCTGGGTTTCACCCTCGATTTTCTTCAGGACAGACGGAGGCTTCTGTCTGTCCAGGTGTTGACTCTGTTGTTGAGCGTATGCAGCAGATTTGGGACCAGGTAGTGGAGAGGTTGTCCCTCTCTCAGGAGAAGGCCCAGCGGTTTGCTAACCGCATAGGACTGATGGTCCTCGGTTTAAAGTGGGGGACTTGGTCTGGTTGTCCTCAAAGAATATTCCTATGAGAGTAGCATCTCCTAAATTTAAGCCTAGGTTCATTGGACCTTATAAGATCATGGAGATTATTAATCCTGTTTCTTTTCGTTTGCTTCTTCCAGGGACATTTAAGATCCATAACGTGTTCCACAAGTCCTTGTTGAAGAGGTTTGTTGAGCCAGTGGTTCCTGCTGCTGTGCCTCCTGACCCTGTTTTGGTTGAGGGCAATCTGGAGTATGTGGTTGAGAAAATATTGGATTCTCGTTTTTCTAGACGAAGACTCCAGTATTTGGTTAAATGGAGAGGTTATGGTCAGGAAGATAATTCTTGGGTGTTTGCTTCGGACATCCATGCTAGGAGACTTATCCGTGCGTATCATAGAACTCATCCTGACCGACCTGGTTGCTCAAATGAGGGTTCGGTGACCCCTCCTCAAGGGGGGGTACTGTTGTGAATGGGTTTGAGATGAGTTCTGAGCAGAGGCTCCCTCTGGTGGTTACAAGCGGTACTAGTGAGGATTGGGAATCAGGTGTTACTGATTGGTCTTATTTAAGGGAATCATTTTCCCATCAGGGTTGCCGGTGATCAATTGTTCTGGTCAATTGTTCTGGTCTGAATCCTTCTTTCCAGTTTCCCTTGTAGCCTGCTGTGTCGTGTCTGCATCTCCTGCTATCAGATAAGACAATTTCTTATTTTGTGTTTTTGCTATATTTTTGCATTTTGCATTTTGTCCTGCACTTCTGTGGGGGCCTTCTGGGTCCCCTCCGGGGGCTTTTGCCCTCTCAGTTTAGTCCAGCCACTGTGTTTTGTACTTTTGCTTTTTGCAGTTTTTTCAGTGGCTGCTGTTTTTGTTACACCAGAGAACTAATTTAGGTGGTAGAGGTCGTGTGATCTCAGGTGATTTTGAAATTAGTAGAGTTGGTGTTTTTCAGGGTTTTCTGGGATTGCAGTAAGTACCCTTCCTGTCCTTTTCTATTTAGATAGTTTGGGCCCCAGCGTTTGCTCATACTATTTTCTTTCTGTGTCAGTATTTCCTCTTGTCTAACCGCCATTACATGTTTGGGGGCTTTCTATTATCTTTGGGGTTCTGCTCCGGGGCAGATAGCTTTCCTATTTCTATCTTTAGGTGTAGTTAGTTTCTCAGGCTGTGACGAGGCGTCTAGGACCATCGTAGGAACGCTCCACGGCTGCCTCTAGTTGCGGTGGTTAGTCAGGGTACTGCAATCTCATAGATTCCAACTGCTCTGGTGTATTTCCTTTTTTACCTGCACCCCTCAGCTACCGTAACATAACAGGTTATACACTTCGCGGATGAGCTTCTAAGAGGAATTGCCTCAGGATAGCGTGTGGCATAGTCTAGGATGACCAATTTACAGTATACTGATGTCCACAAGCAGATTTAAACGGGATCGACCAAGTCCATAGCAATTCTCTCGAAGGGCACTTCAATAATGGGCAATGGCGTGAGGGGACTTCGAAAGTGAGAGGTAGGGGCAGTTAACTGACATGTGGGCAGGACCTGCAATAGTTTAATATTTCCCGATGACACCCGGGCCAATAGAACCTCTGCACTATTTGTTCCTGCAGTTTTTCCACTCCCAGATGTTCCCCCAAGATATGTGAATGGAATGGACCATGTCCAACACCTTCCATCTATGGGACCCCCAGCTCCTGTGCAACCCCATTTATGTCGGTGACATTATTAAATGCTTCCTTCAGAGTTGGATCCCTATGTTGGGCAGTCCCAAAATTCTCACTGGTCACTCCTAACTCCAGAATGTCAGACACAGGGGACACCTCCTCATCCCCCACAAGGACACAAAGGGGAAAACCGTCTGCCTCTTGGAAAGGTAATAACTTTCTTTTTACCCAAATAGACTTTTTTAAAATACTGAGGAGGATTTCTAAAAAAAAGTCATGCAGTAAAAATGTAGGATTTTTTTCAAAATGAAAACCACTTTAGGAAATGCTGCCATTTTATTGGCTTTTTTCTGTATTGACATATTTTATAAATATTTTTCTTGGGCTTTTTCTGTAAAACATGTTTTATCTTTTTTCTTTTTGGTGTTCTTTTTTTTAGGGCAATTTTCTTTTATGGTTTTGAAATTTATTAAAGAGTAACATCCTTCTAATTTTATTTTCATAAATTAAAAGTACACATGAAA
Organism: Oophaga sylvatica; assembly: GCA_033576555.1. Classification (NCBI taxonomy): domain Eukaryota; kingdom Metazoa; phylum Chordata; class Amphibia; order Anura; family Dendrobatidae; genus Oophaga; species Oophaga sylvatica. Next base: position 373,952,405 of record JARQOD010000004.1, on the reverse strand, counting down.
ATAAGAAACTTTATAATATATTTTATCAGACAAATCTGCTGCTATCTCCTTTTGCATTGCACATTCATTCTCAAAATGTTCAATTCATGGATATTCGTCAGTGTATACAGATTTTACTCATTATTGAGACAGTAGATGACAAATATTGCTCATATAGTTCTATAGATAGCTGTAATTGTCATCTCAGAAGGACTTGAAGCAGGATGTCTGCATCTTACTTTAGCTCACCTTTCCCCTCCTGCTTTTCATAGAATTTTAAAAGCATCAAATGTCTCTTTGATGTGAATACTTTTCCGTCCAATGATGACAAAAGTATTCTCAGAGTGATATTGTATATATTTTTTTCCAAGAGCCAGAGTATTCTCGGAGGGGATATTGGCTAACCAGAAAATAATATGTTTGCAAGCTTTCAGAGCACAGAGGCTCCTTCTTCAGGCAAGATTACAATTGGATTAATAAGAAAAAAAGAAAAAGGCACAACATTTAAGACATACTACAGTAGGAAATTTGTTCATGAGGTGGTAGGTGTGATGCCTTCTAAAGATAAGCAAAGGAAATCGAATTAGCATTTTTGTACAAATGGAAGTGGGAATGGTGTTCTTAAGGCACTGCCACACTTAGCGATCGCACCAGCGAGCACGACAACGACACGACCTGGCGAGATTGCTAGTGCGATCGCTATGTGATCGCTAGTTGGATTCCAAACACAACTCATCAGCGAAAACCTAGTCCCACCTGCAACGCTGGTGAAGTCGTTCATAAAGGGTGTCACACTCAGCGATTCAGGCTCACTAGTGGGACACCAATGAACAAAAAACGGCTCAGAACGTTCATAAGCGATCAGCGACATCTCAGCAGGGGCCACATCGCTGCTACATGTCACACACAGCTAAGTCGCTAACGAGATCGCTACTGCGTCATAAGTGGTGACGCAGTAGCGATCTCGTTAGCGATCTCGCTAGCGATCTCGCTTAGTGTGGCATACCCTTTAATTGTCTGCAGTCCTTCTGCCGGAAGTGTGAACTGTGTCCATGTAGTCCTAGTGTCAACGTATTGAACATCCTTATAAGTTTGAATTCCCATATTTTTCTCTCTCTGTCATCCTTAAAATTACCTTTTAGTATTAGGACTTTTAAGTCTGTCATACAATGTCTAGTTCCAGAGAAATGTTTTCCCACAGGCGTGTCCATTTCATTCCTGATTGTATGTCTGTGTAAATTCATCCTTGTTTGTAGTTTTTGCATGGTTTCTCCAATATAGATAGCTCCAGGGCACCTCGTACATTGTATCATGTACACCACATTGGAGGATGTACATGAAAAGGAACCCATGACCTTATAGTTCTGATTTGTGTTTGGTATGCGGACTGTATTTGTTGGTAATATGTGGGTACAAGTTTTGCATTTTTTATTGTTACATGGGAATGTGCCAGTCACTGATGGTGATGAGAGGACACTTCGGACAAGGAGCTTCCTTAAGTTAGGGGGCTGTTTGTAGGAGAGAAGAGGTAGTTCCGGGAATATGTCTTTTAATTTGTGGTCCCTGTGGAATATGGGTTGGAGATCAGCACCAATTTTCCTTAGGATGCTCATGTGGGGGTTATATGTGACCACAAGAGGTACCCTGTTGTTGTCCTCTTTTAGTTTGCAATCCAGAGGGCTGCTTCTTGGGATTCTTTTTTAGCACAAGGAAAATTAGAGCAAAAAACAATAAACATACGAAATAGTCCAATAAATATAACTTTATTACACAAGTGGTACCATAGAGCATGTATAACCAGATTATACAATGAAGTAACAAAAAAACGTGCAAAGCTCAGCGATTACGGTACTGCAAGATATTAAAAGACCTACCCTGACATATAGGATGGGAAGCAATAGGACACAGTTATCTCATAATGGATATTCAAGTAATAAGTCAATATAATGTCAGTAACAGTAATCCCCTTTTTGATTGTTTGGGACATCAGGAAAACGCCTCATTCGGAGAAGACAAGGTGAGCGCTACCACCAGTCTTGTCTCATGCCAACTGTTAAGCATCCTGAAACCATTCATGTGTGGGGTTGCTTCTCAGCCAAGGGAATCGGCTCTCTCACAGTCTTGCCTAAAAACACAGCCATGAATAAAGAATGGTACCAGAATGTCCTCCAAGAGCAACTTCTCCCAACCCTCCAAGAGCAGTTTGGCGATCAACAATGCCTTTTCCAGCATGATGGAGCACCTTGCCATAAAGCAAAGGTGATAACTAAATGGCTAAGGGAACAAAACATAGAGATTTTGGGTCCATGGCCTGGAAACTCCCCAGATCTTAATCCCATTGAGAACTTGTGGTCAATCCTCAAGAGATGGGTGGACAAACAAAAACCTAAAAATTCTGACAAAATGAAAGCATTGATTGTGCAAGAATGGACTGCTATCAGTCAGGATTTGGTCCAGAAGTTGATTGAGAGCATGCCAGAGAGAATTGCAGAGGTCCTGAAAAAGAAGGGTCAACACTGCAAATATTGACTTGCTGCATTAAATCATTCTAACTGTCAATATAAGCTTTTGTTACTCATATGTTTGCAATTATTATATTTCTGTCTGTGATAAAAACATCTGTCAAACACACATAAAAACCAGAGGGCAGCAGATCATGTGAAAATATAATATTTGTGTCATTCTCAAAACTTTTGGCCATGACTGTACATTATGGGCTTTTTGCCCTGTTTAAAGATGGCTGCCTGTGCCACATCCTGCACTGCGCATGCGCTCTGGACTGTCATGCCCTGCGTCTTCTCGCAGTACTTTGCTGGTGTCTCGCCCTGCTGACGTCATTGGGGTGCACCCGTGGGGCGCGTCGCCGGCGTTGTGTCGCGGTAACTACTGGGCATGGCGTCCACAGGTGGATCTCATCCTCTAGATCCAACATTAGCTACTTAAAGGGTGTAATGAGGAGTCTGTGTATACACCTCTGCCCCCCGAGGAAGCGACTGCGAAACGCGTTCCTACTCTGTCACATCAGCATGGGTAAGCTCTTCCTGCTCCTTTGACCGCAGCATTACTGCTCTATAGCTGTGTGCCCATATGTCCGGATAATGAGCACATATACTGCACTTGCACCTTAATTGTTTCTTGTTACTGAAGGAGTAGTATTTGGACTATGTACTATGCAGGAATGGACATTATATTGACTTGTTACTTGAATATACATTATGAGATAACTGTGTCCTATTACTTCCCATCCTATATGTCAGGGTAGGTCTTTTAATATCTTGCAGTACCGTAAACGCTGAGCTTTGCACGTCTTTTTGTTACTTCATTGTATAATCTGGTTATACATGCTCTATGGTACCACTTGTTGTGTAATAAACCTATTTTTATTGGACTATTTCGTATGTTTATGGTTTTTTGCTCTAATTTTCCTTGTGCTAAATATGTATTCTTAGAGCTCCATAAGGGCACTGCCCGTGACTGGTTGTGGTGGTAACAGTCACAATTTTGTACTGATGGTTTCATGTATTTTTTCTGATCTGAGATTATGTAGTTCTTGGGATTCTTGTAGCCCTGTGGATCTGTTCATCTATTACCAGTGGATGGTATCCTTGTTGTAGGAATGTATTCCTCAGTGAGAGCAGCTGTAGTTCCCTGTCTTTGCTGTCTGAACAGATCCGAATATATCTCAGAGCTTGACTGTAGATGATGGATTTTTTTGTGTGTCTTGGATGAAAGCTGTTCCATCTAAGATATGCCTGACGTCCTGTGGACTTATGGTAAATTGATGTTTGTATGGCGTTGTCCTTGATGTATATGGTCATGTCCAGAAAATGTATTTGGGACTTTGAAAAGTTGAGGGTGAGTTTGATGGTTGGGTGGTATTTGTTGAAGTTATTGTGGAAGGTGAGCAGATCATCTTTTGAGCCTGTCCAGATTATTAGCAGATCATCAATCTAGTGGAAATATGCAAGAGGTTTAATAGAGCAAGATGACAAAAACTCCTCCTCCAGTTTCACCATAAATAGGTTAGCATATTGTGGGGACATTTTGCTTCCCATGGCGCTGCCCATACACTGTTGGTATAAATTGTTCCCAAAAGGAAAATAGTTGTGATGGAGCACAAACCTGATGGATTGCAGTGTTGGTTCTGTGGCTAGATTGTTCTTTTGAAGGAAATATTTGCATGGAAATATAGAGACTCTACATCCATGGTGGCTAGTATCGTGTCCTCCGGAAGTGGGCCCAGCGCTGACAATTTGCAAAGAATATCTGTGGTGTCCTGGATATAGCTGGGTGTGCGCCTCACCAAGGGTTTCACAATGTTCTCTACCCAGCCGGAGATATTCTCAGTTAAAGTCCCAATACCAGAGATGATAGGCCTCCCAGGATTACCTTCTTTATGTACTTTAGTTAACATGTAGAAGGTACCTGTTTGGACACGCCTGTGGGAGAACATTTCTCTCGAACTGGACATTGTATGACAGACTTAAAAGTCCTAATACTAAAAGGTAATTTTAAGGATGACAGAGAGAGAAAAATATGGGAATTCAAACTTATAAGGGTGAGTTTCCACGGTCAGGATACGCTGCGTGTTTGGCGCTGTGCGCTGGCGCAGCGCCAAACACGCAGCGTCCAGATGTTACAGCATAGTGGAGGGGATTTCAAGAAATCCCGTCTCCACTATGCGTAACAATACGTAAACGGACATGCGGCGCGTCTTTTTAGACCGCAGCATGTCCTCGCGTATTGCGGCGACGGTGCGTCGTCGCAACAGACTTAACACAGGGCTATGTAGCCCTGCGCTCTTTCCGGAGGTGTTCCGGAACGCGCGTCAGAAAGGGGGCGGGGCTTAGACGGAGCGGAATTTCTGCTCCGTCCAAAGCGCTGTGGTTCCGGACCGTGGAACCACAGCCTAAGGATGTTCAATTCGTTGACACTAAAGGCACTGCCACACTTAGCGATCGCACTAGCGATCACAACAATGACTTAACCTGGCGAGATCGCTAGTGAGATCGCTATGTGATCGCTAGTTAGATTCCAAACACAACTCATCTGCGATCTGTGATTCCAAACACATCTCATCAGCGATCTGTATAACGACCTCTGCGGTCGTTGGGAAAACCTAGTCCCACCTGCGATGCTGGTAAAGTCGTTCATAAAGGGTGTCACACTCAGCGATTCAGGCTCACCAGCGGGACACCAACGACCAAAAAACGGCTCAGAACGTTTATAAGCGATCAGCGAGATCTCAGCAGGGGCCACATCGCTGCTACATGTCACACACAGCTAAGTCGCTAACGAGATCGCTACTGCGTCATAAATGGTGATGCAGTAGCGATCTCGTTAGCGATCTCGCTAGCGATCTCGCTTAGTGTGGCATACCCTTAAGACTCAATTTAACACCTGGATTTATGACTCACTACATGGACACAGTTCACACTTCCAGCAGAAGGACTGCAGACAACTAAAGGTACTGCCACACTAAACAATCCCGCTAGCGATCACGATAACGACGCATACTAATGCGATCGCTAGCGGGATTGTTTCTATATTGCTAAATGCGGCCACATTTAGCGATATAGTTAACGACGCTATCGCCGTTAGCGATCTTCTTAACGACTTTAGCGGTACAAAAGTACCGCTAAATCGCTAAGAAAAGGTGCCACACAGCGATAAGATACTTACCCAGTTGGAGCGCCGACGAGAAAATAGGGTCCGGAACGATTCCAGCGACGAGCGAGATCACAGCAGGAAGCTCGTCGCTGGAAGCTGCCGCACTGAACAATATCGCTAACGGGATCGCTAAATAGTGACGTTTTTTAGCGATCCCGTTAGCGATATTGTTTAGTGTGGCATACCCTTAAGAATATCATTCCCACTGCCTCTCCATTTGTAAGAAAATGCTAATTAGATTTCCTTTGCTTATCTTTAGAAGGCATCACACCTCCCACCTCATGAACAAATTTCCTACTGCAGTATGTCAAGGGTATGCCACACTAAACGAGATCGCAAACGAGATCACTAACGAGATCACTAAAACGTCACTATTTTGCGATCTCGTTAGCGACCTCATTGTGTGTGGCATGACCAACAGAAGAAAAAGAAAACGATCAATAATTCCCAGATATTGAAAAGTAGAAATATTTATTAAGTAATCAAACAGGGGAGCAAACAAGTGGGATGACACTGTAGCCAGTATGCATATGTGGCAAACAGGACACACAGAGAAAATGCATGGTACAATATATAGTTATATGTAAATATTGTTCCCAAAATCTGACATAGCAGTATATCATAGACTGGACTTGGATCACAAAGCTGTGATGTCCAAAACAGCATGGAAATAAAAGACCTGCGATGGTCCGTCTGAAATATGAGTGCTGACAAGCCAGTGAACATGTAATGAATGATGGAATAGCTAGTGCTTTTACCTGCAGAAAGTCAGAAGGGACCGGGTATCTTGTGTGTCCACCCCGACGCGCGTTTCGGCGTGTGTGCCTTTTTCAAGGGGTGATAGTGAAAGGGAAAATGGGGGAGTATAAAAAGTTTAGATCCACCAATGAAAATCAGCCACAGGAATCACGTGGTGAAGATTCGAACTCTGCTGTACAAGGAACAGCTGATCTACCTTAATTGTAATAGCCCGGGTAAGTACTCATCAATATAATGTCATCATCTCATGTCTGTCTGAACAGATGCAAAAAGATGTTAAGCATGCATCTAAAATGTTGTAAAGATAGCCATATAGTATGTCAATACCATCGTGATACCGGTATACCCACACGTCACTGTGTCGCGCATGTTGCCGGGGCAACGGAAGACGACGCGCGGCGTCGGAGTCACGTGTCCAGTGACGTCACAATCATGTGATCCGTCACTAGGACAACAAAGACGCCGAAAGCCGAACGGCGTGTCAGAGGACCGGCACAGGCGCGTACTGAGGGTGAGTATAGCGGTATATATGTAAACATGGCAAAATCCTAAATGATAATATGATGTTGTATATACATACTCATATATAACTGACAGTAAATGACATAACTGAATACAATGATATGTACAATCAACGAATATATCAGATATTATATACATAATAGACACTTGCTGCAAGAATCACAAAGAGCACAGTATAGTACAACGGATGTCCTTGAATCTTCATGTAACCAAGAGAAGAAATGAACTCGGAATTGGAGATAAACGATATTCACCATAGAAATGTAGTGATTCAGTAGGGATAGGCTTAAACATGAAATTCATAATAATCGATGGATGAAAACTAGAATAAATAAAAATTAAAATTAAAATCAATTAAAAACACACCTACATATGCAAAACAGAAGATCAGACAATATAAGCATGTTAATGGAAAATAGGACAACATTGTCAAAGAAATGGAGCAAAACTGATATTTTCGTTAAGTCCCAGCGGATAGACCGTATCAAGAGCCCAAATCCATTTTGTCTCACATTGAGACAACCTCTTATTCAAATTACCACCACGGATGCCAGGATCAATCATATCAATGCCTCTTATTCTAAGAAGAGAACTGTCACATCCATGGTATTGTTTGAAATGACGTGGTATGGTCCTAAGCGTGGTTATGTCATCATGGTCGGCCGCCGCCTGAATGCCCAAAACATGCTCGCGAGTGCGTACTTTGAGTTGACGAGAGGTCATGCCAATATAAATTAATGGACACGGACATACTGCAAAATATATCACATACCGTGAAGTGCAGGAAATATACTTCCTAATGTCGTATGTCCTTGAACCTGCTGAATTTGAAAAGGTAGCACTGCGATCAATGTTAGGGCAGGCGACGCACCTACCACAAGGAAAACAACCACGCCTAGGACCAACACCACCAAACGGGTTGGATTTGCTTTCACATTGGTAATGACTATGGACTAGATAGTCCTTTAAATTTTTAGACCTCCTTATTGTAATGCTGGGTCTATCCGGAAGAAACTGTTTCAAGACAGAATCAGTCTGCAAAATGGGCCATGCCTTATACAGGCAATCCTTCATACGAGAGAACTGGGAATGATATTGTGTAATAAATCTAACCTCCTGAGATGTTTTTCTGTGAGATTTATTATATAGAAGTAACTGACGGTTGGAGTGTTTGGCACGATGATAAGCTCTCTTTATAGCACGTCTGCTATAGCCTCTCTCAGAAAATCTGTCAGATAAATCCTGGGCCTGCCTCTCAAATTCAGCATCACTTGAACAGATTCTGCGGATGCGCAGGAATTGCCCAATTGGAATGGAGTTAACTAATGATTTAGGATGTGCCGAGGAGGCGTGCAATAACATGTTTGTTGAAGTCTCCTTCCTGAATACTCCAGTCTGCAATGTATTATCAGAGTCTCTCCAAACCATAACATCAAGAAAATCAATCCTGTCAACCTCACATTTGTAGGTGACATGAATGTTTATGGTATTTGTGTTGACCCCAGCAAAAAATGCAACCAACGAACTGAAATCCCCCTGCCAGATCAGGAAAATATCATCAATGTACCGCACCCAAAGAGGGATGCGGTCCATTGACGAACCCCGATCTGGCAGGGCAAGGTCCCTCTCCCACAGCCCCAGGAAAAGGTTGGCATACGCGGGGGCAAAGGATGCCCCCATAGCTGTGCCCTGGAGCTGTAGGTAGAAGGACCCTTTGAAAATAAAAAAGTTGTGGGTTAGAGAAAACTCAAGCAATTCAAGAACTAGATGGATAATGTTCTCAGGTAGATTAGACATAAAAAAAAAATACTTAGCTGCCAATAGTCCATCTTCATGTCTGATGCTGGTATACAAGGATTCAACATCACCTGTTACCAGCAACATGTCAGAATCCACCTGTAGACCATCAATCCTACGTAAAAATTCACTGGTGTCAATCAGGAAGGAGGGCAAACTCTCCACCAGAGGTTGTAGTTTCGATTCGATCCAGCAATTTACTTTTTCTAAATAATTGCCAGAACCAGAGATGATTGGACGACCTGGTGGCACCTCACTATTCTTGTGTATCTTGGGCAAAAGATACATAGTGGAGATGGTGGGTTCATGAGGTTGTAGAGCTGAAGCCAGTTCCTTAGTGATTACACCACTGAGGGTGGCATCACTAAGAATTTTGTTCAGTTTGGCCATATAGGATGATAGTGGATTGAAAGTAAGGCGTTTATAACAAGTCTTGTTGTTAAGTTGTTTGAAGGCCTCTCTTTCATAAAGAGATTTAGGCCACACAACAATATTTCCGCCTTTATCCGCTGGCTTCAGTACCACATCAGGCAGTGCCCGCAGGTCGTCCAATCTTCTGCGCTCTTGGCAAGTCAAATTATCATGGGTTATATATTTGGGAATCTTTTTGAATTCACTTGTGACAACTTGGACAAATAAATCAACCGCTGTGCAAGTAGCTAGAGGTGGAAACCTCTTAGATTTCTCTTTAATGGACGCGGTGATCTTACCTCCCTCGCCCATAATGTGTTCAGCTGATAACTCCTCCAACTGTTGAATGGCTACTTGTTCCTCCTCTGTAGGGAACAAATTGTGTAAGTTAGGATCAAAAAAATGTTTTTTGAAAATCAAGGATCTCGCAAATAGGTGGAGATCCTTGATAGCTGTAAATAAATCAAAATTGGATTTTGGTGAAAAAGAAAGTCCCTTACTCAATAAAGACAGGTCATGATGGGTTAGCTTATGAGTACTGAGGTTAATTACCTTGTTGTTGTTCTTTTTGTACTCTGGAGATTTCATCTGTGTACGTTTATACGGATGAAAATTATCATCTCTTGTTCTCTTAAACCTAGGCCCAGACCTTGTCATCATTGAGGAAGTTGACCAATCGGAGGAGTCACTGATGTTGGAAAGAGAACTTGCTGATATGGATCCAGATATCTTTTGAGTTTGTATAGGAGGCTTTCTCCAAAAATACACATTATCTGTAGAAAAGTCTCTCATGTCTCTATGCAATTTGGAGGTTTGTGTCTCCTGTATTTTATTAACACAGGAATCCAAGTTTTTGTCTATACGTGATTCAAAGGTCCCAATTTTATCAGCTGGACATTTGATTTTAAATTCACGTTCACCGTCATCAATCAATTTGTCTAGGTGGGAAATGGTTTTAGTATTAAAGTCCACCAAGAGTTTCATGAAGGTATTGGAACAGGTATTGCACGCCTCCTCCCATTGTTTAATGAAGTCTTTATCATCCATAGGAAAGGATGGTGCCACTCGTACCCTTAATCCCCTAGGGATCATTTGACATGAATATATTTTTCTAGGAAGGCACGATTCCACCATACTCTCGTTCTCCTAATTAGCAACCTTTCAATGTCAGTTGCTTGCTTTTCAATCGTCTGATCAACTGATGGCTGAAGGTCAGTCCCACCTGCTCCAAATACCTGTTCAATTTGGCCAAGCCAAGTTTTATCTTTGGCCCGGAAATCCATGATCCAGAAGAAAAATATACCTGTGCAAAACACAGTGATTATGAGATAAACACACTTCATAGAACAAATGCCCTTAATAGTAAAAATATGTAAGATTAAATAAATGGATAAGAAAATTCCACCACATAAGTAACTTAGAGCACTATGGAAAGTAATGGGAAAATCGCAGAAATATGACCAACAGAAGAAAAAGAAAACGATCAATAATTCCCAGATATTGAAAAGTAGAAATATTTATTAAGTAATCAAACAGGGGAGCAAACAAGTGGGATGACACTGTAGCCAGTATGCATATGTGGGAAACAGGACACACAGAGAAAATGCATGGTACAATATATAGTTATATGTAAATATTGTTCCCAAAATCTGACATAGCAGTATATCATTAGACTGGACTTGGATCACAAAGCTGTGATGTCCAAAACAGCATGGAAATAAAAGACCTGCGATGGTCCGTCTGAAATATGAGTGCTGACAAGCCAGTGAACATGTAATGAATGATGGAATAGCTAGTGCTTTTACCTGCAGAAAGTCAGAAGGGACCGGGTATCTCGTGTGTCCACCCCGACGCGCGTTTCGGCGTGTGTGCCTTTTTCAAGGGGTGATAGTGAAAGGGAAAATGGGGGAGTATAAAAAGTTTAGATCCACCAATGAAAAGCAGCCACAGGAATCACGTGGTGAAGATTCGAACTCTGCTGTACAAGGAACAGCTGATCTACCTTAATTGTAATAGCCCGGGTAAGTACTCATCAATATAATGTCATCATCTCATGTCTGTCTGAACAGATGCAAAAAGATGTTAAGCATGCATCTAAAATGTTGTAAAGATAGCCATATAGTATGTCAATACCATCGTGATACCGGTATACCCACACGTCACTGTGTCGCGCATGTTGCCGGGGCAACGGAAGACGACGCGCGGCGTCGGAGTCACGTGTCCAGTGACGTCACAATCATTGTGTGTGGCATGTAGCAACGATGTGGCCCCTGCTGTGATGTCGCTGATCGTTCACTAGAGTTCTGGACCGTTTTGTAATGTATGTAGTACAGTTCATATAGCGTCTTGTGCTTGGGTGCGATGAAAATACATGAGACACAGGTTTGATATAGGAAGTCTTGTATTACTTCATACAAGTTGGCAAAAATAGTCACACAGTTTGCAGACACAGAAGCAGGAGACACAGCAGGCCAGAGTAATCTAAGCTCAGCAATCACTCTCCACAACAGGTTCAGGATCTTCTTCTCTGTTACCGTAAGTCCATGCAAACGTGGGTCTTTCAAAGAGCAGGGTTCAGAGTCCACAAGTGCTTCAGAGTTCCTCAGTAGGAATAGCTGGAGTACAAGGTCCAAGGCTTTAGGAGTCAGGTCACAGGTTCACTGCAGGCTAGATTCTGAAGCACTGATTGCTCAGCTGTGGCTGCTTAAGAAGCAAAAGGAGAGAATCAGGGCAGGAACATGCAAGCTGGAAACTCCATTTTGACTGAGGGCAAGATAGCTGCAGCAAGACAGAAAGTAAAATGGCTGACGAACAAACTGAGTTTCAGGAACATGTACACAGAACCTTACATTACTCCCCCCTTAGGGACAACCTCCGGATGACCTCAGGCCAGGCTTGTGTGGGTACCTCTGATGAAACTGACGGAGCAAGCGAGGAGCATTAACGTTATTGACTGGTTCCCATGAGTTGTCCTCCACTGGGTAGCCCTGCCATTTAATCAGATATTGTAACTGATTTCTATACAACCTGGAATCTAAAATCCTTTCCACCACAAATTCTTCCTGACCATCGACTAGCACTGGGTCAGGGCAAGGAGAAGAACGTCCAGGAAACGTATTGGGTGTCGCAGCCTTTAGTAGGGATACATGAAAGACAGGGTGAATTCTCATAGTTCTGGGCAGTTGAAGACGACAAGCAACGGCACTTATAATTTTACTGATTTTATAGGGTCCAATGTACTTATGTCCCAACTTAGACGATGGAATCCTTAACTTAAGATTTCTGGTTGACAGCCAGACCAAGTCTCCTACCTTGAAAGCTGGTGCAGGTTTACGAAATTTATCTGCTGCTTTCTTGTACCTTTCCTGAGCCGATTCCAGATTCTCCTTTAGAAGATTCATATTCTTCTGTAAAGACGTGATTCTTTCAGCCACTGCTGGTAAAGGCGTTTCTATGGGAAATCGTGGTAGAATGTTAGGATGATAACCTAGATTAGAGTAAAAAGGAGACTGCTTAGTGGAGGCACTCTGAGAGTTGTTATACGAGAACTCAGCTAATGGAAGTAGATCCACCCAATCATCCTGTAGGTGGCAGATAAAGCAGCGGAGATACTGCTCCAGGGTTTGATTGGTTCGTTCGGTCTGTCCATTAGTCTGGGGATGAAAAGCAGAAGAAAGGTTTACTTTAATGTCCAATGCTGCACAGAAATTTTGCCAAAACCTAGAAGTGAATTGCACCCCTCGATCCGAAATAACCTCATCCGGTACTCCATGTAAGCGAAACACATCTTTAATCATCAAATCTGATGTCTGTTTTGCAGTGGGTAAGCCGACACAAGGGATAAAATGAGCTGCCTTTGTTAGACGGTCAACCACCACTAGAATGGTGTTCTTCCCTTGAGAGGTTGGTAACTCCACAATGAAGTCCATAGAAATGGATCCCCACGGGCGGGACGGGGTGGGAAGAGGCTGTAACAGACAAGTTGGTGAGGAGCGAGGTGTTTTGCATCTTGCACAGACTTCACATGAAGTGACATAGTTTAAAACATCCTTCCTGCAAGTGGGCCACCAAAAGAAACGAGAGAGAAATTCCTGTGTCTTTAGAATTCCTCTATGCCCAGCTATCTTGGAATCGTGAATGAGTTGCAATACTCTCAATCTGACTGTTTCAGGAATATACAGGCGTTGTCCCTGAATCCACACACCATTCTTAAAGACAAGACTTACGTCCCTTGGGGGTTGTGCCAAAAAGGAATCCGCATGGTATGCTTCCTTGATGTCCTTAAGTAGGTCTTGATTATGAATTACTCCTAGGAATCTAGAGTCAGGAAGAATAGCCTTAGGAGGAGTAATTGGACGTGTCTCTGCTGAGTAAATCCTAGAGAGTGCATCAGCCTTTCCATTGCGCGATCCTGGTCTATAAGAAATGATAAAATTAAATTGGTTTAAGAAAAGATTCCAGCGAGCCTGGCGAGGAGTCAGGCACTTAGCCGACCTGATAAACTCAAGGTTACGATGGTCTGTCAGGACGACTATTTGCTGTGCAGCTCCCTGAAGAAGGTGTCTCCATTCTTTGAAGGCGGCAATAATGGCCAACAACTCTCTATTGCCCACATCGTAGTTCCTCTCCGCCGAAGACAACTGCTGGGAAAAGAAGGCACAGGGATGCAAGACATTCTTCTCACCTGTTCTCTGAGAGAGTATAGCTCCAACAGCACAGTCTGAAGCATCCACCTCTATTATGAAGGCAAGCTCGGGTTGGGATGTACTAAGATAGGTGCAGTGGTAAATTTATCTTTTAGACGGGAAAATGCTTCCTGGGCTTGGGGAGTCCAGGAGAACCTAGACTCTTTCCGGGTAAGTTGGGTGATAGGTGACACTACCTCAGAGAAATTTCTAATGAAACGTCTATAGAAGTTGGCAAACCCGATGAAGCGCTGTACCTCCTTCACATTTCTAGGACTTGGCCAATCCTTGATGGCTTGGGTTTTGCTTCCATCCATACTAATTCCTTGTGTAGACAGTACATACCCCAGAAATTGAATTTCGGTCCTATGGAATTCACACTTTTCAAGTTTGATGTAAAGATGATTTTGTCTTAGACGTTCCAAGACCATTCTCACATGTCCATGATGTTCCTCTGTGGAGTTAGAAAAAATTAGAATATCATCCAAATAAATTACCACGAATGTATCTAGGAGATCCCTGAAGATGTCATTCACCAAGTGTTGGAAAGTGGCTGGGGCGGTACTCAGACCAAAAGGCATAACTAGATATTCAAAGTGTCCATAGCGTGACCTGAATGCAGTCTTCCATTCATCCCCAGGTCTAATACGGACTAAGTTATAGGCCCCACGAAGATCTAGTTTAGAGAAAATTTTGGCATGTCGCACTCTCTCCAATAACTCAGGGATTAAAGGCAATGGATAACGGTTTCTAATAGTAACCTTATTGAGTTCCCTATAGTCTACGCATGGTCTCAGAGATCCATCTTTCTTCTTTACAAAGAAGATGGGTGCACCTGCAGGAGATGAAGAGGGGCGTATGAAGCCCTTGGCTAGATTTTCGTCTATGTAATCCTTTAAAGCCTTTAGCTCGGGCCCCGCCAGGGGGTAGATCTTACCAAAAGGTATCTCTGCTCCAGGCAATAATTCAATTGGACAATCATATGGACGGTGAGGAGGAAGCTGGTCAGCGTTCTTCTTGTCACATAAATCCACATAGTCCTGGTATACAGCTGGTAGTTCAGGGACTGACATGGTTCCTTTAGGAACAGAGCAAGCTGAAACTTTTGGACTCATCTGTTTCTCTGGAAAGTGTAATTCCTTGGTCTCCCAGTTAATGGTAGGATTCTGAGCCTGCAGCCATGGTAGCCCTAGAATAATGGGAAAGTGGGGAGAAGAGATAAGCATAAAGGACAGTTTCTCTTGATGATCTTTACCCATAAGAACCCTCAAAGGCTCTGTTTCCTGATCCACTGGTCCAGAGGTCAGCAGGGAGCCATCCACAGTTTCCATCTGTACTGGAGTAGCCTTCTTCACTGAACGTATCCCCTGTTTCAGAGCAAAGGAGACATCCATAAAATTTCCACTTGCCCCTGAGTCGATCATAGCAGAGCTAGACACCCAAGCTGAGTCAACCCAGAGTTTGATGGAAAGAAAGCAATGAGAATTGTTTTTCTTACAACTCAGCTGGGACACCGCTGAGGAAACTTGAAAAATGGCAGCGTTTACACAGTCAACGTCCTCAGAGGTAACGGAGTTTAAGTCCGAGAAATCAAGATCTGTTGCTGCAGATCTCTCTGGAGCCTGAGGCTCGGACCTGACAGATCCCCTCTCGCAACACTCACAATGAATGAGTGCTGCAGTAGTCTTACGAGAACGGCTGGGGCAGTTTATAATTAAGTGCCCTGACTTACCACAATAGAAACATAGATTCTCCTTAAAACGATGTTCCTTGCGTGCATCACTAACCCGTCGTTGTAAAGAGTCTACCTGCATGGGTTCAGGTTCAGGTTCCCGTGTAATCCTACTCAAAGGTTCCTTAGCTGGAGAGAAAGGTAGGAAAAGGTTAGTGCGATTGCTTTCGAACCATCTCTCTTGCCTGCGTTCAGTCAGACGAGTATCAATACGGATGCAGTAGTTAATAAAGTCACCTAACGCAGTGGGAGGGTCGGCACGAGCAAGTTCATCCTTAATCAGTGGAGATAACCCCTTTCGAAAAATAGATTTTTTGGCGGAACTGTCCCAGGTGGTATCAAGGGCCCATCTCCTGAAATCCAAGGCATATTCAGCTACCGAGTGCTTACCTTGGCGCAAAGCTAACATGGCTGCTTCAGCTGTTGCACCTCGATTGGGGTCATCAAACACCTGCCCCATGGCTGAAATAAAAGCATCAAGGTGATTCAAACAATCATCCTCAGTCTCAATCAGAGGGTTTGCCCACATCAAAGCCTTGTTGGTAAGCAACATAATTATAGTAAGCACCTTAGATCGTTCAGTGGGAAATTGTGAAGCATGTGCAGAAAAAAAAAGATTGCATTGATTAATAAATCCCCTGAATTTCTCACGTTCACCGCCAAAACGAAAAGGGGGCAACTTGGGAATCCCAGAGCTCGGGGCTACGGCAGGAGCCTGGACTCGCTCTTCTAGAACCTCAATCCTGGCTCGCAAATCCTGGGCAGTCTGTCCAAACACTTGCAAATTGTGATTAGTGAGGTCCTGTAGGCTTGAAAAACGGGTCTTTATATTCTGCAAATCTGCAAGGATATTATCAGTCACTCCGCAAAGTTCCTTTATGCGGGCCTCCATTTTCCAGATCTTTTAAGACAGGAGTACTGGAAGAAGAGGAGAGGAGAAAAAAAAAAAAACAATAGTGTTTACCTGTGGTAACACTGCAGAGAGAAAAAAAATTAAGGGAACTGCTCACCTGGAATGGTTGTGAGAAGTCACAACCACTATCATCACAGAAAGTTCACCCGGACATCTGATATCCACAGTTACAGCAGACAAAAAAGAGAAAAGAAAAAAAAAAAACAATAGTGTTTACCTGTGGTAACACTGCAGAAAAAAAAACACTTAAGGGAATTGCTCACCTGGAATGGTTGTGAGAAGTCACAACCACTGTCATCACAGAAAGTACAACCGGACATCCGATATCCACAGTTACAGCAGACACAGCCTTACCAGACCCAGCAGACACTAACGTTTTGGCTTCAGAATCTTGTAATGTATGTAGTACAGTTCATATAGCGTCTTGTGCTTGGGTGCGATGAAAATACATGAGACACAGGTTTGATATAGGAAGTCTCGTATTACTTCATACAAGTTGGCAAAAATAGTCACACAGTTTGCAGACACAGAAGCAGGAGACACAGCAGGCCAGAGTAATCTAAGCTCAGCAATCACTCTCCACAACAGGTTCAGGATCTTCTTCTCTGTTACCGTAAGTCCATGCAAACGTGGGTCTTTCAAAGAGCAGGGTTCAGAGTCCACAAGTGCTTCAGAGTTCCTCAGTAGGAATAGCTGGAGTACAAGGTCCAAGGCTTTAGGAGTCAGGTCACAGGTTCACTGCAGGCTAGATTCTGAAGCACTGATTGCTCAGCTGTGGCTGCTTAAGAAGCAAAAGGAGAGAATCAGGGCGGGAACATGCAAGCTGGAAACTCCATTTTGACTGAGGGCAAGATAGCTGCAGCAAGACAGAAAGTAAAATGGCTGACGAACAAACTGAGTTTCAGGAACATGTACACAGAACCTTACACGTTTTTTGATCGTTGGCGTCCCGCTGGTGAGCCTGAATCGCTGTTTGGCACCTTTTGCGAACGACGAGCGACCTCGTTTGTGACGCATATGACTGTTTTGCATCACAGAATGGATCGCAATATCTGTAAGTTCTCTTTTGCGTCACAGAGAGGATCGCAGAAGTTGCAAAGCAGGCTAGCAGGACGCAGAGAGCAGGAGCGATGCTGGAAATTCCTATGAATCAGAAGCGCTCAGTACATGCTAATGACAGATCCTAACGACCGCCAAGGTCGTTAAAGAGATCGCTGACTGCAGATGAGTCGTTTATGAGATCTCCTGTTTGGCAGCTACTAGCGACCTAAAAGAGATCACACCAACGATTGCGTCGTTATCGTGATCGCTAACGAGATCACTAAGTGTGGCAGTACCTTTAAATGTTGTGCCTTTTTCTTTTTTCTTATTAATCCAATTGTACTCTTACCTGAAGAAGGAGCCTCTGTGGTCTGAAAGCTTGAAAACATTATTTTCTGGTTAGCCAATAAAGGTATCACTCTGAGAATACTTTTGTCATCATTGGACGGAAAAGTATTCACATCGATTAATCTGGCTAACACGGTACCACAATATAATTTATTATTGTACATCAAAGGTCTCTTTAAGCAATAAAAAAAACGAATTTTTAAGGTGAAAACGAATCAAAAATTATTACAAAACGCTCAAAAAATGGCCATTTATTTTTTCGGTGTTTATGTAATTTTCCCGCTGACTTCTATTAGAAGCAGTCGATTGGTGTTGTTTTCAGGAGATTTCTCTTGGATTTGGTTTGTATGTTTATCCTAATCCTTTTCCCATTTGGTCTGTCCCTCCTACTGTTCCATTGGATTCCACTTGGTTGTTTTGTGAGTGTATTTGTATCACTGTCTGTGTTATTCTATACACTTCTTGGTGGGGGAGGAAACAGTTAAGCATGCATATAGGAGCATAGCAAAGTGCGAGACCCCGACATTCCTACCATCAGGGGTAATCTGAGAACAGGGATAGTCTAGGGTCCTCCTAACTTGAGGGACAGGGAATTACCCCTGGAAATCCTTCTACAATATTGTGACATAGAGTTTTTAAGAATTTTTTTAGGCACTTTTGGAGTGGCCCTAATTCAAAAGGCTTAAAAAAACCTTATTGTACATATACCCTATGTCTGTGATAAGGCTGTTCAGTCCTATTCAATTTAAGAGGGTTGTTTTTTCATTAAAAGGTAATCCCCGACTGCAGGATATTGTAAAAAAAAAAATCGCACTGTACTAACCTCACAGTCTCGACTCTGCTCTCTGTATCTGACATTGACTGTGGCAGCAGTATGGCAGCCAATAAGTGTGCTCAGTGGCTCTAAGCGACGCATTACTATGTAGATGGAATTCCCCGCTCAGAGCCGCTGAGCTCACTAATGCGCTGCGATGCTGTTGAGTTGACATCAGCGCCACAGCCAATACCATATATCACGAGCAATGGCAAGACTCACTCGTGGACCTGAGGAAGGTAAGTACAGTGCAGTGTAATGGTTTATTCAGATTTTTGCTTGGAAATTTGTCCTAGTTCTGATATAGAGTGTGTTTTTCATCTATATGCATGTCTGTAATAGGTCCATATTTGGGATTTGGTGCACTTCCTGTTTGTTTTGTGTACATCAATTCCTTTGTGTCTTTTCATAGTAACCCCTTAGTAACCACCAATACGTCTTTTTACTGACCTCGTATATCAGACAATAGCATCCCCGGATTGGTGAAAACGCAGCAGCTGTCGACTGTACACTATAGCCGACACCTTACTGTATCAGCCTTGATTGGTGTTGTCACCAACCATGGCTCTTTAACCCCTTAGATGCTGCTGTCAATAGTGACTACGGCATGTAAATGGTTAACAAAGTGTGTAGGCTCAGTTTTATTTTTTAATAAATTTGCAAAAATTTCTACATTTCTGTTTTTTTCAGTCAAGATGGGGTGCAGAATGTACATTAATGAGAAAAAAAATAAACTTTTTTGAATTTACCCAATGGCTGCAATGAAACAAAGAGTGAAAAATTTAAAGGGGTCTGAATACTGTCCGTACCCACTGTAGGTACCCCAAAGTAACTTCAAAACTGAATAGGTCTCTAAAAAGTAAGGTTTGTAAATTTCCTTGAAAAAATGTAAAATTGCTGATATAGTTTTAAACATTTTAGCATCATAACAAAATAAAAGGATATTTTAAAAATGATGCTGATGTAAAGCAGACATGAGGTAAATGTTATTTAATGACTATTTTATGTGTTATGACTGCCTGGATTAAATTGAAAAATATTCAGACTTGAGAGTCCTCAGTGGTTGATACCTTTTAATGGCTAACTGAAAAGATGGTAACAAATTGCAAGCTTTCGAGACTACGCAGGTCTCTTCATCAGGCATAGACTAATACAACATCTGAAGAATCACATATTTATACACAAAATAGCACAGAAAAAATGCAATAGGTAGGACAAGTGACATGAAGCAGAACTGTCATTATGGCAGAGGGATTAACATAAATATGACTAGTTCATAGATAAGGAGTGAAGGTTTTATTATAATCATTCAAAGTTTGAAAATTGCAAATTTTTAAAACATTTTGACAAATTTCTGATATTTTTATAAATAAACATAGAAAATATCAACATATATTTACTATTAGCATGAAGTACAATATGTCATGAAAAAACAATCTCAAACTCAATGAGATCTGTTGAAGCGTTCTAGAGTTATTACAGCATAAAGTGACACTGGCCAGATTTGAAAAATTTGACCGGTTACTAAGGAGTTAAAAATGATCATCCTGAACTTTGATTACTTTTATTTTTACCTCAATTAAGTTCACATTTTGTCCTGTAATATTGGTTCATTTTGCAAGACCGAATTTGTTTTTTTCTTTAAATGATTTCAGCTTGCAAATTGGACTATATTATAATAGTCAATGGCTCCATGCAGATACACAATTTTAAAATGATAATTTGCAATCGGAATCTGTTCGAAAAACACAGCATGCACAATCAGATACCTTTTTGCAGAAGATGATTAAACAATCAAATTTGAAGTAACAGAAAGAGCATTTTTCTCTATAAAACCAAAGTAAAAGCATATGATAAGCATGTAATAGGGATTGAAAACAGAAGTCTTCAGTACTATAATGGATGTGTACCCTAGCGAACATGTATACGAATGGAACTCTTTTCCCATATGGGTGTTGTCATTAGCCATTAATGTATTTTTAAAGCAGGTGTAAATACCGCTGTTCTCCTTATTCTGGCATTGTTTAGCTTTTGTTAGGTCCCCGTCTCACATAGCGAGATCGCTGCTAAACAGCGATCTCAGCAGCGATCTCACTATGTCTGACACGTACCAGCGATCAGGCCCCTGCTGTGAATCGCTGGTCGTGTCAGAAATGTCAGGACTTTTTTTTGATCGCTGGTCTCCCGCTGGCCAGCACGCATTGCTGCGTGTGACAGGCAGGAGACCAGCGATCTACTGGTAACCAAGGTACACATCGGGTTTCCAGGCGCGGGGCTGTGCCTGGAAACCCGACGTGTATGTTGGATACCAGCGCGCTGCTGCAGGGGAGCTGGTAACCAAGGTACACGTTGGGTTTCCAGGCACCGCTCAGCACCTGGAAACCCGACGTGTACCTTGATTACCAGCTCCCTGCATCAGCGCGCTGGTATCCAATGTACACTGCGGGTAACTAGGCGACGTTACCCGCAGTGTCGCTGTCCTGATCGCTGCCTGAGCTGCCTGTTTGGCAGCTCAGCAGCGATCATGTAGCGACACACCAGCGATCCTGATCGTTGTTGGGATCGCTGGTGTGTCGCTATGTGAGACGGGGCCCTTACTGTGCCTTTCCATTCTTGAGATCTGGCTCCTGATTGCCTTTATTTAAATCTAGTTGTAACGAATGGAAGCGGAGGCAGAGGTGGTGAAGCCACATTCGTTTTTATTTTTTAATGTGGAACCTCGAGACCGCGGTCCGGGGGGCTCCGAAGGGGGCGTAACTAGTGAGCCCCGGGTACCCGTAGTAAGGTCCCTCGAACAGGACCAGAATGGAATACCCGGAGGACACAGGTGCTACCTCCAGTTAGACCCCGGACACGTGGCAGCTGTCCCAGAGGGACCAAAAGGGTAACAGGTATTTACAGAGTCCGTGGAAGGTTCTTGACGGAGAAGGTTAAGGTCCTGGTCCAGAACGGATGGTAGTAGGCTGGCTTCAGTGACCTTGTCACGGTCCACGGGTACGGATGGCTGATGGCGGAACGGGATGACACTTGCGCCAGTAATAGCCGAGATTGTCCAGATTAGCCAGATACGGATAGCAATGATCTGAGGAGACAAACAGTATCAGCGAAGCACAGAGACTGCAGACGCAGCGCAGACAGAACAGGCACAGAACCGGATGTAGCAATGATAGAACACGTTGCTCCGGCACTCCCCTAATGGTGGAGTGACCAGATATAGTACTGAGTGCGCAGCCATTGGTTAATTAGCAATTTCAAAAGATGCACGCTGCCCCTTTAAGAGAGGCGGTGGGCGCGGCCTTGCGTCCTAAGCAGACTGTCTGGAGGCCTGCCAGCAGCGTGCCAGGAAGTGGAGGAGGACACAGGACGCCGGGGAACAGATGGGACAGGAGACCCCAGCCCACGCACAGACTGCCGCAGAGGGACAGCCCGAGGAACAGGTGAGTGAGCAGAACGGAGTGCAGGGCCAGCGCTGGGAACGGGTGTAACAGTATCCCCCTCTTTACTCCCCCTCTTTTTCAAGCCTGCGTGAAATCTTTTAAGAAGAAGAGGAGCCTGAATGTTCTCTTTAGGCTCCCAAGACCTCTCCTCAGGACCAAAACCCCTCCAGTCCACCAGGTAATAGATCCTACCTCTTACTCGCTTAGAGGCCAAGATATGTTTTACCTCAAAAACATCATCCTCAGAGACCGGATGAGGAGTGGTACCCGGGTCCTTAAAGAAGGAACTCAACACTACTGGTTTGAGGAGGGAAACATGAAAGGAGTTAGGTACTCTTAGAGAATTAGGCAATTTCAGTTTATAAGAGACCGGGTTGATTTGTCTCAAAACTTCAAAGGGACAAATGAAACGGGGACCCAATTTGTACGATGGTAACTTCAGACGGATGTACTTGGAGGAGAGCCATACCTTGTCTCCTGGACGAAAGATGGGAGCCTCCAAACGTCTTTTGTCCGCATGCGTTTTCATACGTTGAGAAGCTTTCTCCAAAGCCGACCTGGTCTCTCTCCAAATGTCCGAGAAATTCTTTGACAAGGTATCGACTGCCGGAACATCAGACAATCCCAAGACAGGAAGAGGAATTCCGGGTTGCAGTCCAAACACAATCTGAAAGGGAGACTTTCCAGAAGATTCACTTACTTGATTGTTGTAGGAGAATTCCGCCCAGGGCAGTAATTCTACCCAGTCATTATGATGAGCGTTGACGAAGTGACGCAGGTATCCAGCCAGAATTTGATTGATCCTCTCCACTTGCCCATTAGACTGGGATGATATGCAGAAGAAAAATCTAGTTCAATTTTTACCATTTTACAGAGTCCTCTCCAGAACTTAGAGGTGAACTGGACGCCCCTGTCGGACACGATGTGGAGAGGAAATCCATGAAGACGGAAGATGTGCTGAATGAAGTGAGTGGCCAGTTCTGGAGCAGACGGGAGGCCAGATAGCGGAACGAAGTGAGCCATTTTAGAGAAGCGGTCCACCACAACCCATACCACTGAGCAGCCAGAAGAGATGGAAGATCCGTGATGAAATCCATCGCGATGTGCTGCCAGGGAGCGGACGGAATCGGAAGAGGCAGAAGCCTGCCGGCTGGTAGATGTTTAACAGTTTTGTTACGGGCACATGAAGGACATGCTGCGACGAACTCCTGGATATCCTTGACCATGGTAGGCCACCAGTAATACCGGGAGATGAGTTGCTGCGTCTTTCTCTGACCAGCATGGCCAGCCAACTTAGAAGAATGACCCCAGCGCAGAACACGACTACGATCAGAGGCGGACACGAAAGTCTTCCCAGGAGGAAGCCGGGCCAGATCAGTAGAGGCAACAGAGACTAACTTAGAAGGTTCAATAATGTGCTGAGGTTCCTCCTCCAGTTCAGGAGGCAAGAAGGCTTAGAGAGTGCGTCTGCCTTGATGTTATTGTCAGCTGGACGGAAATGAAGTACAAAATTGAAACAAGCAAAAAATAATGCCCAACGGGCCTGATGAGGATTCAGTCTTAAAGCAGATTGGAGATAGGCAAGGTTTTTATGGTCGGTGAATATGATTACCTGGTGATGAGCTCCTTCAAGAAGATGTCTCCATTCTTGCAGAGCCAATTTGATGGCCAACAGTTCGCGATCACCGACAGAGTAGTTCCTTTCTGCAGGAGAAAAAACCTTGGAAAAAAAACCACACGAGATCATCCGCCCGGTAGACGACTTCTGGGTCAGAACAGCTCCTGCACCTATGGAAGAAGCGTCAACTTCAAGAAAAAATTGCTCACTTGAATTAGGACGATGGAGAACGGGTGCGGAAGCGAAGGCTTTTTTGAGAGAAACAAAGGCCTCTTCTGCCTCGGAGGACCATTCCTTAGAGTTTACACCTTTCCGGGTTAAGGCTGTGATTGGAGCCACTCGGGTGGAAAAGTGTGGAATGAATTGTCGGTAGTAATTGGCGAATCCGAGGAACCTTTGTATGGCTTTTAGCCCAGACGGACGAGGCCAGTTGAGAACTGCAGACAACTTCTCCGGATCCATCTTTAATCCTGTGGAAGATACAATGTACCCAAGGAAAGGCAAAGAAGACTGCTCAAAGAGGCATTTCTCATATTTGGCATAGAGCCTGTTCTCTCTCAGTCTTTGTAAGACCAAGCGTACTTGCCTCCGGTGTGACGTCAAGTCAGCAGAAAAAATCAAAATATCGTCCAGGTAAACCACGACACAAGTATATAGCAAGTCCCTGAAAATGTCATTAACAAATTCCTGAAAAACCGCAGGTGCATTGCTTAGGCCGAATGGCATTACCAGGTATTCATAGTGGCCGTCACGGGTGTTGAAGGCTGTTTTCCATTCGTCTCCCTCTCTGATTCGGATCAGGTTGTAGGCCCCTCTGAGGTCCAATTTGGTGAAGATCTTGGCCCCTCGGAGTCGATCAAACAGCTCTGAAATAAGAGGTAATGGATACCTGTTTTTTACCGTGATTTGATTTAGACCCCGATAGTCAATGCAGGGCCGCAAGGACCCGTCCTTTTTCTTCACAAAGAAGAATCCAGCTCCTGCCGGTGACGATGACTTCCGGATAAATCCTCTAGCCAGATTCTCTTGAATGTAGTCCGACATGGCCTGAGTCTCTGCCTGTGAAAGAGGATAAACTCTCCCGCGAGGGGGTGATGCTCCTGGAAGAAGCTCTATCTGACAGTCATACGACCTGTGTGGAGGTAGTCTCTCAGCCTCCTTTTTCCCAAAGACGTCAGAGAAGGACCAATAGGCGGAAGGCAACCCTGGCAGGGTATCAGGCTGGACTGCAGGCGAAACAGGTTGAATCCGGGTTAAGCAACAATTCATGCAGGTATCTCCCCAACGCAGAACTTCTCCAGTTTTCCAATTAAGGACTGGTTCATGCATCTGGAGCCAAGGTAAACCTAGAAGCATGGGATGGGATAAACCGGGATATACATAAAATCGCATTAGTTCAGTATGCATTAGACCTACCCGGAGTTCCACAAACTTGGTTTGAAACTGGACGGGCTCGGTCAGCGGTTTGCCATCCACGGCGGACACCTGTAATGGATCAGGAAGACGCTGGACTGGTAAGCGGTAATGATCCACAACCGCCTGCTGGATGAAGTTCCCTGCAGCTCCAGAATCCAATAGACAATGTTCGGAGAACTTCACTGCTCCATAAGACACGGTGACTGAGATGCGTAAAGAGGGAGAGGACTGTTCACTACCTAGGTTGGCCCCTCCTACCGGACCTAGGCACTGGAGTTTCCCGACTTTTTGGGACAGAAATGGATCAAATGTTCAGAACTACCGCAGTAGTAACAACTTCCCTCCTTGCGACGTGCCTCCCGGCGGCGGGTGGCCAAACTTACATGGTCCACCTCCATGGCCTCAGAGGCGGAGGGCGAAGTACCTGGTTTGTACAAACTAGAGTCCAAGTGATAGGACCTTTTGTCCGGCTTGATCTCCATGGAGCGCTCCTGGAAACGCAGGTCAATTCGGGTTGCCAAGGATATTATCTCTTCCAAGAGGGTAGGTCTGTCCCGTCCTGCCAGCTCATCCTTGATTCTTCCGGATAGGCCTTCCCAGAAGTTAGCAACCAGGGCCTCATTGTTCCACGATAATTCAGACGAGAGGTGCGGAATTTAACAGCATACTGAGCTACCGTGAGAGTACCTTGGCGCAGGCGGAGCAGAGCTGATGCAGTCGAAGTGGTGCGACCAGGTTCATTGAACGTCCTGCGAAAAGCCTCTAGGAAAGATTTGAAAAATCGTTAAACCCCGAATCCCCTTTCCCTAGCGGGGTTTAGCCAGGCGAGGGCCCCCCCTCCCAGGGTAATGATGAAGCCCCTTGGGCCTCGAGCAAACATAGGGCCCCCGATTTTAAATGTAAGGCACGATTGGGAAACCCCGACCAGGTGGATCACCTG
>JARQOD010000004.1:373798904-373926223 GCA_033576555.1 Oophaga sylvatica | reverse complement strand
GTTCCAGAGTATGAGGAAGCACGGGAGAACTCTTGTATGCGGTTGTGGAAAGAAGAGATAAGGGGG
This sequence comes from Oophaga sylvatica, assembly GCA_033576555.1. Lineage (NCBI taxonomy): Eukaryota > Metazoa > Chordata > Amphibia > Anura > Dendrobatidae > Oophaga > Oophaga sylvatica. Next base: position 373,926,157 of record JARQOD010000004.1, on the reverse strand, counting down.
GTGTAGAGAAGGAGATCTTGAGAGGATCGAAGGTTGCGTGTGGGTAGGTACCGGGAGACCATGTCACAGATGTATGGAGGAGACAGGTTGTGGATGGCTTTGTATGTCATGGTTAAGGATTTTTATCAATATATCAAATGCTAAAGGAAATTCAGATATAAAGATTTTGCAGAATGTTTCTTCTGTTCCAAGTTTCACTGACAAAACCATATCTTAGAGACATGGACACGTAGTTTTTGCTTTTGGTCACACCAATATTATGCCAAGTCATTGTCAACTCCAACACAGCTGATCTATCTCATAGTGTGTGCTCATTCACCCATGAGATCGCCCTTTGTATCTGTATATTATTTCAGCCTGTCTTTTTTCACTCCTCATGTGTGTTATTCTTGTGAACACTGACTGTGCACTTTCGCTGGCTATAGCCAACAAAGTGACTGTGGCTAAACATTTTCCCACCATATTGTGCAGTCAGCTGTATGTGTCTCCAAAGTATTCTTTTCATATTGTGCAGAAGAAAGAAAATGCTAGTAGGTTGTATTTAATTTTCTTACATTATATGGCAAATTCAAGGATGTCTTTTACTTTATATAACAGTACCTATGTAGTTAGCAGAGGATATACCATGGTTGCACTGTCTCTGCATCTCATGGTATAGTTAACGTGGTTGTCTGGTCTTAAGCCACAAGTCTGCAGTCACTCTATGTGACTGTAGAGTTAAGAATCCTCACATTGTGCGCCTTGCACACTGTGAGGACTCTACAGTGCCTGTGCCAGCAGGAGCGGCGTGAGCATGACCGCACGTATGTGATTTACATACATGCGGTCACGTGTTGACTACACGGGCACGGCCTTGCTCAATGCTAGTTTATCAAGTTAAGCTGGATACAGTCTTTTCGGAATCCCATACTTGTTGTCATATGGTTGCCCGCTCCCAGCAACAGAGAATCCTCACAGCACTCAGTGTGCGTGATGTGAGGATTCACAAATCTACAGTCACATGAAGTGACCGCAGACTTGTAGCTTAAGACCAGACAACGTCTTTAAATGAAGGTAAATTAAATACAGTACAGTACTTTAGAAGAATTAGAAGCAAGTAACTTTAAAAACTACATCTTAATATTTACTCTTTTGTGAAGAAATAGGGAACATATTCTGCTTCTTTTCTCTTTTATGGCTGATACAAAGTGATAGAGAGTGCTCATATAAAGGAATCATCCTATAAGGATAGTATAGTTTTAGGTATTTACATACCACAGTAAATAAAGGATGTACATATTTGTGAATCATTAGCTGATTAAAAGTCATGTTAATAGATGAGAGTTGAGAGGTATCACTTACGGTAGAAAGATAGCCAAATTAGCCATGGATTCTGATTACACAACCCAACTTTTGGCAATAACAACTGCCAGTCAGCTACTTTTTTGATAAGTGGTCATACAATAGCCTATTTACAGCAGCTGACCACTGGTCAATCTGTAATAGATCGTTCACTATGCATTGACTGCCATTGTTCTTGGCAGCGCAAATCATGTTTAAATAGTACAATGTACTGTTGATAACAATGATCTTTTGTGCAGCACACAAGATCATTTCACCTGACAAAACGAATGTGCTTACCACTGAGCCTCTGTGCTGCCCTATGAGAACAGGACATGCTCTGTGTCTCACAGACCGGAGACATGGATCTGTTTTTAAAACTGATGTGTGTATGGATCAATGAAACTCTAATGGTCAGTGTACTGTAAGGAAAGAAACGAACAGCACACAGATGAGTCACAGGAATGTAGCCTAACCTAGAAATGTAGCCTAAACTGTGAATGTAGCCTAACCTGTGAACAGCACACAGATGTGTCACACCAATGTAGCCTAACCCAGAAATATAGCCTAACCTGTGACTGTAGCCTAACCTAGAAATGTAGCCGAAACTGTGAATGTAGCCCTGGAGCGCCCACCAGGGCAATGGGGATACTCGGTACCGGGCTGCTTCTTAAAGGGTCAGTGTCACAGCAGCAGTGACCCGGTCCGTGGCCCTGGGCATCCAATAAAAGGGAATGATGATGAAAAAGTGGAAAGATAAAGAGTTTGTAATAAAGTGTTTGTGACGCCATCTGTGGTACTCGGCAATAAAAATGTTAGCCGACGCTGCAGATTCAGTCCAATGGGACAGTTGTTGATGCAGCAGTGTTGGTTCAGCCCTCCACAGGTAGAGCTATGTCCCAGGGAAGTTAAGGTATAGATGTTAAAGGTGAGGATGGTAGATGTGGTGCAGGGCAGGTGACGCAGGAAAGATTCAGAGGACACAACAGAGTGCAGTTTCCTTTACCATTTACTGAACTGTGTAGGTACAGTCCAGGGCTCAGGTTACAGACGGTTCTGGAGTCGGTTAGCCTGAAAGCAATTTGGGAATTTCCTTATTCAGGTGGGTTGTGAGCAAGGTCGGACTGAGCCACCAGGACACCGGAGAAACCTCCGGTGGGCCCCGCCCCCAGCTCCTGCCACCTTCATTAGTCCCTGCGTGGTGGGCCACAATGAGAAAGAATAGGTCGCGGGGGCCCTTTAACGGCATGTCCGAAGAGTTAATGCAGGCTGCTCTCTCACCCTGACCACAGCGACACTGTCTGCATTCAGGAAGTAGACATGCTTTGTGGGCGGTGATCTGCACCCACTGCTTTCCAGCTTTATCTGTATGTTGCTGGCTATAGCAGTGGTGTCAGGTGTCAGCAGGCTGTGCTCTCCTCTGCTGTCCTGACCTGTAATGCCGGCTGTGTAGTGACACTCTCTCTGGAAGTGCTGGCTTCAGCTATCTCTCCCTGCCTGGGCTGCTGCTGAAGTGTAATACATATTATTTCTGGGTGAGTGTTCAGCAAAATGTGTGTGTATCTGCCTGGTAGTGCTCTGTGATGGCAGCTCATTGTGGAGTGTCGTCACTGTGCATGGGGGCCAGTGTCCGTCCATCACTGTGTATGGGGGCCAGTGTCTGTTCATCACTGTGTATGGGGGCCAGTGATTGTTCGTCACTGTGTATGGGGGCCCTGTGTCCGTCCATCACTGAGTGTGGGGGCCATTGTCTGTTCGTCACTGTGTATGGGGGCCTCGTGTCTGTCCTTCACTGTGTATGGGGGCCAGTGTCTGTTCATCACTGTGTATGGGGGCCAGTGTTTGTTTGTCACTGTGTATGGGGGCCCCGTATCCATCCATCACTGAGTATGGGGGCCAGTGTCTGTTCGTCATGGTGTATGGGGGGCCCCGTGTCCTCCATCACTGTGTGGGGGCCAGTGTCTTTTCATCACTGTGTATGCGTGTCCGTCCATCACTGTGTATGGGGGTCAGTGTCTGTTCGTCACTGTGTATGGGGGCCTTGTGTCCGTCCATCACTGTGTATGGGGGCCAGTGTCTGTTCATCACTGTGTATGCGTGTCCGTCCATCACTGTGTATGGGGGCAGGTGTCTGTTCGTCACTGTGTATGGGGGCCAGTGTTTGTTCGTCACTGTGTACGGGGGCCCGTGTCCGTCCATCACTGAGTATGGGGGCCAGTGTCTGTTCGTCACGGTGTATGGGGGGCCCCGTGTCCTCCATCACTGTATGGGGGCCAGTGTCTGTTCATCACTGTGTATGCGTGTCCGTCCATCACTGTGTATGAAGGCCAGTGTCTGTTCGTCACTGTATACGGGGGCCCCGTGTCCGTCCATCACTGAGTATGGGGGCCAGTGTCTGTTCATCACGGTGTATGGGGGCCCCGTGTCCTCCATCACTGTATGGGGGCCAGTGTCTGTTCATCACTGTGTATGCGTGTCCGTCCATCACTGTGTATGGGGGCAGGTGTCTGTTCGTCACTGTGTATGGGGGCCAGTGTTTGTTCGTCACTGTGTACGGGGGCCCCGTGTCCGTCCATCACTGAGTATGGGGGCCAGTGTCTGTTCGTCACGGTGTATGGGGGGCCCGTGTCCTCCATCACTGTATGGGGGCCAGTGTCTGTTCATCACTGTGTATGCGTGTCCGTCCATCACTGTGTATGGAGGCCAGTGTCTGTTCGTCACTGTTTATGGGGGCTATGTGTCCATCACTGTATATGGAGGTCCCGTGTCTGTGAGCGGAGCCACATGTGTATGGGGTGTGCGGAGCGGAGCTGTGTGTACAAAGTGTTCTTTCCCCTCTTTCTTTCTCCCTCTGTTCTTTTTCTCTCTCTATTCTTTCTTTCTCTATTCTCTTTCTATTCATTCTCTATTCTTTCATTCTCTATATTCTTTCTTTCTCTCTCTATTCTTTCTCTCTCTATTCTTTCTCTCTCTCTGTTCTTTCTCTCTCTCTGTTCTTTCTCTCTCTCTATTCTTTCTTTCTCTATTCTTTATCTCTCTATTCTTTCTCTCTATTTCTCTCTATATTCTTTCTCTCTATTCTTTCTCTCTCTTCTTTCTTTCTCTCTATTGTTTCTTTCTCTCTCTCTGTTCTTTCTTTCTCGCTCTGTGTTCTTTCTTTCTCTCTCTCTGTTCTTTCCCCTCTTTCTCTCTCTGTTCTTTCTCTCTGTTTTCTTTCTCTCTCTATTTCTGTCTCTATTCTTTCTTTCGCTCTCTCTCTAGTCATTCCTTCTCTCTCTAGTCTATCTCGCTCTCTGTTCTTTCTCTGTTCTTTCTTTCTCGCTCTCTGTTCTTTTTTTCTCTCTCTGTTCTTTCTTTCTCTCTCTCTTTTCTTTCTTTCCTCTCTTTCTTTCTCTCTGTTTGTTCTTTCTCTCTCTCTACTTTCTTTCTCTCTCGCTGCTCTTTCTTTCTTTTCCTCAGTACCGGCCACTGTGCCCATAATGCCAGCCACTGTGCCCTCAGTACCAGTCAGTGTGATCAGCAGTGCTAAATGGGTGCGGTTGGGGCGTGGATATGGGTGTGATTAGTTGTGAAATGGGTGTGGTTGGGGCGTGGCCTAAAATTTGTCGCTGCGCGCTGCAGCCTTTGTCCCTCTTTCCTGTCTTCAAAAGTTGGGAGGTATGCTGTATGACATCCCTACAACGTCTGGCCATGCTCCTGATGAGCGCGGCGGATGGTCTCCAGAGGGATCTCCTCCCACACCTGGACTAAAGCATCCACCAACTTCTGGACAGTCTGTGGTGCAACGTGGCGTGGCCTAAAGTTTGCTGCAGCAGGCACAGCGTGCCGCAGCCTTTGTCCCTCTTTCCCTTCTTCAAAGGTTGGAAAGTATGATGGTGGGCCCCAAGAATGATTTTTCTCTGGTGGGCCCAAGGTACTCCAGTCCGACGCTGGTTGTGAGGCCTCCTCTCTAGCGCTATTCTCTGAGGTACTTGCTGCTGTAAACTCTACTCAAGTTCCTTTCTCTGTCTGCTACTTTGGTAGAACTCCACTCACATGACAGGCAACTGTAGCCTGCTTCAGGGATCGCTCCTGGCATCTCCAGCACACACGTGCTGCTGTGTCGTCGAGTATCAGTTGAAGACAGAGGATCTGCGGTCTTCTGCCCTCCAGATTCTGCTGCAGGGGCATTAGTACCCACACAGCCTCGGACTCCAGGGCCCGGTCTCTGGCACTCAAGCCTGGGGGTGAGCTCAGCTATAGCTCCTGTCCCCAGCTCCTCTCCACACGTCCTGTCTCAACCCCTGCTCAAGCACTAATTAACTACTAACTTCCTGCTTCTGACCAGAGAGAGAACTCCTTCTGCTGGCCTAGAGCAGGAACTGTGTTGAATGCTGAAACTACCGGTTAAGGGGATCCCTTCTTTGCTTCCAGGCATGACATCACTCCCCCATGAAGGAGGCAAGGCCACTGTGGCAACCGAACTCCTGGGGTGCCACAGCCTAACCTGTGAATGTAGCCTAATCTGTGAATGTACATTCATGGCCAAAAGTTTTGAGAATGACACAAATATTATATTTTCACATGATCTGCTGCCCTCTGGTTTTTATGTGTGTTTGACAGATGTTTTTATCACAGACAGAAATATAATAATTGCAAACATATGAGTAACAAAAGCTTATATTGACAGTTAGAATGAGTTAATACGGCAAGTCAATATTGGCAGTGTTGACCCTTCTTCTTCAGGACCTCTGCAATTCTCCCTGGCATGCTCTCAATCAACTTCTGGACCAAATCCTGACTGATAGCAGTCCATTCTTGCATAATCAATGCTTTCATTTTGTCAGAATTTTTAGGTTTTTGTTTGTCCACCCGTCTCTTGTTGATTGACCACAAGTTCTCAATGGGATTAAGATCTGGGGAGTTTCCAGGCCATGGACCCAAAATCTCTGTTTTGTTCCTTGAGCCATTTAGTTATCACCTTTGCTTTATGGCAAGGTGCTCCATCATGCTGGAAAAGGCATTGTTGATCGCCAAACTGCTCTTGGAGGGTTGGGAGAAGTTGCTCTTGGAGGACATTCTGGTACCATTCTTTATTCATGGCTGTGTTTTTAGGCAAGACTGTGAGAGAGCCGATTCCCTTGGCTGAGAAGCAACCCCACACATGAATGGTTTCAGGATGCTTAACAGTTGGCATGAGACAAGACTGGTGGTAGCGCTCACCTTGTCTTCTCCGAATGAGGCGTTTTCCTGATGTCCCAAACAATCGAAAAGGGGATTCATCAGAGAAAATAACTTTACCCCAGTCCTCAGCAGTCCACTGCCTGTACCTTTTGCAGAATATCAGTCTGTCCATGATGTTTTTTCTGGAGAGAAGTGGCTTCTTTGCTGCCCTCCTTGAGACCAGGCCTTGCTCCAAGAGTCTCCGCCTCACAGTGCGTGCAGATGCACTCACACCTGCCTGCTGCCATTCCTGAGCAAGCTCTACACTGCTGGTAGCCCGATCCCGCAGCTGAAACACTTTTAAGAGATGGTCCTGGCGCTTGCTGGTCTTTCTTGGGCGCCCTGGAGCCTTTTTGGCAACAATGGAACCTCTCTCCTTGAAGTTCTTGATGATGCGATAGATTTTTGACTGAGGTGCAATCTTTCTAGCTGCGATACTCTTCCCTGTTAGGCCATTTTTGTGCATTGCAATGATGACTGCACGTGTTTCTTTAGAGATAACCATGGTTAACAGAAGAGAAACAATGATGCCAAGCACCAGCCTCCTTTTAAAGTGTCCAGTGGTGTGATTCTTACTTAATCATGACAGATTGATCTCCAGCCATGTCCTCATCAACACCCACACCTGTGTTAATGGAGCAATAACTGAAAAGAGGTTAGCTGGTCCTTTTAAGGCAGGGCTGCAATGATGTTGAAATGTGCTTTGGGGGATAAAGTTCATTTTCTAGCCAAATATTGACTTTGCAAGTAATTGCTGTTAAGCTGATCACTCTTTATAACATTCTGGAGTATATGCAAATTGCCATTAGAAAAAGTGAAGCAGTAGACTTTGTAAAAATTAATATTTGTGTCATTCTCAAAACTTTTGGCCATGACTGTAGCCTAACCTAGAAATGTAGCCTAAAGCCCCCGTCTCACACAGCGATCTCGCTAGCGAGATCACTGCTGAATCACTAGTTTTATCGCTGTGTGTGACATTCAGCGACGATCAGCCCCCCTGCTGGGTATCGCTGATCATCGCTGAATGTCCTGGACATTTTTTTGATCTCTGGTCTCCCGCTGGCAGGCACGCATCGCTGCGTGTGACAGGCGGGAGACCAGCGATCCGCTGGTAACCAAGGTACACAGCGGGTTTCCAGGCGCGGGGCTGTGCCTGGAAACCCGCTGTGTACCTTGGATACCAGCGCCCTGATGCAGGGAGCTGGTAACCAAGGTACACAGCGGGTTTCCAGGCACCGCGCAGTGCCTGGAAACCCGACGTGTACCTTGGTTACCAGCTCCCTGCATCAGGGCGCTGGTATCCAAGGTACACTGCGGGTAACTAAGCGATGTTACCCGCAGTGTCGCTGTGCTGATCACTGCCCTGAGCTGCCTGTTTGGCAGCTCAGCAGCGATCATGTAGCGACACACCAGCGATCCTGATCGTTGTCGGGATCGCTGGTGTATCGCTATGTGAGACCCGGGCTTAAACTGTGAATGTAGCCTAACCTGTGACTGTAGCCTAACCTGTCAGTTTGAGATAAAGAGGTGAGAAATGTAATTTTAGATGTTGAGAACTTTATGAGGTTTTAGTAACATGAATGCTGGAGAATAATCAACCTTGTGGAACCAATCTTCACTGAGAACATGAACTTTTTCCATCTTAGATTTTGGCATCAATGAGGATCATTTCTATCACTTAAAATATTTGTGGGAAAACTACCAGAAAGGGCCTAAATATGCAGCAATCAACAGATAGGTAGCACATCCAGCAAAAATAGCATTAGCTTGAAATGGGTGCTAGTTCCTCTGGAGCCAACCACTGAGCTCTTGTAGACAAATAGTAGATATTGAATGAAGGGCACACCGAATGTGGTGAGGCTTCAAAAGAGATTTATTAACTGTATTTCATATTAAATTATTACATCGTAGTTAGTACAGTATTATGTAACATTTTGGGTGAAAAACCCTTCATCGGAAATATAGGCAAGGTTCGCTGCATGTAGGTCAAGGGGATCCAGGGTATGGATTGAGCTTCCCTCTAACAGGAATAACCAGGATCCAACTATATCAAGGCCTGAGGTATGTGTTTCACCCAAAACAGAACATAATACTGTACTTACTGCAATGGATATGAAATACAGTCAATAAATCCCATTGAGGAATCTCCATCTGTCTTTAGATGAGCCATTCCTTGACTCTGTCTACTAAGGGCATACATATTTGTTTATGTGACTTATTTTGTATTAGATTCCACAATAAAGTCTTTTTCATCTGCAGGAATATTTTTATTTTTATTAAAATCACCAAATAGCTGCTGCCTTAGCTAACTTTCTGCAAAATGACACCTTTTAGCATTACATGTTGATTATACAAATTTATAATAATATTCAATGTAAGGTCTGCTGGATCCACATTCGGCACTAACACACTTTACACAGGCAGATCAAGGTAAACGATGCACACTGAGTAATCTGTGGTAGATTGATCAGTATACAGATGCTGCCATTATTTTCGGCTGTGTGAGTGCTGCACAACAATGCACCGCCGAGAACAATGATTATTTGAGCTGCTCGAAAGGTCATTTTACCCAATGAGAATTTTGATCGTTCACTCATTCATCGGCAGCCTGTTTACACAGATCATCGTGGAATGAGCTTTCCTAAGAATCATGATTATCTTTCAATATAAATACAGCTTAAGCCTATTAACTTTAATATAATACAGGTGCTTCTCACAAAATTAGAATATCATCAAAAAGTTAATTTATTTCTGCTCTTCAATACAAAAGTGAATCTCATTAATTTCTGTTAATTTTTATGATTATGGTTTACAGCCAATGAAAACTCAAAAGTCATTATCTCAGTAAATATTTAATTAAATTAGAATAAATAACAAAAAACACCTGCAAAGGCTTCCTAAGCATTTTAAAAGGTCACTTAGTTTGTTACAGTAGGCTCCACAATCATGGGGAAGACTGCTGATGTAACAGATATCCAGAAGGCAGTCATTGACACACTCCATAAGGAGGGTAAGCCACAAAAGGCCATTGCTAAAGAAGCTGGCTGTTCACAGAGTGCTGTATCCAACCATATTAATGGAAAGTAGAGTGGAAGGAAAAAGTGTGGTAGAAAAAGGTGCACAAGCAACTGGATAACCGCAGCCTTGAAAGGATTGCTAAGAAAAGGCCACTCAAAAATTTGGGGGAGATTCACAAGGAGTGGACTGCTGCTGGAGTCATTGCTTTAAGAGCCACCACACACAGATGTACAGACGTATCCAGGACATGAGCTACAAGTGTCGCATTCCTTGTGAACACATGAACGCCAGAAGTGTCTTACCTTGGCCAAGGAGAAAGAGAACTGGACTGTTGCTCAGTGATCCAAGGTGTTGGTTTTAGATGAAAGTAAATTTTGCATTTCATTTGGAAATCAAGGTCCCAGAGTCTGGAGGAAGAGTGAAGAGGCCACAATCCAAGCTGCTTGAGGTCTAGTGTGAAGTTTTCACAATCAGTGATGGTTTGGGGAGCCATGTCATCTGCTGGTGTAGGTCCACTGTGTTTTATCAAAAACAAAGTCAGCGCAGCTGGCTACCAGGAAATTTTAGATAACTTCATGCTTCCCTCTGCTGACAAGCTTTTTGGAGATGGAAATTTCATTCTCCAGCAGGACTTGGCACCTGTCCACACTGCCAAAAGTACCAATACCTGGTTTAAAAACAACATTTCACTATGCTTGATTGGCCAGCAAACTTGCCTGACCTTAACCCATAGAGAATCTATGGGGTATTGTCAAGAGGAAGATGACAAACACCAGACCCAACAATACAGAAGAGCTGAAGGCTGCTATTAAAGCAACCTGGGTTTCCATAAAATCTCAGCAGTGACACAGACTGATAGCCTCAATGCCACGCCGCATTAATGCAGCAATTGATGAAAAAGGAGCCCCTACCAAGTATTGAGTGCATTTACTGAATATACATTTCAGTTGGCCAACTTCAGATTTTAATATAATTTTTCAAGTTGGTGTTATAAAGTATTCTAATTTACTGAGCTAATGAATTTTGGGTTTTCATTGGCTGTAAGCCATAATCATCGACATTAATAGAAATACACACTTGAAATAGGTCACTTTGTTTGTAATGACTCTATATAATATATGAGATTCACCTTTTTTATCGAAGAACTGAAATAAATTAACTTTTTGATTATATTCTAATGTTGTGAGAAGCACCTGTATATCACCATAATATGTAGCCCTATACTGAGAATTCATTAGTCTTTTCCATTGTGGAGGGTGTAATTTAATTTACCAACCCTAGTCACATGACTGTGACTGTGTGGGTCAATTGTTTGGAACTAATCTATACTTGGACCTTTTAACTATATAGATAAATTGTATCCAGCAAAAGTGACTCATTTAAAAGGATATGGTTCATTCACTAGATAATTTTATTCCAACATATTATTTTTACTAACAGAAAAAAATATTTAGAATTTTATGTTTTGTGATTATTAATAGTTGAAAGCGAATTCTCAGGTTTAAGACATGCCTGAAGTGGACAGTCCAGGTTTTTTTTGTTGGACAATTTGAGTATTTCATGCAGAAATCTCGCTGAAGTTTCAAATTAGTTTTTAGAAAGGATTAGCTGTAATTAATGCAGGGTGACCTCCTTTCTCAATGCTAAAAGAATGGGTAGATTAATGAGGACCCCTGAAAGGGCCTATTATGTCCAATTGTCTCAATTATGCAAATATAGTTGAAATTTTTAAGCAGGAGGGTGCAAAGTTTCAGATTAAAAGTTTCAGTGTTCCTTCTGCAAAGTAGGCATTTTTCCAGTTACTATAGTCACACAGAAGGTTTAACAAATTGGAGATTTGGGCATTATCAAAGTAGATTTGTTGTGCCTTGTTCCACCATGAGATGAAAATACCCTCTGGGCAGGGAGATGGATCATGGGACTGGTGAAGGATTACCTTCAAAGGCAGTCATGAGATTGGCTTGGACAAAGAGGCTGCTCACATGCTTATCATATGAGATTCTCTTCTTAAAGTGTCGGCACCCCTTCTCATCAGGGACTCACATCAACTTCCAGAAGGCAACCAGCAAGGCAAGACACAGCACCCTGTCCCTCCAGGATTCCTGAGGTAGGAAAAGAAGTATAGACTTTGTGCCCACATAACTAGCCTTGTAACATCTCTGGGTTCACTTTTGAAGCTTTCTCATGCAGACATATTGTTCTTTGTACCTAAATATACATATATATGTATTTAATTTTAGAGGAGAGTGTAAATTCAAATATGTGGGTTCAAATATTTCACTGAATTTCTTGTAAATGCTTTTGGGAATTATAACAAATTTTCTTTGATTTTCACTCTATCTGTAGAATTTTACACCTACAAATAAAATAATATTTTATAGTATCATAGATATGGTGAACTTTTGATCACTAATTAAAACTGTGGGTGAAATAAAAGAATGAGTTTAAGGGGGAAATGGGTTCACATGACTTGATTAGTTGGCATTGTATAAATTAAAAGTCGTAAATATTATTATTATTATTATTATTAATAATGCACCCACGTTTGGGCAAATGCAGGTAATGCTAAAATTCTGAGGAAATGACCCTGAATTCTGTCATCATTCACCAGTGTCTGGTGTCATGATGACAATTATTAAAAATACTTATGTATAATAATTAGCATTGAGCATGGAGCATAATTACTGTACCTAGATTGATATAACTAACAATAAGTAACAAAGGAACACTCATAAAATGTTTATTAAAATACTATAGTGGTTCAACTTTATTTTTTTTTTGACTTGTTCATTACGTCAGTAATGAGCAGAATTGTAGGTTATGTGCTTGTTTAGATATGATGTTCAGAGTTATTTCTTCTAGGCAGGACAAATAATATAAATTGTGTCCATGCCATATATACCTACAATACTAGTATAATTACACAGGGCAAGGACAAACAAGTTTGCACAGTTAGACTAGTTTCACATTAATAGTTCCATCCTGTGAGCACTATGCAGTGGTTTCTGTCATAATCCATGAAAAACCATATTCTGACATGAGACTCAATGGAGCCGTTCATTAGAATGAAAATGATGGAGTCACTATGGACACCGTGTGTCCTCCATCCTGCCAATAATCATCTTTCTCAACCATGCACAAAATTGTTAGCCATGTTTCTGTCCATGTCTGAAAAAAGACGAAATCTACCATAACGGAGACTGGTGACTCCCATCGACTTCATTCCAGTAATTTCTTCCGTTGAGGCTACATTGGGGTTTAAAATACAGCTTTTCAGGGATTCTGATGGAAACCACGATATTTAGTTTTTTAAGTAGGAATATTATGTTTACCTATTAATTATGCTCTCTTATATAGGCCAACATATTTCACCGCCCTTTACAGACATCATCACTGTCCCCATTGGGGCTCACAATCTTTAAATTCCCTATCAGTATGTCTTTGGAGTGTGGGAGAAAACCGGAGTACCCGGAGGAAACCCACGCAAACACGGGGAGAACATACAGACTCCTTGCAGATGTTGTCCTTGGTGGGATTTGAACCCAGGAATCCAGTTTTCTGCTAGAATTTTGGTCTACCTATTCTATTCTTCAATAAATATACCAACTGCTGCGTTCATCCTGTTCACTAATGACTTACTGACACTTGTTAAATGCCAGCTACTGGAATGTCCCTAAATCTACTTACAATATGTCAATCACTCTTTCCTTCGGTCAGTCATTTGAGTGTTCGTGACCCATAAAAGCACAATCATATGACTGCTCTATTCTATAGGATTAGTAAACAGCATGCCTTTCCTTAGTTAGTGGCCTGAATAATGTTATGTCCGTCCTTTGTTTTAAAATATCAGAGGCAAAACCTCTGTTCCACCAGAGGCCTTAGAAGAATCTTCCTCATCCTCTTTGGTTAAGGACAACATAATAAGCCATCTATAGTCACTGTCTCAGGTCTAGTTACTGCTGTGACCTCTTAATTCAGAGGCGTTTTATAACCTTTTTTGGCCCTTTGGACTATTACCAGCTTGTAAAAGACTATTGTAGTGTTAGCTTTAGGAAATTACTGTATAACTTGCATATACTTTGTACCTATACTGAAAATGTACATATCCAGCACACTATAGTAACCATTTTTTTTCAGGGAAAAACATTAACATTATTTATACAAATATACATAAAAAAATTTTGGAGCGTATGTATATAACGAAACAACATAGGTGAGGCTAATGTTGGGTACACCTGTAAAGGAAATGACGCTATCCATCGCAGTCATAATATACATAAATAATATAATAAATTAATTTTATATAGTGCCAACATATTCTGCAGCACTTTACAATTAGGACATAATAAACTCAGCAGATTGATAAATAATATCATAGTAAATTATAAAATCATCTATAAAGAATACTGATATATCTCTCAGAAATTGCCAGTATTGCGGAGACAAAATCAAGTATACCACTAATATATAGCTCTAGTGTCAAATACATATGTACATATCTATATGTGGAAATATAGATATATACACACATACATGGATGCCATCCCTCTGAAGCCATCCAGCCATCCAGTAAACAGGTGTATACTACAATATATAGATTATATTAACATTATTGTTGTATAGGCAAGTAAATGTTACCTGTGGGATATGTAACTAGATAGATAGACACATAGAAATACATTATACATGGGATTATATATATATACTATATATACAGTACAGACCAAAAGTTTGGACACACCTTCTCATTCAAAGATTTTTCTGTATTTTCATGACTATGAAAATTGTAGAATCACACTGAAGGCATCAAAACTATGAATTAACACATGTGGAATTATACATTACACTTTACAAAAAAGTGTGAAACAACTGAAAATATGTCTTATATTCTAGGTTCTTCAAAGTAGCCACCTTTTGCTTTGATTACTGCTTTGCACACAGAAAAGGTGAACGGATGGACTCTACATGCCTGGTTCCCACCGTGAAGCATGGAGGAGGTGGTGTGATGGTGTGGGGGTGCTTTGCTGGTGACACTGTTGGGGATTTATTCAAAATTGAAGGCATAGTGAACCAGCATGGCTACCACAGCATCGTGCAGCAGCATGCTATTCCATCCGGTTTGCGTTTAGTTGGACCATCATTTATTTTTCAACAGGACAATGACCCCAAACACACCTCCAGACTGTGTAAGGGCTATTTGACCAAGAAGGAGAGTGATGGGGTGCTACGCCAGATGACCTGGCCTCCACAGTCACCCGACCTGAACCCAATCGAGATGGTTTGGGGTGAGCTGGACCGCTCACCGCTTCAATTTTGAATAAATCCCCAACAGTGTCACCAGCAAAGCACCCCCACACCATCATACCACCTCCTCCATGCTTCACGGTGGGAACCAGGCATGTAGAGTCCATCCGTTCACCTTTTCTGCATGCAAAGCAGTAATCAAAGCAAAAGGTGGCTACTTTGGAGAAACTAGAATATAAAACATACTTTCAGTTGTTTCACACTTTTTTGTAAAGTGTAATGTATAATTCCACATGTGTTAATTCATAGTTTTGATGCCTTCAGTGTGATTCTACAATTTTCATAGTCATGAAGATACAGAAAAATCTTTGAATGAGAAGGTGTGTCCAAACTTTTGGTCTGTACTGTATATATATCACATCTATATATATAAAATTGAATGTGTGTATGTGTGTATCACCAACCAATCACGGAGTATCTTACATTTGACCAGAGTTGTTTAAAAGAAGCTGAGCTGTAATTGGTTGCTATGAGCAGCAGTTTTCCTTGCAACCAATCCCTAAGCATCTTTAATTTCACCAGAGCTGTTTGATAGAAGCTGAGCTGTGATTGGTTGCTATGAGCAACAGTTTTCTCACTCCACAACATCACCTCAGCTGACACTGACCATGTGGGAGAAATCGCATCCACGGGAACTTAAGCTCCCAGCCATTGTCTGCCCCCCAGAAAGAAGCAG
The DNA here is from genome assembly GCA_033576555.1 of Oophaga sylvatica. Classification (NCBI taxonomy): domain Eukaryota; kingdom Metazoa; phylum Chordata; class Amphibia; order Anura; family Dendrobatidae; genus Oophaga; species Oophaga sylvatica. The sequence goes on along the minus strand of JARQOD010000004.1, from coordinate 373,910,637 downwards.
AGAGCACATGACAGAAATGAATCACCCGCTCCCATGCCCATATCCCATCTCACATCATCCATCCCATATGCACATCTTCCCTCTTAAAGGGATCTCCGATATGGAAGTGAGGACAAATCCACTCTGCGCTCTGATTCTCACCCCAGGCTTCTATTAAAGGGATCATTGGTATGGAAGTCAGGGCAAATCCATCCAGCGCTTTGGTTCTGATGCCAGACCTCTCTTAAAGGGATCCCCTGTATGGAAGTTATGGCTGCTGTGACGGGATGATGTGGGATATTAGGGGGAGTAGTCCGGTGGCTCTGGCTGATGGGATGATGTGGGATATTAGGGGTAGTAGTCCGGTGGCTCTGACAGGATGACGTGGGATATTAGTAGTTCGGTGGCTCTGGCTGACGGGATGATGTAGGATATTAGGGGTAGTAATCCGGTGGCTTTGGCTGACGGGACGATGTGGGATATTGGGGGTAGTAGTCCGGTGGCTCTGACTGACGGGACGATGTGGGATATTAGTGGTAGTTGTCCGGTGGCTCTGGCTGACGGGACGATGTGGGATGTTAGGGGTAGTAGTCCGGTGGCTCTGGCTGACGGGATGATGTGAGATATATTGGTGTAGTCGAGGGGTTACAAGGACACTAAACTTCAGGAAGGCAAATTTCCAACGGATGAGAGATGATCTTGGTGCAATAAACTGGGACGATATCCTGAGACATAAAAATACACAAAGAAAATGGGAGACGTTTATTAGTATCCTGAATAGGACCTGTGCACAGTATATACCCCATGGGAATAAACATGCTAGAATTAGGAGGAAACCACTATGGCTAAATAGAGCTGTAAGGGGCGCAATAAGGGACAAAAAGAAAGCGTTTAGGGAATTAAAGCAAGTAGGTAGTGAAGAGGCATTAAATAAATACAGAAGACTGAATAAATTCTGTAAAAAGCAAATCAAGACAGCAAAGATTGAGGCAGAGAGACTCATTGCCAGAGAAAGTAAAAATAATCCCAAAATATTCTTTAACTACATAAATAGCAAGAAACTAAAAAATGATAGTGTTGGTCCCCTTAAAAATAGTCTGGGTGAAATGGTGGATGAGGATGAGGAAAAAGCCAATATGCTAAATGACTTTTTTTCAACTGTATTTACACAAGAAAATCCCATGACAGATAACATGATCAGAGATAAAAAAATTTCTCCATTAAATGTCACATGCTTAACCCAGCAGGAAGTACGGCGGCGTCTAAAAATCACTAAAGTTGACAAATCCCCGGGCCCGGATGGGATACACCCCCGAGTACTGCAGGAATTAAGTACAGTTATAGATAGACCATTATTTTTAATCTTTAAAGATTCCATAATAACTGGGTCTGTACCACAGGACTGGCGTATAGCAAATGTGGTGCCAATATTCAAAAAGGGGGCAAAAACTGAACCTGGAAATTATAGGCCAGTGAGCTTAACATCTACTGTGGGTAAAATCCTGGAGGGTTTTTTAAGGGCTACTATATTGGAGTATCTGAAGCTGAATAACCTCATGACACAGTATCAGCATGGGTTTACGAGGGACCGTTCTTGTCAGACTAATCTGATAAGCTTTTATGAAGGGGTAAGTTCAGGACTGGACCAAGGGAATGCAGTGGACGTGGTGTTCATGGACTTCTCAAAAGCTTTTGATACAGTGCCACACAAAAGGTTGATACATAAAATGAGAACAATGGGGATAGGGGAAAATATGTGTAAGTGGGTTAAGAACTGGCTCATGGATAGGAAACAAAGGGTGGCTATTAATGGAGCACACTCGGACTGGGTCACGGTTAGCAGTGGGGTACCACAGGGGTCAGTATTGGGGCCGCTTCTCTTTAACATATTTATTAATGACCTTGTAGGGGGCATACAGAGTAGTATTTCAATATTTGCAGATGACACTAAACTCTGCAGGTTAATAAATACAGAGGAGGATAATTTTATATTACAGGAGGATTTATGTAAACTAGAAGCTTGGGCTGATAAATGGCAAATGAGCTTTAATGGGGATAAATGTAAGGTCATGCACTTGGGTAGAACAAATAAGATGTATAATTATGTGCTTAATTGTAAAACACTGGGCAAAACTGTCACTGAAAAAGACTTGGGTGTATGGGTAGACGACAAACTCACATTTAGTGGCCAATGTCAGGCAGCTGCTGCCAAGGCAAATAAAATAATGGGATGCATTAGACGAGGCATAGATGCTCATGAGGAGAACATAATTTTACCTCTATACAAGTCACTGGTGCGACCACACTTAGAATACTGTGTGCAGTTCTGGTCTCCGGTGTATAAGAAAGACATAGCTGAACTGGAGCGGGTGCAGAGAAGAGCGACCAAGGTTATTAGAGAACTGGGGGGTCTGCAATACCAGGACAGGTTATTACACTTGGGGTTATTTAGTTTGGAAAAACGAAGGCTTAGGGGTGATCTTATTACAATGTACAAATATATGAGGGGACAGTACAAAGACCTTTCTAATGATCTTTTTACTCTTAGACCTTTGACGGGGACGAGGGGGCATCCTCTACGTCTGGAGGAAAGAAGGTTTAGCCATAATCACAGATGCAGATTCTTTACTGTAAGAGCAGTGAGACTATGGAACTCTCTGCCGTCTAATGTTGTAATGAGTGATTCCTTACTAAAATTTAAGAGGGGACTGGATGCCTTTCTTGAAAAGTATAATATTACAGGCTATATTCACTAGTTTCCTAGATACAGCGTTGATCCAGGGAGCTAGTCTGATTGCCGTATGTGGAGTCGGGAAGGAATTTTTTTCCCCAATGTGAAGCTTACTGTTTGCCACTTGGGTTTTTTTTTGCCTTCCTCTGGATCAACATGTTAGGGCAGGTTAGGATAGGATATGGGTTGAACTAGATGGACTTAAAGTCTTCCTTCAACCTTAATAACTATGTATTAGGGGTAGTAGTTCGGTGGCTTTGACAGGATGATGTGGGATATTAGTTGTCCAGTAGCCCTGGCTGACTGGACGATGTGGGATATTAGGGGTAGTAGTCCAGTGGCTCTGGCTGATGGGATTGTGTGGGATATTATAGTGAATGTGGCTATGCGGAGTGGGCGGGGCTATACACTCAGCTTTATATATAGAGATATAATCATTATAATTTGTTATAACTAACCGTAGTTAGTTACTATGCCCGGGCAGCGCCGGGCTCTTCAGCTAGTGTATGATATAGTCCATCTAATGTAGGGAAGAATGGTGTCTCAGTGGTTTGCACTGTTGCTTTACTGCTCTGGGGTCCTGGGTTCCTATCCCACCGAGGACAACATCTGCAAAGAGTTTGTATGTTCCCCGTGTTTGCGTGGGTTTCCTCTGAATTTTCTGGTTTCCTCCCACACTCCAAAGACACACTGATAGGGAATGTAGATTGTGAACCCCAATGGGGACAGCGGTGATGATGTCTGTAGAGCGCTATATAAGTAAGTTCAATAAACAATATGTGTCTATATAGATAGAGCACAGATATTGCTCTTATAGTTAGAAATATCTTATGCACCAAAAGTAGGAATTTTTCCATATTTATTAACTCTATACATGCTCTACATATAGACGTGTGATATATACATTGGAGAAAGATGGCTTACATGTGAAACTTTTAGCAATGTCACATCCAAATGTCCTTGGTATATGATATGAGGCATCTATTATTGATGTAGGAAACCTGTGAATACCGGGACGGATGCATTAAGCCCATGAGCATTCTAGCACGGTAATATTCAGTAAGTCTTTGGTGTTTCTCAGAGTCAGCAATTCATACATTGCGCATTAAAAGTCACAGCGTTTTCTCATGGACCAATGTGATTAGTTGGGATAGACGGGATCACTGAGGAATTAACAGAACATTTGCTACAGACATGACTGCTAATATCTGTTTTTCTCTGTAGGCAAAATAGCTTTCCCGGCCATCAGACTGATCATTATCGTTTAATCTGTCATGATCTTTGTAGATTCCACACTTCAGCAAGTTTAGATTTTTTACTCCAGTTTTTAGACTAAAAAACCTTTCTGAAAAATAATTTTAATTATCATGGAAGTTTTAAAATTATTGAAATCTCCTCGAGAATTTTGCTTCCTAATAATGTGCATTTTTTTCTCTACTAGAGTTTGTGAACTGGATTATAATCAAGCTTGTCAGTAAGAGGATTAAATAGACAAGGACAGTGAAACTTCAAAAGCTGAATGTGTTTCTGGCACTAGTAACACTAAAGGGTATGCCACACTAAACAATATCGCTAACGAGATCGCTAAAAAACGTCACTATTTAGCGATCCCGTTAGCGATATTGTTCAGTGCGGCAGCTTCCAGCGACGAGCTTCCTGCTGTGATCTCGCTCGTCGCTGGAATCGCTCCGGACCCTATTTCATCGCTGGCGCCTCCCGCTGGGTAAGTATCTTATCGCTGTGTGGCACCTTTTCTTAGCGATTTAGCGGTACTTTTGTACCGCTAAAGTCGTTAAGAAGATCGCTAACGGCGATAGCGTCGTTAACTATATCGCTAAATGTGGCCGCATTTAGCGATATAGAAACGATCCCGCTAGCGATCTCATTAGTATGCAACGCTAACGAGATCGCTAGCGGGATTGCTTAGTGTGGCAGTACCTTTAGAGTTATGGATTTCTTCAGCATGGCAAATCTGGAGAAAAAAGGAGGTTTACTGCTGAGTCAACATGACCTTACAGAGAAAAGCTTGAATGAGTCACAAATCTTGTTTCCAATGTTTCTCAATCAATTAATTACACATTATCCTTTGCTAGATTATATTTATAATTCACACAGCCCTTTTTAAATGCTGATATATTATCTGGAATGCCCTACCACAAGAGGTAGTAATGGCAAAGTCTGACTACTCTAACTGGAAAGAACCCTTTATTCTTTAGATCCCAGAATTGTTTTTCCTCCTCACATAATGAATGTCCCCTAGTCCTTTGTAAGGTCCTTGGAAGGAATAAATCATGTGCCAATAATTTAATATCCTATTAAATGTTATCATTACATAACTTATTCACAAATTTCCAAAATATGTGGGTAAAACATCATTTATGCCCATCTTTGTCAGCGCTTGTTTGTTTTTTTTTCAAGAAAAAGCACTATTCCAGTCCATGGGCTGTGTTTGGTGCTGCAGCTCCTACTTGAATAGAGCAGAGAAGCAATACCAGACACAACCGGTAGATAGATTTGGTGCTGTTTCCAGTACACAAAAAAAGTTTTTTCCTGATTCAATGCATATCCTTTAAAATGGATATCTGGGACTTTTTTAAAAAAAAACAAAGGCATGTAGTTGCTAACAGAGACAACTACCTGTCTAGTGTACCCGGCGCCAGTCATTGACTGCTCCTGCCAGAGATCCAGCTGCTTCCTGTCAACAGATCAGCAGTTTCTCTTCCTGTTGACAGGGCTGGACTACTGATGTCATGCTGATTGACAGCTGGCTTCCCCCCAATTAGACAGTGGAGAGCAGGCTGTCAATCAGCATGACACCAGTAGTCCCACCCTGTCAACAGGAAGAGAAACTGCCGCTCTGTTGACAGTGAGTAGCTGAATCCCTGGCATTAGCGGTCAATGAACGGCGCCAGGTATAACAGACAATAGTTGCCTCTATTATCAACTAAATGCCTTTTTTTAAAGCCCCTGATATCCCCTTAAATAATCACCCTGTTCTGTTGGCTTCTTAATACTAACTGGTACTCCTAAGGCCAATCTTTTGTGATTGACATTTTAGCTCTTTACAATGACTGCTGCACTTGTGTTTTGTAGAATGAGAATTGCTCATGTCCTAGAGTTAACTGTGTATATACTGAGTCATCTATTTTACAGCTATAAAGTTAATCAGTTAATTGGAGTTGACACAAGTGGCCTACAGGTTGGAAAATATTTTTGTCATTATCCACGCTAAGGGCTCTTGCAGATGTCCGTGCAAATTGATGTGATCTTGGACTGCAATACGCTTGAATTGCCTTATTAACTCACTTTTACACCTTATTTCTTCCTTTATCATAAAGCATCTGAGGTTCTACTTACTAATGTAGACCATCAGTGCGTGTAACATAACCATACAGCATCCAGCTTCTAATATTCTGGTTCCCATCACCTATATATCGTACTTGGAGCAGGTAAAATAATTCAGTGTGATAAAATTTGAACGATTAAATAAGTGACAAGAACGTGTCTTCTGCTTGGAGCCAATCACCTGAGACATCAGAAGGAATGAGTGAGAAATTCAAAATAGGGTTTAACAAGAGTGATTCCAGTTCTTCTCCCTTATATATTATGGAATGGAAAGTCCAATTCTTTATTCCAATTTTCTTCATTCACCACTTTTCTTTCTTTTTTTCTATAAAGTGAACTTTGAAAAGAAAAAAAGGTTATCAACTAGTGGGCAAGGCCTCGCTTCATACACACCCTGTCTAGCGATGTGGCCCTCCAGTGGGCGTGGCCATTTAATGGGCTCAACCTCACTGTACCCAAGTGTATGGAGTGAGGCCGCCGCTCCCACTAGTCGGGCATAACCCATACGTACCCGCCGATCCTGGCTCCGGGCCCCTTCGATACTAACTGCAGACTTATCGTTTTAGACCAGACAAACTCTTTAACTTAAATTATGGCCATACGTGCTGTGGCAGAACCTAATAGACTGTGCATTGAAGCCAGTGCATCAAACAGTGGTTTAAAGGAGAATTATGTAAAATATATGACTTTATACTAGGCAAAACACAATTTTCTCTCTAAAGAAAGTCTGTCACCGCTGAAAATGCAAATTCAGCTACTTAAACATTTATATAGGGGATGTAGCCTTTATAAAAATCATACCAGTAATAGACATTTTAAAGGTGTAGTTACAGATTAATTTATTTTTAATCTATATGCAAATGAGGGCGCTTTGGTGAATACTTGGAATAGTCAATGGCTCTGTCACTGTTACGCCCTTTGATTTATACATCCAGTACTGTCTCTGATCTCGATTTATAGCCCTGGCATTCTCACAGTGACTGTTCCTAAACTCTAATCCATATACCTGACACTGGAGGAACAAGGCAGCGTGCTCACTTTGTGAGGGTGGGCACGCACTCAGTGTGCAGGCACACTCTATTCTATTGCTCCTGTTTGAAGAGGCCACAGACTAGCAGGAGCTGGAGATCAGAGAGAGCCCATACCCACAGTGAATGCTCGCCCCCTCTGGCACTGTCAGTGTGCCCATGCAGGAACAAAGATCTGCGTTTAGGAAACGGACACTGTGAGAAATCCAGCTCTGTCAATCAAAATCAGAGACAGTGTTGGATATGCAAATCAGAGGGTGTAACAGTGCAATGGGCAATGGCTATGCCAAGTGATCACCTAAGCGCACTAATTTGCATATTGATTAAAAGTGAATTTATCTGTAGCTACGACTCTAAAATGTACATTACTGGTATGATTTTATTCGGGCTAAATCTCATATATATAGACTGTTCAAAAAAATAAAGGGAACACTCAAATAACACATCCTATATCTGAATGAATGAAATATTCTCATTGAATACTTTGTTCTGTACAAAGTTGAACGTGCTGACAACAAAATCACACAAAAATTATCAATGGAAATCAAATTTATTAACCAATGGAGGCCTGGATTTGGAGTCACCCACAAAATTAAAGTGGAATGTAATGTCCTTAAAACAAGTCAAAATGATGCTCAGTAGTTTGTGTGGCCTCCACGTGCCTGTATGACCTCCCTGTGCCTGTATGACCTCCCTACAATGCCTGGGCATGCTCCTGATGAGGCGGCGGATGGTCTCCTGAGGGGTCTCCTCTCAGACCTTAACTAAAGCATCCGCCAACTCCTGGACATTCTGTGGTGCAATGGTGGATGGAGCGAGACATGATGTCCCAGATGTGCTCAATCGGATTCAGGTCTGGGAACAGGCGGGCCAGTCCATATCTTCAATGCCTTCATCTTGCAGGAACTGCTGACACACTCCAGCCACATGAAGTCTGGCATTGTCCTGCATTAGGAGGAACCCAGGGCCAACCGCACCAGCATATGGTCTCACAAGGGGTCTGAGGATCTCATATCAGTACCTAATGGCAGTCAGGCTACCTCTGGTGAGCACATGGAGGGCTGTGCGGCCCTCCAAAGAAATGCCACCCCACACCATTACTGACCCACTGCCAAACCGGTCTGAAGGATGTTGCAGGCAGCAGATCGTTCTCCACGGCATCTCCAGACTCTTTTACATCTTTCACATGTGCTCAGTGTGAATCTGCTTTCATCTGTGAAGAGCAAAGGGCACCAGTGGCGAATTTGCCAGTCCTGGTGTTCTGTGGCAAATGCCAAGCATCCTGTACTGTGTTGGGCTGTGAGCACAACCCCCATCTGTGGACATTGGGCACTCAGACCATCCTCATGGAGTCAGTTTCTAACCATTTGTGCAGACACATGCACATTTGTGGCCTGCTGGAGGTCATTTTGCAGGGCTCTGGCAGTGCTGATCCTGTTCCTCCTTGCACAAAGGCAGAGGTTGCGGTCCTACTGCTGGGTTGTTGCCCTTCTATGGCCCACTCCACATCTCCTGGTGTACTGGCCTGTCTCCTGGTAGCACCTCCAGCCTCTGGACACTACAATGACAGACACAGCAAGCCTTCTTGCCACAGCTCACATTGATGTGCCATCCTGGATTAACTGCACTACCTGAACCACTTGTGTGGGTTGTAGAGTCCATCTCATGCTACCACGAGTGTGAAAGCACAACCAACTTTTCAAAAGTGACCAAAACATCAGTCAGAAAGCACTGTTACTGAGATGTGGTCTGTGGTCCCCACCTGCAGAACCACTCCTTTATTGAGTGTGTCTTGATAATTGCCAATAATTTCCATCTGTTGTCTATTCCATTTGCACAACAGCATGTGAAATTGATTGTCAATCAGTGTTGCTTCCTAAGTGGACAGTTTGATTTCACAGAAATTTGATTTACTTGGAGTTATATTCTATTGTTTAAGTGTTCCCTTTATTTTTTGAGCAGTGTATATATATATATATATATATATATATATATATATTTTGTTTAAGTAATTGAATTTGCATTTTGGGGGTGACAGACTCTCTTTAAAGATTTCCACCATTAGCTTGTATGAACAGGCTTGAGAGGACAGTACAATGCTCTGTCAGGTTTACTTACCAGAAAAATCAATATCATTGATGACAACTTACACCAAAAATTCCTTTTGGGAATGAATATAAAACTTCTCCCCGCTGTCAATATAACATATTGCTTGGTATTGTTTTTCAAGAAATAGGGCATAAGTTACACTCACATAACATAAACTGTTTGTGTTTCCTTATTTTATAGGGTCAAAAGGCTTGGATAGAAAAGACATTTTTCAAACGAGAATGCATCTACATAGTTGCCAACAGCAAAGACAGCAACAGGTACTGTATCTCAATCTTTCTAGAACTAGTATAAATGTTCATGTTATTAAATAACTATATTTTCTAGTGTTTTTTTTAAATCATCCAGTGTATTTAGTCATCTACCCATCCCTTGATTTTATACTTTGCAATTAGTGATGAGCAAATGCAATTTCTCCTATGTTCATGTAGTTGATCCAAATGTAATCACTAAAAGCTGAATCTCAGATCTTATCCACTGTTTTCACTATCCGTGCTATAATCAAACCCATGAAGAAACGTAGTGTATTGTATAAACTGAATCCAAGTGATGAATCGGTTATAAATTGCTGGTGCACTGCTTTCAGATGTTGCTGTGGTCAGCTCATTACTCAGCATGTCCCAGCGCCTCAGAATGCAATAGCTAACAAGACTGGAGAAGAAAACAAGCAAGTGGAAGCCGTGCCTGAAAAATGGTCCATAGGTAAACACACACAGTTAAATCCCACAGATGCATTTGGAATACTGGAATTTCAGGGAGGAGGACATTCAAATAAAGCCATGGTAAGTGGGACTAGGCACATGTTATAAGAGAATTTGTTTTGAAATTGGAGAAACGTAAGCTACGCAAACATTATAATCTGTTGTGACTATTTATCACAATAACTCAAATACAGTGATACTTAAAAGTTTGTGAATTTTCCATTTTTTTTTGCATAAATTCAACCTAAAACTACTTCAGATTTTCGCTCATGTCCTAAATGCAGATAACAAGAACCAAAGCAAATAAATTATTAAAAAATATTATACTTAAAGCACCATTTTATTCCACGACATATAAGAATACTATTGTAGTATAGAAATGGGCGGCATACACAGAATCTTAACAACAATGGTTATACACAAACATATACAACTTATGGATTACACACATAGACCACAATGTGCTTGCAAGAAACATATTACACACATACAATAGATTTCAGACACAATGTACATATAAAACACAAAGAACATACACATTGAGGGAGAAGTATCAAGATTAGTACAAGAGAAAACTGTAGGAGTTGAATCAATTAATCTAATTCTATTCTGAAAGAGGAACCTGAAGAGGCCCCATTGTTTTTCCTGTGTTCTGCTAGTAACAGATATTAGATACCAATAGTAAAAGACAAAGAAGAGCACAAAATATGGTGAGGATCATCAATAAAGTATACTTTTTTATTAAGAGGTGGGGCAACAGAACATGATTAAAAGCATTTAAAAAGACGTAATTTAAGTTTGGGTGTGTCCATGATAAGATAAGAAAAACCTTACTATGGCAAGTGGAAAAGTGTTCTTTTTCTGGTGTCCTATCTCTTAAGAAAAATGTATACTGTATTACCGATCCTCGTCATATTTTGTACTCTTATTGGTCTTTTACTATTCAAATGCTTATTAAGTAGTTGGAGAGTTGATCCCTGTATATTTGTAGTGCACATCCTTCTTGTTCTGTAGACATTGGATATTAGTGATTAAAATGTTCCTGCATCCTCTTACTTAGTAAGATGCTATTGGGATTCTAATAATTATTTGCAGTTCATTATACAATAAAGTGTAATAAATACTATATAGGCAATACTATGGTAGAATTTCTTTATCATACTGTTTATTATATGGTATGCAGGTTCAATTCTTTCTGGAATTAGGATACAATGTTTAAGGTACTGAGAAGGGTTTCAGACATTCAGTAGATTGTGGCATTGTGTATAGTACTACTGGGCAGTGAGAATGGCACTAGATCTCAGAAAATAATACTGTTAATTAGTATATAACATCGCCCAGCAGAAGGCCGAGGTCACACTAGGCCGGAGTCACACGAGCATTGATTATCTCATGCGAAAGAATTGGGCCGTTAATGCTAATGACACTCTGCTCAAACTCTGTCAGAGGTTGATCCGAGTTTCACCTTAGTGTGATTTGATTCTCTTGCATGAGAAAATCTTAGCACAGGTGTGGAGAAGATGGAGAACTTAATTTCACCTTCTTCTCCATTGTCTGAGTCTACGGATATCATACTGCACTCAGAAGATGTTTTACATGCATCCATAGCTGTCACTAGGTACGCATGATTCAATTGGTGGAGCCACTTGCCCATGCTGTGATCTTTCTTTCATGACGAATCGGCAGGAGAAAAAGAATGCAGATCTTCACTTCCGTATCGTATAACATTGGTCCAAGAGCTGTCCGATAAAACATCACATTGCACTCGTACAAGTTATACACCCGTGTGAGCGAGCCCTTAGATGACTAGTTCATTGCAGTCTTTTCACTGCCCTGATCCCTTTGACTGAGAAGTATCTCCCAAACTAGTCACCTAAGACACGTAATCCCCTGCCGGCCCTACAAATTATTATTATACTGAAATGCTTTGTGCAAAGTGAAACATATCTTACTGTAATTGCACAGCTAGGCTCAGGTTCCTGCCGTCTGTTGTTCAGGCAGTAATAACCTGATGACAGGTCCCCTTTAAACAATTCTTTTGCATTGTCCTAAACACAGAGTAAAACAAAGTTTAAGCAAAGTTTATGAAAGAAGAGTAATATTGAGACTGCTAATATAAACTGATTTCATAATCAAGAAATCATTATTATATCTTGTAATGGAAAGTAAATGTTCTGTAATTTACCCTAATCTTGGATTTTTCACTATAATTGTCTTCTTATAGTACATCCGGGTTTCTTACGATGCAAAACCTGACTCTCTGCTTCACCTTATGGTAAAAGAGTGGCAGCTAGAACTTCCTAAACTTCTAATCTCTGTACATGGTGGACTGCAGAACTTTGAAATGCAGCCAAAGCTAAAACAAGTATTTGGGAAAGGGTTAATCAAAGCTGCCATGACCACTGGGGCCTGGATATTCACTGGGGGCGTCAGTACAGGTAAGAGCTATGATAAATTACTACCAATATATGAAAGCAATATTCATTGACATAAAAATGATTCGTGTAAATTTCCTTGAAATGTTACTTGTCATTGCACATTGAGTGTAATAAAAGCTTTACTCACTTTTTTCTTCTAATTGTCAGGTCATCGCAATACTTAATTGGAAGTAGTTCTCATTTTTTATATAGTCCAAGACTACAAGCGCGCAATACACATTAGATTAATGTTTTACAAATATGCCACTTTAAGTAGAATTTTCTGACCATTTAATGTGTATGTGGGCTTCCCAACTATCTCATGCTGGCAGATATCAGGATTGGGCAATTGAATAATGCTCCATACTTTTGATGTTAAAGGAAAAAATAATAAAATCCTAAATTAATTTGTTTCGTTTTTTTCATGCCCCTGTAAACCCATGTTACAGGCCTCTGAACCAGCAAATCAGCTCCCCTGCATTTCACTGATGAAGGGTAAATTCCCTGAAAGGCAAGTCTGCAAAAAAGAGTTTCTGGTTTGTTTTCTAATCCTAAAGGTACTGCCACACTACACAATCCCGCTAGCGATCTCGTTAGCGTCGCATACTAATGAGATCGCTAGCGGGATTGTTTGTATATCGCTGAGTGCGGCTTAACTTAGCGATATCGTTAAGGACGCTATCGCGGTTAGCGATCTCCTTAACGACTTTAGCGGTACAAAAGTACCGCTAAATCGCTAAGAAAAGGTGCCACACTCAGCGATAATACTTACCCAGCGGGAGCGCCGACGATGAAATAGGGTCCGGAGCGATTCCAGCGACGAGCGAGATCACAGCAGGAAGCTCGTCGCTGGAAGCTGCCGCACCCTACAACATCGCTAACGGGATCGCTAAATAGTGACGTTTTTTAGCGATCCCGTTAGCGATGTTGTTTAGTGTGGCATACCCTTAAATCATATGGCAAGGCCCTTTGAGGGGTCAATATTGACTTTTAGGATTAGAAATAGAAAAGGTGGCGCAAGAGTTCCTTTATTCTTCCTCTCCGAAGAGGCTACTTGCATAGTTATGTCATGTTAACTTCAGCGTGAAGTAAGGAGGATTTGATGTCAAGTATATGACATGATGTGGAATGCAAAATATATAATTAGTAGACTTTAAACTCTTCCTTCTTTTTGCCATAAAGTGTTTCTTTTCGAAATGAGCAAATTTTTTCAAACTTGCTGAATTTTAACAGGAAACTTATTTCAAAGTGAATTGATTTGCAGCAGATTGAAAGTAATTCAAAGTCTCCAAATGCCCTGAAAAACATGAATGACATTCTATTCTTTGCGCACTAATCTTCCTCACTGCTGAGCTGTCACACAAATGATTCTTAGGTTGCATTCACACACTGCGGCATCACATTTTTTTTTTATTACACAATTGCGCTAGAACTGCAACATTTTTCCTGCAACGTGTTTTAAGAATTTTCTGTCTCTCTCTTCTTATTTCTATGGCTGAGCTGTGATGTTTTCTAACTATCCAGATTCACCATAAAATGGCTGCTGCATTCCCTGTCCTGGTTATAGACATGATATGATAGCCCCCTGGTTGGCTCTACTCTCCAACGTGATGTGATACCTGCAAAGCATTATGGGAAAGCCCGCCCATCCACGCCTGAGGCCATATGAGCCCTCTCTTGCTGATGCAATCTTCTGCACTATTCTGTAATATTGCAACATTCATTTTTAGCAAATGCAGCTGGCTAACTTGATCTTTTGCAGGTGTAATTCGTCATGTGGGCGACGCCTTGAAAGACCACTCTTCCAAGTCGAGAGGAAGAATATGTGCCATAGGAATTGCTCCTTGGGGTATTGTGGAGAACAAGGAGGATCTTATAGGAAAAGATGTAAGATTGATGAGATTATGTTATAGTAGTTACATTGTGATCGTATAGCATTGGGTTATTAGTTTTATTATTTTATAGTACTTATCATACTATGTAGTGTGAGCTGAAGACTTGTTCTAAAAGGTTTCATAGAAATTTCAACAGGTCATGAGATGAGATCATAGAGTTTAATTCAATAGGTTTATTGTATTTGTATTCATTAAATAATTACTTAAATAAATATTATTCCAAATTAAGTGACAAAGATTGCATTATAATAATCATAAAGATTAAATTAATTATATACGGTAACTCAACATTATAGTAATCGAATAAAAATGTAACATTCATTTCATTTTGTCAGGTAACAAAACCCTATCAAACAATGTCCAATCCTCTGAGTAAACTATCTGTGCTGAATAACACTCACACACACTTCATATTAGCGGATAATGGAACACTTGGAAAATACGGAGCAGAGGTGAAATTAAGACGGCAGTTAGAAAAGCACATATCACTTCAGAAAATCAATACAAGTAAGTCTGGTCAGGTTGTATTTCTCATTGTTTTCATTCTTTATCCATTGTGTATTTCTACCACTACTCTACCATACAAATCCTTCCAGCAATGATGTTTGCTTAAAGGGAACTTGTCATATCAGAAAGCACTATCAGTCTTCAGATATAGAGATAGACTACAGGTTAATAGCATTCTAAAATTGTATGGTCTCCACACTGAAAGCCCTGCTATCGGGAGGAAATGAACTTTATTCCTCTCGGCAGCCTCTGGCTTTCAGTCATAAAGGCGAGGCCGGTGCAGCTTCAGTTATCACTCAGTGCATAGTGAGTGGCAGCTGTAACCATAACTGGGCACTGACTGACAGCCAGCTTTGTACTGATGCACTGCTGTGCTGGCTTTCAGTCAGTACCAGGGGCGTGGTTACAGCTGCCACTCACTATGCACTGAACAGTGACTGAAGTTGTGCTGGCCGCACCTTTATGACTGAAAGCCAGAGGCTGCCAGTAGGAAAAAAGTTCATGTCCTCCGGGCAGCCGGGTTTTCAGTGCAGGCGCTGATCAGCTTCAGAACACTATTAACCTGCAGGCTAACCCCATATGTGTTTGACATTACAGGATCCCTTTAAGTTTACCTTTTCAACCCCAACAATTAGAACATCAGTGTGCATGAATAACCATCATTATGTGTTGCAACTCATGAATAAACCATAAGTACATTTACGCCCATGTGTATGGTATAGAAACAGAGCATTAGGGTATAGGAGAGCATAAAAAATAAGAAAAACAGTGATTTCACCAAGGTGTATGGCAGTAAGATGTGATGTCACTTCCAAAACTTCTGGTTTAATTATAATAATTGTCACTGATGCTCACCTAATGCCAATTTAGGTATATTTTTTATGACAAGGGTTTAACTACTGAAATTTGGTGTAACTAGAAAATAAAGTATACAGATACTTGAATAGGGCTGAGCTTTAATACCAGACACAACCCATTACCAGGTGTCAGATGACCCTTTTTTGTTTTCCATGTCATTAAGATTTGCTTAGAGATTAGAATGCTATTACATTCCAGTATGTATGGATTTCCATCTCCTATTAATCTCCTATTAACATTGACTTTCTAGGATATAATAATGTGACACATGGGTTTCCCTTTGTCATCCTATGCCTGGGAATAAACAGGAGGCAGGGACAGCAAAGGGATGCTCAGCTGTCATCTCCTGCACCAGTGTCACCGCTCCACGTGTATGAATTTCATTTAAGTAGTGCATGAAATCATAAAAATCATGAGTTTCATGTTTTTATGTTGATTGCCATCTACATTTAATTGACACTTGAGAGTTTTTGCTGTTTATGTTGTAGGGCTAGGACAAGGTGTGCCAGTGGTCGCACTCATCGTGGAAGGGGGTCCCAACGTCATCTCCATTGTCCTTGAATGCCTGCGTGAAGAGCCACCTATCCCTGTAGTTATCTGTGATGGAAGTGGTCGAGCCTCTGACATACTGTCATTTGCCCACAAATACTCAGAAGAAGCAGGGTAGGATTTCATATTGTATGTGAAGTTCCTGTATGATCCGAGTGTCATTTTCTATGGTGGGAAATCTTCACCCCTTCATCTAATTTTTCTAAATGACAAATAATACAACCAGATTTATGAGATCTGTGCATCTTAACCTTAACACATAAAATTAAATTACAAAGCACACGTTGCTGTTTTTGGGCTTCTAATGAGAAGGCATGAACTAATCAGAAAGCCAGCACGGCAGTGGCTTCCAGTTAGTTCCATAGGGGGACACATTATCAGACCCTATGAAATGTCCAATTTACCAGCAGCATATTGGTAACAATAAAACATAGTTCAATCCTATTACAATATTAAGCCAAGTGGCAATGACTAATAAGGAAAGGGGGCCTTCAGTAACCTCCTTCCCAGTAAAATAATTGGACTGATTGACTAGAGTACAGTATTACAGACTATCACTATGGTTTTAGCAACATTATGGCTGATGAGTATTAAGGTTCACTGACTAAGTAAGAATAAAATGCTTCTTGGTGTGGCTATTTTTGTATTTTGTGGTGTGTTTTTTAGGATAATCAGTGAATCTCTTCGTGATCAGCTTCTTGTTACCATTCAGAAAACCTTTAACTACAATCGGAACCAGGCTCACCAGCTCTTCGTTGTCTTAATGGAATGTATGAGGAAAAAGGAACTGGTAAGAATGACTAACCATGCAATACACTAGCGCCAAGCAGTTTGGCTTCTTACAGACTGTAGGGTGGTGTTAAAATTACTTCAATGAGGAGCAAATACAGATCGTACTACAGTTTTAATAACACTTGCATTAATGATTCTCCCTATAAGCAGTAATCATCATTTTATAAATAATTGACAATATAGTAAATACTCAAGCTTTGGTGATATGTAGAGTTAGGGGAATTTGTACAAGTGAAATGGATTTGTACTCGAATTTTACAAAAATCTGTATTCTGCAGAGTATGGATTTATTTGTAATTCAAATCTTTGTGAATTCAGCAAAATGTTGGTTAGTTTGTCACTAATTTACTGAACTGTGGAGAGCTGGTCAAAGGTTAAGAACATAAAAATAATACTCACCTCTCCTGATGCCCCTGCTGCTCACTGTCCCCATCCAGTCCTCAAAGCCTCTTCTAATCGGTGCCATGCGCTGAAACACTGCTTCACGTTAGGCTGTTGCTTCCGGGCTTGACCAGGCCTGGGATGTCCCTGCACATGCACATCATATGGTCACAGCACACGTTTTGACTTTACTACCTTACAACTCGCATGTGCAGGACTGGTCATGGCCTGAAGTCCTGGTGTATCGTGAAAGCACCCATGGTTTCAGCTTCCAGCAGCAGTAAGAAAAAGTGTCAAGGACTGGACGGGATATGGCAAACAGTGGGAGTGGCTGGAGGGTGAGTATTAGTTGTTGTTTTTTTATACATCTAACAGTTTTTTTATGCTCTGAGGTCTAAAGAACATCCAGACTATAATAATGGCTTCAATTTGCGGAGAATGAATTCACTGCAAATTGAATTTCCTGGTAAATCTGCATGATTTGATTAATTTCAATCTTAGCAGATTTGACTGTCTTTAGTCATATGGTTATATTATACTGTACAGTTGCAATCAATACTATTCAACCCTCATTGCAAGATAGATGTGTTAGCAAAATGTACACATTTTCTGCTGTTTGTAATATGCAAGTCAATCAAGAACAATGTAAATAGATCAACACAGCTAAAATATCAAGTGATTTCTCCAAATTCAACACAAGATGCTACTTTTACTGATTGCTGCAGTCTGAGAATTATTCACCCCCCTTTGACTTGGTGGAGCACCTTGGGCTAGTATGACCTCCTGCAAATGTGATAATGTGATGCATTGCCAGACACCAGCTTCTGACAGTTTTCCCAAGGAATCTTAGAGTATTCCTCATGGGCAATGGCCTCCAATTCAGTATTATTCTTGGATTTGCATGATGAAAGTTCCTCCTTTAAGTCCCAACAAAGATTTTCTATGGGTTTTACATTAGACAACTGAGATGACCACTTGGTGGACTTTGAATTACTCTTGGGATCATTGTTATTTTGTAAACTGCAATGACACACAAACTTAAGCTTCCTCACAGAAGACATGATGTTTTCTACTAGCATTTTGTGATACTTGATTGAATCCATCCTGCTGTCAACATGCCACAGATTGCCAGTACAAGAGTCAGCAAAGCAGACCAAAACCATCATCAAGCCACCGTCATGCCTCACTATAGGCAAGGTGTCCTTTTTATCAAATACTTCATTGTTCCTCCCCAAACATATCGCTGATCCATAGGCCAGAAAAGTTCTGTTCTATAGAGCAATGAAACAAAACTGGAACAACAAAGCTTCTGTGGCCTACTTAAATATTTTTCAGCATATTGGAGCTGACTTTTCTTCTGCTTAGGGGTCAGTAGAGGTGAAAATCTTGGTGCATAGGCATGGGGACCTTCAGCATTTAGTATGTGCCCTACTGTGCAAACTGAATCCCCAGTGTCTTCTGCCACCAAACTTTGCTGCAGGACTTTTCCAGTTACTCAATGGTTTTTAATCACTTGCTTCCTTGGGAATCTGGAACGAGCCAGTAATAGTTTTCTTTTTCTGCAACATCCAGGTAGTGTAGCCATTGTTCTTCCTTGACCTTTGAACTTTTGAACTATACTTCCAGCTGTATCTATAAGAACATTCAATGATGTTATTATCTTTATGTATCCTTTACCTTATGTGTGATGATTTCTTATAACTTTTTAGACCGCTTACTTGACTTATTTCTAAAAAGCAAACCCCTTGCCAGTTCAGGTACTTATTGTGTTGTATCAATTAGATCTGGTCTGTTTGAGGCAAGATCTTATTTGCAGATGTGTGCTCTTATGAGAAGTTCCATTCACAAGGTTGAATAATTCTCACTAAAAGTGGCATTTCTGTGATCAATTTAGAGAAGCCACTTGGTATATTAGTTGTTTTGAGATATATAAATTGTTCTTGTCCTATTGGCTTATTAGAAATAGCAGAACGTTTATAAATTAGGTTAATAAACCTGACCTGCAATGGGGGTTGAATAAATATGCCTTCTCAAGTTTTTTAGGAAGTTTTTTTTTTCTGTGGGATCTGATCCCTTTTAAAGTACTATGATATATAGCTCTCTTACGGAGCTGGAATAAATCCTTGTGCAATGTCATTGGTCACCTGATTCTAGAAATGTAAGGTCATGTGCACATGTTGAGTATTTGATGAGTTTTTTACCTCAATATTGATAAGACAAAACCAGGAGTGGGTAAAAAAATACAGAAGCGGTGACGTGTTTCTTTTATACTTTTCCCGATTGTTCCTCTCCTGATTTTGGCTTATAAATACTGATGTCAAATATTGACCACATACTGAACATGTGAACGTGGCCTAAGGAGTATAAAACTGGAATGCTTTATCATGAGTTACTTTTATTTTAATATTATATATTTTCTGTGGGTATGGATGAAATATCATTCCTCGTGCGTTCCATCAATAAAGATATTCATGTTCTGTCTGTCTTGTGTGTGACCAGTCACTGTGTCATTATTCGTGCAGCGTACAACGAGAACATTCCTCTTCCCTGCACACCATTAATATCTAGCTGGTCATGGGGCCATGTCTAATTTGCAAACAAGTGTGGATTTACCAAGGCAGTCACACAGAAGGAATCATACAAAGAGCCAGCTGTATGTCCTCTTTACAATAATAAGGCTGCTAATTCTTATGATTTTAACCAGTTTATTGCACTCATATGATTGTCAGCTGACTGTATAAAATAGCACATAAGGGTGGATTGTAACTTACATTATATTACAACGATACAACTAAAGCTCTAAAATCATAGATATTTATAAGTATTGAGGATGTAATTTTATAATTTATCAATATTACTATATTATTCTGGTTATTTCTTTATCAAAGTACACAGCATATATAGAAAGACATATTATGACTAGTCTCACAGTAGCATATGAGGATAATTAAAGGTCCCATGACATTTATTTTCTTTATGAAACATTAGAAAGTGGAAAACAATACTTTTCCATTTGAAATCGGATAAAAACCATATTCTGGGGTCTAGATATTGGTGCAGCATGCTTGTTATGGCGCTCCCTGCTGATTTTTTTCCAGTGATGGTGGAAAAAGCCTCTTCAGGGTCACCTGGAAACTCATTGTTTGGCCTACATAATAGCAGGAATCATTTTGCTGTCCATGTACTAAAGGATCCAAGCATTCGGACTGTACTACTGGCTATATGTGACCTCCAGCATTGGACACTTTAGGTGGACGTTCCAAAAGGAAATCTGGGAAACATCAGTTGTCACAATAAGTCTGTAAGAGGACCATCTAGGCACAAGAACAATATTTTTAAATAATTTCAAATGAATAATTGTTAAGTTATTGAAAGCTGATAGAGAAATGTAAGAATTACTTGTGAGACAAACTGCTTTACGTATTAAAAAATGATGACTGGGATCAGCTCAGGTTTCTGCACTACTGTACTCGCTGATATTATCAGTAAAGGCAAAAATACACTAGGTAAAGTAGATGGACTGCAATCAAATATACAAACACCTTCATTTTCTGTGCAATAGTGGAGTGAAACAAACTACATTTACAGAAAATGAACAATGGGCCACAAAGAGTGGAAAATTCTGACGGTGGCATACAACCTTAAACCCAAGAAAAGATGTTATTAAACTAAAGGCATGGTTAATTCACACCAGACACCAAGATCTGAACATTATGCAGTAGGGAACAAAAACTATGGATCAATGGATAAAGACACCCAATGATTTTAGATCAAAAAGCTCTGATCACCACTAAAGCTTACCCTACAACTTCACGGTGATGGCCATAGCATTATCACTAGAAGTTGAACAGTGTTCTGAACTGCCCTTCTTCATGGATCTAGTACTGAGTAACTTATGACATAATTTCAAGCTATAGGGCCCCGATGCAATATCTCCAACATGATCCCCCAACTATCACAAGTCTTTAAAGGGAACCTGTCACCTCATTTTTTGCATATAAGCTGCCGCCACCGCCAATAGGGGCTTATCTACAGCATTCTATAATGCTGCAGATAAGCCCCCGATCTAACCTGAAAGATAAGAAAAACAAGTTAGATTATACTCACCTGGGGGGGGTCCGGTCCTATGGGCATCTCAGGTCTGGGTCCGGCGCCTCCCATCTTGATGCAATGACGTCCTCTTCCTTGCTCCTGCGCAGGCGTACTGATTTGCCCTGTTGACGGCAGAGTAAAGTACTGCAGTGCACAGGCGCCGGGCCTCTCTGACCTCTCCCGGCGCCTGTGCACTGCAGTACTTTGCTCTGCCCTCAACAGAGCAGAGAATTATTCCTGCGCAGGAGCCGCAACAGAAGCAAAGAAGAGGACGTCATCGCATGAAGATGGGAGGCGCCGAACTCGGACTGGCGACACCCATTAGACCTGTACTGCATCTGGGTGAGTATAATCTAACTTGTTTTTCTTATCTTTCAGGTTACATCGTGGGCTTATCTACATTATAGAATGCTGTAGATAAGCCCTTAATGGCAGTGGCCGCAGCTTATATGCGAAAAATGAGCTGACAGGTTCCCTTTAATAGTATTGATCTTCTCATATAAAGCACCTGCTATAGTTACAACCCTGTATACATGACAAAGTAGTTACACACATCTATGACTGCATCTGCAAGACTGAAGAAACCTCTAGATCAGGGTTCCCCAACTCCAGTCCTTAAGGCCCACCAACAGGTCACGTTTTCAGGATTCCCTTTGTATTTCACAGGTGATATGCAATTATCACCTGAGCAATACAAAGGAAATCCTGAAAACATGACCTGTTGGTGGGCCTTGAGGACTGGAGTTGGGGAACCCTGCTCTAGATCCATCTATGTTTCTTGTATTTCACATACCTTGTGTAATACATTTGTTTCTATAAGGGCTCATGACCCCGGTGGACCTATCTAGGCTTGCACAAGATCAATCTTCCTACTGATCATTCATCCATCAAGTCGCCATGCCTCAAGATCAATCTGAAAGCTGTAAAAATAAATTCCCTTTCACACGTCAGCTTTCCACGTATAAGTGCTATACATGTTTTTCACGGATAGCACTGGTCCTGTGATAGTCTATGAGGCAGTACACATACATGTATGACATGTACAGACTCAGACTGAATGGTCCGTGCAAACTCATGGAGCTTGCAGCCACTGCTAGCTCTGAAGCTGGCTGTATTGCTGGATCTGGTTAGCTTCAGTGCCCTTGCACATGTTCAATGGTGATCCTAGTGTCAGATCAAAATTGCCATTACAAGTCTATGGGTCTATGAAAAAAATTGGACTGCACCCGGATGTCAGCTTTTCACCGACTGATAGGTAGGATAAGGTGGAGAAACATTTTTTTTCCTCATCAGTGATAAAAACTGATGAAACTCTGATGAAAACCTGATGAAATTCTGATGAAAATCATTGATGAAACTTGGTCCGTTTTTACTACATGTCAAAAAACTGAAGTCAGAATGAGGCCTTGGGGTCAACCCTGCTGTATTCCTGCCTCATCTGTTGCCACTGTTTGCTACAATCAGCAATGCAGATTCAGAAAAGATGTTCATTTCAATACAATTCCGTTCAATAGCAGAACAAACCCATAAATACAGCCACTGTCATTGGGTACTATCTTCAGCGTAAAGAAAAACTAGAAGTCATGGAAATGATGATTATGGCACCCATAGAGTGGTCTCATCAAACATTGATTTGATTTAGATTTCTCTTTTATTCCATCCAACATACCATTACCTAATATTATCATCCAAAAGACAAGCACCTTACATATGCGGCACTTGTCAGGGGCGGGCGTATGGAGTGGTCTAAGAAGCTGAACCTCTTACAATTCCTGATAGATTCTGACTGTGTTATTTAGCCAGAATTTGCCTCTAACAGCCATGGGTGGAGTCAAATTTTGCCCACTGCTGTTAACCTGTTAAATGCCTGTCAATTTGTGAGATTGACATACACTGCTCATGGCCCAGGGCAGCGCCGTTCCTCACACCCATTGATCCCTCTCAACGTGATTGCAGAGTGCCAGTGGGTTGGCATAACTGTGTTCAAAGGGCTGACATTTATAGCAGACCGTAATTTTCAATATATACTGCAATACAGTATTGCAGTATATATTATAAGCAATTAGATGATTTGCTTGTTCATATCCCTCAAGGGGACAAAAAAATCAAGAAAAAAATGTTTTACAAAAGATAAAAATAATAAATAAAAAAAATAAAAAATGTAAAATTAACCCAACTGGTAAAAACTGTGAAAGAAAACCTCAAAATGCTGCAACTCCACAATAAACATAAAACTCAGCTATCAAAACTTGTAATCTACCCGAAAATAGTATCAATAAAAATGTCAACTCACCATACAAAAAACAAGTCCTCCGCTCTATTAAACAAGAAATGAAATTTTAGGCAACGTTTCCATGATGAGCTTTCGGTGCGTTTTTGACGCTGCATAGTTTCTTACAGTTCCTGCAAAGTTGATGGGATTTATTGAAATCTCATGCCCACCTAAGGTGCGGAAAATAATTATGTCAATAGAGTTTTGATAAAGCCAAATACCATCAAGTATCAGAAATCAAGCAGCTTTAATTAAAGTGTGACAAACCAACAAGAGACAAAAAACGCTATAAAAACGAATGTTAACATATCAAAAAACGTAATGAAAAAACACAAGTAAAATAACTTACATAATAGGGGCAGAAACGGTACAGAAATTCTGCAGTGTAAAAAACTCACCAAAAGTTCACCGAGGGAACATAGCCTTTTCGCTCTTGGAAAATTACAACAAAAGCGATTTTTTTTTAATGCTTTTCAGAATTTTTTTCACTGTTTTTAAAAAAAATGCAAATTTGGCACCTCTGTAATCGTATCGACCTTGAGATAATTTATACTGAACAATAAATGCTGTAAAACAAAATCTAAAATACATGGAACTTTTTTCCCCATTTTCCAGTACATCGCATGGTAACATGGATGGTGTCATTCAAATGTATAATTCGACCTGCAAAAACAACAAGACCTCATATGGTTGTGTCAGTTGCAAAATTAAAAAAGTTATTGCTCTGGAAAGAAGGGAAGTAAAAAAAACAAAAGTGCAGTTCCTAAGGGCTTATAGGTGTTTTCTCATCATCACAAATTGGTAAAATTGCCAATTGCTTGTAAAATCAACCAATCTTGCAATTTGATTCTTATTAAAATTCATCTTCATTCACAAGGACAGAGGGATCTTTAATTAAATTGTTTTCTACTCTTTGTCTTGATAATAATTTATAAAGCGCCAACATATTCCACAGCACTTTACAATTAAGTAGTGACATATACATAAATTCAAAGCCAAAAATATAATCCGGCACACCAGACGTGAATATGATGCAAAAAACAAAGTTTTTATTGGAAAAACTAACAGCTCATATTCAAAAAGAACAAAAGTAAGGGTAGGTACATTATTTCTCTCAACGTTTCGGCTGTATCCGCCTTTTTCAAGAGGTACCCTTATTACTGTATAAAGAAAAAAGACAATGAATAAACGACAACAGTCTATATGTATATGTACAAACAATAATAAGGAAGGGTATAACATGAGCAGTAAAATAAATATATATAAGAGGCACCAAAATTGAGGCACAGATAAAGAATGATATAATCCTTCATAAGAATTCAAAGGCATATATAAAAAAATTAAAAATTAAAAAATAAAAAATAATAAAAAGTAAAATAAAAAAGACAATATCAAGAAAAAAATATTTTTTTATATATAGGTATGCGACCAGAACGCATACAAATGTGATGCGAGGACCACCAAATATTGGGATGTAAGGAAAATATGTATAAAGTTGTGACCGATATATGGTCAAAGAGACAATATGTGTCGCTATTGATATATAATATAATATATGATATATAATAATGCGTCACTGAAATCAAGATAGCAACATCAGACTAAGTATCAATAAGAATGAATGTACCCACATGTCATAGCACACCACACTATACAAAAGAAAAAATGAAAAAATAAAAAATGAAAAAATAAAGGTAAATATGGGTGCTAAAAAAATATAAAACACCGTAGGTATGATTACTGGTGGAGAAGTATGTGATATCCCGCCAGATATAGGCAGTAATGCTGTGACTGCAATAAGACAACTCGATCCATAGGTAAAAGAGGACACTAGCAGAGCTCATGGGACATACCTTATAATTCATGAAGAAATGAAGAGGACAACGTCCTGGAGTCTCTAATGCGACGGTGAGCTGTGGCGCCATGGTGTGGGCCCTGCTATTTATGTGATAAGTGTATATATACATAAATTCAATACAAGGTAAGACATTTTTAACACTTACATTAGGAGTGAGGGCCCTGCTCACAAGCTTACAATCTACAATAGGGGCGGTCACAATAGGTGAAAAGTGCTTGTTATTTCAGATACAGCAATTGTAATAAATAGGGAGGGTCAGAAAACGCATGTGCTCTAGTGAATGGCAAGTACTACATCAAGTAGCCTCTCCTCCTCTTCCTCCACCTTAACATCACACACAGTACAAACCTTAGAAGTGGCAACCCAATTACCTTCGTTTCCTCCTGTGTCACAACTCTTCAACCGCCCAACTGACTGTGGGGAACCACATATTGGCCAGTCTGCAGAGTTGGTCACACATTCTATTCTATGGGCATCAGAGGTTGGCTCCAAAGATGCACAGAATCAAGAGAAGGAAAAAATCTGCACAGACACCCAAAATTTTTTGCAGCTGGATCCGGGGCCGGACGAAGTAGAATCCAAACCCTCTTCACCAGGAGTTAACCCCCGGAGGTGGAAATAATCCTGATGAGACTCATACCTGAGGTGCACGTGGCCTCTACTGTGCTATCAGGGCAGGGAGAGGAGGAGTGTAACTCTAAGGGTGAAGCGTGAGAGAAGTGAGAGGATGACAATGAGATTGTAGATGCCACTTGGTATGAACCCAGAGGCATGCGGCTGAGTAGCTCAGCAGAGGAGGTGGAAGAGGAGGAAGATGAGTAGGTTATGTTGCAGTTTGCTGCACAGACAAGGAGTGATGCAACCATGACAAGCACTGTATCCTCAGCCACAACTCTGACTGTGGCCAGCAGATGTCATGGGTCTGCAGTTCGCAGGGGCATCAAGGGTTGCCTAGCCTGGGCCTTTTTTGAGAGTGCAAAGGATAACCCATCTCACTTTATCTGCCAACTTTGCAAAAAAAAGACTAAGTAGGGGCAAAAATTGCAATAATTTGAATACTACATGCATGAACCAGCACATACACAATCAACATGGATTAGTCTGGGAATCTAAGTGCACTTAAATGCGGACTAGTAGGCCTCACCATCCACCAGCCGTCCCATCAAACACATCTGCTGCTTCTTCCTCCTCCATCACCATGACAAGTATTCACACACAAGTCTCCGTGTTATGTTTCGGTAGCTGAGGAGAAATTGCAAAAATAGCAAAAGTAGTAATACACCAGAGAGGCTGGAAACTATTGGATTGCAGTACCCTAAACTAACAGCCACACTAGAAGTAGCCATTGAGCGTACCTACGGTGATCCTAGATGCCTCGTCACAGCAGGAGAGATAACTACACCTAAAGGCAGAAAGATGAAAGCTATCTGCCCCGGAGCAGATTCCCCAAAGAAATAAGAAGCCCCCAAACATGTAATGGCGGTTAGACAAGAAGAAAATACGGACTCAGACAGAAAATAGAATGAGCAAACGCTGGGGCCCAATCTGTCTAGATAGAAAAGTATAGGAAAGAATTCTGACTGCAACGCAAAAAACCCTGACAAAAATACCAACATTTCTGATTAACAAAAACCTGAGATCACACGATCTCTACCACCTAAATCAGATCTCTGGTGTAACACACAGCAA
Source organism: Oophaga sylvatica (assembly GCA_033576555.1). Taxonomy (NCBI): domain Eukaryota; kingdom Metazoa; phylum Chordata; class Amphibia; order Anura; family Dendrobatidae; genus Oophaga; species Oophaga sylvatica. The sequence continues at coordinate 373,883,434 of JARQOD010000004.1, read as the reverse complement.
TTCAGCAAAAAAGTGACAAAGGAACAGAGCAAAAGTGCAAATACAAAATGAGCACAAATGCAGCGCCAGACCCCAAAAGGGGACCAGGCTGCAATCCCCTGCAAGCAACAAAACAGGCAAGGAAAATCCAACAAGAGGAAAAGAAAAAATAACAAATAACTTATCTGAAAGAGAGCAGGAATGCAAGCTGAGCTCCAATCAAAACCAGGAAGAACAATTGATTACCGGCAAGGCTGATGGGAACTCAGGTCACTTATATCAGACCATTCAGAGCCAGCTGAAGGCCATTCAACAATTAGTTCATTATCCTCAGCAACCACCAGAGGGAGCCCCAGCTCAGAAGTCGCCTCCAGAGTATTCACAACATCTCCGGCCACAGAGCCTCCACTTGTTTACCCCCTACTGTCAGGGTGAGTGAGTGCTCGTCAGCTGTAATGAAAGTGGAGATGCCTGCTGTTTTTGTTTTTCCGAGCACACCACATCTTTCTCAATCCACCATAATAGCTCCACCTGCACCTCAATCACAATCCTGTTATTTATCATGTTCACCCTACTCCACCCTCGCTCAGCACAGCAGCCAGCTATCGGTTCCGCAATTGTGGTCTAGTAAAAGAATGTTTCCTCCTAGATATGCCAAAGCTAAGAGCTAGAATTCCACCATCTCCAATCTGTTGGTCATGGAAATGCTGCCTCTCTGCATGGTGGTGGTGCACGGTTTTCGAAAGCTGATGACCGTTGCAATCCCCCAGTACCAGTTGCCCAGTTGCCATTACTTCTCTAAGAAAACTGTGCCTGCCCTACACCAGCATGTTGCAAACAACATCACCCGTTCCATGAAAAAATCTAAGTCTGCCAGTCACCACTGACACCTGGACGAGCAAACATGGCCAGGGGCGTTACATCTCGCTGACTGGGCACTGGGTGACTCCAGTGGCTGTGGGGGCAGGCATGGAAGGGGCTGACCCACAAGTCTAGAAATCCCCAAGGCTGGCAGGACAAATCTCTGTATCTAACACTTCCTCCACTGCTTCTGTCTCCTCTACCTCCTCTAGGGCCTCCACCTGCGCTCTCAACTCCTCCCTTAATGAGACACACAAAATAGTGCAGAGAGAATCCCACCCACCTCTGTATTGTGCTGCTAGGCTCACTATAATCGAGCAGTGTTTAAATTAATATGCCTTGGAGATCAAAGTCGCACAGCTCAAGAGTAGTAAACAGCTATCCAGGCCAAGTTTGAGCAATTTCTGTCTCCACTGAACCTTGAGCCAGGGAAGTCTGTGTACGATAACAGTGCAAACCTGGTTGCGGTCATACGCCTGGGCAACCTCACACATGTGGCTTGCATGGCTCACATCCTCAACCAGGTGGTACGTCAATTTCTCCATAACTATATAAAAATAAAGATTATTATTATTAACTTTCCCGGCCTGGATGTGCTGCTGCAGAAAGTATGGTCGCTGTGTGCTCACTACCGCCATTCACATACTGCAGGTCATCAACTTGCATCACTATAGAAGTCTTTCGGCCTACCAGTTACCCATTTGATATGCAATGTGCCGACAGTGGAATTCCACTCTGCACATGTTGCAGCGACAAGCCCTAGTGCAGTATGTCCTTTTGCATAGCCTGGGCCAATGCAGTATGGACGTGGTGAAAATCACTCTTGTGAAATGGGCACAGAAGAAGGACCTCTGCACCCCTCTGCAAAGTTTCAAAATCACTACTAAGATGATTAGCGCTAACGATGCCATCATCAGCATCACTATTCCGGTCATCTACATGCTGGAGTACACTTTTAATAGCCAGCAGGAGGAGGTTGTGGTCCCACAGGAAGATGTGAAAGCAGATGAGGATGCGGATGGGATAACAATATCTCTAAATTCTGGACTGTCTTTACACAGGTGGGTGCCATTGGAGGGTGCATTACAGCGATCGAGTCCTCAACGTAAAAACATGAGCAACAGCAGTGTAAGTTGCATAAACAATTTCGATGAGTCGTTTCAAACATTTTTCAGACCAGCCCGTGCACCAGCAGAACAGAGTACAAGTCTGATGACTGGAGAGGATAATGCAGGAGTATCTCGAGCACAATGTCAATGCCATCAGTGGGGGTTTATACCCTTTTGCCAATGGAAGATTGGCTTGAGCTTGCCTGTCATGCCTTGGAGGTTTTGTCATGCGTGGCAGTGAGTGTTCTCTCAGAACGTGTCCTCAGCACTGCTGGTGGTGTTCTGATGGATAAGCGCATTCGGCTGTCCCCTGAAAGTCTAGACCACCTAACTTTTGTCAAGATGAACAAGTCATGCATCTCCAATGACTTTTACACCCCAGTCTCAGACTGGGCATATTAGGCAATGTAGCTTTTAGTGTGCTACATTGATCTTGCGTTATTTCAGTCTGTGACACCTTTATTGTGGGTTCAGTGCCTGCTGTTGCTACTGTTGCTGATGTTACAAACAATTTTTTGAAATGTGGAAACTCCAACCTGGGTCTCCATCTGATGGGTTGCATGTAGTGGAAGAGGTGTCAGAGCTCCATTATACTATTTCTACTCTGGGGAAATTTAGGCCACTTTAGTAATGTGTGGAAATAATTTTTTGAAATGTTTGAACTCCAATTTGGGTCTCCTTCATGTGTGTTGCCTGCAGCAGTAAGACTCTCAGCAGGCCTGCACTTACTTTCTGTCAACTACCTGTGTTACTATCCTTAAATGTTTATAGCAATAGTAGTCTACGAAGCTGATATTTTTGCCACCTGAGTGTGGCTGAGCAAAAAAGCAGTTTTAGCTGTTGCATGAGGTATAAAGGTTCCCAGCTCAGCAGACTTACACCAGTCCCTCAACCACCTTGTCTTAATTTAAACTTAAATTCAAAGCTGTAAATGCTGACCTAGATCCTGATACCTCATGCATGGTCCTTGGCTGACTGCTGCTGTGACAATATCAAATTTCTACTATGGGTCAATTAATGCCACTTTTCCTGGTGTCTGCCCCAAATTTGAGCTGTTTTGGCAGCTTTTTGGTTCAAACCAAACCTTGAAAAGGTTCACTCATCTCTATTCCTCAGCAGCTACTGTGCTATAAATATTTTTTTTTCTTTTCAAATGTCGTGAGGTCGGTTCTATTTTTGATAACCAACATGACAGAACAGACAGCTGCGGGCTGCAAACCTTAGCTGTCAGCCTTATCACTGCTGATTAACAAGAATAGAGTGGTCCCCATACCGTTTTTTTTTAATTATTTTAATAAATAATTTAAAAAAATGATGTGGGGTCCACCCCCATTTTTGACAACCAACCAAGCTAAAGAAACACAGGTGGGGGCTGGTATTCTCAGGCTGGTAAGAGTGTTAAGGATATGTATTTAATTTGAAGATATCCAAAATAGACTCTTGCAAACAATATGGATGTTTTGCTAAATATATATGTAAGGTACAGGCAGGTACGCGGGATGCAGTGACATGCAGGAGGCAGATCAAGAGTTAACAGGGGGATTTATTACAGGGATACTCCACTCAGGGAGGTAGTAATTGGGGAACGGCTGGCAAAGGGTTAAACAGCAAACAAGGGTTCAATAAACGCTGGCACTTATCCATCAGTTGCTCTCAGGGGATCAAGGCGAATATGATCTGTGATGATATTGGAAGCAATGGGTGAAGGCTCTGGCCTGGTCCCGGAGGAATGTGAGACACTGGCTCCGGACCATTTTGACGTATCCTGACGCTCCTGAAGGTGTTCGGAAGGTCCCGGAGCGAAGTCTCAGCAAAGGGGAAGCTGAAGGCCCCAGAATGCAAGGGCCACGAGGCACTGGAGAGCCCGGGAGGGAGTCAGCCTACTCCGAGTCTGTTCCCAGGTCCTGTCCACAACAAGTTCCGCCTGTAGACCGCGGCACGGCACGGAATGTCCCTGAAGTGTCGGGGGTTGAAGCGGTAACGGTCACACACTGGAAACAGTCTGACTGCGTGTGTCTGGAGATCGGGCCGTCCGGCCTGGCTTGCAGGAGCTCAGGTGAGGAGAGAGACTTAACTTCCTCCTGCTGCGCGCTCTGTCTTCCCGCCAAAAGTCCTGCTTTCCCGCGCTCTGCCTCTTTTATACCTGATCTGCCCCCTGCAGTCAGGTTTAAAGGTCCCTCCAGGCTAGAAACTCTTCCCCCCGGCAACAAAGGTGTCAGTCTCAATAGTTCCTGCCCAGATATTAGAGGAGTGGCAAAGACCCGGTCCATGTCCCTACACATATATATATATATATATATATACATACTGTGTAAATTATATACTGTATATATATAAGAATCACAGATACTAAATAATGTTGGAATGGCCTCTAGTCTGCCCGTAACACATTGTACCAGTCACCTAATGTCGATCAAAGATCGACATGCGACGTAAATGGGAAAACCCTAATGATTCTTCCATTAATAAACTTTATTGCTGACCATATCGATTGACTTATAGAATATGTGCAAGACAGATGTCAGCTTGAGCTAATTGATTAACCATTAGAGTAATATAGATAATGACATGTGGGCGCAGACGTCAGCAATAACTAGCAATAATTATGAGATAAGGCAATGAGGTAATGTGTGGCAAAGCCCTTTATTTTTTCCCTATAAATTGCTGTACATTTCAACCAATAAAGCAGAATTAATTTGAGACACGACTCACTATCTATGTCTTGTGATTTATCTGGCCGTAACCCTCCAATATACAATTTGGTGGCAGACAACTATGACTAGAACACTTGCGTTTCATGTGCCCTAACAAGGGGCCATGGATATTGCTACCCAGCCTAAAAATAACATCCCACAGCCACCCCAGAAAAGGCACATCCATAAGATGCGCCAATGGTGGTGCTTTGCCCGGGCTTTTCCCATTTACCCTATGGCGGTGGCAAGTGGAGTAATATTTGTGGGTTTGATGTCACTTTTGTATTGTCAGATGACATCAATCCCACAGGTTAGTAATTGAGAGACGTCTATAATATGCCTATCCATTACTAATAGAGATGGGTGGACACCTGGATGTTCGGATCCAGTGAGTTCGGCCGAACACTTACAAAAAGTTTGAGTTCGGTACCAGATCAGTTCCTGGACCCAATTCACTATGTTTGCCAAGCTGTCACGCCGCTCAGTATCTCTGCTGGAAGGCAGCCTGTATAGTCGCATCATGCAACAATGCAGCCTGTCATTTAGATGTAGAAAAGCTATACCTGTTGTGGGACAAATGGATTATTATCTTCTCTGTGGACAGGTAATGAATATCTTTATTATTTTAATTCTGTTACAGGAGACATTGGCTTCTGTGGACTTGATGATGATGTGAGTATGGTTTAATTTTGATTCACTAAAGAAATCTGTGTCATTCTTTCAATTAAAGGTTCTGGATGTGTTTTTATTTACAATATAACTATAGGATTAGTAATGGATAGGCTTCTTATAGATGCCTCACCATTACTAAGCCGTGGGCTTGGTGTCACAGGACAATACAAAGGTGACATCAACCCTACAAATATGAACCCCACTTGCTACCGCCACAGTGCAAGTGGGAAAAGCTGGGCAAAGCACCAGAATTGGTGCATCTAAAAGATGCGCCATTTCTGGGCAGCTGCAGACTACTATTTTTAGGCTGGGGGCATTATCTATAGCCCCTTAGCAGCCTGAGAATACCTGCTCCCATCTGTCAGCTAATGTCACGACGTATAACAGATATATTCTATGATAGTAACATATATCTAATGTGACATCATTCTATATTTCCTATAATAGAAAATATCAACATGTATACATAGTATCTGCCAGCAATGTCTTACCTGACATAATATCCTATGTATTGTGGGTCTATACTGTGTACGTGTCACGCTGTCTCAGGATAGAGGTGGATCGGGGTCTATGCTGACCCTGAACTGGGGTCCTGACTAGTCCCTCTACCTGGAGGTACTGTTAATGGTACAGAGGTCCAGGCCGCCAGCGTAACCCTGTCTCCTGAAGATCCCTGACCACTGTAATCTAGTCCTGAGAAGGACCCTGATTACCACCACAGGGAATGGGCAGGTCACAGCTTACACACAGTCTAAGTTAAACAAGACAGACAAGGGGTAAAGAAAACACTGCCATGCATACAAAACTTCCACTACAGAGGAACACAAAAGGTTAAGGAGATAAACAATAAGCGAGGAGAGGATAAACCACAACAGGCACTCTTAGCTTAAGTCTTCTCAGAAACGATCCGCTCTGCTGGTCTGAATGAATGCTTTCACCGACAACTTCCCCAGCAGACCAGCAGGTATAAGAAGGAAGCTAATTAACAAAACATCAATCGCAGCTGGGCGAGGCTGGTCAGTCCAGCACCGAGAGAGAAAGAATTAACTCCCTCAGTGCCGAAAAACACCCAGCACCAGAAACTCAGCTGTGCAAAGTCAGGGTGTGCAATCGCGACGATCTTCGCTGCGACACACCCGTGACAGTACCCCCCCTTCTACGAGGGGCCTCTGGACCCTCAGGGCCTGGTCTATCTGGGTGAGTAGTGTGGAAGGCCCGAAACAATCGGTCTGCGTTAATATCCGACGCAGAAACCCACATCCTCTCCTCAGGACCATACCCCCTCCAATGAACAAGGTACTGAAGGGACCGGCGATTCAGATGTGAGTCAATGATCTTCGATACCTGAAACTCCAAATTACCATTGACCACCACAGGAGGAGGAGGTAGAGGTGACGGTATAACTGGTGCCATGTACCTCTTAAGCAACGATTTGTGGAACACATTGTGGATTTTAAACGTAGGAGGGAGGTCAAGACGGAAAGCCACCAGATTAATTATTGAACTGATCCTGTATGGCCCGATGAATCTGGGACCGAGTTTCCAGGAGGGAACCTTAAGTTTTATATTCTTGGTAGACAACCATACCAGATCGTTCACACTTAGGTCCGGACCAGACACTCTCCTCCTATCAGCCATACGTTTGTATCGGTTCCCCATAGTGCTCAGATTATTAAGCACTCCTCTCCACACTGAAGCAAGTGACGACGAAAATCGTTCCTCCTCAGGAACCCCAGAAGAGCCCCCCCCATTGAAAGTACAAAACTGGGGGTGAAAACCATATGCCCCAAAAAACGGGGACTTACCAGTGGACTCGCTCCGCCTATTGTTAAGAGCGAACTCTGCCAGAGGCAAGAAAGAAGACCAGTCCTCTTGGTTCTCTGAGACAAAACACCGAAGATATGTCTCTAAGCTCTGATTCAGACGCTCTGTCTGACCATTAGTCTGCGGATGAAAAGCCGAAGAAAATGGCAACTGCATCCCCCGACGAGAACAAAATGCCTTCCAGAATTTGGACACAAACTGAGACCCCCGATCCGACACCACATCGGAAGGCAACCCGTGAAGTCTCACAATCTCCCCAATGAACACCTGCGCCAGAGTTTTAGCATTAGGAAGAGCAGGAAGAGCAATAAAATGTGCCATTTTGCTGAACCTGTCAACTACAACTAGTATGACAGTTTTACCTGAAGACGGAGGGAGGTCCGTAATGAAGTCCATAGACAGATGGGTCCATGGACGCTCCGGGATTTTCAACGGTAAAAGGGCCCCAGACGGACGGGTATGTGGGGTCTTAGAGCGCGCACATACCCCACAGGACGCGACAAAAGTTACCACCTCTTTATTTAAGTTAGGCCACCAAAACCGGCGAGAAAGGAGATCTACAGTTGCTTTACTCCCTGGGTGTCCTGCCAAAGCAGAATTATGATGTGCCTCGATAACCTTTTGTCTTAACTGATTTGGAACAAACAGTTTCCCTGGAGGTCCTACAGGGGCGTCCCCCTGAGCCTCTAATACCTCCTCCTCAAGCTCAGAGCATACAGCCGACACCACAACTCCCTCCTGAAGAATAGGAACCGGGTCATCCGTCTTCCCGGCCACGGGAAACTACGAGATAAGGCATCAGCTGTTAGGGTCTGCGGAACGCACCTAATAGATATAATAGAGAAGTGCGTTCGCAGCCCGGGGTCCACCGTGCAGGCGAAGCCCGCTGCTAATAAGATGGTGAAAGTAGCGAACTCTGTTATCCCGCAGAGTCGCAAAAATAAACGCCGTAGCGCGTTGTGGCATTAAGTGCGAACTCTGTTAATCCCAGAGCCGCTAACGGGATGCCACAGCGCTATATGGCGATAGGTGCGAACTCACTTAACTTCAGTGAGCCGCAAAGTAAAAACGCTAGGGCGCTGTCTAGCGTCAAAAGCGAACCCTGTTACGTCACAGAGCCGCTGAGAAAAAGTACCGTGTCCTGTCAGGCTCTCAGGTACACGGATAATTGCTAAGCGAGCATAATACGTGGTCATGCGCTAATGTCCTCGCGGGAGTCACCCGCAATCTATGGCATCTGTACGCCAGACCCTGAATACGGCAATCAAACTCCTCACCGGTTTATGCCGGTAATCTAGGGCATCTAGGACACCGACCCTGACCAGCTAGCACACCAAACTCCTCACCGATTAAGTCGGTATTCTAGTGGCTTATTTCAGCCAGGTCCCTAACCACACACACGCATGACCACACTGGCGCATAGCATACAATTATTGATATTAGCGCATGGCGGCCCAGCCATGCTACCCTTTTATAGCAACAGCTACAGGACCTTCCAGGAACAAGGACCAATGAGAAACCTGTTCCAGAAGACTCGTAGTAACAGGGCCTTCCTGGCGGGCCAATAGGAGCTGCTGCAGTACCTGAGCATGTGACCCCTGATCTCCAATGAGAGATCTCACTCTGGGCATGCTCAGAAGGGAAAATGCAGTACTTTGTCCCAAAGACGTCTGCTCCAGCATTGACTATAATAGCAGATCCAGGAAAGGCAGCAACAAGTCACTGCCCAGCAGTGGTGTGGGCAAGACGCCTGGACCGACGCCTCTGCTGAGCAGGCTCCACTGCGGCCGGAGATGAATGGGAGACCGCAGCGGGACGGGTTCGAGACTCCCCCTGTGCAGCAGCGGGAAATCGAAACCCAACATTGCCCCCTCTTCTCTGGGCCTCGCTGCACTCAAAGGCAGCGATGAGCTGCGGAGCGTGAACATGCTCGGCAGGCTCCCAGGATCTATCCTCAGGCCCATAACCCCTCCAATCCACCAAATAAATTTTTTTGCCTCGTACCACCTTGCACCCAACAATGGCGTTCACCTCATGATCGTCGGTAGATGAACCCGACGTCCCAGCAGATGACAAGGAAAACCGGGAAATGGCCACAGGTTTCAAGAGGGACACGTGAAAGGTGTCAGTGATACCAAGGCGAGGCGGAAGGGCTAGGCGGTAAACTACCGGGTTCACCTGCTCAAGAACTTTAAAGGGGCCCAAAAAGCGAGGTGCCAACTTGGTGGACTCTACCCGTAGCCTGATGTTTCGGGCAGAAAGCCACACTAGGTCACCTGGAGCAAACGTAGGAGCGGGGCGCCGATGGGCATCGGCCGAAGACCTCATCCTCTCTTTGGAGGCCTGAATGGCATCCTGAGTGCGGTCCCAAATGTCCCGTGCCTCCACAGCCCAGTCTGCCACCCTGGAATCGGCGGAAGACACGGGCATAGGCACTGGTACCCGCGGATGCTGACCGTAGTTCAGGAGGAATGGGGTCTGTCCGGTGGAGTCAGCCACAGCATTATTTAGAGCAAACTCAGCCCACGGTAGCAAGGATGCCCAGTCATCCTGCCTGGCAGAGACAAAATGTCGCAATTATGTGACCAAGGTCTGGTTGGCCCTCTCTACCAACCCATTCGTCTCGGGATGGTATGCAGAGGAGAGATTCAACTCAATGCTGAGTAAACGACACAGCTCTCTCCAGAACCGAGACGCAAACTGGGGACCTCGATCACTAACAATTTTGTCTGGCATACCGTGTAGGCGGAAAATATGCCTAATGAATAATGCTGCCAAGGCCCGTGCAGACGGTAACCGTGTTAACGGCACCAAGTGCACCATTTTGGAGAAGTGGTCGGTTATCACCCAGATGATGGTGCAGCCCCGAGACTTGGGTAAGCCAACCACAAAATCCATCCCGACCATCTCCCAGGGCCTGTCTGCCACCGGTAAAGGAAAGAGTAACCCAGCTGGTCGTTGTCGAGGGGACTTATTCTTGGCGCAGGAGACGCATGCCTGAACGTATTCCCTGACGTCACGGACCATATGTGGCCACCAGTATGTCCTCGCCAGCAACTCAGATGTCCTCTTTGCCCCAAAATGTCCACCCACCCTGGACGAGTGTGCCCAAGAGAGAACCTCCGGTCGCAAATTGATGGGCACAAAAGTCTTGCCCGGAGGCACAGACTCAATCGAAACCGGGGTCACAGTTCTTAGGCTCTCTGTGGGGACAATCAGCCGAGGCTCCTCCTCCACCTCCTCAGAGGACACCACGGAGCGAGACAGAGCATCAGCACGAATGTTCTTCTCCCCTGAGAGAAAATGGAGGGTGAAATGGAATCGGGAGAAGAACAGGGACCATCTGGCCTGACGGGAATTTAGCCGCTGGGCGGTCTGTAAATAGACCAAATTTTTGTGGTCAGTGAACACTTGGAAGGGAAAGCGAGCCCCCTCCAGGAGATGTCTCCACTCAGAAAAGGCCAACTTCATGGCTAGCAACTCCCTATCCCCAATGGAATAATTCCTCTCCGCAGGTGTGAAGGTCTTGGAGAAGAAGAAGCAAGGATGTTTACGACCTTGAGCATCCTTTTGAAAAAGGACTGCTCCAGCACCAACGGACGAGGCATCTACCTCCAATATAAAAGGCTTATCAACCTCGGGACGATGTAGGATAGGAGCGCTAGCAAAATGGGACTTGATTGAAGTAAAGGCCTTGGAGACCTCCTCTGACCACAATTTGGGATTGGCTCCTTTCTTGGTGAGGGCTACCAAGGGAGCAACCAAAGTAGAGAAGTGGGGAATGAATTGGCGATAGTAATTAATGAACCCCATAAAGCGCTGCACCGCTTTAAGAGAGTGGGGTTCTTGCCAATCCATTACAGCCTGTAGTTTGGCAGGATCCATAGCCAATCCCTGAGTGGAGATGATATAGCCCAGGAATGGCAAAGACTCCTGCTCAAACACACACTTCTCCAACTTCGCATATAAGGAATTTGCCCGCAAGAGGTCGAAGACCCTGCAAACATCTCTCCGGTGGGTGTCCATATCTGAGAAAAGATGAGAATGTCATCCAGATAGACTACCACAGAGGTGGCAAGCATGTCCCGGAAGATGTCATTTACGAAATCTTGGAAGACGGCTGGAGCATTACAGAGCCCGAAGGGCATCACAAGATATTCGTAATGTCCATCTCTGGTATTGAACGCCGTCTTCCATTCGTCCCCCTCACGGATGCGGATCAGGTTATAGGCACCACGAAGATCCAGCTTAGTAAATACCCTTGCTCCCCGGAGCCTATCAAAGAGCTCAGATATTAGGGGCAAAGGATATTTGTTCTTAACGGTAATGGCGTTAAGACCCCTATAGTCTATACACGGTCGTAATTCTCCATTCTTCTTCTGCACAAAGAAAAATCCTGCCCCTGCTGGTGACACTGACTTCCTAATAAACCCTCTGGCCAGATTTTCCTGGATGTATTGTGACATGGCCTCCGTCTCAGGAAGAGAGAGAGGATACACTCTTCCCCGAGGGGGCTCCGTTCCAGGCAAGAGGTCTATAGGACAGTCATAAGGGCGATGAGGCGGCAGAGTCTCCGCTGCCTTTTTGGAGAATACGTCTGCGTATGACCGATAAACCTTGGGAAGGGAATCAAGATCTATGGGTATCTCCGTTGTGGAAACCTGAACGTCCTCTCTGAGACATTTGTCTCTGCAATGATCACCCCAACCCAGTATTCTCCCAGAGGACCACTCAATATGGGGAGAGTGGTGGCGAAGCCAGGGTAATCCCAACAAAACCTCATCTATTCCCTCAGGAAGGACAAAAAGGGATATATTCTCCTGATGTGAAGGAGACATAGACAGAGGTAGAGTGACAGTCTGGTGGGTGATTTGTGAGGGCAGGATTGCTCCATTCAACACTCTCACCGATATTGGCTCGGCGAGCGTCACCAGCGGTATGGAATGGCGAGAGGCAAAGGAGGAGGACATAAAATTCCCCTCTGCCCCAGAGTCCACACAAAGCTTGGTGGGAAGGGTGGATGAACCTAGAGAGATTAACCCTTTAAGGAGCATCTTCGGAGCAAAATCCCTCGCGTCTAATGACCCTGCACCCATGGTCACGGAACATGACCGTTTACTTATTCGCTGGGGACATCGATTGGCATAATGTCCTGACTGCTGACACACTCTACAGACCACGGATACTCGAGTGGTCCGAGACTTAGATCCCACTCGAGTATTCTCCACGGTCTCTGGGGAGTCAGACGCCCGAACGGGAAATTCCAGAGGTTTGGCAATGGGGTGCCAGCCGAAACCTCTGCCTACACTGGGTCCGCTCTAACCTCCGCTCGTGAAAACGGAGGTCGATGCGGGTAGATATAGAAATGAGTTTCTCCAGTGTGGCAGGAATCTCCCTGGTAGCCAAAGCGTCCTTTACATGGTCTGCCAGTCCTCTCCAGAACACTGGAATAAGAACTTTATCTGGCCACTCTAATTCAGAGGCCAAAGTCCGAAATTGGACTGAGAACTGGCTGACCATGGACAAGCCCTGTGACATTGTCAGCAGTTGGAGTGCCGTATCGTGCGTGACCTGAGGTCCTAAAAAGACCTTTTTCAGAGCCTCCAAAAACCGAGGAGCACTCCGCACCACACGATCGTCACGCTCCCACAGCGGTGTTGCCCACTCCAACGCTCTGCCCGAGAGTAGAGACAGTACAAAACCCACTTGTGCCCGATCCGTGGGGAAACGTGCAGCCAGACGCTCGAGCTGTATAGAGCACTGACTCACGAATCCCCGACATTGCTTGCTGTCACCGGCAAACTTGTCAGGAAGCGGGAGGTGGGATAATGTAGGGACAGAGGTAGCAGAGGACAAACTGGCTGCAGCCACGCTAGCAGCCTGAACAGCGACTGCGGTAATATCCACAGCTGAGGTTGTGCACTCAAGAGCCGCCAACCTTCCCTCCAGCTGCTGGATATACTGCCTTAGACACTGGTCATCCGCCATTTTACTAGCCAGACCCTGGCGCTAATATTATGTTAGGGTCTGCGGAACGCACCTAATAGATATAATAGAGAGGTGCGTTCGCAGCCCGGGGTCCACCGTGCAGGCGAAGCCCGCTGCTAATAAGATGGTGAAAGTAGCGAACTCTGTTATCCCGCAGAGTCGCAAAAATAAACGCCGTAGCGCGTTGTGGCATTAAGTGCGAACTCTGTTAATCCCAGAGCCGCTAACGGGATGCCACAGCGCTATATGGCGATAGGTGCGAACTCACTTAACTTCAGTGAGCCGCAAAGTAAAACGCTAGGGCGCTGTCTAGCGTCAAAAGCGAAACCTGTTATGTCACAGAGCCGCTGAGAAAAAGTACCGTGTCCTGTCAGGCTCTCAGGTACACGGATAATTGCTAAGCGAGCATAATACGTGGTCATGCGCTAATGTCCTCGCGGGAGTCACCCGCAATCTATGGCGTCTGAACGCCAGACCCTGAATACGGCAATCAAACTCCTCACCGGTTATGCCGGTAATCTAGGGCATCTAGGACACCGACCCTGACCAGCTAGCACACCAAACTCCTCACCGATTAAGTCGGTATTCTAGTGGCTTATTTTAGCCGGGTCCCTAACCACACACACGCATGACCACACTGGCGCATAGCATACAATGGTTGATATTAGCGCATGGCGGCCCAGCCATGCTACCCTTTTATAGCAACAGCTACAGGACCTTCCAGGAACAAGGACCAATGAGAAACCTGTTCCAGAAGACTCGTAGTAACAGGGCCTTCCTGGCGGGCCAATAGGAGCTGCTGCAGTACCTGAGCATGTGACCCCTGATCTCCAATGAGAGATCTCACTCTGGGCATGCTCAGAAGGGAAAATGCAGTACTTTGTCCCAAAGACGTCTGCTCCAGCATTGACTATAATAGCAGATCCAGGAAAGGCAGCAACAAGTCACTGCCCAGCAGTGGAGTGGGCAAGACGCCTGGACCGACGCCTCTGCTGAGCAGGCTCCACTGCGGCCGGAGATGAATGGGAGACCGCAGCGGGACGGGTTCGAGACTCCCCCTGTGCAGCAGCGGGAAATCGAACCCCAACATTAGCCTTTACATTTTTTGACCCAGGACGATATGTGACAACAAAGTTAAACCTGGTAAAAAACAACGACCATGCATACAAAACTTCCACTACAGAGGAACACAAAAGGTTAAGGAGATAAACAATAAGCGAGGAGAGGATAAACCACAACAGGCACTCTTAGCTTAAGTCTTCTCAGAAACGATCCGCTCTGCTGGTCTGAATGAATGCTTTCACCGACAACTTCCCCAGCAGACCAGCAGGTATAAGAAGGAAGCTAATTAACAAAACATCAATCGCAGCTGGGCAAGGCTGGTCAGTCCAGCACCGAGAGAGAAAGAATTAACTCCCTCAGTGCCGAAAAACACCCAGCACCAGAAACTCAGCTGTGCGAAGTCAGGGTGTGCAATCGCGACGATCTTCGCCGCGACACACCCGTGACAGCTTTAGCTTGGCTGGTTGTCAAAAATGGGGATGACTCCACACAGTTTGTTTTAATTATTGGTTTAAATAATTTAAAAAACAGCATGGAGACCCATCTTTTCTTGATAACCAGCCTTACTAATGTTGACAGCTGAGGATTGCAGCCCGCTGTTCTCAGTTTTGCCTGGCTGGTTATCGAAAATACGGGGGAACCTATGTCATTTTTTTTAATTAGTTATTTATGGTGCAATTGATGGGTCAATTGATGCCACTTTTCCTGGTGTCTGCCTATAATTTGAGCTGTTTTGGCAGCTTTTGCCCCCCCTGAAGGTGTTGTCTACGCTTTTGGTTTTGCCTCCCATTGAATTGAATGGTATTCGGCGAACTGTTCGGCGAACATCGGGAAGTTTGACAAACATTGCTGAACCAAACCTTAAAATGATGTTCTTTCTAATTCCAGATTATGGCCCCAACAGTGCTCACTGGAACTTTCAGTAGTTTAGAAATTGTTCTCTTACCAATACCATCAGTATGAGTTGCAACAATAAGGTTGTGAAGGTCTTGAGACAGCTCACTGGTTTTACCCCACATGAGATGTTTCTTGTGTGGTAACTTGATAATGAGACACCTTTTTATAAGCCATGAGTTGAATCAGCTGACATTATTTTTCACTAAGTGACAGGATCGTTTTCTAATTAGTGATAGATTTCAGCAGGTGTCATGACTTTCTATGGCTTTTTGTACCTCTTTCTTCATGTGTTCAATGCTTTTTCCCTGTGTCATTTCTTCTTTCTTTATTACACATAACTCAATTTATGGACATTTATGGTTTGATTTATTTGCCTGAGTGGATTGGATGAGTTGTTACTGGCATCTGATGAGAATTTCATGTCAATACCATTTTTAGAAATATATTTACTTATAAAAATGGTGATGTGTTCAATAGTTATTTCACCGGATGTATGTGCATATTGTGCAGATAAATCTAGTATCTCACAGGTGGGAATCTTGCTGATCATAGTTGTCATTTACTTTCACTTTTCTTTTTGGCCCAGACCACCATGACCACTTTTCTTTTTTATACATGACTTGTCTGTGCAGTATGTAATAAAGATATCTTTGGTTTATGGCTTTTTCAGCACTCTTCTCACATTCCCCTGACAGAAACAATACCATTTCTGTTCCCTGCACTGTAACCCAAACAGTAATAGCACCCCCTGTGCATCTTCATAGTAATATAGCCCCCTGTAGAAAGAATGTTGCCCATTGCATCCTCATAGTAACATAATCCCTGTTGTAAAACTGCCCCCTATGCATCCTCATAGCAATAATGCCCCAAAGCATCTTCATAGTAACATATCCCCTTACAGTAATAAAATACCCCTGTGCATCCCCATAGAAACATAGCCCCCTGTAATATTAATGCATGCCTGTAAATCCTCATAGTAATATAGTCCCCTGTAGCAATACTGCCTTCCTGTGTTGTGCTTTGCAATGAACAAAATAAAAAAAACTAACCTAGCTGCTCTCTCTCACTCATTTCCCACTTCTCCTGCATCACAGTGGTCTCATTCTGGATGCAAATGGCGCGATGAAGTGATGTCATTGCATGACCTGACATCCATCCACTGCGTTGTGCTGTCATAAAGCAGGCTGCAGACTGGAGGTAGCCTACAGATTACCAGAATAAGTGGTGGAACAAAGAGCCAATGGCTCTTTTTTTCTGCCACAGTTGTTAAAAGTATCCTTGTTCAGGGGATGCAGATATCGTTATAAGTGCTGCATGCTGATGTGACCGACTGCTGGAGAGGACCTGTCTATTTGGCATTTGCCAGAGTTGCTAGATCCCTAATCCATCGTTGACTTGTATAGTTCAATTTTCACCAATTTTCCTTATACACCCTGTATCTCAAATTTTCATTTATCTCTGATCTAGTGTGTAGAAACTACTGTAGCTGCTATGATGTTTCACATATACAGTATAGCAGAGAGGAAAAAAGAAGAATGCCCTATAGGACCTATAGGACATTATGTATATTCAGAACAATGATGTGGTTGACAACAGAGAACAATAGCTGTGGTGCTCACCTTGTCCGGTTATGCACAAGTACAAAACTTGGTAACACAGTTGAGTTTACAAGGGTGCAGTTTCAAGGGCTGCAGACTTCCTTCGGTCACCTACTTGCTATTTCCCAGTGGTATGCAAGGTTAGTAATGCAGGATATAGAAAAATGGACACCTTCATATAGGGCCGCACCAGAATGTAGAAAAAGCAATGGTCATCAATATGCTTCATTTATTTTATTCAAATTAGTCGTATGTGTTTCAGAGTATAAATCCCATCCTGAAACAGATGATCTATCTGAGGAAGGGGTTTTATACCCCAAATTTCATCCAATTGATCTGCATAAAAGAAATCATACATATTGCCCTTTCTACATTTTCGGGCGCAGCTCTACATGAAGGTGTCCATTTTTCTACAAATGTTTGCGTAAATGTTAGAATGGAATGATTTTTGTGTGTCAGAAGTTTCTGTGGAAATGTTAGAATTCCATGTGACAGATCATGGGACTTATTGTTATAAAAAAAATACAAAAAAGGTAAAAGACAAAAATAAAGAGCATTTTTTATTTTGTGCAAAATTCATCAACCCATGCGCTGCTGACAATCAGGTTGAACTTAACAGCGGTTGATTAGAAGTAGTACAGTCATGGCCAAAAGTTTTGTGAATGACACAAATATTATATTTTCACATGATCTGCTGCCCTCTGGTTTTTATGTGTGTTTGACAGATGTTCTTATCACAGACAGAAATATCATTGCAAACATATGAGTAACAAAAGCTTATATTGACAGAATGAGTTAATGCAGCAAGTCAATATTTGCAGTGTTGACCCTTCTTCTTCAGGACCTCTGCAATTCTCCCTGGCATGCTCTCAAACAACTTCTGGACCAAATCCTGACTGATAGCAGTCCATTCTTGCACAATCAATGCTTTCATTTTGTCAGAATTTTTAGGTTTTTGTTTGTCCACCCGTCTCTTGATGATTGACTACAAGTTCTCAATGGGATTAAGATCTGGGGAGTTTCCAGGCCATGGACCCAAAATCTCTATGTTTTGTTCCCTGAGCCATTTAGTTATCACCTTTGCTTCATGGCAAGGTGCTCCATCATGCTGGAAAAGGCATTGTTGATAGCCAAACTGCTCTTGGAGAGTTGGGAGAAGTTGCTCTTGGTGGACATTCTGGTACCATTCTTTTTTCATGGCTGTGTTTTTAGACAAGATTGTGAGAGAGCCGATTCCCTTGGCTGAGAAGCAACCCCACACATGAATGGTTTCAGGATGCTTAACAGTTGGCATGAGACAAGACTGGTGGTAGCGCTCACCTTGTCATCTCCGAATGAGGCGTTTTCCTGATGTCCCAAACAATCGAAAAGGGGATTCATCAGAGAAAATAACTTTACCCCAGTCCTCAGCAGTCCACTGCCTGTACCTTTTGCAGAATATCAGTCTGTCCATGATGTTTTTTCTGGAGAGAAGTGGCTTCTTTGCTGCCCTCCTTGAGACCAGGCCTTGCTCCAAAAGTCTCCGCCTCACAGTGCATGCAGATGCACTCACACCTGCCTGCTGCCATTCCTGAGCAAGCTCTGCACTGCTGGTAGCCCGATCCCGCAGCTGAAACACTTTTAAGAGACGGTCCTGGCGCTTGCTGGTCTTTCTTGGGCGCCCTGAAGCCTTTTTGGCAACAATGGAACCTCTCTCCTTGAAGTTCTTGATGATGCGATAGATTGTTGACAGAGGTGCAATCTTTCTAGCTGCGATACTCTTCCCTGTTAGGCCATTTTTGTGCATTGCAATGATGACTGCACGTGTTTCTTTAGAGATAACCATGGTTAACAGAAGAGAAACAATGATGCCAAGCACCAGCCTCCTTTTAAAGTGTCCAGTGGTGTCATTCTTACTTAATCATGACAGATTGATCTCCAGCCATGTCCTCATCAACACCCACACCTGTGTTAATGGAGCAATCACTGAAAAGAGGTTAGCTGGTCCTTTTAAGGCAGGGCTGCAATGATGTTGAAATGTGTTTTGGGGGATAAAGTTCATTTTCTAGCCAAACATTGACTTTGCAAGTAATTGCTGTTAAGCTGATCACTCTTTATAACATTCTGGAGTATATGCAAATTGCCATTAGAAAAAGTGAAGCAGTAGACTTTGTAAAAATTAATATTTGTGTCATTCTCAAAACTTTTGGCCAAGACTGTACACAGAGAGAGATGCAGTTTGCAGCAGAAGAATTTGTTGAAGGGGTGGTCCATCCCAAACCGATAAGTCTGCAGCACTGCAGGGATTCGCCGGTTTCTGACCCTGGACCGGTGGGTATGTATGAGTTATACATACTCCCGTCAGTGGGCGTGGCCTCACTTCATACACTTGTATTGAGCGAGGCTGTGCCCTGCCTAGTGACGCGCTCATGCAGTGGACGTGGCCAACTAGAGGACGCGGCCTCACACAGAGTGACTGTAGACTTATCAATTTGGACCAGACAACCCCCTAAATCAGCGTGCACCACTTATCTGTGTTGTCTGACCCTGGATGGAGCATTGAGCATTAGAATACTAGCCAGCATATACTGCAAGCAGCAGTAGACAGTCTCAGTTCCTGGGAACACTAAAGGATCCTCTGGACCTTTGGAGACAAGTTTGATCCTGCGTTCAGGAGACAGGGGGAAGGGAAGAAGTGTTTCATAAGTTGACAAAGAAGCATATTTCTCTGATAAGATATATTACCTAGTTTCTTATACTCGTGTGCAATATTTATTTATGCAAAGTTATTTCAAATGAGTGTCTATTTAATTGTTCAATTTATTGTCTTACTTGTTATATTGCTCAAACATCCCATTACTTTCAATCCTGATTTACAGGCTTTTATTATCTTAGTGTCATATCGTATTATTTATGAAACAATTGTGTACATAATATATAATATTAGCAACTGAGTAGTTCAGAATTAATTGGAAATAAAGACATGATGATATGTCCAATTTTTAAATTTAAAATCACTTTTTTAACAGAAAAGAGGAGTAAGTCATTTACAGTATATACTGTACATACTAGCCAGCTAGGAAAACAAAAACAGATGATTTCAAGATTATAAAAGTGGGTGTGTCACCAGATATCACAATACAAACTGTCAACTTTATTAAATAAATCACCTAGACTTGAGGAGAATGGTGTATTACCTTTGAAAATCCATGTCAGAATGGCTGTATAACCCTGATCTTAAAATTAGCATTGTGCATTCAATCTCCGCCCACCCAGCCTGACTGACAGCTGCAGCTTGTACTGAGCAGAGTGAGATCTCAGCAGCAGGAGAGACACTCGAGCTGTCCATCAGACTTGTTGAGCGGAGATTGAGTAGAACTTTTATAAAGCTAAGACATCCATTCTGACATGGATATCTAAAAAAAAAGTACAGCATCCTTCTCAGGTCTAAGGGATCTATTTAATTACTGCTTTAATACAAGTAATCATATCCTTCTTATATTTTAGTAATCACCATGAAACACAAATGTTGTGGTGTTTCTGCTTGCCATATAATTTAATTGCTGGACATGTTGCATTTATCTGCAGATTACTGTTTTTCGAATGGGATCAGAAGGACAGCAAGATATTGAAATGGCTATCCTAACAGCACTTCTAAAAGGTATCTATTTATATAATTGCCTTATAATGTTTTCAATTCCATTTTCTGTTCAGATGTCACCGTATCCCAGAATGCCAAGTGGAGGAAGTTCACCGACCGCCATATTGGGACACTCAAGTGATGGATGTCTCAATAAAGAAACTGCTGCTGGTACCAACCTATTGCGCAGTACCACCAGCGGAACACTATCGCACCACACACACACTCTATACGCCGTATGCACCACACACACATACACACTCACACATGCTCACACACTCTCACATTCTCAAACTCATGCTCTCACACTCACACTCATACTCACTCACACTCACACACTCACACTCACACACTCACACACACACTCACACACACACTCACTCACTCACACACACACTCACACACACACACTCACACTCACACACACACTCACACTCTCACATACACACTTACACTCTCACAGTCACACTCTGTCATGTGTGCATCGCCACGAAGATCGTCGCGGTTGCACATTCTGACTTCTCACAGCTGAGTTGCTGTTTCTTTGTGTTTGGCAGTTAGGGAGTTAATTCTGTCTGTGCTCAGTTCTGGGACTGGGTGCGGTTTCTCCCGGCTGCAATTGATTATTTGTTGATTGGTTTCCTTTAAATCTCTGGTTGTCTGTTTGGGAGTTGCCAGTGAAATTCTTCATGCAGACCACAGATAGGATTGTGTCTGTATAGACTTAAGTTAAAGAGCTCCTTAGTTGTTTTAAGCTCACCTTGCTTAGAGTTTAATATCCCAGATCATTTATGTTCCTTCTGTGTTTGAGTGTGTATGCAAGTCTGTGTTTTCTCCAGTCTGTCTTATATTTCTAATCTGTGTATTTAGCAGAGATCAGCCCATATCCCTTTGGTGGTAATCAGAATCCTTCTTAGGACTGATTACAGGGTTCAGGGACTGATAGGAGACAGGGTTAGGCTGGAGACTTGGACCTCTGAACCATTATCAGTACCTCCAAGGTGAGGGATTAGTTAGGACCCCAGTTTAGGGTCAGGTTAGACCCCCGGTCCTCTTCTTTCCTGTGACAGTGTATCAAGTCCTCAAGATTAATCCTGAGTTCAACGGATATCGTGTCAGGTAAATCTATTCTATATTTACATGCTGATGTTGCTAATCTATATGTTGTATAGAGTGTTGTTCTTTTAAGAATAGTTTACTGACATCGTACACATATCATAAGACCGCGTGACATTTTCACTGGCCCATAAAATTATTCCCAGTTGCCATGGATCCAGTAGCCCAGCTGGCTCTGCAGTTGCAGGGATTATCCATGGAGCTGACGGACATTAAGTCCAAAGTTTTGTCTCCCTCGGAGCAAACCAGATTTGAACCTAAAGTAGCTCTCCCGGACAGGTTCACTGGTGGGCGAGACAAATTTTTTACCTTCAGGGAAGCATGTAAATTGTATTTTCGGCTTCGGCCTCGATCATCAGGGAGTGAAGAGCAGAGAGTGGGAATTGTTATCTCGCTCCTACAAGGGGACCCTCAATCCTGGGCATTTTCCCTTCCTCCGGGATCCCCGGCTCTACAGTCAGTAGATCGATTTTTTACTGCCCTGGGTTTGGTATATGATGACCCAGATCGGGTCTCTCTTGCTGAGACAAAATTACGTAAGATACAGCAGGGAGATCGTCCGGCGGAGGAATTTGCTTCTGAGTTCCGTAGATGGGCCACAGATACTCAGTGGAATGACCCAGCTCTTAGGAGCCAGTTTTGTCATGGGCTTTCTGA
The DNA here is from genome assembly GCA_033576555.1 of Oophaga sylvatica. Lineage (NCBI taxonomy): Eukaryota > Metazoa > Chordata > Amphibia > Anura > Dendrobatidae > Oophaga > Oophaga sylvatica. The sequence goes on along the minus strand of JARQOD010000004.1, from coordinate 373,861,359 downwards.
CAAATTAAAGGACGTTTTGGCTCAGTATGATTCTCCTCCATCACTGGAGGCTGCTATGGCCCTGGCTATCCGTACTGATAGACGGCTCCGGGAGAGGTGCGAGGTAACTCCGCCCCCTGTTGTTACTCCACCTACTACTAAAGTCCCTTATGTTGAGGTTCCCCTTGTCTGTTCGGAGGAGCCTATGCAGTTGGGAGGGACATCATTTCGTAGGCGGGGATTGGCGGTACGCCGCAGGACTAGAAGGTGTTTCTTCTGCGGGAAAGAGGGACATTTTGTTGGGGGATGTCCGTCCCGTGCCTTGTTGAACAAGAAGTCGCCGGAAAACTGTTAATCCCAGGTTGTGTGGTGGACGACAACCTGGGAGTATGTATTTCGTCCGCTAGTTCTTCTCAGTTCCTTGTACCAGTGGAGGTGGTGGTTGGTACGAGAGTGGAGAGATTTTCTGTTCTTCTTGATAGTGGGTCCGGGGCTAATCTGGTTGACGCTCAGTTTGCTCAGGCTCAAGGTATGCATCTGAGTGTATTGGTCAAACCGATCCCTATATTCTCCATTGACGCCAGGCCTCTCGGCCAAGGTAGCTTTGTTCATGAGGTTCATAACATTGACCTTCGGGTAGGGGCAATACATAGGGAACTATTATCTTGTTATGTGTTGGAGGGTCTACCTACTCCTATTGTGTTGGGACTTCCTTGGTTGGTTAAACATAACCCTGTGATTAATTGGCAGTCCAGAGAGATAAGCCAATGGGGTGAGTTTTGCAAAAGTAACTGCATGAACACAGTCATCAGTGCGGTCGTGCCTAGTACTTTGCCTCCTTTTTTGGAGGACTTTGGGGATGTGTTCTCTGAGGAGGGGTGTCAGGAGTTGCCTCCTCATCGCGTGTATGACTGCTCTATTAATTCTTCCTGATGCTAAGTTACCTAAAGCTAGGTTATATAACCTTTCTGGTCCTGAGAGGCAGGCTATGAAAGATTATATTTCGGAAAGTCTGGCCAAAGGGCATATTAGACCTTCATCTTCCCCAGTGGCCGCGGGGTTCTTCTTTGTGAAGAAAAAAGATGGAGGCCTACGCCCTTGCTTGGATTTCCGCGAACTTAATCGGATTACTGTTCGAGATCCGTATCCACTCCCTCTGATTCCTGATCTCTTCAATCAAATTGTTGGCGCCAAATGGTTCTCTAAATTGGATCTCAGGGGGGCGTATAATCTGATTAGGATAAAAGAGGGGGATGAGTGGAAAACGGCGTTTAACACGCCGGAGGGACATTATGAGAACCTTGTCATGCCTTTTGGTCTGACTACTGCACCAGCAGTATTCCAACATTTTGTTAATGACATTTTTCGTCATCTGGTGGGGCTGTTTGTGGTCGTATATTTGGATGACATTTTAATTTACTCGCCAGATCTTGTGTCTCACCAGGAGCATGTGAGACAGGTGTTGCAGATCTTGCGAGACAATAAACTATACGCCAAACTGGAAAAGTGTGTATTCGCCGTACAGGAACTTCAGTTTTTGGGTTTCTTGGTGTCAGCCTCCGGTTTCCGTATGGACCCTGAAAAGGTGAGAGCAGTGCTTGAATGGGATCAGCCAGAGGATCTTAAGGCTCTGCAGCGTTTTCTGGGGTTTGCTAACTACTACCGGAAATTTATTTGTAATTTCTCATCTGTTGTCAAACCTCTCACTGACATGACAAGAAAAGGGACGGATTTTTCTAAATGGTCGGACAAAGCTTGCCAAGCTTTTTCCTCTTTGAAAAAATGTTTTGCTTCGGCACCGTTCTCATCCAACCAGATGCATCACAGCCGTTCGTTGTGGAGGTGGACGCGTCTGACGTAGGGGTGGGTGCAATATTGTCCCAGGGTCCGTCCCCTGGTAAATGGCATCCGTGCGCTTTCTTTTCTAAGAAATTGTCGTCCGCCGAAAGGAATTATGATATCGGCAATAGGGAACTTTTGGCCATTAAGTTGGCTTTTGAAGAATGGCGTCACTTTTTGGAGGGGGCAGTCCACCCGGTCACCGTCATTACTGATCACAAGAACCTGCTGTATTTGGAATCTGCTAAGCGTCTGAATTCCAGACAAGCTCGATGGTCGTTGTTTTTTACCAGGTTTAATTTTGTTGTCACTTATCGCCCTGGATCTAAGAATGTTAAGGCGGATGCCTTGTCTCGCAGTTTCCCAGGGGCCGGGAAAATGGATGACCCGATTCCTATCCTTCAGGAGGGGGTGGTAGTGTCGGCTGTATGTTCTGAGCTTGAGGAGGAGGTATTAGAGGTTCAGGGGGACGCCCCTGCAGGACCTCCAGGGAGACTGTTTGTCCCAAATCAGTTGAGACAAAAGGTTATTGAGGCACATCATAATTCTGCTTTAGCAGGACATCCAGGGAGTAAGGCTACTTTAGATCTCCTTTCTCGCCGGTTTTGGTGGCCTAACGTTAATAAAGATGTTTTAACTTTTGTCGCGTCCTGTGGGGTTTGTGCTCGCTCTAAGACCCCTCATACCCGTCCATCTGGGACCCTCTTACCCTTGAAACTTCCGGAGCGTCCATGGACTCATTTGTCTATGGACTTCATCACGGACCTTCCTCAGTCGTCAGGGAAGACTGTCATACTGGTGGTTGTTGACAGGTTCAGTAAGATGGCACATTTCATTGCTCTTCCTGCCCTCCCTAATGCTAAAACTCTGGCGCAGGTGTTCATTGGGGAGATTGTGAGACTTCATGGGTTGCCTTCTGATGTGGTGTCAGATAGGGGGTCTCAGTTTGTGTCCAAGTTTTGGAGGGCATTTTGTTTACGTCGGGGGATGCAATTGTCATTTTCCTCGGCTTTTCATCCGCAGACCAATGGTCAGACAGAGCGTCTGAATCAAAGCCTAGAGACTTATCTTCGGTGTTTTGTCTCAGAGAACCAGGAGGACTGGTCTTCTTTCTTGCCTCTGGCAGAGTTCGCTCTTAACAACAGGCGGAGCGAGTCCACTGGTAAATCCCCGTTTTTTGGGGCATATGGTTTTCATCCCCAGTTTTGTACTTTCAATGGGGGGGGCCCTTCTGGGGTTCCTGAGGAGGAGCGTTTCTCGTCGTCACTTGCTTCAGTGTGGAGAGGTGTATTGAATAATCTGAGTGCTATGGGGAACCGTTATAAACGTATGGCTGATAGGAGGAGAGTTTCTGGTCCAGATCTTAATGTGAACGATCTGGTATGGTTGTCTACCAGGAATATAAAACTTAAAGTTCCCTCCTGGAAGCTGGGCCCCAGATTCATCGGGCCGTACAGGATCAGTTCCATAATTAATCCTGTGGCATTTCGTCTGGACCTCCCTCCTACGTTTAAAATTCATAATGTGTTCCACAAGTCATTACTTAAGAGGTACGTGGCACCAGTCATACCATCACCTCTACCTCCTCCTCCAGTGGTGGTCAATGGTAACTTGGAGTTTCAAGTGTCAAAGATCATTGACTCACGTCTGAATCGCCGGTCCCTTCAGTACTTGGTGCATTGGAAGGGGTATGGTCCAGAGGAGAGGACGTGGGTTCCTGCGTCTGACATTAACGCAGATCGTTTGGTGCGGACCTTCCACAGAACTCACCCGGGCAAACCTGGCCCTGAGGGTCCGGAGGCCCCTCGTAGAAGGGGGGGTACTGTCATGTGTGCATCGCCACGAAGATCGTCGCGGTTGCACATTCTGACTTCTCACAGCTGAGTTGCTGTTTCTTTGTGTTTGGCAGTTAGGGAGTTAATTCTGTCTGTGCTCAGTTCTGGGACTGGGTGCAGTTTCTCCCGGCTGCAATTAATTATTTGTTGATTGGTTTCCTTTAAATCTCTGGTTGTCTGTTTGGGAGTTGCCAGTGAAATTCTTCATGCAGACCACAGATAGGATTGTATCTGTATAGACTTAAGTTAAAGAGCTCCTTAGTTGTTTTAAGCTCACCTTGCTTAGAGTTTAATATCCCAGATCATTTATGTTCCTTCTGTGTTTGAGTGTGTATGCAAGTCTGTGTTTTCTCCAGTCTGTCTTATATTTCTAATCTGTGTATTTAGCAGAGATCAGCCCATATCCCTTTGGTGGTAATCAGAATCCTTCTTAGGACTGATTACAGGGTTCAGGGACTGATAGGAGACAGGGTTAGGCTGGAGACTTGGACCTCTGAACCATTATCAGTACCTCCAAGGTGAGGGATTAGTTAGGACCCCAGTTTAGGGTCAGGTTAGACCCCCGGTCCTCTTCTTTCCTGTGACAGTGTATCAAGTCCTCAAGATTAATCCTGAGTTCAACGGATATCGTGTCAGGTAAATCTATTCTATATTTACATGCTGATGTTGCTAATCTATATGTTGTATAGAGTGTTGTTCTTTTAAGAATAGTTTACTGACATCGTACACATATCATAAGACCGCGTGACATTTTCACTGGCCATAAAATTATTCCCAGTTGCCATGGATCCAGTAGCCCAGCTGGCTCTGCAGTTGCAGGGATTATCCATGGAGCTGACGGACATTAAGTCCAAAGTTTTGTCTCCCTCGGAGCAAACCAGATTTGAACCTAAAGTAGCTCTCCCGGACAGGTTCACTGGTGGGCGAGACAAATTTTTTACCTTCAGGGAAGCATGTAAATTGTATTTTCGGCTTCGGCCTCGATCATCAGGGAGTGAAGAGCAGAGAGTGGGAATTGTTATCTCGCTCCTACAAGGGGACCCTCAATCCTGGGCATTTTCCCTTCCTCCGGGATCCCCGGCTCTACAGTCAGTAGATCGATTTTTTACTGCCCTGGGTTTGGTATATGATGACCCAGATCGGGTCTCTCTTGCTGAGACAAAATTACGTAAGATACAGCAGGGAGATCGTCCGGCGGAGGAATTTGCTTCTGAGTTCCGTAGATGGGCCACAGATACTCAGTGGAATGACCCAGCTCTTAGGAGCCAGTTTTGTCATGGGCTTTCTGACAAATTAAAGGACGTTTTGGCTCAGTATGATTCTCCTCCATCACTGGAGGCTGCTATGGCCCTGGCTATCCGTACTGATAGACGGCTCCGGGAGAGGTGCGAGGTAACTCCGCCCCCTGTTGTTACTCCACCTACTACTAAAGTCCCTTATGTTGAGGTTCCCCTTGTCTGTTCGGAGGAGCCTATGCAGTTGGGAGGGACATCATTTCGTAGGAGGGGATTGGCGGTACGCCGCAGGACTAGAAGGTGTTTCTTCTGCGGGAAAGAGGGACATTTTGTTGGGGGATGTCCGTCCCGTGCCTTGTTGAACAAGAAGTCGCCGGAAAACTGTTAATCCCAGGTTGTGTGGTGGACGACAACCTGGGAGTATGTATTTCGTCCGCTAGTTCTTCTCAGTTCCTTGTACCAGTGGAGGTGGTAGTTGGTACGAGAGTGGAGAGATTTTCTGTTCTTCTTGATAGTGGGTCCGGGGCTAATCTGGTTGACGCTCAGTTTGCTCAGGCTCAAGGTATGCATCTGAGTGTATTGGTCAAACCGATCCCTATATTCTCCATTGACGCCAGGCCTCTCGGCCAAGGTAGCTTTGTTCATGAGGTTCATAACATTGACCTTCGGGTAGGGGCAATACATAGGGAACTATTATCTTGTTATGTGTTGGAGGGTCTACCTACTCCTATTGTGTTGGGACTTCCTTGGTTGGTTAAACATAACCCTGTGATTAATTGGCAGTCCAGAGAGATAAGCCAATGGGGTGAGTTTTGCAAAAGTAACTGCATGAACACAGTCATCAGTGCGGTCGTGCCTAGTACTTTGCCTCCTTTTTTGGAGGACTTTGGGGATGTGTTCTCTGAGGAGGGGTGTCAGGAGTTGCCTCCTCATCGCGTGTATGACTGCTCTATTAATCTCCTTCCTGATGCTAAGTTACCTAAAGCTAGGTTATATAACCTTTCTGGTCCTGAGAGGCAGGCTATGAAAGATTATATTTCGGAAAGTCTGGCCAAAGGGCATATTAGACCTTCATCTTCCCCAGTGGCCGCGGGGTTCTTCTTTGTGAAGAAAAAAGATGGAGGCCTACGCCCTTGCTTGGATTTCCGCGAACTTAATCGGATTACTGTTCGAGATCCGTATCCACTCCCTCTGATTCCTGATCTCTTCAATCAAATTGTTGGCGCCAAATGGTTCTCTAAATTGGATCTCAGGGGGGCGTATAATCTGATTAGGATAAAAGAGGGGGATGAGTGGAAAACGGCGTTTAACACGCCGGAGGGACATTATGAGAACCTTGTCATGCCTTTTGGTCTGACTACTGCACCAGCAGTATTCCAACATTTTGTTAATGACATTTTTCGTCATCTGGTGGGGCTGTTTGTGGTCGTATATTTGGATGACATTTTAATTTACTCGCCAGATCTTGTGTCTCACCAGGAGCATGTGAGACAGGTGTTGCAGATCTTGCGAGACAATAAACTATACGCCAAACTGGAAAAGTGTGTATTCGCCGTACAGGAACTTCAGTTTTTGGGTTTCTTGGTGTCAGCCTCCGGTTTCCGTATGGACCCTGAAAAGGTGAGAGCAGTGCTTGAATGGGATCAGCCAGAGGATCTTAAGGCTCTGCAGCGTTTTCTGGGGTTTGCTAACTACTACCGGAAATTTATTTGTAATTTCTCATCTGTTGTCAAACCTCTCACTGACATGACAAGAAAAGGGACGGATTTTTCTAAATGGTCGGACAAAGCTTGCCAAGCTTTTTCCTCTTTGAAAAAATGTTTTGCTTCGGCACCCGTTCTCATCCAACCAGATGCATCACAGCCGTTCGTTGTGGAGGTGGACGCGTCTGACGTAGGGGTGGGTGCAATATTGTCCCAGGGTCCGTCCCCTGGTAAATGGCATCCGTGCGCTTTCTTTTCTAAGAAATTGTCGTCCGCCGAAAGGAATTATGATATCGGCAATAGGGAACTTTTGGCCATTAAGTTGGCTTTTGAAGAATGGCGTCACTTTTGGAGGGGGCAGTCCACCCGGTCACCGTCATTACTGATCACAAGAACCTGCTGTATTTGGAATCTGCTAAGCGTCTGAATTCCAGACAAGCTCGATGGTCGTTGTTTTTTACCAGGTTTAATTTTGTTGTCACTTATCGCCCTGGATCTAAGAATGTTAAGGCGGATGCCTTGTCTCGCAGTTTCCCAGGGGCCGGGAAAATGGATGACCCGATTCCTATCCTTCAGGAGGGGGTGGTAGTGTCGGCTGTATGTTCTGAGCTTGAGGAGGAGGTATTAGAGGTTCAGGGGGACGCCCCTGCAGGACCTCCAGGGAGACTGTTTGTCCCAAATCAGTTGAGACAAAAGGTTATTGAGGCACATCATAATTCTGCTTTAGCAGGACATCCAGGGAGTAAGGCTACTTTAGATCTCCTTTCTCGCCGGTTTTGGTGGCCTAACGTTAATAAAGATGTTTTAACTTTTGTCGCGTCCTGTGGGGTTTGTGCTCGCTCTAAGACCCCTCATACCCGTCCATCTGGGACCCTCTTACCCTTGAAACTTCCGGAGCGTCCATGGACTCATTTGTCTATGGACTTCATCACGGACCTTCCTCAGTCGTCAGGGAAGACTGTCATACTGGTGGTTGTTGACAGGTTCAGTAAGATGGCACATTTCATTGCTCTTCCTGCCCTCCCTAATGCTAAAACTCTGGCGCAGGTGTTCATTGGGGAGATTGTGAGACTTCATGGGTTGCCTTCTGATGTGGTGTCAGATAGGGGGTCTCAGTTTGTGTCCAAGTTTTGGAGGGCATTTTGTTTACGTCGGGGGATGCAATTGTCATTTTCCTCGGCTTTTCATCCGCAGACCAATGGTCAGACAGAGCGTCTGAATCAAAGCCTAGAGACTTATCTTCGGTGTTTTGTCTCAGAGAACCAGGAGGACTGGTCTTCTTTCTTGCCTCTGGCAGAGTTCGCTCTTAACAACAGGCGGAGCGAGTCCACTGGTAAATCCCCGTTTTTTGGGGCATATGGTTTTCATCCCCAGTTTTGTACTTTCAATGGGGGGGGCCCTTCTGGGGTTCCTGAGGAGGAGCGTTTCTCGTCGTCACTTGCTTCAGTGTGGAGAGGTGTATTGAATAATCTGAGTGCTATGGGGAACCGTTATAAACGTATGGCTGATAGGAGGAGAGTTTCTGGTCCAGATCTTAATGTGAACGATCTGGTATGGTTGTCTACCAGGAATATAAAACTTAAAGTTCCCTCCTGGAAGCTGGGCCCCAGATTCATCGGGCCGTACAGGATCAGTTCCATAATTAATCCTGTGGCATTTCGTCTGGACCTCCCTCCTACGTTTAAAATTCATAATGTGTTCCACAAGTCATTACTTAAGAGGTACGTGGCACCAGTCATACCATCACCTCTACCTCCTCCTCCAGTGGTGGTCAATGGTAACTTGGAGTTTCAAGTGTCAAAGATCATTGACTCACGTCTGAATCGCCGGTCCCTTCAGTACTTGGTGCATTGGAAGGGGTATGGTCCAGAGGAGAGGACGTGGGTTCCTGCGTCTGACATTAACGCAGATCGTTTGGTGCGGACCTTCCACAGAACTCACCCGGGCAAACCTGGCCCTGAGGGTCCGGAGGCCCCTCGTAGAAGGGGGGGTACTGTCATGTGTGCATCGCCACGAAGATCGTCGCGGTTGCACATTCTGACTTCTCACAGCTGAGTTGCTGTTTCTTTGTGTTTGGCAGTTAGGGAGTTAATTCTGTCTGTGCTCAGTTCTGGGACTGGGTGCGGTTTCTCCCGGCTGCAATTGATTATTTGTTGATTGGTTTCCTTTAAATCTCTGGTTGTCTGTTTGGGAGTTGCCAGTGAAATTCTTCATGCAGACCACAGATAGGATTGTGTCTGTATAGACTTAAGTTAAAGAGCTCCTTAGTTGTTTTAAGCTCACCTTGCTTAGAGTTTAATATCCCAGATCATTTATGTTCCTTCTGTGTTTGAGTGTGTATGCAAGTCTGTGTTTTCTCCAGTCTGTCTTATATTTCTAATCTGTGTATTTAGCAGAGATCAGCCCATATCCCTTTGGTGGTAATCAGAATCCTTCTTAGGACTGATTACAGGGTTCAGGGACTGATAGGAGACAGGGTTAGGCTGGAGACTTGGACCTCTGAACCATTATCAGTACCTCCAAGGTGAGGGATTAGTTAGGACCCCAGTTTAGGGTCAGGTTAGACCCCCGGTCCTCTTCTTTCCTGTGACAGTGTATCAAGTCCTCAAGATTAATCCTGAGTTCAACGGATATCGTGTCAGGTAAATCTATTCTATATTTACATGCTGATGTTGCTAATCTATATGTTGTATAGAGTGTTGTTCTTTTAAGAATAGTTTACTGACATCGTACACATATCATAAGACCGCGTGACACACTCACTCACTCACACACTGTCACACACTCACTCACTCACACACACTCACGCTCTCACACACACACTCGCACTCACACACTCACACTCACACAGCCTCTTGAGCGGTACCACCAGCGGAACATCATCACGAACATGCTGCCGCAGGGATCAGCTGAATGACTCACTGGCTGCCGCCATCTTTGTACAGGAGGAGCGCATGCGCAGTTTTAATGTGACCGCTGCTATCTGTCTGCACAAAGATGGCGGCAGTCTGATTTACTGCGCCTGCGTGAATTACGCTCAGGTGCAGTGAATCATTCTGCTGATCCCGCTGGCAGATGCACTACATGTTTACAGACAGAGGAAACCGGTCACATTAAAAGGGTTTTCCGATGAACGAAAGTTCATTTTAAAAATTGACTGTGTCTGACTGTGTACAGAGCATACCTCATCTCCTGGGTAGGTGAGGAAGCAAAAGACAATACTGACATTACAGCAGGGGATCACAGTGGATTCATTTTGTGAGGTAAAATATTTCACTGAGTGTTTTTAAAAAATATTTTACCTCACATAATGTATCCTCTGCGATCTCCTGCTGTAATGTCAGTATTGTCTTTTGCTGCCACCCCTGCCCAGGAGCTGTGATATAGCACATGGTGTACACAGGTCAAAGAAGAGATCACATACGAGGAGAAGACAGCAGATGGGGAGAGAGAATGCGCACAGGGGTGAGAGAGACAGAGCAGAGGGGGGAGACAGCTCAAACGGGACAGAACATGAGAGGAGAACACAGCACAGGAAGGAGAGAGACAGCAGACAAGGGGGATAGCACATGGGATAGACAGGTCAAAGAAGAGAGCACAGACGGGAGAAGATAGCACATGGGAAAAGAGAGAGTGGATAGGTGGGTGTAATGTATGTAGTACAGTTCATATAGCGTCTTGTGCTTGGGTGCGATGAAAACACAGGAGTCACAGGTTTGATATAGAAAAGTCCTGTATTACTTCATACAAGTTGGCAGAAATAGTCACACAGTTTGCAGACACAGAAACAGGAGACACAGCAGGCCAGAGTAATCCAAGCTCAGCAATCACTCTCCAATACAGATTCAGGATCTTCTTCTCTGTTACCGTAAGTCCATGCAAACGTGGGTCTTTCAAAGAGCAGGGTTCAGAGTCCACAAGTGCTTCAGAGTTCCTCAGTAGGAATAGCTGGAGTACAAGGTCCAAGGCTTACAGGAGTCAAGTCACAGGTTCACTGCAGGCTAGATTCTGAAGCACTGATTGCTCAGCTGTGGCTGCTTAAGAAGCAAAGGAGAGAATCAGGGCGGGAACATGCAAGCTGGAAACTCCATTTTGACTGAGGGCAAGATAGCTGCAGCAAGACAGAAAGTAAAATGGCTGACGAACAAACTGAGTTTCAGGAATATATACATAGAACCTTACATTACTCCCCCCTTAAGGACAACCTCCGGATGACCTCAGACCAGGCTTGTGTGGGTACCTCTGATGAAACTGACGGAGCAAGCGAGGAGCATTAACGTTATTGACCGGTTCCCATGAGTTGTCCTCCACTGGGTAGCCCTGCCATTTAATCAGATATTGTAACTGATTTCTATACAACCTGGAATCTAAAATCCTTTCCACCACAAATTCTTCCTGACCATCGACTAGCACTGGGTCAGGGCAAGGAGAGGAACGTCCAGGAAACGTATTGGGTGTCGCAGCCTTTAGTAGGGATACATGAAAGACAGGGTGGATTCTCATAGTTCTGGGCAGTTGAAGACGACAAGCAACGGCACTTATAATTTTACTGATTTTATAGGGTCCAATGTACTTATGTCCCAACTTAGACGATGGAATCCTTAACTTAAGATTTCTGGTTGACAGCCAGACCAAGTCTCCTACCTTGAAAGCTGGTGCAGGTTTACGAAATTTATCTGCTGCTTTCTTGTACCTTTCTTGAGCCGATTCCAGATTTTCCTTTAGAAGATCCATATTCTTCTGTAAAGACGTGATTCTTTCAGCCACTGCTGGTAAAGGCGTTTCTATGGGAAATCGTGGTAGAATGTTAGGATGATAACCTAGATTAGAGTAAAAAGGAGACTGTTTAGTGGAGGCACTCTGAGAGTTGTTATACGAGAACTCAGCTAATGGAAGTAGATCCACCCAATCATCCTGTAGGTGGCAGATAAAGCAGCGGAGATACTGCTCCAGGGTTTGATTGGTTCGTTCGGTCTGTCCATTAGTCTGGGGATGAAAAGCAGAAGAAAGGTTTACTTTAATGTCCAATGCTGCACAGAAATTTTGCCAAAACCTAGAAGTGAATTGCACCCCTCGATCCGAAATAACCTCATCCGGTACTCCATGTAAGCGAAACACATCTTTAATCATCAAATCTGATGTCTGTTTTGCAGTGGGTAAGCCGACACAAGGGATAAAATGAGCTGCCTTTGTTAGACGGTCAACCACCACTAGAATGGTGTTCTTCCCCTGAGAGGTTGGTAACTCCACAATGAAGTCCATAGAAATGGATCCCCACGGGCGGGACGGGGTGGGAAGAGGCTGTAACAGACCAGTTGGTGAGGAGCGAGGTGTTTTGCATCTTGCACAGACCTCACATGAAGTGACATAATTCAAAACATCCTTCCTGCAAGTGGGCCACCAAAAGAAACGAGAAAGAAATTCCTGTGTCTTTAGAATTCCTCTATGCCCAGCTATCTTGGAATCGTGAATGAGTTGCAATACTCTTAATCTGACTGCTTCAGGAATATACAGACGTTGTCCATGAATCCACACACCATTCTTAAAGACAAGACTTACGTCCCTTGGGGGTTGTGCCAAAAAGGAATCCGCATGGTATGCTTCCTTGATGTCCTTAAGTAGGTCTTGATTATGAATTACTCCTAGGAATCTAGAGTCAGGAAGAATAGTCTTAGGAGGAGTAATTGGACGTGTCTCTGCTGAGTAAATCCTAGAGAGTGCATCAGCCTTTCCATTGCGCGATCCTGGTCTATAAGAGATGATAAAATTAAATTGGTTTAAGAAAAGATTCCAGCGAGCCTGGCGAGGAGTCAGGCACTTAGCCGACCTGATAAACTCAAGGTTACGATGGTCTGTCAGAACGACTATTTGCTGTGCAGCTCCCTGAAGAAGGTGTCTCCATTCTTTGAAGGCGGCAATAATGGCCAACAACTCTCTATTGCCCACATCGTAGTTCCTCTCAGCCGAAGACAACTGCTGGGAAAAGAAGGCACAGGGATGCAAGACATTCTTCTCACCTGTTCTCTGAGAGAGTATAGCTCCAACGGCACAGTCTGAAGCATCCACCTCTATTATGAAGGCAAGCTCGGGGTTGGGATGTACTAGGATAGGTGCAGTGGTAAATTTATCTTTTAGACGGGAAAATGCTTCCTGGGCTTGGGGAGTCCAGGAAAACCTAGACTCTTTCCGGGTAAGTTGAGTGATAGGTGACACTACCTCAGAGAAATTTCTAATGAAACGTCTATAGAAGTTGGCAAACCCGATGAAGCGCTGTACCTCCTTCACATTTCTAGGACTTGGCCAATCCTTGATGGCTTGGGTTTTGCTTCCATCCATACTAATTCCTTGTGTAGACAGTACATACCCCAGAAATTGAATTTCGGTCCTATGGAATTCACACTTTTCAAGTTTGATGTAAAGATGATTTTGTCTTAGACGTTCCAAGACCATTCTCACATGTCCATGATGTTCCTCTGTGGAGTTAGAAAAAATTAGAATATCATCCAAATAAATTACCACGAATGTATCTAGGAGATCCCTGAAGATGTCATTCACCAAGTGTTGGAAAGTGGCTGGGGCGGTACTCAGACCAAAAGGCATAACTAGATATTCAAAGTGTCCATAGCGTGACCTGAATGCAGTCTTCCATTCATCCCCAGGTCTAATACGGACTAAGTTATAGGCCCCACGAAGATCTAGTTTAGAAAAAATTTTGGCATGTCGCACTCTCTCCAATAACTCAGGGATTAAAGGCAATGGATAACGGTTTCTAATAGTAACCTTATTGAGTTCCCTATAGTCTACGCATGGTCTCAGAGATCCATCTTTCTTCTTTACAAAGAAGATGGGTGCACCTGCAGGAGATGAAGAGGGGCGTATGAAGCCCTTGGCTAGATTTTCATCTATGTAATCCTTTAAAGCCTTTAGCTCGGGCCCCGCCAGGGGGTAGATCTTACCAAAAGGTATCTCTGCTCCAGGCAATAATTCAATTGGACAATCATATGGACGGTGAGGAGGAAGCTGGTCAGCGTTCTTCTTGTCACATAAATCCACATAGTCCTGGTATACAGCTGGTAGTTCAGGGACTGACATGATTCCTTTAGGAACAGAGCAAGCTGAAATTTTTGGACTCATCTGTTTCTCTGGAAAGTGTAATTCCTTGGTCTCCCAGTTAATGGTAGGATTCTGAGCCTGCAGCCATGGTAGCCCTAGAATAATGGGAAAGTGGGGAGAAGAGATAAGCATAAAGGACAGTTTCTCTTGATGATCTTTACCCATAAGAACCCTCAAAGGCTCTGTTTCCTGATCCACTGGTCCAGAGGTCAGCAGGGAGCCATCCACAGTTTCCATCTGTACTGGAGTAGCCTTCTTCACTGAACGTATTCCCTGTTTCAGAGCAAAGGAGACATCCATAAAATTTCCACTTGCCCCTGAGTCGATCATAGCAGAGCTAGACACCCAAGCTGAGTCAACCCAGAGTTTGATGGAAAGAAAGCAATGAGAATTGTTTTTCTTACAACTCAGCTGGGACACCGCTGAGGAAACTTGAAAAATGGCAGCGTTTACACAGTCAACGTCCTCAGAGGTAACGGAGTTTAAGTCCGAGAAATCAAGATCTGTTGCTGCAGATCTCTCTGGAGCCTGAGGCTCGGACCTGACAGATCCCCTCTCGCAACACTCACAATGAATGAGTGCTGCAGTAGTCTTACGAGAACGGCTGGGGCAGTTTATAATGAAGTGCCCTGACTTACCACAATAGAAACATAGATTCTCCTTAAAACGATGTTCCTTGCGTGCATCACTAACCCGTCGTTGTAAAGAGTCTACCTGCATTGGTTCAGGTTCAGGTTCCCGTGTAATCCTACTCAAAGGTTCCTTAGCTGGAGAGGAAGGTAGGAAAAGGTTAGTACGATTGCTTTCGAACCATCTCTCTTGCCTGCGTTCAGTCAGACGAGTATCAATACGGATGCAGTAGTTAATAAAGTCACCTAACGCAGTGGGAGGGTCGGCACGAGCAAGTTCATCCTTAATCAGTGGAGATAACCCCTTTCGAAAAATAGATTTTTTGGCGGAACTGTCCCAGGTGGTATCAAGGGCCCATCTCCTGAAATCCAAGGCATATTCAGCTACCGAGTGCTTACCTTGGCGCAAAGCTAACATGGCTGCTTCAGCTGTTGCACCTCGATTGGGGTCATCAAACACCTGCCCCATGGCTGAAATAAAATCATCAAGGTGATTCAAACAATCATCCTCAGTCTCAATCAGAGGGTTTGCCCACATTAAAGCCTTGTTGGTAAGCAACATAATTATAGTTAGCACCTTAGATCGTTCAGTGGGAAATTGTGAAGCATGTGCAGAAAAAAAAGATTGCATTGATTAATAAATCCCCTGAATTTCTCACGTTCACCGCCAAAACGAAAAGGGGGCAACTTGGGAATCCCAGCACTCGGGGCTACGGCAGGAGCCTGGACTCGCCCCTCTAGAACCTCAATCCTGGCTCGCAAATCCTGGGTAGTCTGTCCAACCACTTGCAAATTGTGATTATTGAGGTCCTGTAGATTTGTAAAACGGGTCTTTATATTCTGCAAATCTGCAAGGATATTATCAGTCACTCCGCAAAGTTCCTTTATGCGGGCCTCCATTTTCCAGATCTTTTAAGACAGGATTACTGGAAGAAGAGGAGAGAAAAAAAAACAATAGTGTTCACCTGTGGCAACACTGCAGAGAGAAAAAAAAATTAAGGGAACTGCTCACCTGGAATGGTTGTGAGAAGTCACAACCACTATCATCACAGAAAGTTTCAACCAGACATCTGATATCCACAGTACAGCAGACACAGCCTTCCAGACCCAGCAGACACTAACGTTTTGTCTTCAGAATCTTGTAATGTATGTAGTACAGTTCATATAGCGTCTTGTGCTTGGGTGCGATGAAAACACAGGAGTCACAGGTTTGATATAGAAAAGTCCTGTATTACTTCATACAAGTTGGCAGAAATAGTCACACAGTTTGCAGACACAGAAACAGGAGACACAGCAGGCCAGAGTAATCCAAGCTCAGCAATCACTCTCCAATACAGATTCAGGATCTTCTTCTCTGTTACCGTAAGTCCATGCAAACGTGGGTCTTTCAAAGAGCAGGGTTCAGAGTCCACAAGTGCTTCAGAGTTCCTCAGTAGGAATAGCTGGAGTACAAGGTCCAAGGCTTACAGGAGTCAAGTCACAGGTTCACTGCAGGCTAGATTCTGAAGCACTGATTGCTCAGCTGTGGCTGCTTAAGAAGCAAAGGAGAGAATCAGGGCGGGAACATGCAAGCTGGAAACTCCATTTTGACTGAGGGCAAGATAGCTGCAGCAAGACAGAAAGTAAAATGGCTGACGAACAAACTGAGTTTCAGGAATATATACATAGAACCTTACAGTGGGTGAGCACATGGGGGAGAGAGATTCTCAATGCTGCAAAGCCTGCCCACATCGTGACATTACCGCCCTCCCTATGCGATAGCATCGGGTCTCAATCTAGTATTAAATACTGGGCTGTTCTGCATTGCAATCTAGAAGCACAATATTCATACAGAAAAGGCTAGGTTAGAAGAAGCACATTGGGCTCAATCTCCTGGTGGGTAGAAAAGAACATAGTTGTTTTTACATGTTCTTAGGCACCTTTTTGGGAATTCTTCTGATGATCATGGAGCTCTAACACAGATTCATGAAGTATAATTATAGTAGAAACTTACGCTAAAAAGTCACCTTTATGGTTTATTAAACTTGAAGATTTAATTTTTCACATGAGGTTATTTTTGCGACATACACATGGATTGATCAATCGTTCAGACAAAATCACTGACAGACAAAGTGAATAATATTTGCCTGCACCTTGATCTGTGCGATATTGACCAGGCACAAATTTTGATGGCTGGTCAGAGAGTATTAAAAAAAGCAAATTTCTCCAGTATGAAGTAGTTAAGCCGTTAATACAAACATTACACATTGATGGTCCGTTGAGCTACACTTACTTTAGTCAGCAAGTTATTTTTTTGTATACAGTGCCTTGCGAAAGTATTCGGCCCCCTGGAACTTTTTAACCTTTTCCCACATATCATTCATGGTTCAAACATAAAGATACCAAATGTTAATTTTTGGTGAAGAATCAACAACAAGTAGGGACACAATTAAGAAGTTGAACGAAATGTATTGGTTATTTTACATTTTTGTGGAAATACAAAAACTGAAAAGTTGGGCATGCAATATTATTCGGCCCCTTTACTTTCAGTGCAGCAAACTCACTCCAGAAGTTCATTGTGGATCTCTGAATGATCCAATGTTGTCATAAATGACTAATGATGATAAATATAATCCACCTGTGTGTAATCAAGTCTCCGTATAAATGCACCTGCTCTGTGATAGTCTCAGGGTTCTGTTTGAAGCACAGAGAGCATCATGAAGACCAAGGAACACAACAGGCAGGTCCGTGATACTGTTGTGGAAAAGTTTAAAGCCGGATTTGGATACAAAATGATTTCCAAAACTTTAAACATCCCAAGGAGCACTGTGCAAGCGATCATATTGAAATAGAAGGAGTATCATACCACTGCAAATCTACCAAGACCCGCCATCCCTCTAAACTTTCATCTCAAACAAGGAGAAGACTGATCAGAAATGCAGCCAAGAGGCCCATGATCACTCTGGATGAACTGCAGAGATCTACAGCTGAGATGGGACAGTCTGTCCATAGGACAACAATCAGTCATACACTGCGCAAATCTGGCCTTTATGGAAGAGTGGCACGAAGAAAGCCATTTCTCAAAGATATCCATAAAAAGTGTCGCTTAAAGTTTGCAACAAGCCACTTGGAAGACACACCAAACATGTGGAAAAAGGTACTCTGGTCAGATGAAACCAAAATCAAACTATTTGGCAACAATGCCAAACGATATGTTTGGCGTAAAGGCAACACAGCTCATCACCCTGAACACACCATCCCCAACGTCAAACATGGTGGTGGCAACATCTTGGTTTCGGCCTGCTTTTCTTCAGCAGAGACAGGGAAACTGGTTCAAATTAATGGGAAGATGGATGGAGCCAAATACAGGACCATTCTTGAAGAAAACCTGTTGGAATCTGCAAAGACCTGAGACTGGGACGGAGATTTGTCTTCCAACAAGACAATGGTCCCAAACATAAAGCAAAATCTACAATGGAATGGTTCACAAATAAACGTATCCAGGTGTTAGAATGGCCAAGTCAAAGTCCAGAGCTGAATCCAATCGAGAATCTGTGGCAAGAGCTGAAAACTGCTGTTCACAAATGATCTCCATTTAAACCTCACTGAGCTCGAGCTGTTTGCCGAGGAAGAATGGGCAAGAATTTTAGTCTCTCGATGTACAAAACTGATAGAGACATACCCCAAGCGACTTGCAACTGTAATCGCAGAAAAAGGTGGCGCAAAAAAGTATTAAGTTAAAGGGGCCGAATAATTTTGCACGCCCCACTTTTCAGCTTTTGTATTTCCACAAAAATAAAAAAAACAATAAATTTCGTTTAACTTCACAATTGTGTCCCACTTGTTGTTGATTCTTCACCAAAAATTAATATTTGGTATCTTTATGTTTGAAGCATGATATGTGGGAAAAGGTTGAAAAGTTCCAGGGGCCCGAATACTTTCGCAAGGCACTGTATATAGGATGTTTGTGCTGAATTTGCACAAAAATGTCCTTGACTGTGAGGATATACCAAGCCATATAGATTAAGCCTTCTGGACCTTCCTTTCAGTTTTTAGCTAATAGATACTTTTCTAGACTGTAATTACATTACACTAGTTGTGTTGGGCAATAACATGTATTTTTCAATGACATGAATGTTTCCTTTGTTACATGAGTAATACTGTAACATTGTTTTTAGGTACGAATGCCTCCGCTCCTGATCAGCTTAGTTTAGCATTAGCATGGAATCGGGTTGACATTGCACGCAGCCAAATTTTTGTATTTGGACACCAGTGGCCGGTAAGTTGTCCTTTTAGGTCTTAAGAAAGCCTATGGTGCCCTATATAATAGCACAGAGGACGGTGAAAACTGAAAACCAACAGAGAAACCAAAGATCCTCTAAAAACGAAATAGGTAAAAATGAATTAATCTTTATTAAGTTACCAATGTAAGCTTAAATAACACATTAAATGACATAACACAAAGGAGATGGCAACACGTGCTATACAGAATGCGAAAAACAAGGAAATAAATCGTTGGCATTTTTAAACTTACATTGCTAACTGAATAAAGATTAATTAATTTTTACCTATTTCGTTTTTGGAGGATCTTTGGTTTCTCTGTTGGTTTTAGGTCTTAAGAAAACTTGAGAATAAATTATTTTATTTATAGGGTAGTCTATTACAGAATTTATACTTTTTTTCCTGCCAATTATCCCTATATACAGCCAGCAATAGTTTTCCCACCCTCAAAATCGATGTATTTTGGAATCTGCCAAAAATGGCCATATCATAAAATTCACTCTAAAGATTATGAAGAAATTGAAGGAAAAGCAGGAAAAATATTTAGAATTGAGAGTCTTCAGTAGTTGATACCTTTTAATGGCTAACTGAAAAGATGGTAACAAATTACAAGCTTAAAAGTATCAAACACTGAGGACTCTCAATTCTAAATATTTTTCTATCTACTGGCTAACACGGTACAAAGATATATATCTTTCCTGTAAGGAAAAGCAGGAGCAGCGATTCCCGGGTACTGCCAAGAAGTGCTGAGACTGGATGTGCGTTGTTGGGATCTTTATTCATACCTGAAGGAGTCAACCCAATTTCGAAATGTGTGAAAAAGATCCCAAAAGCCAGTTTCAGCACTTCTCGGCAGTGTTCCTGTTCCTTCATATCTCGTCCCACCACAGTGTGAATGAGCAGCCTATGCATTTGCCATACAATTAACGGAGTAGTTACGGGTCATAACTCACTCAGATGAGCATACACCTCCACATGCTTTTTTACTCCTGCTTGTGGTAACACATTTGGAGAGCCTCTTTCTCTTATTTTACGCTAAAGATTATACATAGTTTGCCCTAAAGTGGCCTTTGTTCGGCATGTCCCTAGAAAACTGCTTTATGTTCTATATGCCTGGCAGGTATATAATTCCCATATAGAATATTTATTAGGTGTGATTTTATATCTTGCTTGTTATGCTTTGTTCTACTATTGTCCCAGCCTTTAGGAAGCCTTACAACTGCTGATGGGGCCAATCAGGAAAAAGAGAAGCGATCACCTGCTCCACAAACCAAAGGACCCAGAGGCAAGGGCAAAGGAAAAAAGAAAGGAAAAGGCAAAGAGGAACCAGAAGAAGAGACCGACCCCAGGAAGATTGAGCTCCTGAATTGGGTATTTCTTTTCTCTATTCTCTTTAAATAAATTTTCAGGGATTGTGTGTTACAAGTGTTGGATATTTAATATAAATGTAATTTTTGAGCAAATTACTAGTGCAAACAAAGCCAACTATTAGATGGTATAAAGTCAGTCTAAAAGTCTAAAGAGGTGACAAATTATTCAACAATGTGAGCCACCTCAGCGTTTTAAGACTTAGTTTAAAATGTCTAAAATTTAGACCATGTCAGCAAATCTGCTAAAATACGCTTTGGTTTGTTTTTTTCAGCATTTTTAAGCAAAAACATATGTACAAAGACATTTTATACAGGCAAGTTAAATTGGCATTACAAAATTACATTTAAGAAAAATCTTTTTTATATACCAGTTTTAAAAATGCCAACAAAACTTCTGTGGTTTTATGTGCCTGATATGAAAAAGGTTCTAAAATCAGTAGAGACATATGTAGCAATTAATTGTACCTGTTTTCTGATGCCAATGAACTGAAAATGTATAGTAGATAAAATATCCTTTCTTTTAGTAGTGTTACCCATTTTTCCAACACTTTGCAAGTGGAGTGGCGTAATAACTGCATGTATTGGTTGTTCTATTTTAGGAATAAAACAAATTAACGACTAAAACATATCCCTTGCATAACTGATGCAAAGGAAAACAAAACGACTCAGCTGATTATTATCGGTTCCCTTAGCTGTCCATTTTTACAACAGAAGAAAACGTGCATCATGCCCATTTATTTTCCATTCAAAAACTGTCAAACAGCAAAACCCAAACATACCCCATAATAAATCAATGGGATCCAGTTTGCATCAATTATATATCAATTTCGCAATGGTACAAATGTGCAAAATATATCCATTTTGTACATCCCTAAAAATGAATAGTCAAATTGAATGTTTGACCGCAGGTGTAAACTCTGCCTTAAAGATGTGCTGCATAGCACTACGGCTTAGCATTCAATTCATGAACTTGATGACATACAATCTGTTAAATATGGTGCTGTGGTGAAAACGGCACATGCTGCAAATAAAATAAAAAATATTGATGCAAAGCTTGGTTATTTACAGCGTTAGTGGATATGCCACATAGTTATGAAATAGCCACAACAACTATGAGAACCAAGAAAAAGAAATAGGCATAAATGCAGTATCATTGCGCAGAAGAATGGCATAAATAGCAGAGTTTCTGAGATGAGCATTGTATCCTCTGTTCCAAAAAATGTTATCAGCTCTGGTTTCATATTCTTTAACACCTATACATAAAATCAATCCATTCTGATATAATTATTCTGAGCCATTTTAATGCTGGTGTGAAGCAGGTCTTATTCGTCAAAAATCTGAACTATATGTTTTTGTGCCATTGTACAGTAAGGCCATTAGACAAGCGCAGTTCCATAACATACTCCCGATGTAGCAATTTCTGCCATTAATGTACTCCTAATGTTAGTAGTATCTCCAATTCAATGAAGGCAAAACATTATTTTATCTAATAGACCTCCTTTTTGCCTTGACACAAGCGTACTTCAGTGTATTTCATGTGCTTTAAATGTTTTTCACAGGTTAACTCTCTAGAGCAAGCTATGATGGATGCCCTGGTTCTGGATCGAGTGGATTTTGTGAAGCTTCTTATAGAGAATGGAGTGAGCATGCAAAGGTTTCTCACTATTCCTCGTTTAGAAGAACTGTACAATACTGTAAGTAATGCAGAATGGTTTGGTTTGGGTAACTGTTGTTACCCGCTACACAGAAGTCGAGCAGAAGTTGCAGTCTCCATTTCGAAACTGATGGCTGAACTGTTCCTATTGTTGCACTGTATTGTTAACACCTGTCCAGAGCATCAGTTGTTGCACCCTAGATATTAGAAGACTGGAGGTCATTGGGCGAGGTGCTGGTGGAACAGGGTACGTGACCCCTAGAACAGGGCAAGAGAAATTTCACCGCATTCTCTACATTGAAGTGATGCAAACTTTATTCGTCAAAGCAAACAAAGAAAATTGGTTGTGAGAATGCAACACAGTTTAACAGACATTTCGACCCCCACCTGGGTCTTTATCAGCCTCAGTTGTTGCATCAGACTGGTGCGATCATTGGTTTGTTGTCGTGATCACAATGATTATGCTATGGTGTGATCACAATGACCCATGCTATGGCGTGATCACTATGATTATGCTATGGTGTGATCACAATGATTATGCTATGGTGTGATCACAATGATTATGCTATGGTGTGATCACAATGATTATGCTATGGTGTGATCACAATGATTATGCTATGGTGTGATCACAATGATTATGCTATGGTGTGATCACAACGATTATGCTATGGTGTGATCACAATGACCCATGCTATGGCATGATCACAATGATTCATGCTATGGCGTGAACACAATGATTCATGCTATGTCGTGATCACAATAATTCATGCTATAGTGTGATCACAATGATTCATGCTATGGCGTGATCACAATGATTTATGATATGGTGTGATCACAATATTTCAAGTCATGCTTTGATCTGGCTCTGGACTAGGTCCTAGAAGTAAAATGGTTAAAAAGCCATCAAATGCAGCATATTTATGTGAACCCAGCCTTATAGAGTTACCATCTAATTTTATGTCCACAAAATATATTTATTGCAAGAAATAGAGATGTACAGTAACAGCCTCCAAATACACATTTAGTGTGCATTGAATGTTCATGCATAATTTGCATAGTTTGATCACTCTAATACAAAGTGATTGAATGGTGTACCACATGACCAGCAAAGGGAGCATATTTAATGAATACTTCATATATACACACGTGGTCAAAATTGTTGGCACCCCTCGTTTAATGACAGAAAAACCCACAATGACAGAAGTACCTTGAATCTGACAAAAGTAATAATAAATAAAAAAAAACTATGAAAATGAACAATTGAAATAAAGACATTGCTTTTCAACCATGCTTCCACAGAATTTAAAAAAAATAAAACTCATGAAATAGGGCTGGACAGAAATGATGGTATACTTAACTTAATATTTTGTTGCACAACCTTTTGAGGCAATCACTGCAATCAAACAATTCCTGCAACAGTCAATGAGACTTCTGCACCTCTCGACAGGTATTATGGCCCACTCCTCAAGAGCAAACTGCTCCAGTTGTCTCGTGTTTGAAGGTTGCGTTTTCCAGATGGCATGTTTCAGCTCTTTCCAAAGATGCTCAATAGGATTTAGGTCAGAGCTCATAGAAGGCCACTTCAGAATATTCCAATGTTTTCCTCTTAGCCATTCTTGGGTGTTTTTAGCTGTGTGTTTTGGTCATTATCCTGTTGCAAGACCCAGGACCTGCGACTGAGACCAAGCTTTCTTACACTGGGCAGCACATTTCTCTCTAGAATCCCTTAACAGTCTTGAAATTTCATTGTACCCTGCAGAGATTTTAGACACCCTGTGCTAGATGCAGCAAAGCAGCCCCAGAATATAACAGAGCTTCCTCCATGTTTCACAGTAGGGACAGTGTTGTTTTCTTGATATGCTTCATTGTTCCATCTGTGAAGATAGAGCTGATGTGCCTTGCCAAAAAGTTCAATTTTTGTCTTATCTTTCCATAGGACATACCCGCAGAAGCTTTGTGGCTTGTCAACATGTAGTTTGGCAAATTCCAGTCTGGCTTTTTTATGATTTTATTTCAACAATGGTGTCCTCCTTGGTCGTCTCCCATGAAGCCCACTTTGGCTCATACAATGACGAATGGTGCGATCTGACACTGATGTTCCTTGAGCTTGAAGTTCACCTTTAATCTGTTTAGAAGTTTTTCTGGGCCCTTTTTTACCATTCGTATTATCTGTCTCTTTGATTTGTCGTTAATTTTCCTCCTGCGGCCACGTCCAAGGAGGTTAGTGGACAAATATTGGCACAATTCAAAGGGAGGTGCACCAGTAGGTTCCCACACCGTATCTTATATATTAGAAACTGGGCACACTCATAGTTGTGTAATGAAGATAAATTTTATTGTGCACACCTGATCACTAGTTACAGACGTTTCGGTCAATAAACGACCTTCATCAGTGTACTAAAAAATAATAATGAGTGATCAATGAATCGTTACAAAATAGAAACAAAGTATTTACACATATGCATATAAGGGTCACAATGGATTAAAGAAATCTCAAAACAAGAGGAGAGCCTGGCCAATATCATAATTATCCAAAGTACTCAGGATGGTGAGAATATGAATAAAGTAATAAAGTAAGCAATAGACATACCTAGTGGCAGTGTGTACCCAATATAGTGGGGTCTGTGAATAAGATTGATATAATAAAATAGTGATAATAGTAAACAAAATAAAGGAAATAGTTCCAGAGATGACATACCCGTTACATTGAATACTGCTGTGAACGGCTATAATAGGATACAACATAGCAGTGAGTGGAAAGTAATGTCCATAGGAATATTTGTGAGTAGTAATATTGAGAAACATACCGCTTTGAGTGAAAACCTCAGGTATGGTTGTAATAACTATGGGGATATAACATTGGCCAGGCTCTCCTCTTGTTTTGAGATTTCTTTAATCCATTGTGACCCTTATATGCATATGTGTAAATACTTTGTTTCTATTTTGTAACGATTCATTGATCACTCATTATGATATAGGAAAGATGTATATCTTCGTACCGTGTTCAAGTCTAAATATTTTTCTGATCACTCATTATTATTTTTTAGTACACTGATGAAGGTCGTTTATTGACCAAAACGTCTGTAACTAGTGATCAGGTGTGCGCAATAAAATTTATCTTCATTACACAACTATGAGTGTGCCCAGTTTCTAATATACGTCCAAGGAGGTTGGCTACAGTCCTATGGATCTTAAACTTCTGAATAATATGTGCAACTGTAGTCACAGGAACTTCAAGCTGCTTGGAAATGGTCTTATACCTTTTACCTTTAATATGTTTGTCTATAATTTTCTTTCTAATCTCCTGAGACAACTCTTTCCTTCGCTTCCTCTGGTTCATGTTGAGTGTGATACACACCATGTCACCAAACAGCACAGTATCTGTAGCCCTCTATATACAGGCTCACTCACTGATTCCAAGATTGTAGACACCTGTGATGCTAATTAGTGAACACACCTTGATTTAACATGTCCCTTTTGTCACATTATTTTCAGGGGTACCATCATTTCTGTCCAGGCCTATTTCATGAGTTTTTTTTTTTAAAATTTTGTGGAAGCATGGTTGAAAAGCAATGTCTGAATTTCATTTGTTCATTTTCATAGATTTTTTATTTATTAGTACTTTTGTCAGATTTAAGATATTTCTGTGACCATTGTGGGTTTTTCTTTCATTAAATGAGGGGTACCAACAGTTTTGACCACGTGTGTAGCTTTGGTACCAGGCAGTCTGAATGTAATATGATGCATGTATATGAAGGAAGACAGTGCCAGGGCACTTATTCTAGATATATTTTCTGCATGGAATGAATAGTTCAGTCGTGGCCAAATATTTTGAGACTGACAAAAATTATTTGTTTTCATCAAATTTTCTGCTTCAGTGCTTTTAGATACTTTTCAAGACTTGTGTAATTCTCCCTGGCGTGATGAATATCAATTTCTGGAACAAATTCTGACTGTTGGTAACCTATCCTCATTCCAGTCTTATCAGTTCATGGAGATTATCCCAGTTTAGGTGTTTTGTTTATCCACCTGTTTTCTGAGGATCAACCACAAGTATACAATCAGATGCATATCTGTGGAGTCTCATGGCCATGGACCTAAAATTTCTAAATTTTGATTACTAAGACACTTAAGGGTATGCCACACTGAACAATATCGCTAATGGGATCGCTAAAAAACGTCACTATTTAGCGATCCCGTTAGCGATGTTGTTCAGTGCGGCAGCTTCCAGCGACGAGCTTCCTGCTGTGATCTCGCTCGTCGCTGGAATCGTTCCGGACCCTATTTTCTCGTCGGCGCTCCCGCTGGGTAAGTATATATCGCTAGTGTGGCACCTTTTCTTAGCGATTTAGCGGTACTTTTATACCGCTAAAGTCGTTAAGAAGATCGCTAACGGCGATAGCGTCGTTAACTATATCGCTAAATGTGGCCGCACTTAGCGATATAGAAACAATCCCGCTAGCGATCGCATTAGTATGCGTCGTTATCGTGATCGCTAGCGGGATTGTTTAGTGTGGCAGTACCTTTAGTTCTTACTTTTGACTCATGACATAGTGTTCCATCATGGTAGAAAAAGCATTGTTCCTCTCCAAGTTGCTCCTGGATGGTTGGAGAGGTTGCTCTTGGAGGATGTGCAGATACCATCCTTTATTCATGACAGTTTTCTCAGGCAAAATTGTGATTAAGTCCACTCCCTTGGATAACACGTGACTGGTCTTGGAATGCTTAACTGTTGGCTTCACGAAAGACTCATGTTAGCACTCACCTTTTCTTCTCCAGACAATCATTTTTCCAGATGTCCCAAACAATCTAAAGAGGGCTTTATCAGACAAAAAACATCTCCTTTTCCTCTGCAGTCCAATCTATGAATTTGCTGCAAACTTATTTTTTTTGATGACCCTTTCAGATTGTTTGGGACATGCACAAGAATGACTGTTCAGAGAAGAAAAAGCATGACACACACACAACATTGTGCCAGCCTCCCTAATAGAAATGTAAAAAGAGGATCTGGGTGGTAAACAGATTTACAGGCTTCAGTGGTCAAGGAGTACTGACCTAGCTCACGGACTAGAATCCTGCAAATCGATTCCCCCACCTATTGTGACGGAGCACCATGTCACAGGACAAAAGTGATATCTAAGTAGCTCAGTGAATACAACATTGAAATTTTGGGTCCATGACCAGAAAACTAACAGGGTCTCAATCCCATTCATGCTCATCCTCAAATCCTCTGAGCTCTGGAGATTGGTAAGAATGAGTTGTTATCAGTTAAGATGTGACTCAGAAGCTGATATCCAGAATGCCAGGGCGAATTACAGAATTCTTCAAACATTATGGACAACACTGTAAATATTACTTCTTTGCATAAAATTGATATAATAAAAGTATAAAAGCTTAAGAAATGCTTATAATTATACAGGATGGGCTATTTATATTGATACACTTAAATAAAATGGGAATGGCTGGTGATATCAACTTCCTGTTTGTGAAACATTAGTACATGGGAGGGGAAAAACTTTTCAAGATGGGTGGTGACCATGGCAACCATTTTGAAGCTGGACATTTTGGATCCAACTTTATTTTTTCCAATGAGAAGAGGATCATGTGACACATCAAACTTATTGAGAATTTCACAAGAAAAACAATGGTGTGCTTGGTTTTAACGTAAATTGTTGTGCTTTGGTAGCTGAGGAGAATAAGCAAAAACGGCAATACACCAGAGAGGCTGGAACCTATTGGATTGCAGTAACCTGAACTAACCACACAACTAGAGGTAGCCGTGGAGCGTTCCTACGTTGATCCTAGACGCCTTGTCACAGCCTCAGAGATAACTACACCTAAAGGCAGAAAGATGAAAGCTATCTGCCCCGGAGCAGATCCCCAAAGAAAATAGGAAGCCCCCAAACATGTAATGGCGGTTAGACAAGAAGAAGCACGGACACAGACAGAAAATAGAATGAGCAAACGCTGGGGTCCAATCTGTCTAGACAGAAAAGTACAGGAAAGGATAGTCACTGCAATCCAAAAAAAAAAACTAAAAAATACCAACTCTTCTGATTGCAAAAACACCTGAGATCACACGATCTCTACCACCTAAATCAGATCTCTGGTGTAACAAAACTAAGCCGCAGCCACTGAAAAAACAGGAAAAAGCAAATGAACAAATAACAGTGGCTTCAGATAAACTGAGAGGAGCACAAGCCCCCCGGAGGGGACCTGGCTGACCTCCACAGAAGTGCAGGGAACAATGCAAAAAGCAAGCACAAAAATAAAAGCAGAAAATATCTTATCTGATAGCAGAAGATGCAGGTAAGACTCAGCAAACTTCCAAATGAACCAGGAACCACAATTGAGACAAGAACAATTGATCACCGGCAACCATCATGGGAGGGAACCTCCCTTATATCAGACCAGTCAGAGATCCCAGATTGCCATTCCTTGCTGAAAGGTTCAGTACTGTCTGTAACCACCAGAGGGAGCCTCTGCTCAGAAACCATCTCTAGCACATTCATAACAGTACCCCCCCCTTGAGGAGGGTCACCGAACCCTCACTTGTGCAACCAGGCCGATCAGGATGAGCTCGGTGATAGGCACGGATCAGTCTCCTAGCATGGATGTCTGAAGTAAACACCCAAGAATTGTCCTCCTGACCATAACTTCTCCACTTAACCAAATACTGGAGTTTCAGTCTAGAAAAATGAGAATCCAATATTTTCTCAACCACATACTCCAGATTGCCCTCAACCAAAACAGGGTCAGGAGGCACAGCCATAGGAACCACTGGCTCGACAAAGCTCTTCAATAAGGACTTGTGGAACATGTTATGGATCTTAAATGTCCCTGGTAGAAGCAAACGGAAGGAAACAGGATTAAGAATCTCCATGATCTTATAAGGTCCAATGAACCTAGGCTTAAACTTTGGAGATGCAACCCTCATAGGGATATTTCTTGAGGACAACCAAACCAAGTCCCCCACTTTAAACCGAGGACCATCAGTCCTATGCCGGTTGGCAAACCATTGGGCCTTCTCCTGAGAGAGAGACAACCTCTCCACTACCTGGTCCCAAATCTGCTGCATTCGCTCCACAACAGAGTCAACACCCGGACAGACAGAAGCTTCCGCCTGTCCCGAAGAAAATCGAGGGTGAAACCCAAAATTGCAGAAAAATGGAGACATCAAAGTGGCGGAGCTAGCCCTATTATTAAGAGCAAACTCAGCCAAAGGCAAAAAAGAGACCCAGTTAGCTTGATCAGCAGACACAAAACATCTCAAATAAGTCTCCAAGGTCTGGTTTGTTCTCTCGGTTTGTACATTAGTCTGAGGATGAAAAGCAGAGGAGAAAGACAATTGAACACCAAGTTTAGAACAAAATGTCCTCCAAAATCTGGAAACAAACTGGACTCCTCTGTCAGACACAATGTTCTCCGGAATGCCATGTAACCGAACCACGTGCTGAAGGAACAAAGGCACCAATTCGGAGGAGGAAGGTAACTTAGGTAATGGCACAAGATGTATCATCTTGGAAAAACTATCACAGATTACCCAGATAACGGTAATTCTCTGAGAAACAGGTAGGTCGGAAATGAAATCCATAGAGATATGGGTCCTCCTCTTGGGCACAGGTAATGGCATCAACAAACCACTAGAGCGAGAGCAAGGCTTGGAGCGAGAGCAAGTCCCACAGGACTCCACAAATTCCCTGATGTCACAAGACAAAGTAGGCCACCAAAAGGACTGACTCACCAAGTCTCTGGTACCAAAGATCCCGGGATGACCAGCCCTCGCGGAACAATGAATCTCAGACATCACACTCTTCTTCCACTGGTCTGAGACAAACAATTTCCCAACAGGGCAGCGCTCAGGTTTATCCTCCTGACACCCTTCCAGAGCCAGTCTCAAATTGGGCGAGATGGCGGAAAGAACTACACCCTCTTTCAAAATAACAGTAGGATCAGATAACTCAGGAGAGTCCGCAAAGAAACTCCTTGACAGGGCATCCGCCTTAACATTCTTAGTGCCAGGAAGAAAAGAAACCACAAAATTAAAACGTGTGAAAAATAAGGTCCACCTGGCCTGTCTAGGATTAAGTCGCTTGGCTGATTCGAGATAAACCAGATTCTTATGGTCCGTGAGGACCACCACCTGATGTTTGGCTCTTTTCAGCCAATGTCTCCACTCTTCAAAGGCCCACTTCATGGCCAATAACTCCCGATTACACACGTCATAATTACGTTCAGTTGGAGAAAATTTTCGAGAGAAAAAGGCACAAGGGTTACTCTTAGAGGTCTCTGGATCTCTTTGGGACAAAAAGGCACCTGCCCCAATTTCAGAGGCATCAACCTCCACCTGAAACGGTAGAGAAACATCAGGCTGCCGTAGAACAGGAGCAGAAGTGAATCTCTGCTTAAGTTCCTGAAACACAGAGACTGCCTCAGGAGGCCAATTCACCACATCAGAACCCTTTTTGGTCAAATCAGTCAATGGTTTAACAATACTGGAGAAATTACCAATAAATTTACGATAAAAATTGGCAAAACCCAAAAATCTCTGAAGAGCCTTTAATAAAGTAGGTTGGACCCAATCACAGATGGCCTGAACCTTGACCTGGGCCATTTCAATAACAGACGGAGGCAAAATGAATCCCAGAAATGAGACCTTCTGTACGCCAAAAAGACACTTTGATCCCTTCACATACAGTGCATTCTCTCTCAAAATCTGGAACACAGTCAGAACATGTTTCACATGAGAGTCCCAATCATTGGAAAAAATCAAGATATCATCCAAATAAACAATCAGAAATTTATCCAAAAATCCCTGAAAATATCATTCATAAAGGATTGGAAGGCGGAAGGAGCATTAGTGAGCCCAAAGCGCATCACTAGGTACTCAAAATGCCCCTCTGGGGTATTAAACGCCATCTTCCATTCATCCCCGTGCTTAATGCGAATAAGGTTATACGCCCCCCTGAGGTCAAGCTTGGTAAACCAAGTAGCACTTTTCACCCTGGAAAACAGGTCATAAATCATGGGTAACGGATATTGATACTTCACAGTGATCTTATTCAAGAGACGATAATCAATACACGGCCTCAATGAACCATCCTTTTTGGCCACAAAGAAAAAACCGGCACCCAAGGGTGAAGAGGATGGTCTGATATGACCCTTCTCCAATGACTCCTTGATATAAGATCGCATAGCCTCGTGTTCAGGTACAGACAAGTTAAAAAGGCGACCTTTAGGAAATTTACCACCAGGCAATAATTCAATAGCGCAATCATAGCTCCTGTGAGGGGAAAGGATGCAGATTTACTTTCACTAAATATATCTGAAAAATCAGTCAAAAAGTCAGGAACATCCTGAGACTGGGGAGAGGCAGAACAAACAGGAGTGTCGGCATTAACACATTGGCAGCCCCAACTGGTCACAGACACAGATTTCCAATCCAAAACAGGATTATGAGACTGTAACCAAGGGAAACCTAGTACAATAATGTCATGCAGATTATACAGCACCAGAAATTTGCAACTCTCCTGATGATCTGGTTCAACCCTCATTATCACCTGAGCAGAAAACTGGGGTTTATTCTCCGCCAAAGGGGTAGAATCAATGCCCAGTAGGGGAATAGACTTCCGCAGGGGTATCATGGGAAACCCTCAACGTTTGGAAAAGTCAAAATCCATCAGGTTAATAGCTGCTCCTGAATCAACAAAAGCCTGAGCAGAAAATGTGGACAGGGAGCAAATCAGGGTAACAGTCAACAGAAATTTAGTCTGAACACTACCCAAGACAACTGAGCGTGTAAAACGTCTTCCCCACTTAGGGCAGACTGAAATAGCATGAGAGGCATCACCACAGTAGAAACATAACCCACTGCGCTTTCGAAACTCATGACGCTGTGCCCCAGAAGTCACTCTATCACACTGCATGGGCTCAGAAGCTGGCTCACAAGGCAACACTATCTCACGCATACCTCTGCGCTCACGCAAACGTCTGTCAATTTGAATAGCCAATGACATAGAATCATTGAGACCAGAGGGAGCAGGGAATCCCACCATAACATCCTTTACATTCTCTGACAGCCCCTTCTGAAAAAGGGCTGCCAAAGCATCATCATTCCATTTGGTTAGGACAGCCCACTTTCGGAATTTCTGACAGTACAACTCAGCGTCTTCAAGACCCTGATTTAATGCCAACAAGGTTTTTTCAGCTTGATCAGTGACATTAGGTTCATCGTACAATAACCCCAGAGCCAGAAAAAAAGCATCAACATTACTCAAAACAGGGTCCCCAGGTGTCAGGGAAAAAGCCCAATCCTGAGGATCGCCGCGCAGGAGAGAGATGACAATTTGAACCTGCTGTGCTGCGTTCCCTGAGGACCCAGGCTTTAAGGCAAAAAACAACTTACAGTTATTTTTGAAATTCAGAAATTTAGACCGATACCCCAAAAATAAATCTGGCATGGAAATCCTAGGTTCCACAATCGGCAACCTAGCAAGATAGGTAGCAATACTCCGAACCTCAGTGGCAAGCTGATCCACACTGCCAGACAACTGTGCAAGCTTCATTGAGAGAAAAAAAAATCCTCCTCAGCACCCAGAGAAAAAGAGGGAAAAAATGCAACAAACAGAAATAAAAATCTCTGACAACTCTGACAACTTTTTTTTTTTTTTTTTTTCTTTCCACACTATTTTTCCCTTCTGTGAGTACCATATAATTTTCAGTTTTGGCTGGTGATACTGTTGTGTTTTGGTAGCTGAGGAGAATAAGAAAAAATGGCAATACACCAGAGAGGCTGGAACCTATTGGATTGCAGTAACCTGAACTAACCACACAACTAGAGGTAGCCGTGGAGCGTTCCTACGTTGATCCTAGACGCCTTGTCACAGCCTCAGAGATAACTACACCTAAAGGCAGAAAGATGAAAGCTATCTGCCCCGGAGCAGATCCCCAAAGAAAATAGGAAGCCCCCAAACATGTAATGGCGGTTAGACAAGAAGAAGCACGGACACAGACAGAAAATAGAATGAGCAAACGCTGGGGTCCAATCTGTCTAGACAGAAAAGTACAGGAAAGGATAGTCACTGCAATCCAAAAAAAAAAACTAAAAAATACCAACTCTTCTGATTGCAAAAACACCTGAGATCACACGATCTCTACCACCTAAATCAGATCTCTGGTGCAACAAAACTAAGCCGCCGCCACTGAAAAAACAGGAAAAAGCAAATGAACAAATAACAGTGGCTTCAGATAAACTGAGAGGAGCACAAGCCCCCCGGAGGGGACCTGGCTGACCTCCACAGAAGTGCAGGGAACAATGCAAAAAGCAAGCACAAAAATAAAAGCAGAAAATATCTTATCTGATAGCAGAAGATGCAGGCAAGACTCAGCAAACTTCCAAATGAACCAGGAACCACAATTGAGACAAGAACAATTGATCACCGGCAACCATCATGGGAGGGAACCTCCCTTATATCAAACCAGTCAGAGATCCCAGATTGCCATTCCTCACTGAAAGGTTCAGT
Source organism: Oophaga sylvatica (assembly GCA_033576555.1). Lineage (NCBI taxonomy): Eukaryota > Metazoa > Chordata > Amphibia > Anura > Dendrobatidae > Oophaga > Oophaga sylvatica. The sequence goes on along the minus strand of JARQOD010000004.1, from coordinate 373,828,220 downwards.
ACTGTCTGTAACCACCAGAGGGAGCCTCTGCTCAGAAACCATCTCTAGCACATTCATAACAGTAAATTTATTCTTTCATGAGTTATTTACAAGTTTATGACCACTTATAAAATGTGTTCAAAGTGCTTCCCATTGTGTTGGATTGTCAACGCAACCCTCTTCTCCCACTCTTGACACACTGATAGCAACACCGCAGAAGAAATGCTAGCACAGGCTTCCAGTATCCATTGTTTCAGATGCTGCATATCTCGTATCTTCACAGCATAGACAATTGCCTTCAGATGACTCCAAAGATAAAAGTCTAATGGGGTCAGATCGGGAGACCTTGGTGGACGGTCATTCAACTGGCCCACAATGACCAATCCACTTTCCAGGAAACTGTTCATGTAGGAATGCTTGGACCTTACACCCATAATGTGGTGGTGCACCATCTTGCTGGAAAAACTCAGGGAACGAGCCAACTTCAGTGCATAAAGAGGGCAACACATCATTATGTAGCAATTTCAGATATCCAGTGGCATTGAGGTTTCCATTTGATGAAGACTGGCCCCACTATCTTTGTACTCCATATACCACACCATACCATCAATTTTTGTGTTCCAACAGTCTTGGAGGGATCTATCCACTGTGCATTAGTGTCAAACCAATAGCAGTGGTTTTGTTTGTTAACTTCACCATTCACAAAAAAGTTTGCCTCATCACTGAACATAATGTTCTGTGTAAACTGAGGGTCCTGTTCCAATTTTTGTTTTGCTTATTCCGAAAATTCAGCATGCCGATCAGGATCATCCTCGTTGAGATGCTGCAGCAACAGAATTTTGTAAGAGTGCCATTTGTGAGTAGCTAATATCAGCCGAAGGGATGTTCGACTGATGCCTCTCTCCATTGACATGCGGCGAGTGCTACGCTGTGGGCTCTTGCTGAATGAAGCTAGGACAGCCACTGATGTTTCTTCATTAGTGACAGTTTTCTTGCGTTCACATTTTGGCAAATCCAACACTGAACCTATTTCTCAAAATTTGGCAAGCAGTTTGCTAACTGTAGCATGGGAAATGGGTGGTCTCGTAGGGTGTCATGCATTGAAATCTGCTGCAATGACCCGGGTACTGCATTCACCCGACATCAACACAATTTCTATCTGCTCCTCACGTGTTAACCTTTGCGACATGTCAATGGCTGTAAACAAAGAGAAACTTGTAAATAACTCATGAAAGAATAAAGTTACATTAAAGCCAAGCACACCATTGTTTTTCTTGTGAAATTCTCAATAAGTTTGATTTTCTTTTCATTGAAAAAAATAAAGTGGGATCCAAAATGGCTGACTTCAAAATGGCCGCCATGGTCACCACCCATCTTGAAAAGTTTCACCCTCCCATATACTAATGTGCCACAAACAGGAAGTTGATGTCTCCAACCATTCCCATTTTATTTAGGTGTATCCATATAAATGGCCCACCCTGTACCTTAGTAACCATAGAAATATTTGACGAAAAGGTCTAAAAACAATGAAGTAGAAAACTGTGAAAACCAAAAATGGTGTCAGTCTCAAAACTTTTGGTCATGAATGTACAGTCATGGCCAAAAGTTTTGAGAATGACACAAATATTATATTTTCACATGATCTGCTGCCCTCTGGTTTTTATGTGTGTTTGACAGATGTTTTTATCACAGACAGAAATATCATTGCAAACATATGAGTAACAAAAGCTTATATTGACAGTTAGAATGAGTTAATGCAGCAAGTCAATATTTGCAGTGTTGACCCTTCTTCTTCAGGACCTCTGCAATTCTCCCTGGCATGCTCTCAATCAACTTCTGGACCAAATCCTGACTGATAGCAGTCCATTCTTGCACAATCAATGCTTTCATTTGTCAGAATTTTTAGGTTTTGTTTGTCCACCCGTCTCTTGATGATTGACCACAAGTTCTCAATGGGATTAAGATCTGGAGAGTTTCCAGGCCATGGACCCAAAATCTCTATGTTTTGTTCCCTGAGCAATTTAGTTATCACCTTTGCTTTATGGCAAGGTGCTCCATCATGCTGGAAAAGGCATTGTTGATCGCCAAACTGCTCTTGGAGGGTTGGGAGAAGTTGCTCTTGGAGGACATTCTGGTACCATTCTTTATTCATGGCTGTGTTTTTAGGCAAGACTGTGAGAGAGCCGATTCCCTTGGCTGAGAAGCAACCCCACACATGAATGGTTTCAGGATGCTTAACAGTTGGCATGAGACAAGACTGGTGGTAGCGCTCACCTTGTCTTCTCCGAATGAGGCGTTTTCCTGATGTCCCAAACAATCGAAAAGGGGATTCATCAGAGAAAATAACTTTACCCCAGTCCTCAGCAGTCCAGTGCCTGTACCTTTTGCAGAATATCAGTCTGTCCATGATGTTTTTTCTGGAGAGAAGTGGCTTCTTTGCTGCCCTCCTTGAGACCAGGCCTTGCTCCAAGATTCTCCGCCTCACAGTGTGTGCAGATGCACTCACACCTGCCTGCTGCCATTCCTGAGCAAGCTCTGCACTGCTGGTAGCCCGAACCCGCAGCTGAAACATTTTTAAGAGACGGTCCTGGCGCTTGCTGGTCTTTCTTGGGCGCCCTGGAACCTTTTTGGCAACAATGGAACCTCTCTCCTTGAAGTTCTTGATGATGCGATAGATTGTTGACTGAGGTGCAATCTTTCTAGCTGCAATACTCTTCCCTGTTAGGCCATTTTTGTGCATTGCAATGATGACTGCACGTGTTTCTTTAGAGATAACCATGGTTAACAGAGGAGAAACAATGATGCCAAGCTCCAGCCTCCTTTTAAAGTATCCAGTGGTGTCAGTCTTACTTAATCATGACAGATTGATCTCCAGACATGTCCTCATCAACACCCACACCTGTGTTAATGGAGCAATCACTGAAAAGAGGTTAGCTGGTCCTTTTAAGGCAGGGCTAGAATGATGCTGAAATGTGTTTTGGGGGATAAAGTTCATTTTCTAGCCAAATATTGACTTTGCAAGTAATTGCTGTTAAGCTGATCACTCTTTATAACATTCTGGAGTATATGCAAATTGCCATTAGAAAAAGTGAAGTAGTAGACTTTGTAAAAATTAATATTTGTGTCATTCTCAAAACTTTTGTCCATGACTGTACAGTGCCAATTTATTCAAAGAAAGAGAGATGTGAAAGTTTATTATTCACAACTGCATATAAACTTGTCCTAATGGATATTATTTTCTGTTTCAGAGATTGGGTCCTCCAAATACTCTACATTACCTTGTAAGAGATGTAAAGAAGGTAAATTGTATACCCAAAAGTGACAGTGATGAGAATAACATTTCTTGAAAACAAATAGTTTTAATTTTATTTTGTACTAGATGAGGATTTATTTTATAAAACATTATATGTACTTGTCATGAAAGGAATTAGTGAGACATCCCAACTGTAATAACTAGCAAAAGCAATCAGTTGGAGATGGCTTCTTTATGTTGCATATGACTCCTGATTGCCTGATTAGTAGAGAATGCTTAGAGACATCATAGGGTAAAAATGGCCATTTTAGGATATTATTTTATTCCTGCCTCTACCCTGAGCATTCTTTTTTTTTAATTCGCTATACGGTTCTAAAGATATGGACCACTAAACAGTGAAGCAATGGGAATAAAATAAGAGTAAAAACTGGCCACTTTTGACCTGGTGATAGGTCCTCTTTAAACATATAGGAGCAGGTTGGTGTGCATGTGTTTGCATGTTATATGGGTTTGCTTATCATCATGTTGTTCATGCATTGCATTTTGTGCATTAATTCTTGTTTTTCATTGCCCATGTACCAATTGCTCTCCATCATCCATCTCCATCGCTTCATTGCCATGCAGAGAATCACTAGGGGATTCGGATGGGTTAACATGGAGGTGAATCTTTTTTCAATCTAATTTGTAATATCATTAAGTACACAAGTAGTTAGTTGCAAGTATTTATGAGAAATGGGCTTTAAGGCCGCCCCATTAGATAGCTGCTGGCTGAGCAATTGAAAGGCCGACATCTATCTTTCCTGAATCCCCCGTACATAGGAAAGCTCGGCTCGGCCAAGCACTCCTGTGTTCTTTGGTAGAGAGCTTCTGCCACACTTATCTGGAGAACAAGGGGAGAACAAAAGGATCAGCATTTGGAAAATCCACAGGCCAGATCCTTTTCTCTCTTGACATAATCTGTCGGGGAGAGACGGGAGGCCCCGATATGCATTAGATTGTTGGCCAATATTGGTAGGTTTGGACAAATTTAGTATAACGTTTTAGAGTTATATTAATGTATAAAATCTTATATACATTTTAATACAATCCCAATTATAATAATCATTGGTGATGTAGTAAATTGAAAGTCTCTAAAATGTCTTTTATCTTAGCCAATTTTAGTCTATTGTGTATCTTTAAAAATGTTTAATAAGCATTACTTTTTATCATTTTTTGCCTTTTTGTTACTTCCAATAGACAAGAGTATTATATAGGACAGTACTACTTTCAGTTTCATTCATCCCTCACCAACATTAAAAAAAACCTTGCATCTCTGGCAGCTATGAGTGAAAGTTCTTGTTGCCAAGAATTAGATTGTACGAAGAGCCCAAAACCATAGGAAGACATAATAGACACAAAGGCAGTAGTAATCTTTATTTCTCTATATAACAAAGGACATGTTATAGATTTTATATAGCATGTTAAACTCCTTCTTGAAAAAGCTAGCCTCACCAGTAAGGCTAATTTTCATTTTTAGACAAGTACATATATTAAATGTCATATATTAAAAATAGCTTTAATGTGATGTTAACTTTTGATAAATATTTTTTTCTGGACAGGGTAACCTTCCACCAGATTATCATGTCAGTTTGATTGACATTGGCCTTGTACTGGAGTACCTCATGGGCGGAGCATACCGCTGTCACTACACCAGAAAGAACTTCAGGACCCTCTACAATAATTTATTTGGACCAAAAAGGGTAATGTTAAATGCTACTTTGGATTTCCTGATTAGTAATTCAAAATTAACATTTGTAGCACCAAGAGTTTCACAGAACATTAGTTAGTTATGGGAAAGGAATTACATATTAGAAGAGATATATATTGCTCTGTTGTCTACCACTGATAGTACCTCTCACTTTAAATCTTATGATATATTTCATAATTTATTATAATTAACATGAGCATAACCAGAATAACTGAAGAATGAATATCTGTTGTTCTCCACAGCCAAAAGCCCTCAAACTCTTAGGAATGGAGGTAAGTGTGTAATTGCCTGTTTCTCTGGTATTCTGTTCTGTACATATATTGTCGGTCTTGCAAGGTTATTTTTGTTTTCTTTGCTTTAGTTGTTTGTAGTTTTTAAGTATTCCATCAATTTGGAAAGGAAAAGCCACGCTCCATGCACTCACTTCTATTTAGGCTTATGATGGGCTTGTATTAATTATTACCACAAAATTTCAGCAAAAAAGTATTGCAGTGCAAAGCATGGAAACTGCTTCCAGTTTAGACTTCCATATATCATGGACTGATTTACTTATGAGCACAGTAGATGACCCTTGGGGTAGAGCTCCTGCAGCAGAGATGAGGACAATGTCTTGCTTTATTTTATAATAGCAAGTGAACTTTTAATGCCATATATGAGTTAATATGTGGAGTAATTGCAATATACTAATCTGCACCTCCTGTGTGGAACAAGATAGTCATGCACCTCCTGAGTCTTGATCTTAATCTGGTACTGCCATAGATAAGTAAAGCTACAAATCAATTCTCACAAAAGTTGTTGAGCATCCCAAATGATGCAGTATAAAGATTATGACTTTGTGATTTAGAAAACCTGCTCAATAGTAATTTCAGGTATAAAATTCCATGAGAGCAGAAGCAAAATATCAAATGTTATGAAAACCTTTACATAAACTACCACTTATCTATAGGATACAGAGGTGACAGTCACTCCTGGACCTGGTTTCAGAGATATGGGCAGCCAGTTACCCAATGGTGCAAACTATGCATATGCACAGGGGCCCAAGAGGTAAAGAGGCCACTTCTACCTCCTAAGCAGCAAACAGCTACTGTCACAGTTAGATTATATGGCTACAAAGGCCCATCATACTGTTCTTGCACAGGGGCCCTCTTCTGTCTATGTCCGTCCATGGTCAGAGGAGATCCACAAACTCCTTTGTCACGTAGGAAGATATTGGTATTATAAACGGCACATGGTAAGTAAGGGGAACCTGTTTTCTCTTCCTCAGATTTAGATAGGACTACAAGCAGACCTGATTTGTGGGAAATTTGCTTTCCCTGCATCTATCCTCCCCTTTTACTGAAATAGATAGGACTATATCCTTAACTTTAGCCAACTATTGCCAACAGTTCAAATAGATATGTTCTAACTATGACTAATAATTTTTTCATGATCCAATTGTGATCAGGGGGCCTGCCCTACAATGCAAAAAATGTATAATGTAGATCATTACATTGTATTTGATCAAGATGAAACCCAAATATTTCTTACCATGAAAAATTCAGTGGGTTCGGAAAGTATTCAGATTCCTTTAAATTTTTCACTCTTTGTTTCATTGCAGCCATTTGGTAAATGCAAAAAAGTTCATTTTTTTCTCATTAATGTACACTCTGCATTCCATCTTGACTGAAAAAAACAGAAATGTAGAAATTTTTGCAAATTTATAAAAAAGAAAAACTGAAATATCACATGGTCATTCAGACTCTTTGCTCAGACACTCATATTTAAGGACAATGCTGTCCATTTCCTTGTGACCCTCCGTGAGATGGTTCTACTCCTTCATTGGAGTCCAGCTGTGTTTAATTAAACTGATAGGACTTGATTTGTAAAGGCACACACCTGTCTATATAAGACCTCACAGCTCACAGTGCATGTCAGACCAAATGCGAATCATGGGGTCAAAGGAACTGGCCAAGGAGACAGAATTGTAGCAAGGACACATCTGGCCAAGGTTACAAAAGAATTTCTGCAGAACTCAAGGTTCCTAAGAGCACAGTGGCCTCCATAATCCTTAAGTGGAAGAAGTTTGGGACCACCAGAAGTCTTCCTAGACCTGGCCGTCCAGCCAAACTGAGCAATCGTGGGAGAAGAGCCTTGGTGAGAGAGGTAAAAAAGAACCCCAAGATTACTGTGGCTGAGCTCCACAGATGCAGTAGGGAGATGGGAGAAAGATCCACAAAGTCAACTATCACTGCAGCCCTTCACCAGTCGGGCCTTTATGGCAGAGTGGCCCAACGGAAGCGTCTGCTCAGTTCCATACATATGAAAGCATGCATAGAGTTTGCTAAAAAACACATGAAGGACTCCCAGACTATGAGAAATAAGATTCTCTGGTCTGATGAGATGAAGATAGAACTTGTTGTTGATAATTCTAAGTGGTTTGTGTAGAGAAAACCAGGCACTGCTCATCACATGCCCAATACAATCCCAACAGTATAGCATGGTGGTGGCAGTATCATGCTATAGGGGTGTTTTTCAGCTGCAGGGACAGATCGACTTATTTCAATTGAAGTAAACATGAATGCGACCAAGTACAGATATTGTGGATGAAAACTTCTTCCAAAGTGCTCTGGACCTCAGACTTGGCCGAAGGTTCAACTTCCAACAAGACAGTGACCCTAATCACACAGCTAAAATAACAAAGGAGTGGCTTCACAACAACTCTTTCACCATTCTTGACTTGCCAAGCCAAAGCCCTGACCTAAATCCAATTGAGCATCTCTAGAGAGACCTGAAAATGGCTGTTCACCAACATTCACCATCCAACCTGACGGAACTGGAGAGGATCTGCAAGGAAGAATGGCAGAGGAACCCCAAATCCAGGTGTGAAAAACTTGTTGCATCATTCCCAAGAAGACTCATGGCTGTACTAGCTCAAAAGGGTGTTTCTACTCAATACTGAGCAAAGTGTCTGAATACTTATGACCATATATTTCAGTTTTTCTTTTTTAATAAATTTGCAAAAATTTCTACATTTCTGTTTTTTGTCAGTCAAGATAGGGTACATTAATGAGAAAAAAATGAACTTTTTTGAACGGGTGCAATGAAACAAAAAGTGAAAAATTTAAAGGGGTCTGAATACTTTCCATACCCACTGTAAATTCACATTTTACCTTACCCTTTGTACATTGACTTGGAAGTTTCCTCATTGTTTTTTCCTTAGGACCATACATCACTTTGATCATTCCCTGCCTGTTGTCCCTTTACTGGTTCCTGTAGTAAAGGCCTCTCCTTCCTATCCCTATCCAAGCCGTTCAGTAACTGTAGAACATCCATATGTCCAGCAGTAAAAAGAAGAATTTGCATTTACTGAGGTGACAGTTTCTGTTTCATGTGTTGTCTTGAGTAAGAGAAACATTCATTCCAGTGCATATATACAGTATATCACTTTAATGGTATGTGCACACGTTTAGCTTCTGGATCAGGTTTTTCTGCTGCAAAAATGAGTGTTGGCAGGAAAAACGGTACATAAAATGTGCATTTTTGCATTTTCCTTGTGGTTATTCATCCATTTAAATGTATGTAATATGATGCCGAAAAAATTGACACGCTACAGATGGAAAAAAAACGTTTCTTTTTTTTCTATGTGTTTTTTTGCCACAGAAAAGACACAACGTTTTACAGTACCAGCAAAATGAATAACTGCTAGCCAAATCTCATTCACGTGTTGCTTATTTTTTCCTTACAGATTTGAACCTTCAAATCTGCAAGGAAAAAATAAGCAACACGTGAATGAGATTTGGCTAGTAGTTTATTCATTTTGCTGGTACTGTAAAACGTTGCGTCTTTTCTGTGGCAAAAACACATAGAAAAAACAAGGAAAAGACGCAATATGTCAACAAGAGCTGACTGTTTTTTTGAATGAAGTCTAAAAAAAGTAATACACTGTATATACAGTCATGGCCAATAGTGTTGGAATTGTTCCAGAAAATGAAGCATTCGTCCCAGAAAATTATTGCACTTACACATGTTTTATTATGCACATGTTTATTTCCTTTGTGTGTAGTGAAACAATGGAAAAAAAAGGCTAATTGGACATTATTTTACACAAAATTTCCAAAATGGGCTGGACAAAATTGTTGGCACCGTTCCAAAACTGATGGTAAACAACTTTGCTTCAAGCATATGATGCTCGTTCAAACTCAGCTGTGGCAAATAACAGGTGAGGCAATATGAAAATCACACATGAAACCAGATAAAAAAAAGGGAAAAGTTGACTTAATCCTTGCATTGTGTGTCTGTGTGTGCCACACTAAGCATGGAGAACAGAAAGAGGAGAGGAAAACTGTCTGAGAACTTGAGAACCAAAATTATTGAACAATATCAACAATCTCAAGGTTACAAGATCATTTTCAAACATCTTGATGCTCCATTGTCCACAGTGTGCAACATAATCAAGAAGTTTACAACCCTTAGCACTGTATCTAATCTACCTGGACATGAATAGCAGAGGAAAATTGATGAAAGGTTGCAACGCAGGATAGTCCTGATGGTGGATATGCAGCCCCAATCAAGTTCCAGAGAAATTCAAGCTGTCCTGCAGGATCAGGGTGAATCAGTGCCAGCACTAACTATCCATCAGCATTTGAATGAAATGAAACGCTATGGCAGGAGAAACAGGAGGACCCCCACTGCTGATAACGAGACATAAAAAAGCTAGATTGCAGTTTGCCAAAATGTGCGTAAGTAATAATCCTTCTGGGAAAGTGTCTTGTGGACAGATGAGACCAAGGTAGAGCTTTTTGGTAAAGCAAAACATTCTAATGTTTACCAAAAACAGAATGAGGTCTACAAAGGAAACAACACAGTACCTACAGTTAAATATAGTGGGGGGTCAAAGATGTTTTGGGGTTGTTTTGCTGCTTCTGGCACTGGGTGCCTTGACTTTGTGCAAGGCATCATGAAATCTGAAGATTACGAAAGAATTTTGGGTCGCAATGTAGTTTTCAGTCTCAGAAAGCTGAGTTTACTTTCAAAGTCATGGGTATTCCAGCAGGACAATGACCCCAAACATATTTCAAGAAGCACCCAGAAATGAATAGAAACAAAGCACAGGAGAGTTCTGAAGTGGCCAGCAATAAGTCTGGATCTAAGTCCCACTGAACACCTGTGGAGAAATCTTAGAATTGCTGTTGGGACAAGGCACCCTTCAAATATGAGAGTCCTGGTACAGTTTGAAAAAGAAGAATGGTCCAAAATTCCAAATGAGAGGTTTAAGAGAATGTTGATGGTCATAGGAAGCGATTGATTGAAGTTATTTATTTCAAAGGGTGTGCAAGCAAATATTAAGTTAAGGGTGTCCTGCCCAATTTTAGGGTTTTGTGTGTAATTATGTCCAATTTGTCGTTTTTTCTCAATTTGTTTTTGTGCTGTTCCAATACACACAAAGGAAATAAACATGTATTTTCTGGGAGAAATACTTAATTTTCTGAAACAATTTCAAGGGTGCCAACACTTTCGGCCCTGACTGCATATATATATATATATATATATATATACATATATATATATGTAATATATATATATATATATATATATATATATATACACACACAGTGAGGAAATTAAGTATTTGATACACTGACGATTTTGCAAGTTTTCCTACCTACAAAGAATGGGGATTTTTGTAATTTTTATTATAGGTACACTTCAACTGAAAGGCCGGGACCCCACATGCGACGAAGTCGTCCGACACTCGCATGTGAAATCCCAGCTCTGGGATTTCACATGCGAGTGTCGGACGACTTCGTCGCATGTGTGATCCCGACCTAAGAGACAGAATCTTTAAAAAAATCCAGAAAATCACATTGTATGATACAATTTTACATACTATTGCATGAAATAAGTATTTGATCACCTACCAACCAGCAAGAACTCTGTCTCTCACAGACCTGTTAGATTTTCGTTATGAAGCCGTCCTACTCTGCACTCATTACCTGTATTAATTGCACTTGTTTGAACTTGTTACCTGTATAAAAGACACCTATATAAATGTAATACATATGATGAATATATTATATCACTTCTATCAGTTTTCTGGTATAATTGCCTCCATAAAGACTGGAATAAACGCCATATTTTTCTTTTATTAAAAAAGCAAACTGAACTACCATATATACTCGCATATAAGCCAAGATTTCCAGTCCATTTTTTAGGGCTGAAAGTCCCTCTCTTGGCTTATACGCGAGTCATATACCATGGTCGAGGGGGTGTCAGATCATAGTTACCCCTCCGCCGGTGCGTCTCTGCAGCCCACCTGCTTCTCCCACGATCTCCGGCTCCTTCCTGCAGCGGTCACATGGTATCGCTCATTAAAGTCATGAATATGCACATATTCATGACTTTAATGAGCGGTACCACGTGACCGCTGTAGGAAGGAAGAGCTGCGGAGACCGCCGGGAGAAGAGGAGAGGCTGCAGAGAGTGACACGCCAGCGGGGGGTGAGTATATGCTATATTCACCTGTCCCTCGGTCCACCGCTGCGCTGCTCCCTGTCCGACTACTCTGGCTGTGAATGTTCAGGCAGAGGGCGCGATGACGTAGTTAGTGCGCGCCGCGCCCTCTGCCTGATCATTCACTGCCGAGGACCTGGAAGACGGAGCAGCGTGCAGCGGTGGACCTGTCCAGTGACAGGTAAATATCTCAGGTGCCAGGGTCCTGAGCGAGCGGTGACACCGGCACCTGTCCCCCATAGTGCGCCGGTGTCACCGCCTGCTCAGGACACCGGCACCTGGCCCCCAGCGACGAGAGGTGAGTATGTCATTTTTTTTTTCTTTTGCAGCGGCAGCAGCAGCTTAAGGGACCTATACTATGCGGCATAAGCTATGGAGCATATGGGGCATAATCTTTGTAGCATATGGGGCATAATCTGCAGCATATGGGGGCATAATCTGTGCAGCATATGGGCATAATCTGTGCAGCATATGGGGGCATAATCTGTGCAGCATATGGGGGCATAATCTGTGCAGCATATGGGCATAATCTGTACAGCATATGGGGGCATAATCTGTGCAGCATATGGGGGCATAATCTGTGCAGCATATGGGGGCATAATCTGTGCAGCATATGGGGGCATAATCTGTGCATCATATGGGCATAATCTGTGCAGCATATGGGGCATAATCTGTGCAGCATATGGGGCATATTCTGCAGCATATGGGGGCATAATCTGTGCAGCATATGGGGCATAATCTGTGCAGCATATGGGCATAATCTGTGCAGCATATGGGGGCATAATCTGTGCAGCATATGGGGGCATAATCTGTGCAGCATATGGGGGCATAATCTGCAGTATATGGGGCATAATCTGTGCAGCATATGGACATAATCTGTGCAGCATATGGGGGCATAATCTGTGCAGCATATGGGGCATAATCTGCAGCGTATGGGGCATAATCTGTGCAGCATATGGGGCATAATCTGTGCAGCATATGGGCATAATCTGTGCAGCATATAGGGGCATAATCTGTGGAGCATCATATGAGGGCATAATCTATGGAGCATATTGGGGCAAAATCAGTGTCCACCCTAGGCTTATACACGAGTCAATAAGTTTTCCCAGTTTTTTGTGGCAAAATTAGGGGGGTCGGCTTATACACGGGTCGGCTTATACTTGAGTATATACGGTAAGTTGATCTGGTCAACAGCATATGGAGAGGAAATCCTAGTTTTCGAATTGACACCTACGCAGAACTATTCTAATATTAATTTAATAGAAACCTTTTAATTTTGTTGTAGTTTTCCTGGTATTTAACTATACATAAATAACTTTAGGATGACGAGCCACCAACTAAAGGGAAGAAAAAGAAGAAAAAAAAGGAGGAAGAAATAGACATTGATGTGGACGATCCAGAAGTTAGTCGATTCCAATATCCCTTCCATGAACTTATGGTCTGGGCTGTACTTTTGAAAAGACAAAAGATGGCTCTGTTTCTGTGGCAGCGTGGAGAAGAAACCATGGCAAAAGCATTGGTAGCATGCAAACTATACAAATCAATGGCTCATGAGTCCTCTGAAAGTGAACTCGTAGATGACATTTCCCAAGACCTGGACAACAATTCAAAGTCAGTTTCTTCTATTTTTTTATGTTTTTTTATAGCTTTAACATTTCTATTGCATTGCACTTGTTTTATGTCTAGTTTTGGGTATTTTTTGCCTCTTTTTCATTTGCTCCTAATTATTATTTTAGGCCTCATTCACAAGTCCGTGTTTAGACACATGCAGAAAAAATGGTACCATTTGTCATCAGTTGTTTGGATCAGTGCATCATCAGCATATGGTCTGTGTGTTCATTTTTCCCATCATTGTGTCATCTGTATTTTTCATGGATGGATAAATAAATTACAAAGCTTCTCCTATCTTTTGCAATGTTAAACACGGACATCGCAAAGACTGTACACTGATGTCATCGGTGTGCTGAATGTGTTTTTTTACGGACGCATAGACTTGTATCGGCACTTTTCATCTGTGATAACAAAATAATGAACATGTGAATAGCACCATGGATTATAATGGGTGCATGTTGTATCCGTTAAAAAAAAGATATACAACATATATCACGGGCACAGATGTTTGAATAAGGCTTACTTTGCACCTTCTTTACAGTTTATTTTGGATGTGCTTACTTTTTATTTCCTATGTTCACCATTGTGAATAGAGTTTGGGGTTTCCAGATGTTTTTGCCCCTCCCCCCAACAATGAGTAATTTTATATATATCATATATTTTGTCCCAAGTTTTGCTCCTATTTTGTTAAGTGTGTTTTTTTGTGCTAAAAAGTTACAAAGCAGGTAAAAGACAAACTAAAGAACATGTGCAAAATACTCAAAGTATGTTTTTAATCAAATATATCCTAAGTTTGGCTAGTGATGGTGACACTCTTAGACATAATATACTTTGTTATTCATTAGGGATTTTGGTCAGCTGGCTGTGGAGCTTTTGGACCAATCCTATAAACATGATGAGCAGGTTGCCATGAAATTATTGACTTATGAACTTAAGAATTGGAGTAATTCTACTTGTCTGAAACTAGCTGTGGCTGCCAAACATCGAGACTTTATAGCACACACATGCAGCCAGATGTTACTGACAGATATGTGGATGGGGCGTCTGCGCATGAGGAAGAATCCAGGTCTTAAGGTAATGTGTTACTTATTTACAAACATTAATGAGACATTTTTTTCCTGTTGCTTATATAGCACTAACATTTGTCACACAATTGTACATTTGTCACTATTCACAATAGTCCCTGTCACGGATGTAAATATATTCCTATTGTAATATACCTATTTGAGATATAAATAAGCACATTAAGGCCAATAGTTTTTATAGTAAGGAAAAAATCCAGAGTACATAAAGGAAATGTACCACAACATGGGAAGAACATAGAAACTACATGCAGATCTTGTATTTGTTTATAGAATCGTAGAATGCTAGAATTTTAAGGAACCTCAAAGGTCATCGTGTCCAACCCCTTGCTCAATGCAGGATTCACTAAACCATCTTAGGCATACAGTACAGACCAAAAGTTTGGACACACCTTCTCATTTAAAGATTTTTCTGTATTTTCATGACTATGAAAATTGAAAATTCACACTGAAGGCATCAAAACTATGAATTAGCACATGTGGAATTATATACTTAACAAAAATGTGTGTAACAACTGAAATTATGTCTTATATTCTAGGTTCTTCAAAGTAGCCACCTTTTGCTTTGATGACTGCTTTGCACACTCTTGGCATTCTCTTGATGAGCTTCAAGAGGTAGTCACCAGAAATGGTTTTCACTTCACAGGTGTGCCCTGTCAGGTTTAATATGTGGGATTTCTGGCCTTATAAATTGGGTTGGGACCATCAGTTGTGTTGTGCAGAAGTCTGGTGGATACACAGCTGATAGTCCTACTGAATAGACTGTTAGAATTTGTATTATGGCAAGAAAAAAGCAGCTAAGTAAAGAAAAAGGAGTGGCTATCATTACTTTAAGAAATGAAGGTCAGTCAGTCCAAAAATTGGGAAAACTTTGAAAGTGTCCCCAAGTGCAGTTGCAAAAACCATCAAGCGCTACAAAGAAACTGGCTCACATGAGGACCGCCCCAGGAAAGGAAGACCAAGAGTCACCTCTGCTTCTGAGGATAAGTTTATCCGAGCCACCAGCCTCAGAAATCGCAGGTTTACAGCAGCTCAGATTAGAGACCAGGTCAATGCCACACAGAGTTCTAGCAGCAGACACATCTCTACAACAACTGTTAAGAGGAGACTTTGTGCAGTAGGCCTTAATAGTAAAATAGCTGCTAGGAAACCACTGCTAAGGACAGGCAACAAGCAGAAGAGAATTGTTTGGGCTAAAGAACACAAGGAATGGACATTAGACCAGTGGAAATCTGTGCTTTGGTCTGATGAGTCAAAATCTGAGATCTTTGGTTCCAACCACCGTGTCTTTGTGTGACACAGAACAGGTGAACGGATGGACTCTACATGCCTGGTTCCCACCGTGAAGCATGGAGGAGGAGGTGTGATGGTGTGGGGGTGCTTTGCTGGTGACACTGTTGGGGATTTATTCAAAATTGAAGACATACTGAACCAGCATGGCTACCACATAATCTTGCAGCGGCATGCTATTCCATCCGGTTTGCGTTTAGTTGGACCATCATTTATTTTTCAACAGGACAATGACCCCAAATACACCTCCAGTCTGTGAAAGGGCTATTTGACCAAGAAGAAGAGTGATGGGGTGCTACGCCATATAACCTGGCCTCCACAGTCACCAGACCTGAACCCAATCGAGATGATTTGGGGTGATCTGGACCACAGAGTGAAGGCAAAAGGGCCAACAAGTACTAAGCTTCTCTGGGAACTCCTTCAAAATTGTTGGAAGACCATTTCCGGTGACTACCTCTTGAAGCTCATCAAGAGAATGCCAAGAGTGTGCAAAGCAGTCATCAAAGCAAAAGGTGGCTACTTTGAAGAACCTAGAATATAAGACATAATTTAAGTTGTTACACACTTTTTTGTTAAGTATATAATTCCACATGTGTTAATTCATAGTTTTGATGCCTTCAGTGTGAATTTACAATTTTCATAGTCATGAAAATACAGAAAAATCTTTAAATGAGAAGGTGTGTCCAAACTTTTGGTCTGTACTGCATGTTTGTTCAGCTTCTGTTTGAAGACTTCCATTGAAGGAGAACTCACCACCTCTCGAGGTAGGCTGCTCAACTCATTGATCACCCTCACTGTTGAAAAGTTTTTTCTAATATCTAATCTGTATCTTTTCCTTTTCAGTTTCATTCCATTGCTTCTCATGTTTCCATGTGCAAATGAGAATAATGATGATCCTTCTACACTGTGACATCCCTTCAGATATTTGTAGACAGCTATTAAGTCTCCTCTTAGCCATTTTTTGCAAGCTAAACATTCCCAGATCTTTTAACTGTTCCTCTTAGGACATACTTTGCAGTCAGCTCACCATCCTAGAGCTCTTCTCTGAACTTGCTCTAGTTTTTCAATGTCAATTTTTAAAAATGTAGTGCCTAGAACTGGACACAGTTTTCCAGATAAGGCCTGACCAAAAAGGAGTAGAAGGGATAATTACTTCATGTGATCTAGACTCTGTGCTTCTCTTAATACATACTAGTACTGCGTTTGCTTTTTTTGCTGCTGCATCACACTATTGACTCATGTGCAGTCTGTGATCTATCAGTATACCCAAGCCATTTTCACATGTGCTGTTGCTTAGTTCTACTCCTCCCATTCAATAGATGTAATTTTGTTTTTCTTGCCCAGATGTAGAATTTAGCATTTCTCCCTGTTAAATACCATTCTATTAGATGCTGCCCATTGTTCAAGCTTATTTAGATCCTTCTGAATCCTTTCTCTGTCTTTGCTAGTGTTAGCTATCCTTCCTAGCTTTGCATCATCTGCAGATTTGATTAGTTCACTTTCAGTTCCCTTATCTAGATCATTTATAAAAAATATTGAACAACAATGGGGCCAGAACAGAGGCTTGTGGTACCCCACTTTGAAACACTTTTCCAATTGGATGTGCAACCATTTATTGCCACATCGCATTTCATCCCAAGGCCCACAGATAAAGTGGGGTAAATAAGTATTTGATACACTGCAGATTTTGCAAGTTTTGCCACCTAAAAGAATGGAAAGGTCTGTAATTTTTATTGTAGGTACACTTCAACTGTGAGAGATACAATCTAAAAAAACAGAAAATCAAATTGCAGATTTTTAAAATAATTAAATTGCATTTTATTGCATGAAATAAGTATTTGATCACATACCAACCAGCATCAGTTCTGGCTCTCACAGACCTGTTAGTTTTTCTTTCAGAAGCCCTCCTACTCTGCACTCATTGCCTCTATTGATTGCAACTGTTTGAACTTTTTACCTGTATAAAAGACACTGGACCACACACTCAATCAATCACACTCCAACCTCTCCACCATGAGAAAGACCAAAGAACTGTCTAAGGACACCAGGGACAAAAATTGCAGACCTGCACAAGGCTGGGATGGGATACAGGACAATAGGCAAGCAGCTTGGTGAAAAGTTAACAACCGTTGCCACAATTATTAGAAAATGGAACAAACACAAGATGTCAATCTTCCTCAGTCTGGGGCTCCATGCAAGATCTCTCCTCGTGGGGTAAGGATGATTCTGAGAAAGGTCAGGAATCAGCCCAGAACTACACTGGATGACCTGGTCAATGACCTGAAGAGAGATCGAACCACGGTCTCAAACATTAACGTTAGTGACACACTACGCAGTCATGGATTAAAATTCTGCAAGGCATTCAAGGTCCCCTTGCTCACGCCAGTACATGTCCAGGCCAGTTTGAAGTTTGTCAATGACCATCTGGATGATCCAGAGTTGGCATGGGAGAAGGTCGATTGTTCAGATGAGACCAAAATAGATCTTTTTGGTATCAACTCCACTCACCATGTTTGGAGGAAGAAGAAGGATAAAAAGAGCCCCAAGAACACAGTCCCAACCGTGAAGTATGGTGGGGGAAACATCATACTTTGGGTGTGGTTTTTTTTTCCAAATGGGACGACTGCACCGTATTGAAGGGAGGATGGATGGGGTCATGTACAGTCATGGCCAAAAGTTTTGAGAATGACACAAATATTATATTTTCACATGATCTGCTGCCCTCTGGTTTTTATGTGTGTTTGACAGATGTTTTTATCACATACAGAAATATAATTGCAAACATATGAGTAACAAAAACTTATATTGACAGAATGAGTTAATGCAGCAAGTCAATATTTGCAGTTTTGACCCTTCTTCTTCAGGACCTCTGCAATTCTCCCTGGCATGCTCTCAATCAACTTCTGGACCAAATCCAGACTGATAGAAGTCCATTCTTGCACAATCAATGCTTTCATTTTGTCAGAATTTTTAGGTTTTTGTTTGTCCACCCGTCTCTTGATGATTGACTACAAGTTCTCAATGGGATTAAGATCTGGGGAGTTTCCAGGCCATGGACCCAAAATCTCTATGTTTTGCTCCCTGAGCCATTTAGTTATCACCTTTGCTT
The DNA here is from genome assembly GCA_033576555.1 of Oophaga sylvatica. Classification (NCBI taxonomy): domain Eukaryota; kingdom Metazoa; phylum Chordata; class Amphibia; order Anura; family Dendrobatidae; genus Oophaga; species Oophaga sylvatica. Next base: position 373,809,661 of record JARQOD010000004.1, on the reverse strand, counting down.
TATGGCAAGGTGCTCCATCATGCTGGAAAAGGCATTGTTGATCGCCAAACTGCTCTTGGAGGGTTGGGAGAAGTTGCTCTTGGAGGACATTCTGGTACCATTATTTATTCATGGCTGTGTTTTTAGGCAAGACTGTGAGAGAGCCGATTCCCTTGGCTGAGAAGCAACCCCACACATGAATGGTTTCAGGATGCTTAACAGTTGGCATGAGACAAGACTGGTGGTAGCGCTCACCTTGTCTTCTCCGAATGAGGCATTTTCCTGATGTCCCAAACAATCGAAAAGGGGATTCATCAGAGAAAATAACTTTACCCCAGTCCTCAGCAGTCCACTGCCTGTACCTTTTGCAGAATATCAGTCTGTCCATGATGTTTTTTCTGGAGAGAAGTGGCTTCTTTGCTACCCTCCTTGAGACCAGGCCTTGCTCCAAGAGTCTCCGCCTCACAGTGCGTGCAGATGCACTCACACCTGCCTGCTGCCATTCCTGAGCAAGCTCTGCACTGCTGGTAGCCCGATCCCGCAGCTGAAACACTTTTAAGAGACGGTCCTGGCGCTTGCTGGTCTTTCTTGGGCGCCCTGGAGCCTTTTTGGCAACAATGGAACCTCTCTCCTTGAAGTTCTTGATGATGCGATAGATTGTTGACTGAGGTGCAATCTTTCTAGCTGCGATACTCTTCCCTGTTAGACCATTTTTGTGCATTGCAATGATGACTGCACGTGTTTCTTTAGAGATAACCATGGTTAACAGAAGAGAAACAATGATGCCAAGCACCAGCCTCCTTTTAAAGTGTCCAGTGGTGTCATTCTTACTTAATCATGACAGATTGATCTCCAGCCATGTCCTCATCAACACCCACACCTGTGTTAATGGAGCAATCACTGAAAAGAGGTTAGCTGGTCCTTTTAAGGCAGGGCTGCAATAATGTTGAAATGTGTTTTGGGGGATAAAGTTCATTTTATAGCCAAATATTGACTTTGCAAGTAATTGCTGTTAAGCTGATCACTCTTTATAACATTCTGGAGTATATGCAAATTGCCATTAGAAAAAGTGAAGCAGTAGACTTTGTAAAAATTAATATTTGTGTCATTCTCAAAACTTTTGTCCATGACTGTATTGCAAGATATTGGCAAGCAACCTCCTTCCCTCCATAAGAGCATTGAAGATGGGTCGTGGCTAGGTCTTCCAGCATGACAATGACCCGAAACATTAAGCCAGGGCAACTAAGGAGTGGCTCTGTAAGAAGCACTTCAAGGTACTGGAGTGGCCTAGTCAGTCTCCAGACCTGAACCCAATAGAAAATCTTTGGAGGGAGCTGAAACTCAATGTTGTCCAGTGACAGCACTGAATCCTGAAAGATCTGGAGATCTGTATGGAGAAGTGGGCCAAAATCCCTGTGCGTAAATTTGTACAAGAACTACAGGAAACGTCTGACCTCTGTAATTGCAAACAAAGGTTTTTGTACCAAATATTATGTTCTGTTTTTCTATTTTATCAAATATTTCATGCAATAAAGTGCAAATTAATTATGTGAAATCATACAATGTTATTTTCTGGATTTTTTTAAGATTCTGTCTCTCATAGTTGAAGTTTACCAACAATAAAAATGACAGACCTCTCCATTCTTTGTATGTGGGAAAACTTGCAAAATTGGCAGTGTATTAAAAACTGTATATGTATAATTAAGATTATTTTTAGAGGATATTCTAAAAGTAAGATGCACAATAAAAATACTTTTTTCCATATATGGTTAAGTCCTACAACGAGTATCTGGTGAGTGTTTGATGCTGCATATGCGTTAACCTCATGTGGTGTACAGCAGATTGTGCTCTTTGTGGACTATAATGTGGCTCACGGTGGCCAATCTTTCTGTCACGATGAGCCTCCCCAATAACACACACACAAAATTCCACAATATATAAAAAGAAAATGGATATCACAGTGGGAAATAGTTTGCGCCAGATGAGTATCAGACCTTTTGAGATGGGCTCCTGGACATAGGGCTGATGTTGAATCCCAAATCTGCACACATTAGAATGGATAATGTGGAGAATGATAATGTAGGATCGCTACTTCCAATAGGTGGCGCTATAGAGTTCAAGTCCTCTTTTTCTCTTAAGAGGCAATTTGCATATTAAATTTCCCAGAGGAGCATTGCACGGCGAATAAGCCTCCTTACCTTGACACACCAGAGCTGGTATGTCACTCTCCACAAGGAAAAACCTTACCCCTTAGACCCCAGTCCAGAGCCTCTCACATAGCCAAATCATATCCCATACTTTGCACTGACGAGGACCAATAGTCCGAAACACCGTGTCTGCAAATTGAGATATGATTTGGATTTTATCCTAAGTCACATTACAAGACTCGTTAAAGGGTTAATTGTGACTTGTAGGATCGCTACTTCCAATAGGTGGCGCTATAGAGTTCAAGTCCTCTTTTTCTCTTAAGAGGCAATTTGCATAATATGAAGGCTGTCAGGTCAGCTCACCTTCTTTTATTGGTCCTTCTAGATCCAGAAGCCAAGGGAAGAAAACTCCTTTTCCTGCAATCTGCCTTCCTCTTCTTATTCCTCTCACATACTTGCTGACCACTTACGCATTACTCATTTCTTACAATCTCACAGGAGTTAGTTCCTCCAACCCTCATGTGACTCTTACAACTGCAGTCTTTGCTGACTGCCCAGGGGAGTTTGTTCCAGAATCAACAGTACACCAAGCAGAGCTGAGTCACATGAACTATCCTCTGTGGGGAAGACTGACCCTATTTGTGCTGCCTGTCAGCAGGTCTCATAATGTGTTGCAACATACAGTTTACACAGAAATCACAATATTTGAATGGAACACAATATACATGTGGTATCCCATGGAGATGGCTACTTTGGGGATACTACACATATTTTCACTGAGCAAAAAAATATGCAGCATCTTACAGTTCCAGCAAAGTGGATGGGATTTATAGAAATCTCCTACATACCCACTGTTCTTTTTTGTGTTTGAAATCCACAGCATGTCAATATCTCTTGCAGGTACGCTGAGTTTTCTTTGCAGATTTTCCCCATATAATTGCATTAGATGCAGAAAATCCGCAGGTAAAAAATGCATATGGGTTTAGTGTTTCCACGGCAGCAGAAATGCATGTAATCCACACAAGACTATATCAATGAAGTTTTGTGAAAGCCAAGCACCAGAAAGTATGAAAAGCAAGAACAAAAGCTTAATTTAAAACATGACTTCCAAAAAGAGACAAAAAAATCACAGCAATAAAAACACGTTTAAAGAAAAACTCACTGAAAAACACAACAAAATAAACCCATTATTAATCTAATTTAGCTGATAGTCGCAGAAAATCTGCATCATCAAAAACTCACCAAAAGCTTATTGTGGGATCATGATGTTGTTGTGGAGCGCCCAGCAGGGTCGTGGGTACTTGGCACCGACCCGTGCAGTTCTTAAAGGGAAGTCACAGCAGCAGTGACCCGGTCTGTGGCCCTGGGCGTCCAATAAAATTGTCAAAGATGATGATGGGGGTAGTTTGTAGGAGAATTAGTTCGTGACGCCACATGTGGTGTTCAGCTATATATGGCCGACACTGTGGTTCAGGTACACTGGGGCGGATGGTGATGCAGCAGAGATGTTACTGCTCTCCACGGGTAGAGCTAGGCCCCAGGGTAGTTGTGACAGTCTGTTCAGATGGTGGTAAACGTTGGGGTGCAGGGAATAAGCAAGGAACACAGAAGAGTACAGTTTTTTTTACCTTTTATTTCTTGGTAGGTGAAAATGCAGTCCGGGGCACTAGTTACAGATGTTAGGAGTCCGGCTAGCCTGGAAGCATTTAGGTGGGGATAGAGGCCTTCCGGCTGCGCTTTCTTTTTCTGGTCCCTGCTGCCTGTAGCTAAGCTGCGACCCTTTCATGCATGTTAGCTTTAACTTGTATGGCAAACAGCACAAACCTATCACGGGCACTGCCTGTTCACTGGCAGCCCTGGGCTCTTAGTCTGCTGTGGTGCCTCCAGGTGTTTGGTGTGGCCAGGGAGCTTGCAGTCCCCTGCCCTCCAGATTCGGCTGTCGGAGCGTGCAGCACCCACACAGCCAAGGACTCTGGTGTCCTTTTCCTCAGTGCTCTGCTCCGGGATCAGCTGTTGCAGCTGCAATTCCCCAGAGACCTTATCTCCAATCCTCACTCTTCCCTCTCCTCAGATTAACTAACTAACCTCCTCCTCCTGACCAGAGAGAACAGTTCCCCTGAAGTCGGGTTCAGAGCTCCTCCTGCTGGCCTGGAGCAGGAACTGTGTTGCATGCTGTGTATTACCTGGCATTGGGACCTCTTCCTGTTTCCAGGCAAGACATCACCACCCGGTAGAGGTAGGCAATTTCACCGTGCCAACCAGACTCTGGGGTGCCACATTCCCCCCTAGTTAACTTCAGTACGTCCCGGACTGAGGAAACATAACAAGAACAGTTAATAACAACAATAAATGAAAGTCTACAAAGCTTTAAAAATGAAAAAATTACAAAAACCCAAAAAGAAAAACAATTACGCAGTTACTGCAGTGCCCAATCCAAGAATTGTCTTTGTCTGTATACCTGGAGTTTGGTTGGTGGGAACCGCCTTAGCCCACTTTGTGTGTTTCGACCCTGGGCTTATTTTCAAGGCCAAGTCAGGTTAAATATTTACAAGTAAGGTCCTGGCCACACATAGTCCTGTGGCCCAATTGTCCGTCAACAGGTTATTACGAATATTTAAAAGTTCATACAGCAAGTCTCTGTAGGCTCTCATGCTTAACGGTTACGTACTTACATTATTAACTTATTTACATTTTAGTCCCTATACTGGCTGAGACCTGACCTCTCGTACTATGGGTGGATCTACGCAGTACTGGTATCTCTAATGACCTAGCCTGGTCTAGTGTGTTTGTGGTTGATGCTGTGGATCTACTAGTGTCTGTGCTGCTGGTAGGCCTGCAACTTACTGATAAACTGGGCAGCCGTCTGCGATTTCTTAGACTCACCATGGGTCTGACAGATTCACCGCTAGCAGGGGCAGATTTTCACGTTCCACTGCAGTTGTGGCATCTGCTGCTTGAGCCCGCATGTCTTCAGGCTGGTCTTGAGTCGCATCTCTTTCTGGCACTACTAGCTGGTTGAAAGGTCAAGACGGGCACGACTATGGCCTGGTTCACTCTTGTTCAATTTGGAGGGAACGCGCCGAATACAGTCATGGACAAAAGTTTTGAGAATGACACAAATATTAATTTTTACAAAGTCTACTGCTTCACTTTTTCTAATGGCAATTTGCATATACTCCAGAATGTTATAAAGAGTGATCAGCTTAACAGCAATTACTTGCAAAGTCAATATTTGGCTATAAAATGAACTTTATCCCCCAAAACACATTTCAACATTATTGCAGCCCTGCCTTTAAAGGACCAGCTAACCTCTTTTCAGTGATTGCTCCATTAACACAGGTGTGGGTGTTGATGAGGACATGGCTGGAGATCAATCTGTCATGATTAAGTAAGAATGACACCACTGGACACTTTAAAAGGAGGCTGGTGCTTGGCATCATTGTTTCTCTTCTGTTAACCATGGTTATCTCTAAAGAAACACATGCAGTCATCATTGCAATGCACAAAAATGGTCTAACAGGGAAGAGTATCGCAGCTAGAAAGATTGCACCTCAGTCAACAATCTATCGCATCATCAAGAACTTCAAGGAGAGAGATTCCATTGTTGCCAAAAAGGCTCCAGGGCGCCCAAGAAAGACCATCAAGCGCCAGGACCGTCTCTTAAAAGTGTTTCAGCTGCGGGATCCGGCTACCAGTGTAGAGCTTGCTTAGGATTGGCAGCAGGCAGGTGTGAGTGCATCTGCACGCACTGTGAGGCGGAGACTCTTGGAGCAAGGCCTGGTCTCAAGGAGGGCAGCAAAGAAGCCACTTCTCTCCAGAAAAACATAATGGACAGACTGATATTCTGCAAAAGGTACAGGCACTGGACTGCTGAGGACTGGGGTAAAGTTATTTTCTCTGATGAATCCCCTTTTCGATTGTTTGGGACATCAGGAAAATGCCTCATTCGGAGAAGACAAGGTGAGCGCTACCACCAGTCTTGTCTCATGCCAACTGTTAAGCATCCTGAAACCATTCATGTGTGGGGTTGCTTCTCAGCCAAGGGAATCAGCTCTCTCACAGTCTTGCCTAAAAACACAGCCATGAATAAAGAATGGTACCAGAATGTCCTGCAAGAGCAACTTCTCCCAACCCTCCAAGAGCAGTTTGGCGATCAACAATGCCTTTTTCCAGCATGATGGAGCACCTTGCCATAAAGCAAAGGTGATAACTAAATGGCTCAGGGAACAAAACATAGAGATTTTGGGTCCATGGCCTGGAAACTCCCCAGATCTTAATCCCATTGAGAACTTGTGGTCAATCATCAAGAGACGGGTGGACAAACAAAAACCTAAAAATTCTGACAAAATGAAAACATTGATTGTGCAAGAATGGACTGCTATCAGTCAGGATTTGGTCCAGAAGTTGATTGAGAGCATGCCAGGGAGAATTGCAGAGGTCCTGAAGAAGAAGGGTCAACACTGCAAATATTGACTTGCTGCATTAACTCATTCTAACTGTCAATATAAACTTTTGTTACTCATATGTTTGCAATTATATTTCTGTCTGTGATAAAAACATCTGTCAAACACACATAAAAACCAGAGGGCAGCAGATCATGTGAAAATATAATATTTGTGTCATTCTCAAAACTTTTGGCCATGACTGTACTGTGCTGATCTTTTCTTCCACCTCTTCCACTGGCTGAGGAATATCTTGGTCTTCAATCCTTTACTTTAGTTGGTCAGGCATGGTTTTAGATGATCCCTTGACACTGCCGCTGAGGTTTCTCCTCCATCTTTACTGATGAGGCACACGTTGGTGTTATCAAACTCTGAGGGTAAAACAGTGCATGGCTCAGCCTCCCACTAGTCGTCTATTTTTATTTTGAGTACCTGTTCTCCCTGTACTAAAGGAGTAGCCGGAGCTTGTTGGTTGTAGCTCTTTTCCTGTCTCTGCCTGGCTTGGGACAAACTTCGTTCCTCACACTCTTGCACTTTGCAGTATTGCTGCTGCCGCTCTGTATCACAGTCTGCATCTGGTGATGTCATCTCAGGTGTTAAGACTCCCATGTCCAAGTCGATGGGTAACTTGCCAGGTCTTGCCCTCATCAGGTAGGCCGGGGTGCAGTTGGTGGAGTTTACCAGGATATGATTGTAAAGATCCACCAGATCTGGCAACTTTTCTGGCCACAGGTTTCGCTCTTCCAGTGGCAAGGTCTTCAACAGGTCACTTACCACTATGTTCATTTCTCGCACATGCCATTTGTCTGTGGATGTCGTCCTGATTTTCTTGCAGCCGTACAGGTTACAGAACTCCTGGAACACTTCTGCCTCAAAGACTGGGCCTTGGTCGGTGAGCACTTGCTCAGGGTAACCGTGCGGTCGACAAAAGTGTTCTTGAAATGCTTTGGCTGCTGTCTTCGCTGTTTGGTCTTTGACAGGCACGACTATCAAGAACCTCGAGTAATGGTCAACGATGGTCAGAGCGTAGGTGTAGCCAGTCCTACTTGGAGTCAACTTCACATGATCCAAAGCTACCAATTCAAGCTGCTGCTTCGTGATGATCAGCTGCAATGGGGCTCGCTGGCTGTTATGGTCTTTCCTGCGCAGGTTGCATGGGCCACATTCACGGAACCACTTCTCAATGGCTTTCCTCAAGTCAAACCAGTAGAATCTCTCACAAAGTAGGTCCTCCAACTGCTCCATTGTGGTACGCCTCCAAGACCATTGGCGCATCCCGCTTTGGGACTACCACCTGCCAGACCAGTTCATGTGTGCATGAGTTGATGTTCCTTTGACACAGCTTACCCTCAAGGATGAACAGCTTGCGCTTCTCCTTCCACAACTGCTGTGTTTCCTGTGGAGCTGTCACGCTGTCTAATGATATGTATACAATGTCAGTAAACTATTAATACAGGAACAACACTCTATACAACAACTAGTATAGCAACATCAGCATGTAAGTATAGAATAGATTTACCTGACACGATATCTGCTGAACTCAGGGTTAATCTTGAGGACTTGATGAGCTGAAACAGGAAAGAGGTGGACCGGGATCTAACCTGACCCTAAACTGGGGTCCTAACTAATCCCTCACCTTGGAGGTACTGATAATGGTTCAGAGGTCCAAGTCTCCAACCTAACCCTGTCTCCTATCAGACCCTGAACCCTGTAATCAGTCCTAAGAAGGATCCTGACTACCACCAAAGGGATATGGGCTGATCTTAGCTAAATACACAGATTAGACATATAAGACAGACAGGATAACACTCGCTTGCATACACACTCAAACACCAAAGGAAAATAAATGGTCTGGGAAATAAACTCTAACCAAGTTGAGCTTAGAACAACTAAGGAGCTCACAACTAAAGTCTATACAGATTCATTCCTATCTGTGGTCTGCATGAAGGTTTCACTGGCAACTCCCCAAGCAGACAACCAGGAATTTAAAGGAAACCAATCAACAAATAATCAATTGCAGCCGGGAGAAACTGCACCCAGTCCCAGAACCGAGCACAGACAGAATTAACTCCCTAGCTGCCAAACACAAAGAAACAGCAGCTCAGCTGTGAGAAGTCAAAATGTGCAACCGCGACGATCTTCGTGGCAATGCACACATGACAGTACCCCCCCTTCTACGAGGGGCCTCAGGACCCTCAGGGCCATGCCTGCCCGGGTGAGTTCTGTGGAAGGTCCGAACCAAACGATCTGCGTTAACATCAGACGCAGGGACCCACGTCCTCTCCTCTGGACCATACCCCTTCCAATGCACCAAGTACTGAAGGGACCGGCGATTCAGACGTGAGTCAATGATCTTTGATACTTGAAATTCCAAGTTACCATTGACCAACACAGGAGGAGGAGGTAGAGGTGACGGTATGACTGGTGCCACATACCTTTTAAGTAATGACTTGTGGAACACATTATGAATTTTAAACGTAGGAGGGAGGTCCAGACGAAATGCCACAGGATTAATTATGGAACTGATCCTGTACGGCCCGATGAATCTGGGACCCAGTTTCCAGGAGGGCACTTTAAGTTTTATATTCCTGGTAGACAACCATACCAGATCGTTCACATTCAGATCTGGACCAGAAACTCTCCTCCTATCAGCCATACGTTTGTAACGGTTCCCCATCGCACTCAGATTATTCAATACACCTCTCCACACAGAAGCAAGTGACGACGAGAAACGCTCCTCCTCAGGAACCCCAGAAGGGCCCCCCCCATTGAAAGTACAAAACTGGGGATGAAAACCATATGCCCCAAAAAACGGGGACTTACCAGTGGACTCGCTCCGCCTGTTGTTAAGAGCGAACTCTGCCAGAGGCAAGAAAGAAGACCAGTCCTCTTGGTTCTCTGAGACAAAACACCGGAGATATGTCTCTAAGCTCTGATTCAGACGCTCTGTCTGACCATTGGTCTGCGGATGAAAAGCCGAGGAAAATGACAATTGCATCCCCCGACGTAAACAAAATGCCCTCCAAAATTTGGACACAAACTGAGACCCCCTATCTGACACCACATCAGAAGGCAACCCATGAAGTCTAACGATCTCCCTAATGAACACCTGCGCCAGAGTTTTAGCATTAGGGAGTGCAGGAAGAGCAACGAAATGTGCCATCTTACTGAACCTGTCAACAACCACCAGTATGACAGTATTCCCTGACGACGGAGGAAGGTCCGTAATGAAGTCCATAGATAAATTAGTCCATGGACGCTCCGGAAGTTTCAAGGGTAAAAGGGTCCCAGACGGACGGGTATGAGGGGTTTTAGAGCGAGCACACACCCCACATGACGCGACAAAAGTTATAACATCTTTATTAGCATTAGGCCACCAAAACCGGCGAGAAAGGAGATCTAAAGTAGCCTTACTCCCTGGATGTCCTGCTAGAGCAGAATTATGATGTGCCTCAATAACCTTTTGTCTCAACAGATTTGGGACAAACAGTCTCCCTGGAGGTCCTGCAGGGGCGTCCCCCTGAGCCTCTAACACCTCCTCCTCAAGTTCAGAAAATACAGCCGACACTACCACCCCCTCCTGAAGGATAGGACTTGGGTCATCCGTTTTCCCGGCCCCTGGGAAACTGCGAGACAAGGCATCAGCCTTTACATTCTTAGACCCCGGGCGATAAGTGACGACAAAATTAAACCTGGTAAAAAACAACGACCATCGAGCTTGTCTGGAATTCAGACGCTTAGCGGATTCCAAATACAACAGGTTCTTGTGATGAGTAATAACGGTAACCGGGTGGACTGCCCCCTCCAAAAAGTGACGCCATTCTTCAAAAGCTAACTTAATGGCCAAAAGTTCCCTATTGCCGATATCATAATTCCTTTCGGCGGACGACAATTTCTTAGAAATGAAAGCGCACGGATGCCATTTACCAGGGGACGGACCCTGGGACAATATAGCACCCACCCCTACGTCAGACGCATCCACCTCCACAATGAACGGCTGAGATGCATCTGGTTGGATGAGAACGGGTGCCGAAGCAAAACATTTCTTCAAAGAGGAAAAGGCTTGGCAAGCTTTGTCCGACCATTTAGAAAAATCCGTCCCTTTTCTTGTCATGTCAGTGAGAGGTTTGACGACAGATGAGAAATTACAAATAAATTTCCGGTAGTAGTTAGCAAACCCCAAAAAACG
>JARQOD010000004.1:373718108-373798804 GCA_033576555.1 Oophaga sylvatica | reverse complement strand
TATATCATGTAATTGTATGTTTCAAACATATATAAAAATACATGAAATTACATGGTTAAATGTGTGGAAACAATGTATCATTTCATGTCGGCTTCTGTGATTTCACTGAAGCCGGCAATTGAATTAGCGGCTATAACAGTATGTAGAAGTGTAAGAACTATAAATATATGTATATATATATATGTCACAATGACATATATATATATATATATATATATATATATATATATATATATATATGTGCTCTATGTGTATATATCTATTCTTTCTTTTGGCATTTAAATACTATTCTTTTGGATCCATTATATGTCAGTTTTGCAAGCCTGCGAGAAAATCTCGCAAGTCGGATGAAAATCGGATGTTACAAGGTACACACACATGCGATTAAATCGCATCTTTGAAGGAAAATCGGATGCCAGAAGGATGTGTGATGTTTTTATTTTGATCCGATTGTCGACCGTCTAAAACGGACCGATTTTTTGTGGTTGTGTGTGACTCCAGCCTAATTTGCACAAACAATTAAAAAAAAAACCCATTCTTTCCTTGTAAACACTAAATATACACACATAGAATACATATATATATATATACATGTCATTGTGACATATATATACATATATGTATAGTTTTATACACTTCTACATAGTAAAATATCCTCTCATTCAATTGCCGGGTACAGCCGGCTTCAGTGAAAAGACAGAAGCACCGACATGAAATGACACTTGGTGTACATAGGGTTAACCATGTCTTTTCATGTCCTTTGCTATCTAATTTTCACAAACAATTAAATCAGACTATGTGTGCAAAATTTCACACCTGTAGGGGTTAATTAAAGGTGTAAATTCGTAGCAAAAAAAGTCCGTTTTTTTTTACAACGAATTTACACCTTTAATTAACCCTACAGGTGTGAAATTTTGCACACATAGTCTGATTTAATTGTTTGTGCAAATCAGATAGCAAACGACATGAAAAGACATGGTTAACCCTATGTACACCAAGTGTCATTTCATGTCGGGTGCTTCTGTCTTTTCACTGAAGCCGGCTGTACCCGGCAATTGAATGAGAGGATATTTTACTATGTAGAAGTGTATAAACTATACATATATGTATATATATATGTCACAATGACATGTATATATATATATATGTATTCTATGTGTGTATATTTAGTGTTTACAAGGAAAGAATGGGTTTTTTTTAGTTGCGATATTTTGTTCCCATAGACTTACATGGGACTTCCGGTATCGGTATCGGGTATCGCCGATATTTTAGTGATATCGGCGATACCATTCCGATTCCGATACTTTAGGATATCGGAAAGTATCGCTCAACTCTAATAATGACCCAAAACACACAGCTAAAAACACCCAAGAATGGCTAAGAGGAAAACATTGGACTATTCTGAAGTGGCCTTCTATAAGCCCTGACCTAAATCTTAATGAGCATCTTTGGAAAGAGCAGAAACATGCCATCTGGAAAAGGCAACCTTCAAACACGAGACAACTGGAGCAGTTTGTGCTTGAGGAGAGTGGGCCAAAATACCTGTCGAGAGGTGCAGAAGTCTCATTGACAGTTACAGGAATCGTTTGACTGCAGTAATTGCCTCAAAAGATTGTGCAACAAAATATTAAGTTAAGTATACCATCATTTCTGTCCAGGCCTATTTCATGAGTTATTTTTTTTTAATTCTGTGGAAGCATGGTTGAAAAGCAATGTCTGACTTTCATTTGTTCATTTTCATAGATTTTTTATTTATTATTACTTTTGTCAGATTCAAGTTATTTCTGTCACCATTGTGGGTTTTTCTCTCATTAAATGAGGGGTACCAACAGTTTTGACCACGTGTGTGTTTCACATTTTCTAATGATAGATTAAAACAAAAAAAGTAAACCAGCATTTTATAAAAGTGCTGCTTGTTTCATTCGTCTTATTTTCTATTTTATAGATGATTGACATGCTGTACTTTGTGATCATAATGCTGGTTGTATTGATGAGCTTTGGCGTGGCAAGACAGGCCATCTTGCACCCAGATGAGGAGCCTTCATGGAGGCTAGCCCGCAACATCTTTTACATGCCATACTGGATGATCTACGGAGAGGTGTTTGCAGACCAGATTGACCGTAAGACTAGAGTTCATAGTAAGACTCTGCTTGCTGTTTCCCAGGCAGATGATCAGTCCAAATTAACAGATTTTCTGCTTTAATTTGGAGTGTAAAATTCACTATGTTGTTTTTATATGCTGGCTTCTTCACCTTATCTTAAAATATATATACTAACATAAATCATGGTTATAGTCATTGGCAGGATATTTTTATCCCACACACATTTCATTATTATTAATGAATTATAATTATAATTAGAGATAAATGAAGCTATAGCTATCATCTATTTTTCCAAAAAGTGAATATTCCTTCCATTAGTTTCAAATCTATAATTTGGTGAATAGATGTTACCTAAATTGGGACCAGGTTAGTCAGATTGAGTAAAATGCAGAATATGTATTATCTTCACTAGATTGTCCATTCTACCCACATCAACTATAGTGTAACATTCATTATGATTTACCACATGGCCACAATTAAAAAGCGGAGAAAACCTTTATTGTTTTGGGAGATAGAGAGATATAGCAAGCATTGATTGTAAATCCACTTCCGGAGACATACATCTGGATGTCTAAAGCCCCTGTCTCACATAGCGAGATCGCTAGCAAGATTTCTGCTGAGTCATAAGTTTTGTGACGCAACAGCGATCTCCCTAGGGATATCGCTGTGTGTGACATTCAGCGACGATCAGCCCCCCTGCTGGGTATCGCTGATCGTCGCTGAATGTCCTGGACATTTTTTTGATCGTTGGTCTCCCGCTGGCCAGCACGCATCGCTGCGTGTGGCAGGCGGGAGTTCAGCGATCAGCTGGTAACCAAGGTACACATCGGGTTTCTAGGCGCCGGGCGGTGCCTAGAAACCCGATGTGTACGTTAGATACCAGCGCGCTGGTGCAGGGGAGCTGGTAACCAAGGTACACAGCGGGTTTCTAAGCGCCGAGCGGTGCCTAGAAACCCGATGTGTACCTTGGTTACCAGCTCCCTGCACCAGAGAGCTGGTATCTAACGTACAGTGCGGGTAACTAAGCGACGTGCGTCGCTTGTTACCCGCATTGTCGCTGTCCTGATCGCTGCTGAGAACTGCCTGTTTGGCAGCTCAGCAGCGATCATGTAGCAACACACCAGCGATCCTGACAAGTTCATATCATTGTCGGGATCGCTGGTGTGTCGCTATGTGTGACGGGGCCCTTACAGAAAACAAGGGAACACCAAGCGCAATAGGGTCTTATCTGATGGACATATTTGCATAGATGAGGAACAAACTGCTCACCTTTTGTGTTTGTTAAACCCACAGCCAATGAATCAAGGATTGGCAGTTTCTGTACTACCCTCAGTTCGGGAGCAAGTATTGGAAGGATAGGAGCAGTAGTTTATCCTGCCGATGTAATTCAAGAATCCAGAAGATGTTGTACATGATTGACAATACGGTTTCTTCCCAACACGTTTCGTAGTTGCACCAACTTCTTCATCAGGAGAACCACAAAAACATATAGTGTCATTTTTCTGATAAAGAAATTGTTCCAGCTTCGAAATGGATGGAGAATAACCCACGTGGTCAATCCTGTACAACGTCTTCTGGATTCATGGATTACATCAGCAGCGCAGACTACTACTCCTATCCTCCAACTAATTGGCATGTGGATGTAGGATTCAGTACATTATATAATTTAAGCAGTGGTCGAACTATAGCCATAGCAACTTCTATGTGATCTACAACAACAAGGAATATGCAGGAACAATGGAGTAAGGACTGGCAGTGATGAGTGGGTGAAGGAAGTGGTTCTGTCAGAGCAGGTGACTTGCACAAAAGAGGAGGGCCTATCGATAACCCATGCAGGGAATGAGGATTGGCTTATGTGAAAACAGGGGCCTGGCACAATGATGGAGAACAGGGTGTTGACCCGTGAGGAATGGGTGGTTCTCTCAGAGTGGACAGCTGGCAAAATGGAGAATGGCCTGTCGTTGATGAGCATAATCATAGTGATGACGAGCAGAGGCCTCAATTCAAAAGTTTTCATTGGAGCACATCTAGATGCACCTTTAGAGATAAGCATCCCTTAATTTAATAGGGGGTGACTATCGGTGTAGGAAATCTTTTTTCATAGGACTTTGTACTTTGGAGAACTGCAGGTTGTTAAGCAACCAAATCTATTGATTTTAGTAAAAAAATAAAATAAATCCAACATTTTATGATAAGGAACAATTACATTGTGGTGTCCAATTAATAACAGCTGATAAAAGGAAATTTAATGCAACCAGACCAAGTTTAAAAAAAACCTATAACATGATAAGCACTTGTTCAACCATACCAGTGGACTTTAGGGCGACATAAGCCATACATATTCATGGAGAATGTATGATTCTGTAAGGCTGAAAGCATGATCATGCAAAACAATATTACCCCTCTAAAATGTGATTGTTTTATTTATTACAAAATGTTTGAATGACTCTGATGATAAAACCATAAAGATTATAGCAAACCTTTTACAATTTTTATTTGAGGTTTCAAGGAGAATATATATTTTAAGTATCATAGAAGGTGTTTTCCGATTTTAGCAAACCTCCGCCTCATATCTGCATTTGTTTTTAAAATATAAAATGACCTTTACTCACCCTCCCTGGATTCATGGATTCAGCGCCGAGTCTCTGCCGCTCCTTCTGGGATTGGCTTCTGTGCTGTCATATCAACAGCGCTGCTGTATCCAATAACTGAACTTGGCAACTTGTGCCCTAAACTTGGGCAGAAACATTGAGCTCAGTTAGTGGCTGTATCTCTGTAACAAGACATCAGCATAGCAGACAATAACAGAACCAGGAGCAGTGAAAGAGACTTATTGATAGACCCCTAGAAGGTGAGTGTATATATACAGTACAGACCAAAAGTTTGGACACACCGTCTCATTCAAAGATTTTTCTGTACTTTTATGACTATGAAAATTGTAGAATCACACTGAAGGCATCAAAACTATGAATTAACATATGTGGAATTATACATCACACTTTACAAAAAAGTGTGAAACAACTGAAAATATGTCTTATATTCTAGGTTCTTCAAAGTAGCCACCTTTTGCTTTGATTACTGCTTTGCATGCAGAAAAGGTGAACGGATGGACTCTACATGCCTGGTTCCCACCGTGAAGCATGGAGGAGGTGGTGTGATGGTGTGGGGGTGCTTTGCTGGTGACACTGTTGGGATTTAAATAAAAAGCAGGCAAGTTGACAGCACTCACAAGTAAGGGGCGCATGTACCAGTCCAAGTAACCCACTTGGAAAAACGTAGAACAAAAAAGAAGGCCAGCGCTCCATCCAGGTGTATAATGTAGAAAAAAAGTCTTTATTCAGTCATAAGACAACGTTTCGACCACAGAGGTCTTTATCAAGTATCAAGTATCACTGTTGGGGATTTATTCAAAATTGAAGCGGTGAGTGGTCCAGCTCACCCCAAACCATCTCGATTGGGTTCAGGTCTGGTGACTGTGGAGGTCAGGTCATCTGGCGTAGCACCCCAACACTCTCCTTCTTGGTCAAATAGCCCTTACACAGCCTGGAGGTGTGTTTGGGGTCATGGTCATGTTAAAAAATAAATGATGGTCCAACTAAACGCAAACCGGATGGAATAGCATGCAGCTGCAAGATGCTGTGGTAGCCATGCTGTTTCAGTATGCCTTCAATTTTGAATAAATCCCCAACAGTGTCACCAGCAAAGCACCCCCACACCATCACACCACCTCCTCCATGCTTCACGGTGGGAACCAGGCATGTAGAGTCCATCCGTTCACCTTTTCTGCGTGCAAAGCAGTAATCAAAGCAAAAGGTGGCTACTTTGAAGAACCTAGAATATAAGACATATTTTCAGTTGTTTCACACTTTTTTGTAAAGTGTGATGTATAATTCCACATGTGTTAATTCATAGTTTTGATGCCTTCAGTGTGATTCTACAATTTTCATAATTGTGAAAATACAAAAAATCGTTTAATGAGGTGTGTCCAAACTTTTGGTCTGTACTGTATATATATATAGTTTTTTGTTTGTTTTTTTTCATTTTAAAAATTACAAACAGGAAAATGGGTCAATGCAAAAGTTTGGGCACCCTTGGAGATTTGTGTGCTATGAGAACTTTGACCAAGGTTTCAGACCTTAATTAGCCTGTTAGGGCTATGGCTTGTTCACTATGATCGTTAGGAAAGGCCTAGTGATGCAAATTTTCCAGCTTTGTAATAACCTTATGCCAAAAAACAGCAGCCATGAGCTCTAAGCACTTGCCTAGCACTCTGAAAATGTAAATGGTTGAGGTCCACAAAGCAGGAGAAGGATATAAGAATATAGCAAAGCATTTTCATCTTGCCCTTTCCTCAGTTAAAAATGTAATTATGAAATGGCAGTTAACAGGAACAGTGGAGGTCAAAATAAGATCTGGAAGACAAACTAAAATTTCAGTGAGAACTGTTCATAGGATTGCTAGAGAGGCAAATCACAACCCCGGCTTGACTGCAAAAGACCGTCAGAACTATTTAGCAGACTCTGGGCTTGTGGCACATTGTTCTACTGTTTAGAGACACCTGCACAAATATGGCCTTCATGGAAAAGTTAGAAGTATGCAAAAGTACATCAAACAAGCCTGATTCATTTTAGAAACAAATCCTGTGGGCCAATGAGATTAAAATAGAACTCTTTAGCCACATTCATCAAAGGTATGTGGGAGAAAAAAGGGAACAGAATTTCAGGAAAAGAACATCTCGCCAACCATTAAGCATGGTGGTGGATCAATCATGCTTTGGGGTTGTGTTGCAGCCAAAGGCACTGAGAACATTTCACGGGCAGCGGGAAGAATGGATTCAATGAAATTTCATCAAATTCTTGTTGCAAACATAACATTATCTGTGAAAAGCTGAGGTTGAAAAGAGTATGGCTTCTACAAATGGATGATGATCCTAAACGCATGTAAAAATCCACAATAGACTACCTCAAAAGGTGCAAGCTGAAGATTGTACAGGTTGTCCCCTGATGTGAACATCATTAAAAATCTGTGGCTAAATCTCAAAATAGTAGTGCATGCAAGGAATCTCTCAGAACTGGAAGAATTTTCCAAGGAAAAATGGATGAAAATCCCTCAAACAAGAATTGAAAGACAAAAGTGTTTAGAAGGGGTGATACTTTCAAAAGGGTACTCTCCTTTTTGTAATTTTTTTAAATGTAAAATATGAAAATATTTTTTTTTCTTAAAATACAAAGAAAATATGTCCTCCTTAACTTTAGGACTTTTAAAGATCATTTCATCTTCAACTTGCTTAACTGTTCACAATAACAGTAATTTTGACCACTGTAATGGTGTAGTATGTACTATATGTAGTATGTAGAACAAATTACGATTTTATTATTATCCCTTGGAATCACCAAATCAGAGGCATATACTTACTTTCTACATTGATATCCATCTCAACAGTGGAGTAAGGTGTGTGTGTGTGTGTGTGCTTTATAGCAACTGCAATTAATGGGAGCTATTAGTCGTAAAAGTGTCCATACACTAAGGATGCATTTACACTGAACAATTATTAGGAAAGAGCATTCCTAGAAATCGTTGTTTCCTGATATTCTTAAAGTATAAACAGGGTTTGCGATCACTCGATAAATATTCACATGCATTAAACCTGTCAATAGGAATAAAGGTCCACGCACACATTAGACTAACATCAGTTGATATCAACAGGTTTGGCTGATAATCCAATATGGAGCCAAAGGCAGTGGAGTCAGTAGAGACAAAGATTCAGTGTGTCCGATTTCAGATTGTCAATCTTTTTGTTCTCTAAGAGAGAGATGTTCTCTTAAAGAACACAGTAGTGCTCAGTGCCGGAGTTCTCTTGTGTATGGGAAAGTCGGCCAGTATAGCTGTTGGCTGAAAAATCATCCAAACCATCGTTCAGCAAACAAACCTCAACCTTTTACCCAAAATGTTAACAGTTTCACAGTGATGATCTTCTATGTTCTGGTAGATTTAGGTTACTGTAAATATTAACTTCTAAGAGTAACTAACTAAACATTTTTATGGTAATTATCCTCCAGGAATTACAAGGTATGAATTTTTGGAATACTTGGCATTACCTTATTTGACTTCCTCCTCTCTCACTCTTCTCATTATTTTGCTGTCTCAGTGCCCAGTTTTTGTTCCTTTAAAAGCTGATGCTCAGCAAGATCCATGTACTATATTCCGTCTGTGTGTGGGGTTTTCTGCTCCTAACCCCATACTCAGGCAGGGGAATTCCCGTACCGAGACTATTTGCATGCAGTGTATAGATATTCCCGGGCAGCAGTTGAAAGGAGCTTCTAAAAGAACATAAACTAGATACTGAAACAGCATTGCATAATGTTTGTGAGTGAAGGAAGCATAAAAGGTAATGAAGGATATTACAAAAATTCATAACTTTGTAAAGCCTTTATGATAATTGAAAAATAAATAATTAGTTACTCTTAAAATAATGTTTTCAAATGACAGTAAGAAGTCAAGGAAATCAAGGAAGTGGAATTATTCTCCAGAACAGTCAAACTGGTTGGTCCTCCTTCTGGCTTGATTGACATCTCACAGCCTGTACATTATCACAAGGCTCTCCAACTTCATGTAGCATATACACAGTGCTCACATGAAGCCGAGGCCTATATACCTCCCTCCACTGTGCTTGCACTGGACGCTACTGGATTTCACTTCTGAGGATGCACACTGCTAGTTTCTTCATCAGTTTTCCATCAAAATGTAAACTGATAACAATTATTACGTTTTGTGGTATGTGTTATGACATCCTTTTCCATGTATAGATAATCGTGAACAAAGATAAAGAGAATAGATATTATATAATAGTTTTTAGTGAAGATCAAATTATAGATTATAAACTATATTATTTTTTCAATGCATTGTTTTGTTGGTTCTACTATATGTAATTTATATAATGATTTTTATCACTTTCTCACAAATTGTATCTTTTTTTTCTGAACAGTGTACGCAATGGAGATAAACCGTAAGTATTTGTATATTCTGTTTATCACTTTCAAATGTATTAGTGAAAAAACAAAATGCGTGGGACAAAAGCCTAATGTCTAATTGACATATGTAAATCACATCACAACATCATTCTAGTATATTTTAGAAGCACTCCAGAAACATTTTTCATAATTGGCTTCCGGAAAACAGTATGCACAGTCAATTTTCTTACCTGTTGCGTTTCTCTTGACTTGTTATCTCCATTCCATTCTGCTATTATACGATGGGAATCATATTGAAAGGCATATTTCCAGAATTTAAAGTTATATGATAGGGAGTGACTTACTGATTACTAGGGGTCCGAACACTGGTAATTTACTGTTTATGGAACTGTCAAAAATAGCCAAGCACTGGGGTGTGGCTTGAGCTCTGTCAATGTAGGCGTCAAGAGCTCTGAGCTCCTGAATTAGGCATCTACAAGCAACGCTTTGAAGCTTAGGCTGTTATTTCCAGCAATTATCGATTTAATACCTTCCTGCCTTAGCTGGACCACTTGGTTGCTGCTAGATTGAAGCCTTAATTTAAGTAATTTATCATCTGCCTGAGGTGAAATCTGGAGGCCCTACAGTGAGAAGCGGAGGGATATCTATCACTGCCTCCTTCTACCAAGCAAAACTACTTTTTTAAGGTCAGTGCACGGGTTTCTCGGTTGGAGAACTATAATAACAGACCCCCGGTCCATCCCTACATTAGCCACGGCCATTTATGAGGTGGCACAACACAGATTTCCCTTACTATACCTGGTAAATACCGGGCGCATAAGAGCGGTGTCACCTTGACTGAAAGAAAATAGTCCCGGAGTTTGTGAGCGTCTCCCTTGCCACCGGTAAGGAAACTTGGAGGCCAGTGCAGGTGTTTTCTCACCTGTTAAACATCTGTGCAGGACTGTCCCACCAATACCGCACAGGTTACAGCAAGATAAGAAGAGGCACAAAGCATCAGTAACCTGACATGCTGTAACGTCCGTAAAAGTAGTTGCGGCCGCTAGCATCCTCATCAAGCGCCATCTTGGAAACAAACCCAGCTCCAGAGTGACAGAGGACAAAGGAATAATTGGATAAACAAGCCCACTGCCATGGCATCGGTACTTTCATCAAAGCACCATTCTACTACACCGGGAAAGGCCCTGCGGACCGCATTATTGTCAGTGACCACAAGTATTACCACATTGAACGGGGAAGGCAGAACTTAGGTCCTGAGCTGCATTATCTATATCCTGTGGTCTGTCATCACTGAAATCAGCAATTAAACTATAATATATATAAACCTCTAGAGACTTCCTTTTGGATCAATGGAGGTCATCCTTAAGCTCATCCTTATAGAATCTACTTGACAGGAATTACCCCTCACTTTCACTACAAAGGGGGTTTATAGTGTTCTGCTTGGGGTGCATCCCCTTTAATATACAAGCTTCTGGGACAGAATCATACTCATCCCAAACTTTCATTCCTATTGCTACCCTATTTGTGCCACAACAAACCAAGGGTGAGAATTGATTGGGGTGTCATATTAATAATTCCTGCTCTTCTCAAGAAGTTGTATTGAGGAACTGTCAAATCTCCTGTATTTCTACATTAAGGCTAAGTGCACATGTTCAGGAATGTTTGCAGAATATTCCTGAGCAAAAACGGACTTTTTTCGTGGTAAAAACGCGCATTTTTTGCTCGTTTTTGGTGCGTTTTTGCGCGGGTTTGACGCGTTTTTACCGCGATTTTTCCCTGAACTTTCTAGGTCAATAATATAGCGGGAAAAATGCTATAATTCCGCAAAATTAATGAACATGTTGCTATTTTTTCCGCGATGCGTTTTTTTTTGCGGAAAAAAACCGCACCATGTGCACAAAAATTGTGAAATTCATTCTAAATGATAGGATGCTTAATTAATGCGTTTTTGATGCGTTTTTTCCCGCGAAAAAAACGAGAAAAAAACACAAATAATCCTGAACGTGTGCACTTAGCCTTAGGATACCTGACTTTTCCTTTCTTGTCTGGAAGTGATATATGTCCTTTTACTATATCTGGACATTAACCAGAACTTCTCTGATTGAAAGCTTGTATTGTACTATAGTATAATCAACTCCATTCTTTATTTTTGTTTATAACTGAAATTATCTGATACCTTCAGGGTAATACTCTACAGGCTGTAGTCACACAGTTTTGTAGGTGTGTTTGACTTGGATCTCTTTTGTGTCTTTTTTTGTTTGTTTGTCAGTCACCAACAAAACCCGCTGCTCAAGTTACCTGGTGCAAAATCTATAGGGTTAACACCTGTCCATTCTGGTTCTACTTCAGGTGTATCTTAGTTCTCATGGTGGCAATATCTTATATTGCAGGTCAAGATTCTATTTTCATTTAATTGAAGTGCTTTGATATACTGTACCCTTGATATTCACTTTCATTTCTAATTATATACGTACTAGTGTGATACTAGATCAAAATGGAGTCATCTTCTAGAAGCTCTAATTCTAAACATCATAACAATGTCCGTTCAAGATCTACTGAAGATCTTCCAAACCTGCTCAGCCCTATGAAATCCAGATCTCCCCATAGAAAAGAAGAACAAAATCTTATTACGTTTGCAAAACAAACAGCCATCTATTTATACAGCAATGTCACAAAGAGGGGAGTTACCCAGAAACCTTCAACATTTAAATCCACAACCAACGCCCCTCCCCTTAAAGGGGACACCAATGGGACATTCAAATTATTAATGTTAAATACCCCCAAACCAGAGGAAATGGATACATCTAATTCTTCAAAAAGAAAGGGCGCTAATAGTCAAGATAACAAATCAAACCCTTCTGTAGATGATTCCGATGCGCTTTCAGATGACTACTCTCCTAACAATAGCCCCGACAGGCAAAGATTTAAACAAGCCCATTTAGAAGATTCTCCAATAAAAATCCCACCTCCCTCAATCAATTTAGATTAATATATTAATTCTACTAAACAAGCTATTAAGGGATTTATGGCCACCCTTTTCAAATCCTTTAGTGACTCTATGAGAATAGGATTTGAGTTACAAAATAAAACCCTGCAAGAAACGTGTACCAATTTCAACAAGCGATTCGAAAAAAACGAGAAAAGACTAACTAATATAGAAAAAGACACTTCATATCTCTCCAAACAAAATTCTAACCTTCAAGCTGAAATTAAGTCCCTCAAAAATATATTAAATGATCTTGAAGATCGAAATAGGGGGAACAATTTAAAAATAAGAGGTGTAACTGAATCTGTTCCCCAAAACGACCTTCTAGGATATGCAAAAATTAGTTTAAAAGCTAATTCCAAACTTTACTGACCTGGATCTAAATATAGATTGCATCCACCGCCTACCTCTCCCTCAAGGGATTCCTCAGGATACACCTAGAGATGTCATTCTTAGCATACATTTTTTTGAGACATTTTTTTGAGACATTTTTCCTGAGCCATATAAAAATATAAAATTATTCTCAGACTTCTCTAAGGCAACCATGGACTTAAGAAGAAGCTTTAGAGATACTATGGTTAAACTTAGAGATTTGCGGGTCCCATATAGCTGGGGATTCCCAACTAAGTTACTGGTATGGTGAAACAGTAAAAATTACCCAATCTGTTCACCTCAGGAAGGCTCAAGATTTATAAATTTCCTTCTAGAGGAGACAGCTTTCAAAGACAAGGATTAGGAAGGTTCTTGCCTTGTTATCTTTGTTAGTCATAAGATAATTTTCATATAATTGTTCAGTTGCTGTCCTCAAACTCAGTGATGTCTTTGTGGATCTCAGTCACAAATTGTGTTTATACCCCACTTTTAGGTGAGACCCAGTTACTTGGAGTCCTCCAGGAGAACCTTTAAGGTTCATTATTTCTGAAAATTTTGGCAAGTTTTGGATAGGCAAATCATCTTTTGTTCTGTTTAGTATTTTGTTTGGTTTTATTTCGGTTTGTTCATAATTTACCAATGAAAATTATTTCATACAACGTTAGGGGCATCAATAGCCCGAACAAAAGATTTACAATTTGGAGGGAGATCAATCACTCTCGTGCCGATGTCATATGTTTACAGGAGGTAAAATTAGCGAAGGACAATCATCCAAGTTTTCAACAGAAGAAATTTCCCCACATCTTTAAATCGCTACACCCGTCAAAAAAAGCAGGTGTTATCACAATGGTGAGTAGCGCTGTTCCTTTCCAGCTTTTCAAAGAGGTATCAGCCCATCTAGGTAGGTTCCATATTCTGACTTGTTTACTAAACAACAAACCATGCATGGTGGTGAACATTTATGCCCCAAATAAAAACCATATTTCCTTTTTAAATAAACTACACAAAAAGGTTAACAAAACTAAAATAGGGGATACTATTTGGATAGGTGATTTTAACAACGTTCTGGATAGTACAATGGACTCCTCATGCTCAGTACGACACAAAGCTTCTGTTTTAAAAAAATGGATGAATGATAATGAATTATATGATATTTTCAGATGCCTAAATTCATCCTCTCATGAATACACATATTACTCCGACGTTCACAAGACGTCCTCCCATATAGACTTAATTCTGACAAATGTTTTCACTCTCTCTAAATTCCATAGTGTCCAACTCTTAAAGAAAACCATATCAGACCACACTCCAGTGTTAGCGGAATTCATATTGGGCCCTCCCCTTGTGAATAATTATTTATGGAAATGTAATCCTACGCTATTCAAGATACCAGACTTTAAACAAGAAATAGAGACCCTATTAAATAATTACTTTAAAGAAAATACAACTGATGATACAGACTCTTTGACTTTATGGAACGCCCATAAGGCTGTCCTCAGAGGGGGACTTTTGCAGATAGCAGCAAGATATAAAAAGAAGAATTGGGAAAAAATTGCAGACTTGCAGAATCAAATCCACATAAAAGAATCACAACAAAACAACTTGTGAGTTCCTTCTCCAAACATACAAACAGAAATTTTGGAACTGAGACAAAAACTAAAAACCGAAATCTTCCAGGAATATGACTCTGTCACAAAGGCAACAAAATTTAGAATGTACACTTCTATCTTTAATCTAGCCTCATCCCAAGGTTTTTTCCCTAAAGAAATGCAAGAAGCAGTTATTGTTATGATACCAAAAGGTAAGGGTGACCTTGAAAGAACACAGAATTACCGCCCAATTTCATTAATTAATAGTGATTCCAAAATCTATTCAAAAATAATAGCTGACCGGCTGAAATCCATCCTCCCACGTCTACTAGCAAATGATCAAATCGGTTTTACTGAGGGATGCCAAGCGTCGGACGGGACAAGAAGAGTGATCATTCTTATTAATACTATCAACAACTCAAGTTCAAAAGCCACTTTCTTGACACTGGATGCCGAGAAAGCATTCGACAGGATAAATTGGTCATACCTGAAAGCGACACTTATAAAATTTGGCTTTGACCATAAATTTCTGTCTGCTGTGTTTGCTTTATACTCGGCACCCAGTGCTAGGATTTACTCCAACAATTACTTGTCAGACTCTTTTACCATATCCAATGGCACATGGCAGGGATGTCGTCTATCCCCCCTGTTGTTTGTCCTTGCAATGAAGCCTTTTGCAGAAAAGATAAGAACAAACACAGATATTCTGGGTATCAATGTTAAGTTTCGCCAACTAAAAATTGGCTTATTTGCTGATGATCTCTTTCTCTCGCTATTAGAGCCAAAAACCTCGATTAAAGCTCTTTTTATGGAGTTGGAATCTTTCACTAGAGTATCATATTTTAAAGTCAACCCAAAAAAAATCAAAATACCTGAACTTCAATATGAAAGAACCTGAAATAAGGGAGTTGAGAGAACAGACGAGTTTCGCCTGGGAGGGTAATGACTATGAGATAGTATATTTAGGTATAATCATATCAAATAAGATGCAGTATATTATCAAAGCTAACCTAGAAAACACTTTAAAAATGGTCACCCTTGACATCTCTCACTTTACACACTCAGAACTTTCCCTATTCGGGAGAATAATGACAATTAAAACATTTACCTTCCCTAAGATTTTTTATCTTTTTAGAACCCTTCCCATAATATTCCCATACCAATCTATCTGTAAATTCCAAAGCTTAATAAATTAATTCATCTGGAACGGTAAAAAGCTCAGGATATCTCTAGATATCCCATGTAAACATAAGAGTAATGGTGGAGCTGGTCTGCCAAATATTCACGCATACTACCTAGCCTCACTAATTAAACAAAGTAAATACTGTTTCGATAGAGGAATATTTCCAGTTTAGCTACAAATTGAAAATGATATCAGTAATCCGCTTTCTGCCCAAGATTTTTTCTTTAGTTTCTTATTCTACAAACCAAAAAGGGAACCTTCCCACCCCATTTTTAGGGCTATATTACCAGCGTGGAGGACTCTTGTCAAACCATCAAAGAAAAATTTTAAGAGGACTGTCCAGATAATAAAATTCCCCCTTCACCTGTTAAGCCGGATATATAATCTTTCATTATCAGATTCCTGGTATAAATCAGGCATAAAAAAGATTGGAAATATATATAACGGGACTAAATTCCTCACTTTCCGCGAGATTAAACTCAAATTTAATCTACCCTCATCTGAATTAATACCCTTTTTAACTTTAAAAGAAGGCATTCATAAACTATTAAATAGTAAACCCCTTAATTTAGATATTATTTCTTCACTACTGTGTAATATAAATAATAAAAACATATGGAGCATAAATAATCTTTACAGACATTTCAACAGAGATCATATAAGTTCTAAAAACATTTCCATGAAGAGATGGGAAGCTGACCTCAACGTAACTTTGCAAGTTGAAAATTGGGACAGCGCTATTAGGAACCCATATAAATCAACTATCTCGTTTGCTTTACACGAGTCTTACTTTAAGGCAATCACGAGATGGTATTATACACCAATTAGATTGGCACATATAATTCAAGACTACTCTCCTATGTGCTGGAAGAAATGTGGATACCGAGAAAACCTGCATCATCTTTTTTGGGGTTGCCTTAAATTAAAACTTCTTTGGTCAAATGTTTCTCATCACATCAACTTATTTGCTGACAACTTCATAATCACACCACAGAGGGATCTTCTCTCCTTGGATATGGAGGGAATTGACCCTCAAGTCAAATATATCATAATACATATATTTCTTGTGGTGAAAAACACTCTAGCACTCTGGTGGAAAAAAACAGAACCATCGAATTTTGTGGACATTCTAGATCATATCCAACAACACAATTCCATAGAGTGGAGATTTGCAGCAAATACTAATGGCATCAAAAACTATCTGAAAAAATGGAAGACTTGGAATGACAAGTTTCATTCTCCATAATTCTTTAATAGGTTTATAGAGATGAAATTATTGTCCTTTTTATCTCCTTGCAATATATTGCATTTATTTGACATGGCACCTTTCTAAATGATTATTATTGTACATAAATGGACATAGCTATGTGATTTACTTTTCATTATTCTGTGAATATTACTTGGTTCTCTAGTTTTATTGAACCTCTTTTCCCCCTATCCAATGTTAACCCTTCCCTACCTCCCTTCCCTTTACGATTCATTTGGTTTTATTACAAAATTTAATAAAAACATTTAAAAACAAAAATAGCCAAGCACTAACTTGGGATTTCTGTGACAGTACCATGCTCGATTAATTAAGCGTAGGCTGAGTATATATATTTCCACTCCATTCAAGAGCCATGTTCATGGGATCCAGAGCCCCATTCTAGGGATTGCTTGGGGTCCCTCAGAAATAACCCTGAATGATCATTAAGTTGTGCCCTATCCTAACTTCTAATTCTTGGAATATGCCTTTAATGGGAGTCTCATACGAATGCCTAGAAAAGCTTACATTTCATAGACACATAAGAACCTGTATGATTTGGGAGTCAGAGGCATGTGGTACAACAGATGAAAAGAATTGAGAGATAATTCAAGAAGAAAGACACCACTAGGCAAACTAACTGTACTGCCAATTCAAGATTGTCAATAATTAACTGACCAAATGATAAATGTTTCTGGGAGTGCTTCTTCAATAATTTGCATTGTAGGGAACCTGCCAGGTAATTTATGCTCACATCAACACAAGTTCGGACTTCGGACAACAATATCAACACAAGTTCGGACTTACATTAACCATTATGCGGAAGAAGAGATCCAAAAATAATGAATAAAACATATATTTTATTGATACTATTAAAATAATTACAATAAAATTTCCAATGGAAAAAGAGTATTCAAATAACGCCCAAAACTAAGAGAGAGCTACAGAGCGTGCTATAATCTGGCGACACATACACCATTAAAACTTGTATCCATGATCAATCACAGTAAATCACTATATTATACTTAGACAGAATTAAATAGAAAAAATAATTTTACATTACCAGGGAACGCAAAATAAGCAGTGAAGGTAGCAGTAGCACCAAAACTGAGCGTATTTTAATAGTATCAATATAATATTGTATGTTTTATTCATTATTTTTGGATCTCTTCTTTCGGCTAATGGTTATATGTAAGTCTGAACTTGTGTTGATATTGTTGTGAAGTGCCAGACTTTTCTTAGAATAGGACACTCTATATGTTTGATGAGGTAATTTATGCTGCCTGACACACAGGCAACATGAATAAGGGAATGGATCCCTATTTGCTGCTCTCTGTGTTTTACCCTGAAACACTGTGGCACTATATAGAAAACGTAGTTTAAACAGAATGTGGAAATGGGGGCATGTCCTCTCTGGCTTCTTCTTTAGATCTCCCCCTATGTGTGTACCCACCCATATAATTCATCTCCTCATTCCGTGCTCCTTTTTAAAATATTGTTTTCTCTGAAATGCCACAAAGTTTCACAGTAAGGCCGGTGTCCCACTTGCAACTGCAATGCTAGAAACTCGCGTGAGTCTCTCGCCTCAATACCCGGCAATGCAGCCGGCACTCGGGACCGAAGTGTGCGGCTGCATGTATTTCTATGCAGCTGAACACTCCGGTCCAAACTGCTGGCAGCAGTGCTGGGTATTGAGGCGAGAGACTCGCGCGAGTTTCTCGCATTGCAGTTGCAAGGGTGACACCGGCCTAAATCATATATATCAGTAAATAGACAGATTCATGCTGTCTGTGGTTCAGGAATCAGTTCACACGTTCCCTTTAGCCCCTTCATGACCTTTGACATATATTTATGTCAAAGGTTGTTTCCCTGTCTTTGATGTGTTCGCACGCCAAACCTACATCTTTCCCCTCACATGATGACTAACAGGTGCGAGTGGAACGGTGTTCCGCCCGCAGTTGTTAACCTGCCAAATTCCGCTGTCAATCACTGACAGCAGGATTTAATACATGCCAGCACGAAGTGCGTCCTTAATTCTGCCCATCATTGCCCAGTGATCTAGTGACAGAGACGCCGATTGGTTTTCATGACAGTCAGGGTTCTGCTGATGAGCCCATGCCCATCATTGTGAATCTCCTGTGAACACCAGCCCGTGATTAAAGCCATGCTATGTATAGCACAAGCGATCAGACCATCGCAGCTTCAAGTATCAAAAGGGGACTATTGAAGTCAGTAAAAAGTGTGAAAAAAATATTTAAAAATATGAAAAAAATGAAAAAAACCAACAAAAGTTCAAATCACCTCCCTTTTGCCCCATTGATAATAAAACAAAAAAAATTAACATATTTGATATCACTGGTTTCAGAAATGTCCGATCTATCAAAATATGAAAACAATTAGTCTGATTGATAAACAGTGTAACGAGAAAAAAAATCAAAACGCCAGAATTACGTTTTTTGGCCGTCACAATATTGCAATATAATTAGTGATGAGTGAGTATGCTCGCTGCTAGATAGCCTGAATACATGTGGGAACTTCCTTTTTGTTAGGAAATCCTCACATGTATTCAGGCTATCTAGCAGCCGCAAATCATGCAGCTGTGGTGACACAAACTAAATCTCCGAGCACGCCCAAATACTCGGAGAACACCTGAGCATGCTCGGAAATCTTGAGTAATGAGCATATTTGCTCATCACTAAATATAATTAAATAACAGGCGTTCAAAACATTGTATCCACCCCAAAATGATATCAATGAAAACGTCAGCTCAAGCTGCAAAAAATACGTCCTCCCACAGCCACAGATCCTGAAAAATGAAAATGCTAGAGGTCTCAGAAAATGGCGACTTAAACAAAAATTTATTTTCTTACAAATTTCTGAATTATTTTCACCATTTAAACAAAAAACTATACATGTTTGGTATCTGCGTACTCATACTGACCTGGAGAATCATATTGCTACATCAGTTTTACCATACAGTGAACATAGTAAATTAAAAAAAATGTGGAATTTGACTTTTTTTGTAATTTGACTGCACTTGGAATTTTTTTCCATTTTCCAGCGCACTATATGGTAAAATCAATGATGCCATTCAAAAGCACAACTTGTCCCGCAAAAAAATAAGCCCTCATACAGCCATATTGAGGGAAAAGTAAAAATATTATGGCTCTTGGAAGAAAAGGAGGAAAAAACTAAATCACAAAAAAGGAAAATCGCAAGGTCATGAAGGGGTTAAAAAGGTGGTCCATGATTTAAAATAATGGTTACAAAGCAGTTAATGCCATAAAATAAGAAGATAACTGAGAGTCTCCTGGCAGTGGTATGCACTTCAGATTTAAGGATCACCATCAAAGCATTTACGCTGCATAATTCTGAATGAGTGCTCCTAGGAATGCTCATTCACGATAATTGTGCAGTCAAATAGGCTGCCAGTCAACTAACGAAAAAAAAATGGCTCATCTGTGAGATGAAATTATGTTTTGGTTGCACAAAAGATCATAGTCCTCAGCAGCACCTCATCCTGTGTAAACAGGACCTGTGCTGTCGAGAACACTGACAGCTTATATGCACTGAACAATCTATTACTGATCGTTCTGTGCACTTCTGAACTGCAGTTGGTCTGTATAAACAGGCTATTAACTGACCACTGACCCAAAAACACGTTTCCAGCTAGTGATGCGCATTGTAAATGGACCGGTACTAGAGTAGCCAGCGCCAGGTTAAGATTTTAATTTCACAGTGATACCAGATGATAAAATTATACAAAAAGGTTCCTCTTCAGAACTGTCAGCATTTTCACAGGACCAGCAAACTGCTGACCCCCCGTTAAACCTATGTATGCAAAAAACTGATTGGAAAAAATCTATCTGTTACTATAAAGTGGATGTGGAGCGTTGTATCTGGAAAACAGAACGCTAACGGCTATAAGACTACATTAATAAGCTAATCACTACAGAATGTAAGCTTACTGAGGGAAAAATAGTCTCATAAAGACACTCCCCTTCATTATGACTTATTAGGGGACGTCATAGAGGGGCAGTCAAAGAAAGGTGGGTGGATGACAAGCAACTTCTAATCTTTTATACTTGGGCTGTCCGTGAATTTTAACATGCCACAACAAATGCCGAGGAGTTTTTTTGTACTTGTATGCCAAACACTGATGTTGCCTAAAACAGATACCTGAATTACCTATAAGTAAAACAATACTGTGATCCTGATAATTCTAGCTTTGTGTTTCAGCTCCTTGTGGTGAAAACCTATATGATGATGACGGGAAGCGTCTCCCTCCTTGTATTCCTGGTGCTTGGCTCACTCCAGCCATCATGGCATGTTATTTGTTGGTGGCAAATATCCTCTTAGTAAACTTGTTAATAGCCGTGTTCAAGTAAGTTTTCTATTACTAACTTATAATTCAACCCAATACTATATTTTTGATCCCAAAAATATATCTATAACGTTGCCATCAGACCAGTAAAACCTATGGGACCAATGTACCAAATAACTGAAGTGAAACACTTTTTGAATTTACAACATTTTTGCACAATGTGAAGTTGCACAAATATTTTGCAACTTTTGGTGAGTAATCACAGCAGCCCCAGCCAGTTCCACCATGGGCAGGGCAACGTCCACCCATCTAATTCATGACCAGATGTGGCATTTCTTACACCAGGAAACTTACTCCAGTCCATGTCAGAACTAAGGCTATAAGGCCAGGGTCATACATGCGAGAGACTCGCACGATTCTCGTGTGAGTCTCTCGCATGAACACCCGGCACTGCTGCCGGCACTCGGACCGGAGCGTGTGGTTGCATGTAATTCTATGAAGCCGCATGCTCCTGTCCAAGTGCCGGCGGAAGTGCCGGGTGTTCATGCGATAGACTCGCACTAGAATTCAAATACACTGGGAGAAGGCGACTACAAAAGACGACGTTTCGACCCCGCCGGGGTCTTAATAATATGTCACTTAATCCAGGTGTAATGAGTGAGTGAGGCACATGTATAGAGAAAGGAATCCCTGAGGAATCCACAGATGCTAATTTAACAAGTTGTGGTGCCTTGGATCTACTGTATATGTATGAAGCCCGGTATGGCTGAGAACCTTGTGCTGGACGTTTCGACCCCGCTGTGGTCTTCATCATATGTCACTGCAAGACAAGTGGAATGTATAAATAAAACATAGAGTACTTAATTTACAGATAGTTTGTGATAAAAATCAAACCAATAAAAATAATTATCCCAACCGGGAAGGTCATGAAACATAAATCAAACAATGGAACATTAAGTTACAACAAAAACTTATATACACAGAGACATGGTATCTAAAGAGAGAAGCTAAGTGGTACAGAAATGAAATAACGGAGGTTTGCCTTAATCCAGGTGTAATAAGTGAGTAAGGCACATGTACAGAGAAAGGAATCCCTGAGGAATCCACAGATGCTGCAAGGAATGGTGATATAGTTAAAATAGGTGTCCAAAAAGAAGTGTGGGGTAAGTTGTAGATAAGAACCACGGTACCTAATTTAAAAAGTTGCGGTGCCTGGGATCTATATATATGAAGCCCGGTATGGCTGAGAACCTGTAGGGTTATAGGTATTGTAATGAGCGCATCCATAGAGATGTATAGTGTGTCCTATGCATGTGTAGATAGCCAATTACCTTGTGTTGTAGCGGTGCCTGCGATATATATATGAAGCCTGGTATGGCTAGGGACCTGTAAAATTATAGATATTACAATGAACGCATCCATGAAAATGTAAAGTGTGCCCTGTGCACGTGTAGATAGCCAGTTACCTAGTGTTGTAGCGTGGACGAGCGGCGCTCCCGCGCCTGGCTGCTATGGCGTGCCTCCACAGCATGTGTGTGGATCTATAAATAGTAGTGTAAGAGGCCGGTGCCGGAAGTGGACTAAGGCTATGACTGGAGTAAGATTTTTGGAGAGACACTCAGAGGCGTACATGACTTGTAAGATGCATCTGATTCATTAAGTGGCATTCACTTCTTAATGAACCAGGTACCTCTAACCCCACCATGCCCCCTTATTAAGACTGGTGTGTACAATCTGTCACCTATTTTTTCCCCTATGAGATGTGGCCATTCTGTAATGCTGTAGATAAGCCCCCAATGTAACCTGAAAGATAAGAAAAACGAGTTATAGTATACTTACCGGGGGGGGGGGGCGGTCTGGTCCAGTCTGGGTCCGATGGGTGTCGCGGTCCGGGTCCAGCGCATCCCATCTTCTAACAATGATGTCCTCTTCCTTGCTTCTATCGTGCTCCTGCGCAGGTGTAATTCTCTGCTCTGTTGAGGGCACAGCAGAGTATTGCAGTGCGCAGGTGCCGGGAAAGGTCAGAGAGGTCCGGCGCCTACGCACTGCAGTACTCTGCTCTGCCCTCAACAGGGCAGATCAGTATGCCTGAACAGGAGCCGCAACAGAAGCAAGGAAGAGGACGTCATCGCTAGAAGATGGGAGGTGCCGGACCCGGACCGCGACACCCATCAGACCCGAACCACGACACCCATCAGACCTGGACCGCACCGGACCACCCCCCCGGTGAGTATAATATAACTCATTTTTCTTATCTTTCAGGTTACATCGGGGGCTTATCTACAGCATTACAGAATGCTGTAAATAAGCCCCTGATGGCGGTGACCGCATCTCATAGGGGAAAAAATAGGTGACAGATTCCCTTTATTGACTCAGGGACTAAGCCTGTGGCAGCTTTAGTTTAAAGGATGTTCCCACAACCCTTGAAAAATTTTCTGGGATTGTCGCACCACGTAAGGATATGTGCACAAAACATTTTATTTCAGATGCGCAAAACTGTTGAGTTTTTCAAGAGTAAGACATCTGCTTGATGAAATGCTTTTTTTGGTGTTTTGAATATGTACAGCCTTTTGTTACTTTGATTAATTGCTTTAGGAACCCTAAACCCTGAAGCGGTTAAATCAAGCCGCATGTTCATTCTTCCGGAGTCTTCCACTGAGAAACTACTAGCTAGTTACAGTATAGATTACAGACAAAAGGCACGGAATGTGGAGCCCATACAAAACTGCTTCAGGAAAAAGACCTCTGGCTTTTTCCTGGATTAGCTTAGTTTTGGATGACTTGGCAGTTCCACCGACGCGTTAGGCCACGTGCAGACGTTGAGTATTTGGTGAGTTTTTTACCTCAGTCTTTGTAAGCCAAAACCAGGAGTGGGTAAAAAATGCAGAAGTGATGCATATACTGTATTTCTATTATATTTTTCCTCTGAATGTCCCATTCCTAGTTTTCGCTTACAAATACTGAGGAAAAAAACTCAACAAATACTGAACTTGTGCATCTTTTAAATATGCTGTTTGCAGATACTCTTAGGCCACGTGCACATGCTGAGTATTTGGTCAGTTTTTTACCTCAGTATTTGTAAGCCAAAACCAGGAGTCTGTAAAAAATGCAGAAGTGGTGCACGTGTCTCTATTATACTTTTCCTCTGATTGTTCCATTCCTGATTTTGGCTTACAAATACTCAGGTAAAAAAAACCTCACCAAATACTCAATGTGTGCACATGGCCTTAGGCCCTCTTTTTCACTATCTTGCTATCTCTTTCACTAGCAACAGTCTTGACTTCATAATGTACAGCTGAAGAGGGTAGTGCTTGAAAAGTTTATTGAGTTTTTCCTTCAGGTTCTCCTATGACAAAGGCTGGGACACTGAATCCACAAATTCCCAGAATGACACTCCCATTCAGAGCCCGTTCAGTGGGCGCCTCGCTCCATACACTTGCATAGAGCGAGGCCACATTCTATCTAGAGACGCGGCTGTGCAGTGAGCATGGCCAACAAGTGTATGGGACCAAGGCCACGTGTTACATATTAATTGTGAAAACTGAGTGTTTGTACATCAAACATGTGATTGAAACTTGTCAATGGTCATCCTGGGAGATGCTTCTGTATAGTGGCTGCAGTCAGATATAACCACATATTTGCTTCTAATATGTGATAAATGATAGCAATTGTCTACACATCCAACTAATATTCATAATGATTTCAGAGAGTCCACAGGTTATACTCGCTTTATTTGGGCAGATTTACTATTCAAATTGAGACATATTTCTGGCACACATTTATGTGTAAATGATTCTTAATTTAATTAATTCCTAAACCACATTTCTGTGACCATTAATGGATCAAGCAGAGCCTTAATAAAGTTGATGGAGGCTTTGTTGTGAAACTCCAAAGGTGGAAATTTAGGCATAATGGCTCTCCATACTGAAGTCTAACCTGTGATTCTCACTTCTCCACTTGATAGTAAATTTTGGCCATATTGAAAAAAAAAACCACTTTGGGGGCGTACAAATCTTTGAAAAGTGAGGTAAGGTTGCACAAAAAAACCTGCAACTTTTGGCGTTTAACCCCTTCACCCCCCGAGGGTGGTTTGCACGTTAATGACCGGGCCAATTTTTACAATTCTGACCACTGTCTCTTTATGAGGTTATAACTCTGGAACGCTTCAACGGATCTTCGCGATTCTGAGAATGTTTTCTCAAGACATATTGTACTTCATGTTAGTGGTAAAATTTCTTCCATATAACTTTCGTTTATTTATGAAAAAAATGGAAATATGTCGAAAATTTTGAAAATTTTGCAATTTTCAAACTTTGAATTTTTATTCACTTAAAACAGAGAAATATGTCACACAAAATAGCTACTAAATAACATTTCCCACATGTCTACTTTACATCAGCACAATTTTGGAAGCAACATTTTTTTTTGTTAGGAAGTTATAACGGTTAAAAGATGACCAGCGATTTCTCATTTTTACAACAAAATTTACAAAACCATTTTTTTAGGGACCACTTCACATTTGAAGTCACTTTTAGGGGTCTATATGGAAGAACATACCCAAAAGTGACACCATTCTAAAAACTGCACCCCTCAAGCTGATCAAAACCACATTCAAAAAGTTTATTAACCCTTCAGGTGTTTCACAGGAGCAGAAGCAACATGGAAGGAAAAAATGAACATTTAATTTTTTAGTCACAAAAATGATTTTTAGCAACAATTTTTTTATTTTCCCAAGGGTAAAAATAGAAATTGGATCCCAAAAGTTGTTGTTCAATTTGTCCTGAGTACGCTGATACCTCATATGTGGGGGGGGACCACTGTTTTGGCACACGGCAGGGCTCAGAAAGGAAGGAATTTTTCAAACTAAAATTGGTTGGAATTGACATTGGACACCATGTCGTGTTTGGAGAGCCCTTGATATGCCTAAACAGTGGAAACCCCCCACAAGTGACCCCATTTTGGAAACTAGACCCCCTAAGGAACTTATCTAGATGTGTGGTGAGCACTTTGAACCCCCAAGTGCTTCACAGAAGTTTACAATGCCCGGGCGTGAAGATAAAAAATCATATTTTTTCCACAAACCTGATCGTTTAGTCCCCAATTTTTTATTTTCCCAAGGGTAACAGGAGAAATTGGACCACAAAAGTTGTTATCCAATTTGTCCTGAGTACGCTGATACCCCACATGTGGGGGAGCACCACTGTTTGGGCACACGGCAGGACTCGGAAGGGAAGGAGTGCCATTTGACTTTTTCAAACTAAAATTGGTTGGAATTGACATCGGACACCATGTCGCATTTGGAGAGCCCCTGATGTGCCTAAACAGTGGAATCCCCCCACAATTGACTCCATTTTGGAAACTAGACCCCCTAAGGAACTTATCTAGAAGTGTGGTGAGCACTTTGAACCCCCAAGTGCTTCACAGAAGCTTATAACGCCCGGGCGTGAAAATAAAAAATCACATTTTTTCCATAAACATGATCGTTTAGTCCCCAATTTTTTATTTTCCCTAGGGAAACAGGAGAAATTGGACCACAAAAGTTGTTGTCCAATTTGTCCTGAGTACGCTGATACCCCATATGTGGGGGGGACCACTGTTTGGGCGCATGGCAGGGCTCGGAAGGGAAGGAGCGCCGTTTGACTTTTTCAAACTAAAATTGGTTGGAATTGACATCGGACACCATGTCGCGTTTGGAGAGCCCCTGATGTGCCTAAACAGTGGAAACCCCCCACAAGTGACCCCATTTTGAAAACTAGACCCCCTGAGTAACTTATCTAGATGTGTGGTTAGCAGTTTGAACCCCCAAGTGCTTCACAGAAGCTTATAACGCCCGGGCGTGAAAATATAATATCCTATTTTTTTACCACAAATATGATCTTTCAGTCCCCAATTTTTAATTTTCCCAAGGGTAGCAGAAGAAATTGGACTCCAAAAGTTGTTGTCCAATTTGTCCTGAGTACGCTGGTACCCCACATGTGGGAGAAAACTACTGCTTGGGCACACGTTGGGGCTCGAAAGGGAAGTAGTGACGTTTTTGAATGCAGACTTTGATGGAATGGTCTGCGGGCGTCATGTTCCATTTGGTGAGCCCCTGATGTGCCTAAATAGTGGAAACCCCCAAGTCACCCCATTTTGGAAACTAGACCCCCTAAGTAACATATCTAGATATGTGGTTACCACTTTGAACCCCCAAGTGCTTCACAGAAGCTTATAATGCCCGGGCGTGAAAATATAATATCCTATTTTTTTCCCACAAATATGATCTTTTAGTCCCCAATTTTCAATTTTCCCAAGGGTAACAGAAGAAATTGGACCCCAAAAGTTGTCTCCAATTTGTCCTGAGTACGCTGGTACCCCACATATGGGAGCAAAATTACTGTTTGGGTACACGTTGGGCTCAAAAGGGAAGTAGTGACATTTTTGAATGCAGACTTTGAAGGAATGGTCTGCGGGCTTCATTGTTCCATTTGGCGAGCCCCTGATGTGCCTAAACAGTGGAAACCTCCACAAGTGAACCCATTTTGGAAACTTAACCCCATAAGTAACTTATCTAGATGTGCGGTTAGCACTTTGAACCCCCAAATGATTCACAGAAGCTTAAAACGCCCGGGAGTGAAAATATAATATCCTATTTTTTTCCCACAAATATGATCTTTTAGTCCCCAATTTTTAATTTTCCCAAGGGTAACAGAAGAAATTCGACCCCAAAAGTTGTTGTCCAATTTGTCCTGAGTACGCTGGTTCCCCACATGTGGGAAAAAACTGTTTAGGCACACGTCGGGGCTCGGAAGGGAAGTAGTGACGTTTTGGAATGCAGACTTTGATGGAGTTGTCTGCGGGCGTCATGTTCCATTTGCAGAGCCCCTGAAGTGCCTAAACAGTAAAAAAAAAACACAAGTGACATAATTTTAGAAACTAGACCCTAAAGAAACTTCTCTAAATGTGCCGCCTTTTTGGAACTAATCTACAGTTTCCTGTAAATTAGTAGTGCATGGAGGTATGGTACAATTTGAAGCAATCCTTCATAAACAGGCCAGGTTTTTCGGGGCAGGTGTCGCATTGATAAATGGTGTCCTTGCGTATTCCCCTTTTGTAACACACTCGGTACCTTTTTTGTGACTTACCTTTTTTTCCAGTTAGCGGTACCTCCCCCGGGAAATGCTGACCTGGTACAATACGAGCACCTTCAGTTCCGGAAGTACTGGAGCCCGCTCCTTCCTGAGCGCCAAACATCAGGGCCTTGATCACTACCTCCTGGAACTGAAGGTACGACGTATTGGTGTGGCGTGCACATCGTGACAGCAGGAAAGCGTTGAGCATTGCCATCTGTACAATGTGCACAGCCAGCTTTTTGTACCACACCTTGGCCTTTCTCAAAGCACTGTACTGTTGGAGGAGATGATCAGAGAGATCAACACCCCCCATGTTTTTATTGTACCCCAGTACACAGTCCGGTTTGTGGACCTGTGTAGAGGCACCCAGTACAGTGCTGAGGGCGCTGCCATCACCATGTATGGTGGTCAAGAGAAGGACATCCCTCTTGTCCTTGTACTTGACCACCAGCTGGTGGTCGCTACAACGGGCTCTGCTCTCACCCTTTCTGAGCATCTGCCCAAGCAGCGTCTTCGGGAGGCCCCTCTGATTTTTGCGGATGATACCCCAGGCTGCGGTACCTCGCGCAAAGAGGGATTTGTAGAGTGGAATGCTGGAATAAAAGTTATCGGTGTAGAGGTGATAACCTTTATCCAACAGTGGGTGCACCAAATCCCACACAATTTTCCCACTCATTCCCAGAACAGGAGGACACTCAGGGGGTTCAATCCTGGTGTCCTTTCCTTCATAAACTCTAAACTTGTGAGTGTACCCTGAAGTACTCTCACACAGTTTGTAGAGTTTGATTCTGTACCTGGCCCTCTTGCTGGGCAGGTACTGACGGAATCCGAGCCGTCCCTTAAAATGAACTAAGGACTAATCCACGCAGATGTCCCTTTGAGGCACGTACACTTCAGCAAACTTTTTGTTGAAGTGTTCGATGACCGGCCGAACTTTGAACAGACGGTCAAAGTTGGGGTCATCTCGTGGGGGACACTGTGCATTATCGTTATAATGCAGGAATTTGTGGATGGCCTCAAAACGCGACTGGGCCATGACTGTTGTGAATAATCTGGAGGCGACTTCTGAGCTGGAGCTCCCTCCGGTGGTTGCTGAGGGTAATGAACTAATTGCCGAATGGCCTTCAGCTGGCTCTGAATGGTCTGATATAAGTGACCTGAACTCCCTTCAGCCTTGTCGGTAATCAATTGTTCTTCCTGTCTTGCTTGGAGCTCAGCTTTCATTCCTGCTCTCATTCACATAAGTGATTTGCTGTTTTTTTTCCTCTGGTTGGATTTTCTTTGCTGGTTTGCTGCTTGCAGTGGACTTCAGCCTAGTCCCCTTTTGGGGTCTGGCGCTGCAATTGTGCTCATTTTGTATTTGCACTTTTGCTCTGTTCCTTTGTCACTTTTATTTCCTGAATTGCTGTGTGTTACACCAGAGATCTGATTTAGGTGGTAGAGATCGTGTGATCTCAGGTTTTTTGTTAATCAGAAGTGTTGGTATTTTTGTCAGGGTTTTTTTTGGGTTGCAGTCAGAATTCTTTCCTATACTTTTCTATCTAGACAGATTGGGCCCCAGCGTTTGCTCATTCTATTTTCTGTCTGTGTCCGTATTTTCTTCTTGTCTAACCACCATTACATGTTTGGGGGCTTCCTATTTCTTTGGGGGTTCTGCTCCGGGGCAGATAGCTTTTATCTTTCTGCCTTTAGGTGTAGTTATCTCTCCAGCTGTGACGAGGCGTCTAGGATCACCGTAGGTACGCTCCACGGCTACTTCTAGTGTGGCGGTTAGTTTAGGGTACTGCAATCCAATAGTTT
Organism: Oophaga sylvatica; assembly: GCA_033576555.1. NCBI lineage: Eukaryota > Metazoa > Chordata > Amphibia > Anura > Dendrobatidae > Oophaga > Oophaga sylvatica. The sequence goes on along the minus strand of JARQOD010000004.1, from coordinate 373,769,122 downwards.
CCAGCCTCTCTGGTGTATTACTACTTTTGCTATTTTCGCAATTTCTCCTCAGCTACCGAAACATAACACATGACCATTCGGAACACTGGAGCGTTATATAAAATATCAACACTCCAATATTGCCGAAGTTCTGGCTTCTTCAGGATTCCCGTGTGAAGGACCAGGCCCCAAAACTGCATCATTTCAAATGCGTCTACAGGAGACCAGTTAGAATATGATGAACGGGGGTTTTGCGCCAAAAATTGACAAGCGTACAAATTTGTTTGCTCCACCATGAGGTTAATAAAATCCTCAGAGAAAAATACTTTGAAAAAGTCTATTTCTGTGAGGCCGGTGGTGTCAAACTTGATTCCTGATTCTGCAACAAAATCAGGAATCAGTGGCTCGTAATTTTCGGGGGGCGAGGTCCACACGGGATCCGCAGTGGGGTGTGCTGGTTCGGCTTCGTTTTCTGGAATGGGGGCAGATGCCTCATCTTCTGTCCTGGGGCGTCTGCGTGGTGGTTCCGCAGGACCCGAGGAGGAAGATGAGGAGGGGGAAGAGGAAGAGGATGAGGATGAAGAATCAGAGAAATAAAGAAATGTGGGATCCTCTCCCTCGCTATCAGTGTCGGAGGCAAGTAAAGCATACGCCTCTTCCAATGAATAGCGCTGTTGGGTCGAAAGGGACGGGTGGGACATTTTTTGGGGAAAAATGGTGCTTGGGTGTACTTTATTGATAACTATGTGTATGTGTGTGGGGGGAATAGTGTTTTGTGCACACTATGCTGAAAAGAAAAATCTAAAAGAAAAAAACAAATGGGGAGAAAAATATGCCTATGAAAAGAAAAGTCTAAAACAGCAGGCCCTAGCTCTGATAAGTGAACTGCGTCACTTATCAAAGTTCGGCGGCTGCTGGATGTGGTGCAAGGAGGGGGTGAAAAAAAAAAGGGAAAACAGCCGGCACAAGATCTGATAAGTGAACTGCGTCACTTATCAAAATTCGGCGGCTGCTAAATGTGGAAACGGAGGCGGCGCAAAGGCGGGTGGAAAAAAAAAAAGGGAAAACGGCAGGCGCGAGCTCTGATAAGTGAACTGTGCCACTTTTCAAAGTTCGGCTGCTGCTAGATGTGGCGCAAAAGGGGTGGCGCAAGGAGGGGGTGAAAAAAAAAAAGAGGAAACCCGCCGGACGCGAGCTCTGATAAGTGAACTGCATCACTTATCAAAGTTCGGCGGCTGCAGGGTGTGCGCACAGAGGTGGCGCGAAGAGGGCTGAGAGCACGAGTGTTAATCGGTGAACTGCATCACCAATCAACGCTCGGCGGCTGCTAAATGTGCGCACGGATGCGACGCAAAGGGGAGGTGGAGGGGGTAAAAAGAGGGGGAAGGGGGATGGGAAGAGAGATAGGGCAGGGATCAAAACTTACGGTTGTAGTCTCTCTTCTTTTTTCTATCTTCTTTCTTTCTTCTTTCTTCTGTCTTCTGTCTTCTTTCTTCAGCACTACAAGGCCAGGCACAGGAGGAGATCTGATAGTATGACTGCTCAGCAGGAATCCTCAGCAAGTGTGAGGACCCCTGCAGAGCAGTCACACACAGGTCAGAGCCAGGTGAGACAGATCACAGAGCGGTCATATCGCTGCTCTGACCTGTGATTGGTGGGATCCATCATAACATGATCCCACCAATTAGAGCTCTCCTGGCTACCCTGGCAACATGCCTAGGATCGGAGCTCACAGCTCCGATCCTAGGCAGGTCACAGTCAGGTCAGCAGCCAGTTCACCTGCAGGGCACAGCGCGGTCACACCACCGCTGTGCCCTATGATTAGCGCGATCGACAATGACATCAATCGCGCCAATCAGCTCCTGCAGGCCCTGCTGGGCCTGTCTTGAGCCTCTTTAGCAGGATCGGTGCTATTACAGCACCAATCCAGCAAGGATCAGTGCTATTACAGCACCGATCAGGCAGGTCAGCAGCAAGGCACAGTGCGGTAACACCGCGGCTGTGCCCTGCGATTGGCGCGATCGACGATGACATCAATTGTGCCCTGCTAGGCCTGTCCTAGGTTCCGGCCTAGGATCGACGCTATTACAGCACCGATTCAGCAGGAACCGGCAGGGCATCGGCGATCTCGCCAATCCGGGGGGGGTCTGGATGTTCCTAGGCCCCGGCCTAGGATCGAGTACATCGGCACTCGATCCTAGCCTGGGATCTCACTGTTTCAGCCAATCTGTTTGGCTGAAACAATGAGAAAGCCTGTGATTGGCTGTTCAGGATTGAACAGCCAATCACAGCGCTCGGGAGACTGGATGGGGGAGGACACTGCCCGGGATGCCGACACCATCTTCCTACAGGTAAGATGGCGTCGGAATTTTAATGCGATCACCGCGACTTAAGTCGCGATGTCGCATTAAAGGGCATGACGTACTATTCCATCCATGGGAATTAGGTCCAGGGTCACATGGACGGAATAGTACGTCGGATGGGATTAAGGGGTTAAACACCATTTTAGCCCAGCTCTGACAAAGTGGGCAGAGCTGGGGGGGACAGTGGCGGCATCGGGCGTTTGCAACCCTCACTTGTCACATTCATGACAAGTGGCAGCATTTGCTATAATAACTTATAACACAAATCTTACTCCAGTCATGACTGGAGCAAGATTTGTGGCAAGTCGTACACAGAAGCACATGACACTACACGCTTTGCTTGAAACATGAGAATCATATTTCATCCCGCCCCGTATCAAGACCTGTGTGACAAATGCCAGTATTGATAAATTAGCCCCTTTAAGAGTATTAAAAAAAAAAGTACATTTTTGGCTTTTGCTTATTTTATGTTCATTTTTTTTTATGGCAGCAGGACGGCCCCAGATTTTCAGGGGGCCCCGGGGCGAAAGAGTCTCGTGGACCTTTAACAATACCGCAATTCATGAAGCCAGTTGGAGAAAAAATATGGTATGTACAATGCCAAGATTTCACTTTTTCTTACTTACATGAATGATATCTATTGTAAATTCTACGATCCTCAGAAAACCGATGAAATCGCGCAGCGCACGTGATACCCTGGGGGGATTCAAAAGTTTTCATTTTGACGGACGTAAAATCTTCCATACAGTATTTATGGGCACACATAGTCCCCATAAGTATTATGGGCCCCAAAATAGTCCTTTCATACAATAAAGATCATATATAATAATGCTCCATACAGAAAATGGAAATATAATTTCCATTCAAATATTAGACCATTATAATGCTCCATACAGAATAGTGAGCCTCATACATGCTCCTACAGAATAATGGACCCCATACAATGTGTATACAGAATAATGGGCCCCATATAATGCTCCATAAGGAAATGGGTTCCATACAACATGCATACAGAATAATAGGCCCATATAATGTCCATCGTAAGGACCCCATTTATGCTGCATACAGAAAAGGGGCCCCCTATAATGCTCCATACAGGATAAGGGTAAATACAAATGTTTAAGAATAATGGGGCCTCATAACAATGCTCCATAAGAATAATGGACCCCTAAAATGCTGAAACCCGAATAATGGGCCCCATATAATGTCCATATAAAATGGGCCCCTATAGTGCTCCATGCTAAAAAGGGCCCCCAAATATAATGCTCCATGCAGAATGGGCCCATTTAATGATCATAGAATATGCTTCTACATAAAAAAATAACAAATATTACCTTCCTTTTTCTCGTGGCTGCAGCTCCATCTCTCGGGCCCGGTGACTTCAGCCTATTTTGGCTCCCGCATGCTAGGGGTGGGGGCTGTAGGACATATGCATCTTTTGCCCTGGAGTCAGACAGTAGAAGATGAGGAAGAGACCGGTTTGCGGCAGGGGGTACGGGGAGGTAAGTCTTTCAAACGTTAAAGCAGGGCCCCCCTGAATCACCGGCCCCATAGAATGCCGTGTCCCAACAGCGAGAGGGTGCCCTTGAAAGAGGGCCAGGCACTTATCAGGGTGGCGGGTGGGATGCAGCCTGTGTGAAAGTAATAGCACAGTTGCAGATTACTCTTAATATAAAAAGTATTCGGAACCCGAGGAAACTAAGGGGTCCCCATTGGCAATTTTTAGATCTGTCAGGATTCAATGGGTCTGTTGACTAGTTTTGGTTGTGTATACTTTTTATGATAGAAGTGAAAAAGTGTCTGGTTAATAAAATTTCAAAAAATAAAAACAAGGCTTTTATTTTTTCTTTTTATTTTTTTACATTCACACCATAAATTGTTAATTTGGAAAATATATTTCAATGTTTTTATAGCCAAGTGTAAGAGATAACCCACAAAAAGAACAGCTGTGGGTACGAATTTTGGGTTTTCTTTAAAAAGTATTACAGCCTTTTAAATTTCTAACAAGAAAAATCTTTTTTGACGGAGATCTCGTTCCCAAAATTTTCACAACAATGCAAATAAACGTTTTTCCTTTGAATTTACTTGGGGAACCCAAAAACAGACGTTACTGTTTAAGAGAAAGCGATGGTAACGTAAGCTTTTAAGAAAGCAGGCACAGCCTGCTAAGCCTAATGATTCTAATGGAGCCTTTCAGGAGGGCCCGGAAAATGTATTTGTGTAGAACCTGCCATCTGTGTTTGTTGGCTGTAAAGACAGTTAAGTATTTGTAAGAAAATGTGGAGAGAAATTCCAGAACAAATTTATACATAGCTCTTATGGGATTTTTGTGTCAGAAAAAAGGAGCAAGGATGAATGAGAGTCATTTGATCTTAGGGGGTATAAGCAGGTTAATTGGATGCAAAGCGAGACATGAGGGGGACAGTGGTATAGAATTTGAATCATAGAATGTTGAGTTGGAAGGATTGTGTCCTACCCTGTGAGAGAGTCCAGGCCGAATGATGGCTGTTTATTCACGCCCTGGCCTTGTTACATACACACATGTCCCCTTTGCAGTGTACCTTTCGTCCTGTTTCTATCTATCGGGTTTCCGGATCTGTGGGATTTCCTTGGGTGGCTTCCCCCAAATAGAGACAGGTCCAGTTCCAACTTAAAACATACGATTTTACATGGTTCTAATTCAGTATGTCCAGTCAGTCACAGTCACAACTAGGGATCATCACAGGTACATCCTTTTCTTTCCCCGTGCTTTCCCTTACTTTTTCGAAGTCGAGGGTTGCAACGGCCCATTTGGTACCGCAGTGTTCTTTGGGGCCCGCCAACTAACTTAGGAGTTCTCTGTCCGTTTCGCCCCAGAAAGAGGGCATCACTCTTGGAGTGCCCTGCTTCCATTTGCTGTGACCTTAGATTAAGGCCTAGACGTCTGGGCCTCTCACTTTACATTGCGTGGCAATTGCCCCGTCCGGCCCCAGGCCATACTAACTATAATGTGGAAAAATTTTTGCCTTACCCACAGTTGGCCCCCTAGGTTAATTTAAATTCCCTTTTATTTTATTTGGACTAATGTGCTCCTTGTGGTCAATCCTTCACTAGCTTTCCCTATATACAAATAGAAACATTGAAATACAGTTTTAATATATACAGGTACATTGGCTATATAATAATACATTCAACATTTAACGGGAATGTTTGGGGCTAAGTCAGTCTTGTACCTCTTACGCCCCGTCAATGAGGATTCACTAAACCTTCAGAAGTTGTGTCTGTCCAATTTTCTGTCTTTGTTTAAAATTTTCATTGAAGATGAATTCACCAAACTCTCGTGACAGTTTTTCCACTCTTGAACCCCCTCAAGTTTTTTCTAATAAATATAATAATTCAAATGGGGAAAAACCAGTCCCAGTTGCAGGACTTTCCTGAGGAGAACAAACAATTACGGTAGCAGATGTCCCAGTTTTGGCTACTTCCCTTTCGACCTTCCCAAATTGCTGTTATGATCAGGCCAGGGTTTGTTCATTTATTTCTCCCCGGTTGGTCTGCGAGGGTTAACCTTTCTGCCTGTTTTGGGTTCTGGGGACAATTTAGTCTGCGTGGGGCCGTGCCAGTGTCAGTGATAGTTCATGCTTCCCGGCTTAGAGCTGCCCTTGATACGTGTTTTGTCCTCTGCTGTTTATTATTCCCGTGACCTCCGTTCCTGCCACCCACTTGTCTTAGTGTTCGTCCCTGTGCTAGGACTAGGTATGTTACCGGCTTGTCTTCTGACCTGTCTTATTGTCCTCATCTCGGTTATATCTGCTCCCGTAGGGGCTTGACTTTGGATTGTATTTGCCCACGTGAATTACTGTGACTCTGGTACTTCTTGTCCTGACTGTTTTGATCGGCTTGTCTGACCACTCTTTCGCCACCGGGTGGCGACTGTGCTGTGCTCAGTGGTATTGCGCTGTGTGTGCAGCCTCTTCCCTCACCAGCATCCCTGGTGGAGGTTTGCGCTATATGGCACTGCAGCAGCATTACAATTGCCTTCAAGTTTCTTTATTGAATCTTTCCACTAGACCATCCGTCTGCGGATGGTGTACCAAAGTCTGAGCTGAGCAATTTGTAAGGCTTTGAACACTTTTTATAACCTTTGACATTAATGGAGTCTCTTTATCCTTTAGGATTCCTTAGGCATTACCCATTCTAGAGAAGATTTAGACAACTCCCGGCTTAACCCCTAGAGGAGGAATTTTTAGGGAAAATGCCTCTGGGTTCGTGTAGCATAGTCAAGGAACACCAAGATATATTGATGTCCCCTGGTTGACTTTACCAGGGGTCCACTAAATCAAGCCATGCAATCGAATGGAATCTCAATGAGGGGGAACAGTATTAAGGATATGGAAGTGGGCTACTGGGGATTTTAGGGCTGTGGAACAGGATCTCAATAGTCAGAATTTTCTCAGTGACCCCGGGCTATGTTCTATCCAGAACAGAGTAAAGTTCCATTCTATTATCACTGGAGGCAATGAGCCCTTGAAACTCCTATGTTATGATTTGGTAACCAAGGAGGATGATAAAGAAATAGGCTAGGAGACCAAACACCAGAGAGGTTGGTAATTAGGGATTGCAGACCCATAAACTGAGAAACAACTAGAATTAGCCGTGGGACGTATTACGATGCCCTAGAGCTCGACACAGCCAAAGAGTTAACTAAGCCTAAAGAGAGAATGGGGAAAGCTAATGCCCAGAGAAGAGCCCCAAAGGAATAGATAGCCCCCAAACATAAATTGCGGTGAGACAGATGAAGCACAAACACAGGCAGAAAACAGAGCAAGCAAATGTGGGGCCCAACTGTCTGGATAGAACAGGAAGGAAAGGATACAATCCCGCAAAAAACCCTAAGAAAATTCCAACGCGTTGATATGCAAAAGTACTGAGGCCACGACCTCTCTCCCACTAAATCAGAAACTTGGTGTGAACTGGACGCAAACCAAGATACTGAAATAACAGGAGACCAGAAATACAGAAAAGACTGGCATAAGTGTGGCAAAGGAAAACAGAGTCCAGCACAGGTCCAGCAGGGAACCGGCTGCACTACACCAGCAAGGCAGAGAACAGAGAAAAGCAAAACAGGATAAATGCCACAGATTAAAACAGACAAATAACTTATCTGAAAGATGCAGGACAAAGCAGGGAAACAAGCTGACTTCCAGAATGCTCAGGAAGAAAACCAAATCCGGCAACAACCAAGGGAAGGTGCTCACTTATATCTCTCCAGTCAGAAACACCTGAGCTCCAATCATCCCCTTCGGTGATCGACTTTGTCAGCCAGAGCAGCTCCATTCCAGCAGCAACCTCCAGAGGGGGCCCAAACTCAGAAGCGGCCAAGAGTGTTCACAACATCCTATTGATGGACGCAGTACCGCAGTTGTGTTTGTTGACCTGACACCATCACCTTCCCAGGGACCCGCTGATGAGGAAGTATGTTTTTACATGAGTTACCAAAGTCCCTGAGTCCAACAGATCAGTCACTTGCATTCTGTTTACAGTATGGGCATGCCTGTTGCCTTTGATGGAATGAGAGCCGCACTGCAGGTGGGGAAACCCAATATATGAGCATTACTATCCTATGCTGCAGTCCATTGGCGCAGAGGTCATAGGGAAATGGGTGGCTATATGACCTTAGTGTAACACTCTCAACACAAACGGTATTATATTGAACCACTGGGCAGTGGCTCAGATGCCTCCTAGATGAGGTTTAGTCCCCTTCTTGTGGGTTGTGAGCAGTTTGCAGGATGCAGTGATGGACAGGAGGCATAGCAAGGGTTACAGTTTTACTTATCAGGGGATACTCCATGCAGGGAGGCAAACAGTTAAAGGGAGAACAAAAACAGTTCAGATGCAAAAGATATGCAGAGTCAATGAAAAACAAGAGTAAATATAGTGGCAGTTCGTGTTAGATAAATTAGCTGTCAGACGTCATCCAGGCGTGGCAATTAGGGGCAGGTGGTGAGCCAACAACTGTGGCGCGGAGGTGCTCGGTGGGGTCCCGAAGAAACCCACGACAGAGGTTCTGGGTGGAGCAGATGTCTCTTATACCTCCAGGGGTCCTTAGTCCCAAAAATCGTTGTGGGGGAAAGGTACAGACCACAGCACTGTCTGAGCCCCAAAGTGGTTCGGCAATATACACGGGGGTCAGGGGTCGTTCATAGTCAGGTAACGGCCTCTCTTAGGCGGACGTGCGCGGGGGACTCACGGTTTCAGGGAGTCTGGGGGACTTGTTTAGCGGAAACCCGTGGCTCTCAGTACGTTCGGTTCATAGTCTCTGAGGGTAGCAAACGTTTAATGTCAGGCTGGGCCTACACTGATACGGTGCTCAAGGGAGGGGAGCACCACTTCTCCCTGCCGGCGTTGTTGCTCCGCCAATTTGCCCATTTTCCGCGCGCTCATACTTTACCCCTTTGGCCACCCTCCCTCCCGGTGAAAAGGGTTGGGTCCAGATTTCCTTAAGTTTCCCGGGGACAACAGGGGGGACCCCCCGGATGGTTCCGGCCCGGGCAAAAAAATGTACCCTAGCCGGTCCTTTGCTTACTTGGGTTACCATGGGCCCTGGGGCTTTAAGGCACTGGGGACTCCCAAGGAATTTCAACCACTGGATATTTCAAACAGGCCACCAAAGATCATCGGCATTTGGGGATCTCCCAGGGAAACCCAGAATGGATCGTTTGTAAGAAATTTGAAGGGAAACCGGCCCCATAATACTCTCTCCACAATCTGGGGTGGAAAAGTCACTTCTGCGTATTTTTCACCAAGTGCGAAGATGAAACATCTGGGTTGGGGGAGGTTTTATCCCTGCGAAGTCCCGTGGGGAACCTATGTGCTCCACTGCAAGGGTTACGAAAATCGAGCGAAGATTCGCCTTGAATTTATATACGCTTGGCATCCTGCAGTCAAGGCATAAAAAAATTGATGTTCCCAGTCGATATGGGCACCAGAACCTTGCCCACTGTTGGAGGGCCTCTTTTGGTTGCCACCCTCTGGTTGACGGTCGGGGGAATGCATCAACGTCTACTCAGAGTAAATTTTCTGTTAATCCCCTTTAGTGTCTTTTCGGGTGGGTATCGTCATTTGGTTTGGGAATGCTGCCGCTTCCCTTATATGGACAGCCCTGCCAGGGTTCCCATCTCCTATGGTGCCGCACTGTTGTAAAATGGAACTGCTGCTCGGATTTGTTGGTTCCTGGGGGTTATTAAACCTGAACCAGTGTTTTTCAGTTTGGTGTGACTGACCCAGCTGAAATGATTTACCCAAGACATAAGTCTTTCCAGCTGTCAACCTGTGCCCTTTGGGGGAAATTCGGGGACCACATTAAAAGGGCACCAATTCTGAGTATTCCTCATTTCAAAAATTAACGTTCAAATGGGAAGGGAATGTGTCAGGTCCAAAACGCTGAAGTTCCCTTTAATAAATTTAGGTAAAGTTGACCAAAAGCTTTTTAGACACAAAAGGTAAAACCAAAACCCAAAAACAAAAAATAAACAGTCCATATATAGCACTGAGCATACTGGTTTGGGATATCATTTTCCTTCACTCAGACTTGGGCAGGGATGAGTTTTGAGAAAGGTTTTTCATATTGCATTACAAAAATTATGTGAGACACCCGGGTTACTTTTTTTTGGCCGTATATACCCAAGGGTTAGAATGGGGAGCAGCCAGTTCCCCCAAATCTCTTTCTGATGCTCTTATAAAACCAACCCTTGTTTGCCTTAAAAAACCCTTCAGTTTTATTATAATGGAGCAGGGTTTTCAGTTTTATTTATCGAGGCTATATACCTCGGAAAACACAAAACTCCCAAGAAATGTCCGGTGTAAGCCTACGGGGTGCTAAAAGGGGTGTCCAAACAATTACAATGTTTAAAATATCCAAAGAATAGTTGAAAAGTGTTTATGTTTGTGAGGGCAGTATGGGACCTCCACCACATTGAGAATGTGTCCCCATTGAATTTTTGCTGGGTTTTCGTTTTCCTTCCATTTATTGTATGGGGAATTATTCAAATGGGGACACATGTGTTAGGTGTGGGCGACGGCTGGATTTGAATGGATTGGGCTTTAGTGGCCCCCATCCGTTTAGCCGGGGCAGTTTATGCTTAGGTCGATCCCAATTACCTAGCGTAAAGAGAGTACAAGCTGCTCCAGGGCTTTTTAATTTGTAGACTTAAGATGGTTACTAAGGAGCAGGGTGTTATAGCCTAAGTCCAGAAATGCTGATTGAACATGTCCGTGACATGGCGAACCGTGATTGGCAGTTAATGTCAGTGATCCTCTGACCTGGCACCGCCCGATTGGTCACGGATGAGGTCACCGATGAGGCAAGTAACGAGATGGTGGGGGGGAGCTTAGCCCTTAAATTGCTTGTCTGTCGGGGCGGTAGATCTTACTAATATAGGCAGTGCTTTTGTGTGGAGTGGAATCTGGGTTCAAGTGCTCTTTGGCTTTGCTCTCGGGGCCCCGCCGATGCAGGTAAGCTTGGTAATTAGCACAGTCCTTAGGCAGTTTAGCTTACGAGGGGGTAGCCAATGTGTGCAGTCTTGCTACGAATATAGGGTTGGCTTACACCCTGAGCAGATGCGAGGCGGTAACCTGTAGTAACGTGGGTGCAGTGTTGCTCGAATTTAGGGTAGTTTAACCCTGAGCAGACTGGGGGCGTAACATGTAGCTAAGTGGCGCAGTCTTGCTACAAATATAAGGTAGTATAACCTGGAGCAGATGTGGGGAAATTTAAACCCGGGCTTTGCCTGCCAAGTGAACAGAGAGTTGCTAGTGGTCTCACGCGGCTGGTAGAAAGTAGCTGGCGTTAGTCCACGCACTTCCTAGCGGTGGCATTAGTTCTGTGCAGTGAACTGGGTACGTCTATACCAGTTTGCAAAACTTTGTGCAAACCTAATATCTGGCAAGTGGCTTCCCGTGCTTTAACAGGGTACATTCGCAGTCGATAGCACATTCCGTGGGTTTACGGGATAGTGCCAATTCTACATCCCTTTGTGTGAAGAAACAAAGGGAGTCTAATGTTGATTTCGTTGTCAGTTTGCCCTTAACCTAGGGTGTGTTCCGGCGGCAGTGACTAAAAAAAGCATCGGGACCCTGTGTTGGGGTTGAATCCTTATTTAATAAATTTTGTTGAAGCCGAGGCATAACACACTTATCCTTTAGTCTTGACTTATTAAATGGGCACATGATCCTTAGATTGAGGATTTTTACTAACCCGATTGTTTTTAATATTCATTTGATCTGGTAAATGATTTGTCAAAATTTCATTTTTGCAAATTTCACAGTTTGTCAAAAATGTTTAAAGCCCCCGCACATTAAGAAGATCCTAGCGAGATTGGTAAATGTCACCGATTTTTTTGACGCAAAAAGCGACTAGCAGTGATCTGCTTAGTGTGACACGAAAGGACAAATCGCCCCTGTGGGAATGGGCTGATTGTGTGAATGGCCTGGCCTTTTTTCATCATTGTTTCCCGCTGGCCAGGCACATCGTGGTTGGGACGGGGGGGGGAAACCAACGATAGCGAGCTGGGGTGGTTCCAATGTACTTTGGGTAACTATGCACGGTGGCCCCTAGTTACCCGATATTTTCCCTGTTACCAGCTCCCAGCTTTGCTTTTAGAGCGCTGAGAGTGGTACCCTAGGGTAATATGGGTAATGGGGTGCGCACGGGTTTTAGTTACCGATGTGTAATTGGTTCCAGCGTGTCGCTGGTCCTGATCGTGGTGAGTCTGCCTATGTGATAGCCCCCCCGCGATCGCTAACAAGTTGTTATGAATGTGCTAGAGATGGTTTTGGGGGAGGTCCCTCTGGTAATTACAGCATTATAAAACCTTTCAGCGGGAATGGAAAAATTGGGATCACTGATGGTTGATATAAGGGAGGTTCCCCCCATGAGGTTGCGGGTGATCAATTGTTTTGTCTCAATTGTGGTTCTGGTTCATTTGGAAGTTTGTGGTCTTCCCTGCACCCTTCTGTATCAGTAAGATTTTTTGCTTTTTTTTTTTTGCTTGCTTTTTGATTGTTCCCTGCATTCTGTGGAGGTCAGCCTGGTCCCCTCCGGGGGCTTGGCTCCTCTCAGTTTATCTGAAGAACTGTTATTTGTTCATTTGCTTTTTCCTGTTTTTTCAGTGGATGTGGATTAGTTTTGTTACACGGGATCTGATTAAGGTGGTGAGTTATGTGATCTCAGGTGTTTTTGCAATCAGAAGAGTTGGTATTTGTTAGGGGTTTTTTTGGATTGCGGGGGAGTTCCTTTCCTGTACTTTTCTGTCTAGAAAGATTGGGCCCCCCGGTTTGCTCATTTTTTTTTGGGGCTATGTCCGTGCTTTTCTTGTCAAATGCATTACATGTTTGGGGGTTTATTTTCTTTGGAGATCTGTCCAGGGCAAAATAGCTTTCATCTTTTGCCTTTGGTGTTGTAATCTTCAGGTGTGAAGAGGGTCTAGGATCAAGGGAGGAACGTCCCGGTACTTCTTGTTGTTGTGGTTTTGTTCAGGTTTTCTGAATTCCAATAGGTTCCAAACCTCTTTGGTGTATTGCCGTTTTGTTATTTCCCCAGTTCCAAAAACACAACAGTATCCCTGGCCAAACTGAAAATTTTATGGTTTCTCAAAGAAGGGAAAAAAGTTTTGGAAAGAAAAAAAAAAAAAAGTTGTCAGGTTGTCAGAGATTTTTTTTTTCCTGTTTGTTTTCATTTTTTCCCTTTTTTCTCTGGGTGTGGAGGAGGATTTTTTTTCCTCAATGGAGCTTGCACAGTTGTCGGCGGTTTGGCAGCTTGCCCTGAGGTTCGGGTTTTGTTCCTATCTTTTTAGGTTGTGGTTGGGACCTAGGATTCCTGCCCCGATTTGTTTTTAGGGGTTGGGACTAAATTTTGAATTTCAAAAAAAAATGTAAGTTGTTTTTTGCCTTAAAGCCTAAGTCCTCAGGGGAAGCAGCCCCAGAGGTTAAATTGTCATCTCTTTCCTTGCGGGGACCCTTTTAGGATTGGGCTTTTTCCCTGCACTGGGGATCCTGTTTTGAATGATTTTTTTATGTTTTTTTCTAGCTCTGGGGTTTTTTGTACGATTAACCTCTGTCCTGTTTGGCTGAAAAAAAAAGGGCTGTCAGAGAATTTTAAAGGTTTTATGGGGGGTTCCCTGCTCCTTGGTTCAATGTTTATGTCGGGTATTCAAATTGAAGACGTTTGCGGGGAGGCAGAGGTATGCGTGAGGGTGTGTTGCCTTGTGAGCCAGCTTCTGGCCCATGCAGTGTGATAGGTGACTTCTGGGGCTCAGCGTATGAGTTTCGAAAGGGCAAGGGTTATGTTTCTACTGTGGTGATGCCTCCAGCTATTTCGTCTGCCTAAGTGGGGGAAGAGTTTTACGTCAGTTGTCTTGGGTGTGTTCAGATAAATTTTTTTTTGACTGTTTTCCTGATTTTGGGTCCCTGTCCACTTTTTCTGCTCGGGGTTTTTGTTGTTCAGGGGCAGGTTTAACCTGATGGTTTTGACTTTCCAAAGTTGTGGGTTTCCCATGTTTGCCCTGCGGAGTCTATTCCTTTGTGGGCATTGTTTAACCCTTTTGGGGGGGAATAAACCCAGTTTTTTACTCATTTTGGGTAATGGGGGGTTTGAAAAAGATCATCGGAGTGTTGCAAATTTGGTGCTGTATGTCTGCATGACATTTTGTACTAGGTTTCCTTGGTTACAGTTATAAATCCGTTTTGGATTTGGAAATCTGTGTCTGTGACCAGTTGGGGGCCAAATGTGTTAATGCCGAACCTGTTTTTTCTGCCTTTCCCCAGTCTTTGGATGTCCTGGGCTTTTTTGACTTTATTTTTCGGATGTTTTTTTAGGGAAAGTAAATCTGCATCCTTGCCCCTCAAGGGGGGTAAAGATTGCGTTTTTGAATTTTGTGGTGGTAAATTTTTAAAGGTCGCCTTTTTAATTGTTGTCTTGAACACGATGCGGCGATCTTAAATAAAGGAAATCATTAGAGAAGGGTCATTTCAGACCATTCTCTTCACCTTAGGGCCTTTTTTTTTTTTTTGTGGCAAAAAGGTTTTGTTCATTGAGGCTGTGTATTGATTATCGTTCTTGAAAAAAATCACTGTTTATTTTAAAATTGTTCCCTTGTGTTGCCCCGTTTTCCGGGTAAAAAATGCTAGTTTGTTTTAAAAATTGATGGGGGGGGGTTTAAAACCTTTTCGCAAAAAACACGGGGATGTTTTGGGAGGGGTTTTTAAAACCCAGGGGGGTTTTTATTTCCAGTGATCCCCCTTTGGAAAAAAAGCCCCTTCCCTTTTCCCAAAACCCTTATGAATGTTTTTTTAGGGATTTTTTTGGATAAATTTTGATTGTTTATTTGGATGAAAAATTTTTTTTTTTCCCAAAATGGGACTTCATGGGAAAAAATGTTGGACTGTGTTCAGATTTTGAGAGAGAAAGCACTGTTTTTTTTAAGGGGTTTAAAGTGTTTTTTTGGGGTAAAAAGGGTTTCCCTTTCTGGGAATCATTTTTTTCCCCGGGGGTTTTAAATTTTGGCCCCTTTTAAGGTTGGGGGATTTTGGGGATTGGGTCCAATTTACTTTTTTTAAAAAAGGCTTTTTAGAGATTTTTGGGTTTTGCCAATTTTTTTCTACATTTTTGGAAAATTTTGGTTTTTTTAAAAAAATTAAAATTTTTTTCCCAAAAAAGGGTTTTTGGGGTGGGGTTTTAATTTGGGCCCCTGGGCAGTCTCCATTTCGGGAAAATTAAGAGAGATTAAAATTCTGTTTTCCTTTTTAGGCACCCCTGATGTTTTCTCCCCTTTTTAGGTGGGGTTGATCCCTTTGAAATGGGGGGGGTGCCGTTTTGCCCCCAAAAGATGAGAGACTCAAAAAGGGGGAAATTGCGCCTTTTTTCTCGAAAATTTTTTCCAAAATAACGAAATTTTTAGGGGGGGTTTTTGGGGGTTTTTGGGGTAAAAGGGGGTTTGAAAAAGTGGGGGGTTTTTGGTGGAGGGAGCCAAACATCAGGGGGTGGTCCTTAGGCCCTAAAAATCTGGTCTATCTGGAAAATGAAAAACAAATCAACCCCAAAGGGCCCCGGGGGGCCCCTTTTTTTTCACACTTTTTTAATTTTTGGGGTTTTTTTTTTTTCCCCGGGGAAAAAAAAATTTTAAAAGGGGTTTTCCCTTCGGGGGTTTTCTTTGCGGACCCCTCTGAGTTATTTGTCCCCCTGTTTTTTGAAAGAGGGTGTATTTTTTTCCCCCCTTCGCCAATTTGGGGGTGGCCCCCGGGGGAAAGGGGTCAGGGGTTTTAAAACCCCCAGCGATTCCCTTTTTGGGGGAAATTGGGGTTTTTTCCCCGGCCAGTGGAAAAGAGTTTGATGTCTGAGATTCATTGGGGTTCCCCGGTTGGTGGTCATCCCCCGGGTTTTTGGTACCAGAGGGTTGGTGAGTCGGGCCCCTTTTTGGGGTTTACTTTGTTCGTGCGTTAGGGGGAAATTTTGCCCCTCTGTGGGACTTGGGGCTCGCTTTTCCAAACCCCTTCTTCGTCTAAAAGGTTTGTTAATGGGGCCTTACCTGTTTTCCCAAAGGGGCCCCGGACCCCTTTTTCTATGAATTTTTTTTCCCCCCCCCTGGGGTTTTCCCCAGAATGACCCCTTTTTGGGTAATCTGTGATTTTATTATCAGGATGTTTTATCTTTTTCCCTTAAAAAGTTATTCCCCTTCCCGAATTTTTGGGCCCCTTTTTTCCCCTTAGCACGTGATTCGGCTACAAAAGGATTCCGGAGAACATTGTGTCTGACAGAGGGTCCGTTTGTTTCCAGGTTTTTTGGGGAAAAATTTTTTTTTAAACTTTTGGGGGGTTAATTATTTTTTCCTCTGGGTTTTTCCCCCCCCTGGGCCCCAAGGGAAAAATGAAGAACCAAAAACCGATTTTTGGGAATTTTTGAGATGTTTTGTGTCTGCGATCAAGATTTTCTGGGTTTTTTTTTTTTCTTTGGGAGAGTTTGCTCTTAATAAAAAGGGTAGCTCGGGGCCCCTTGTTTTTTTGTTGTGAATGGGGGTTTAGTTTTGTTTGAGCCCCAGGTTCCCCTTGGGGGTTAAAAGCGGGGCTGGTTGTTTTCCAAAAGAAGTTTTTTAGGGGGTGGGAATCGGGTTTTTCTGGGTGGTTTTATATAAGGGGTCACCTTTTCCCAAAAAGGGTTGCCGGTTTTTCAAATTTTTTTGGTCTGAATCCTTTTTTTGTTTCCCCCTTTAGCTGCTGTGTCGTGTTGGGTCTCCCCCTTTCAGATAAGACTTTTTTCTTTTTGTTTTTGTGCTATATTTTTGCCTTTTGTCCTGCACTTCTTGGGGGCCTTCGGGGCCCCCCCCGGGGGGTTTTGCCCCCCAGTTTAGTTCAGCCTGATGTTTGTAAAATTTTTTTTTCCCCCTTTTTTTTTTGTGGTGCTGTTTTGATTTTGTTACACCCCAGAACTAAAATTTGGTGGTAGGGTCGTTTTTATTCAAAAGGTTTTTTTTTAAATTTGTAGAGTTTTGGGCTTTTCGGGTTTTTGGGGGTTTCAGTAAGTACCCCCTTTCCTTTTCTATTTAGTTTTGTTTGGGCCCCCCCCGTTGTATTTTATTTTTTTTTCTGTTAGTATTTCTTTTTGGGGTTTAAACCCCTTATTGTTTTTTGGGGGTTTCTGTTATCTTTGGGGTTCTGCCCCGGGGGGTTAGCTTTTATTTCTATCTTTAAAAGGGTAAAATTTGTTTTAGGCTGTGAAGAGGCTCTAGGACCAAGTAGGGGAAAAACTCCCGGCGCCTCTAGTTTTGGGGGTTAGTCAGGGTACTGCCCCAACTTTTTTTGTTCCAAAAACTTGGTGTTTGCCTTTTTTTTTTCCGCACTCCCCCGTACCCCAAACCCCAACAGTATTTTTCGGCCCCCAAAAATTTAAAAAAATTTATGGTACTAAAAAAGGGAAAAAAATATTGTGAAAAAAAAAAAGGTTTCAGGTTGTCAGAGATATTTTTCTGTTTTTTTGTTTTTTTTCCCCCTGTATCTTGGGTGTGGGGGGGGTCTTTTCTTCAATGCAGTTTCCCGGGTTTGGGTTTGGCGTTGGGGGTATTTTCACTGGGGGTTCAGGTATTGTTTTTCATTCTTGTAGGTTCCCCGTTGGGGAAAACCCCAGGATTCCATCCCCGATTTTTTTTGGGGGTCGAGCAAAAGTTTCAAAATTTTTTAAAAAAAAATTTAAAATTTTTTTTCCCCTTAAAAAATTAATCCCCGGGGAAAAAGCAGGGGCGAGGTTCAAATTTCATCTTCTCCTGCGGAAAACCTTTTAGGATTGGGTTTTTTTTCCCGACAGGGGGTCCTTTTTTGGGGGTTTTTGATCCCCTTTTTTTAGGTTTTGGGGGTTTTGTAGATGGCCAATGTCATGATAAGCTGAAAAGCTTTTTTGGCATTAAATCAGGGGCCTTATGACGTGAGTTTTTCTGTAGGATTGTAAGGGGGCAGTCCTGAAAATGGAATGACGGCGCTTTGGCGCCCTTTTTCCGGAAAGGTCTGTCGATATTGTAAAGGATGTTTTGGTGGGTTCCCTTTCCCCTTGATCTCAATGTTCTATTTCATTAGGTTCAAATTGACTGCGTTGCATGAGCGGGAATATGGTGGAATGGTGTTGCCTTGTGACCAGCTTCTGAACCCTTGCAGGTGATAGAGTGGTGTTGGGGCACGCGTCATGAGTTTCGAAAGCGAAATGGGTTATGTTTTACTGTGGTGTGCCTCTCATGCTATTTCAGTCTGCCCTAAGGGGGAAACGTTTTTGCACGCTCAGTTGTTTGGGGTTTGTGTTAGACTAAGTTTTTATTAACTGTCACTCGATATGCTCTTGTCCTCTTTTCGTCAGGGCTTTCGTTGATTTTGGAGAGCTATTAATGATAGATTTTGTTTTGCTAAACGTTGTGGGTTTCCCTGATCCCCTAAAGAAGTCTATTCCCCTAATGGGGATCGATTCTACCCCTTTGGTGGAATAAACCCCGTTTTCTACTTGGTGATAATGAGGGTTTAAAATGATCACCAGGGTGCTGCAAATTTTTGGTTTGTATAATTGCCCTGGGCATTATCGTGTGGGTTTCCCTTGGTTACAGTCTCATATTCCTGTTTTGGATTGGAATCTGTTTGTAACCGTTGGGGCTGCCAATGTGTTATATAAAAATCCGTTTTTTTGCCTCCCCCCAGGTCAGGATGTTCCTGACTTTTTTATTGATTTTTTGATGTGTTTGCGAAAAGTAAATCTGCATCCTTGTCCCATAGGAGCTATGACTGGTATTGAAAATTTGTGCCGGGTTTGTAAATTTTCCCAAAGGTCGCCTTTTTAACTTGTCTGTACCTGAACATGCGCTTGCGGTTTTATTCAAGGAACATTGGAGAAGGGTCATACAGACCATCCCCTTCACCCCTTTGGTGCGGTTTTTTTTTGTGGCAAAAAGATGGTTCATTAAGGCGTGTATTGATTATCGTCTTTGAACAATATTACTGTGAAATTCAATTCCCCTTACCTTGTTTTTGATGTTTTCAGGGTGAAAAAACGCTACTTGGTTTACCAAGCTTGACCTCAGGGGGGCGTATAACCTTATTCGCTTAAGAGGGGATGAATGGAAGAGGATTAATACCCTGAAGGGCATTTTGAGTACCTAGTGATGCCCTTTTTGGGGTCATAATGCTCTTCCGTTTCCGTCCTTCATGAATGAATTTTCGGGTTTTGTGGAAAATTTCTATTGTTTATTTGGATGATATCTTGATTTTTTCTTAATGATGGGATTCATGTGAAAATGTTCGGGAACGTATTCCAGATTTTGAGAGAGGGAAAGCTCTGTATTGAAGGGATCAAAGTGTCTTTTGGGTAAAGGATCTCATTTCTGGGATTCATTTTTCCCATTGTTATTGAAATGACCCGGTCAAAGGGTTAGGGGCCTCTGTGATTGGGCCAACCTACCTTAAAGGCTCTTCGAGATTTTTGGGTTTTGCCAATTTTTATCTAAATTTATTGGTAATTTCTGGTTATTGTTAAACCATTAATGATTTGACCAAAAAGGGTTTGATGTGGTGAATTGGCCTCCTGGGCAGTTCGCATTTCAGGAACTTAAGCAGAGTTACTTTGCCCTGTTCTACGGCAGCCTGATGTTTCCTGCATTTCAGGTGGAGGTTTTTCCTCTGAAATTGGGGGAGGTGCCGTTTTGCCAAAAAGATCCAGGGCTCTAAAGTAACCTTGGCCTTTTTCTCTCGAAAATTTCTCCTTAAAGTAATTTGACGTGGGTAATCGGGATTTATTGGCCATGAAAATGGGTTTTGAAGGGGGAGACTTGGCTGGAGGGAGCCAAAATGGGGGTGGTCCTTTCGGACCATAAGATTGGTCTATCTGGAATCTGCCCAAACGACTCAATCCTAGACAGGCCAGGTGGCCTTGTTTTTCACCGTTTTAATTTTGTGGTTTCCTTTTTTCCTGGGGGCCTAGAAAGTTTGGCGGGGGGGGGGCCTCTGAGGGTTTCCTTGTGGCCTCTGAGTTATTGATCCTTCTTTTTTTGAAAGGGTGTAGTTTTCCGCCATCTCGCCCAATTTGAGATTGCTCTGGGGGGGTCGGAGGTAGGCGAGTGTGCCCGTTGGAAAATTGTTTTTTCCGGACCAGTGGAAAAGAGGTGTGTCTGGATTTTTTGTTCGCATTGGTGGGATCCCGGAATTTTTGGTACCAGAGACTTGGTTAGTCGGTCCTTTTGGTGGCCTACCTTGTCTCGTGATGTCAGGGAATTTGTGCAGTCCTGCGGACTTGCTCTCGCTCCAAGCCTTGCTCTCGCTCTAGTGGTTTGTTGATGCCATTGCCTGTGCCCAAGAGACCATGGACCCATATCTCTATGGATTTCATTTCCGACCTTCCTGTTTCTCAGAGAATGACCACCATCTGGGTAATTTGTGATAGGTTTTCCAAAATGATACATCTTGTGCCATTACCTAAGTTGCCTTCCTCCTCTGAATTGGTGCCGTTGTTCCTTCAGCACGTGGTTCATTTACACGGCATTCCTGAGAACATTGTGTCTGACAGAGGAGTCCAGTTTGTTTCCAGATTTTGGAGGACTTTTTGTTCTAAACTGGGTGTTCAATTGTCTTTCTCCTCGGCATTTCATCCTCAGACCAATGGTCAAACTGAGAGAACAAACCAGACATTGGAGACTTATCTAAGATGCTTTGTGTCTGCTGATCAGGATGACTGGGTCTCTTTTTTGCCTTTGGCTGAGTTTGCTCTTAATAATAGGGCTAGCTCTGCCACTTTGATGTCTCCGTTTTTCTGTAATTCTGGGTTTCACCCTCGATTTTCTTCAGGACAGACGGAGGCTTCTGTCTGTCCAGGTGTTGACTCTGTTGTGGAGCGTATGCAACAGATTTGGGACCAGGTAGTGGAGAGGTTGTCCCTCTCTCAGGAGAAGGCCCAGCGGTTTGCTAACCGGCATAGGACTGATGGTCCTCGGTTTAAAGTGGGGGACTTGGTCTGGTTGTCCTCAAAGAATATTCCTATGAGAGTAGCATCTCCTAAATTTAAGCCTAGGTTCATTGGACCTTATAAGATCATGGAGATTATTAATCCTGTTTCTTTTCGTTTGCTTCTTCCAGGGACATTTAAGATCCATAACGTGTTCCACAAGTCCTTGTTGAAGAGGTTTGTTGAGCCAGTGGTTCCTGCTGCTGTGCCTCCTGACCCTGTTTTGGTTGAGGGCAATCTGGAGTATGTGGTTGAGAAAATATTAGATTCTCGTTTTTCTAGACGGAAACTCCAGTATTTGGTTAAATGGAGAGGTTATGGTCAGGAAGACAATTCTTGGGTGTTTGCTTCGGACATCCATGCTAGGAGACTTATCCATGCGTATCATAGAACTCATCCTGACCGACCTGGTTGCTCAAATGAGGGTTCGGTGACCCCTCCTCAAGGGGGGGGGGTACTGTTGTGAATGGGTTTGAGATGAGTTCTGAGCAGAGGCTTCCTCTGGTGGTTACAAGCGGTGCTGGTCTGTCCAGTGAAGATTGTGAGGACTGGGAATCAGGTGTTACTGACTGGTCTTATATAAGGGAGTCACCTTCCCATCAGGGTTGCCGGTGATCAATTGTTCTGGTCTGAATCCTTCATTCCTGTTTCCCTTGTAGCCTGCTGTGTCGTGTCTGCATCTCCTGCTTTCAGATAAGACATTTTCTTCTTTTTGTTTTTGTGCTATATTTTTGCATTTTGTCCTGCACTTCTGTGGGGGCCTTCAGGGTCCCCTCCGGGGGCTTTTGCCCTCTCAGTTTAGTTCAGCCACTGATGTTTGTACATTTGCTTTTTCCAGTTTTTTCAGTGGCTGCTGTTTTGATTTTGTTACACCAGAGAACTAATTTAGGTGGTAGAGGTCGTGTGATCTCAGGTGTTTTTGAAATTAGTAGAGTTGGTGCTTTTCAGGGTTTTCTGGGATTGCAGTAAGTACCCTTCCTATCCTTTTCTATTTAGTTAGTTTGGGCCCCAGCGTTTGCTCATACTATTTTCTTTCTGTGTCAGTATTTCTTCTTGTCTAACTGCCATTACTTGTTTGGGGGCTTTCTGTTATCTTTGGGGTTCTGCTCCGGGGCAGTTAGCTTTCCTATTTCTATCTTTAGGTGTAGTTAGTTTCTCAGGCTGTGACGAGGCGTCTAGGACCAACGTAGGAACGCTCCACGGCTGCCTCTAGTTGTGGTGGTTAGTCAGGGTACTGCAATCTCATAGATTCCAACTGCTCTGGTGTATTGCCTTTTTTGCCTGCACTCCTCAGCTACCGAAACATAACAGTCTCCATTTTTCTGCAATTCTGGGTTTCACCCTCGATTTTCTTCGGGACAGGCGGAGGCTTCTGTCTGTCTGGGTGTTGACTCTGTTGTGGAGCGAATGCAGCAGATTTGGGACCAGGTAGTGGAGAGGTTGTCTTTCTCTCAGGAGAAGGCCCAAGGTCATTGGACCTTATAGGATCATGGAGATTCTTAATCCTGCTTCCTTCCGTTTGCTTCTTCCAGGGACATTTAAGATCCATAACGTGTTCCACAAGTCCTTATTGAAGAGGTTTCTTGAGCCAGTGGTTCCTATGGCTGCGCCTCCTGACCCTGTTTTGGTTGAGGGCAATCTGGAGTATGTGGTTGAGAAAATATTGGATTCTCGTTTTTCTAGACAGAAACTCCAGTATTTGGTTAAGTGGAGAGGTTATGGTCAGGAGGACAAATATTGGGTGTTTGCTTCGGACATCCGTGCTAGGAGACTGATCCGTGCCTATCACCGAGCTCATCCTGATCGGCCTGGTTGCACAAGTGAGGGTTCGGTGACCCCTCCTAAAGGGGGGGTACTGTTATGAATGTGCTAGAGATGGTTTCTGAGCAGAGGCTCCCTCTGGTGGTTACAGACAGTACTGAACCTTTCAGTGAGGAATGGCAATCTGGGATCACTGACTGGTCTGATATAAGGGAGGTTCCCTCCCATGATGGTTGCCGGTGATCAATTGTTCTTGTCTCAATTGTGGTTCTTGGTTCATTTGGAAGTTTGCTGAGTCTTGCCTGCATCTTCTGCTGTCAGATAAGATATTTTCTGCTTTTATTTTTGTGCTTGTTTTTTGCATTGTTCCCTGCACTTCTGTGGAGGTCAGCCAGGTCCCCTCCGGGGGCTTGTGCTCCTCTCAGTTTATCTGAAGACACTGTTATTTGTTCATTTGCTTTTTCCTGTTTTTTCAGTAGCTGCGGCTTAGTTTTGTTACACCAGAGATCTGATTTAGATGGTAGAGATCGTGTGATCTCAGGTGTTTTTGCAATCAGAAGAGTTGGTATTTTTTACGGGTTTTTTTGGATTGCAGTGAGTATCCTTTCCTGTACTTTTCTGTCTAGACAGATTGGGCCCCAGCGTTTGCTCATTCTATTTTCTGTCTGTGTCCGTGCTTCTACTTGTCTAACCGCCATTACATGTTTGGGGGCTTCCTATTTTCTTTGGGGATTTGCTCCGGGGCAGATAGCTTTTATCTTTCTGCCTTTAGGTGTAGTTATCTCTCAGGCTGTGACGGGGCGTCTAGGATCAACGTAGGAACGCTCCACGGCTACCTCTAGTTGTGTAGTTAGTTCAGGTTACTGCAATCCAATAGGTTCCAGCCTCTCTGGGGTATTGCCGTTTTTGCTTATTCTCCTCAGCTACCAAAACACAACAGATGTCCCAGCGATCCCATCCACATCGTATTGTTTGTTCGGATCACTAGGACATTGAAGAGTATGACTGGACCTGTTATGTTTCGGTAGCTGAGGAGAACTAGCAAAAATAGCCAAAGTAGCAATATACCAGAGAGGCTGGAAACTACTGGGTTGCAGGACCCTAAACTAACCTCAACACTAGAAGTAGCCGTGGAGCTTACCTACGGTGATCCTAGACGCCTCATCACAGCCGAGAGATAGCTACACCTAAAGACAGAAAGATGAAAGCTAACTGCCCCGTAGCAGAACCCCCGAAGAAATAGGAAGCCCCCAAACATGTAATGGCGGTTAGACAAGAAGAAAATATGAACACAGACAGAAAATAGAATGAGCAAACGCTGGGGCCCAATACTGTCTAGATAGAAAAGTATCGGAAAGATATCTGACTGCAACCCAAAAAAGCCCTGACAAAAATACCAACACTTCTGATTAACAAAAAACCTGAGATCACACGATCTCTGCCACCTAAATCAGATCTCTGGTGTAACACACAGCAATTCAGCAAATAAAAACAACACAGGAATAGAGCAAAAGTGCAAACACAAACTGAGCACACATGCAGCGCCAGGCCCCAAGAGGGACCAGGCTGAAGTCCACTGCAATGCAGCAAACCAGCAAGGGAAATCCAACCAGATGAAAAAAAAACAGCGAGTCACTTATCTGAATGAGAGCAGGAATGCAAGCTGAGCTCCAACCAAGACCTGGAAGAACAATTGATTATTGGCAAGATTGATGGGAGTTCAGATCACTTATATTAGACCATTCAGACCTAGATGAAGGCCATTCAGCAATTGGTTCATTACCCTCAGCAACCATCGGAGGGAGCCCCAGCTCCAAAGTCGCCTCCAACATATTCACAACAGTAACCCCCCTTGAGGAGGGGTCACCGAACCCTCACTTGCGCAACCAGACCGATCAGGATGAGCTCGATGATAGGCACGGATCAGTCTCCTAGCATGGATGTCCGAAGCAAACAACCAAGAATTGTCCTCTTGACCATAACCTCTCCACTTAACCAAATACTGGAGTTTCCGTCTAGCAAAACAAGAATCCAATATTTTCTCAACCACATACTCCAAATTGCCCTCAACCAAAACAGGGTCGGGAGGTGCAGCCATAGGAACCACTGGCTCGACAAACCTCTTCAATAAGGACTTGTGGAACACGTTATGGATCTTAAATGTCCCTGGAAGAAGCAAACGGAAGGAAACCGGATTAAGAATTTCCACGATCTTATAAGGTCCAATGAACCTTGGCTTAAATTTTGGAGATGCAACCTTCATAGGGATATTTCTTGAGGACAACCAAACCAAGTCCCCCACTTTAAAACGAGGACCATCAGTCCTATGCCGGTTAACAAACCGCTGGGCCTTCTCCTGAGAGAGCGACAACCTCTCCACTACCTGGTCCCAAATCTGCTGCATTCGCTCCACAATAGAGTCAACCCCCGGACAGACGGAAGCCTCCGCCTGTCCTGAAGAAAATCGAGGGTGAAACCCAGAATTGCAGAAAAATGGAGACATCAAGGTGGCAGAGCTAGCCCTATTATTAAGAGCAAACTTCGCCAAAGCAAAAAAGAGACCCAGTCATCTTGATCAGCAGACACAAAACATCTCAAATAAGTCTCCAAGGTCTGGTTTGTTCTCTCGGTTTGTCCATTGGTCTGAGGGTGAAATGCAGAGGAGAACGATAACTGAACACCAAGTTTAGAACAAAATGTTCTCCAAAATCTGGAAACAAACTGGACTCCTCTGTCAGACACAATGTTCTCCAGAATGCCATGTAACCGAACCACGTGCTGAAAGAACAAAGGCACCAATTCGGAGCAGGAAGGCAACTTAGGTAATGGCACAAGATGTATCATCTTGGAAAACCTATCACAGATTACCCAGATAACGGTCATTCTCTGAGAGACAGGGAGGTCGGAAATAAAATTCATAGAGATATGGGTCCATGGCCTCTTGGGCACAGGTAATGGCATTAACAAACCACTAGAGCGAGAGCAAGGCTTGGAAAGAGAGCAAGTCCCACAGGACTGCACAAAGTCCCTGACGTCACGAGACAAAGTAGGCCACCAAAAGGACTGACTCACCAAGTCTCTGGTACCAAAATACCGGGATGACCAGCCAACGCGGAACAATGAATCTCAGACATCACACTTTTCTTCCACTGGTCTGGGACAAACAATTTCACAATAGGGCAGCGTTCAGGTTTATCCTCCTGACACCCCTCCAGAGCCAGTCTCAAATTGGGGAGATGGAGGAAAGAACTACACCCTCTTTCAAAATAACAGCAGGATCAGTTAACTCAGGAGAATTCGCAAAGAAACTCCTCGAGAGGGCATCCGCCTTAACATTCTTAGTACTCGGAAGAAAAGAAACCACAAAATTAAAACGTGTGAAAAACAAGGCCCACCTGGCCTGTCTAGGATTAAGTCGCTTGGCTGATTCAAGATACACCAGGTTCTTATTGTCCGTGAGGACCTCCACCTGATGTTTGGCTCCTTCCAGCCAATGTCTCCACTCTTCAAAGGCCCACTTCATGGCCAATAACTCCCGATTACCCACGTCATAATTACGTTCAGTTGGAGAAAATTTTCGAGAGAAGAAGGCACAAGGGTTACTCTTAGAGGTCTCCGAATCCCTTTGATAAAATGGCACCTGCCCCAATCTCAGAAGCATCAACCTCCACCTGAAACGGTAGAGAAACATCAGGCTGCCGTAGAACAGGAGCAGAAATGAATCTCTGCTTTAGTTCCTGAAACGCAGAAACTGCCTCAGGAAGCCAATTCACCACATTGGAACCCTTTTTGGTCAGATCAGTCAATGGTTTAACAATACCGGAGAAATTACCAATAAATTTACGATAAAAATTGGCAAAACCCAAAAATCTCTGAAGAGCCTTCAATGTAGTAGGTTGAACCCAATCACAGATTGCCTGAACCTTGACCGGGTCCATTTCAATAACAGACGGAGACAAAATTAATCCCAGAAATGTAACCTTCTGTACGCCAAAAAGACACTTTGATCCATTCACTTACAGTGCATTCTCTCTCAAAATCTGGAACACAGTCCGAACATGTTTCACATGAGAGTCCCAGTCGTTGGAAAAAATCAAGATATCATCCAAATAAACAATCAGAAATTTATCCACAAAATCCCTGAAAATATCATTCATAAAGGATTGGAAGATGGAAGGGGCATTAGTAAGCCCAAAAGGCATCACTAGGTACTCAAAATGCCCCTCTGGGGTATTAAACACCGTCTTCCATTCATCCCCGTGCTTAATGCGAATAAGGTTATACGCCCCCCTGAGGTCAAGCTTGGTAAACCAACTAGCACTTTTCACTCTGGAAAATAGGTCAGAAATCAAGGGTAACGGATATTGATATTTAACAGTGATTTTATTCAGGAGGCGATAGTCAATACACGGCCTCAATGAACCATCCTTTTTGGCCACAAAGAAAAAACCGGCGCCCAAAGGTGAAGAGGATGGTCTGATATGACCCTTCTCCAAAGACTCCTTGATATAAGATCGCATAGTATCGTGTTCAGGTACAGATAATTTAAAAATGTGACCTTTAGGAAATTTACCACCAGGCACTAACTCAATAGCGCAATCATAGCTCCTGTGAGGAGGTAAGGATGCAGACTTATTCTCACTAAACACATCAGAAAAATCAGTCAAAAAGTCGGACATCCTGAGACTGGGGAGAGGCAGAAAAAACAGGAGTGTCAGTAGTAACACATTGGCAGCCCCAACTGGTCACAGACACAGATTTCCAATCCAAAACAGGATTATGAGTCTGTAACCAAGGGAAACCCAGTACAATAATGTCATGCAGATTATGCAACACCAGAAATTTGCAACTCTTCTGATGATCTGGTTCAACCCTCATTATCACCTGAGTAGAAAACTGGGGTTTATTCTCCGCCAAAGGGGTAGAATCAATGCCCAGCAAAGGAATAGACTTCCGCAGGGCTATCATGGAAACCCACAACGTTTGGCAAAGTCAAAATCCATCAGGTTAATAGCTGCTCCTGAATCAACAAAAGCCTGAGACGAAAATGTGGACAGGGAGCAAATCAGGGTAACAGTCAACAGAAATTTAGTCTGAACACTACCCAAGACAACTGAGCGCGCAAAACGTCTTACCCGCTTAGGGCAGATGGAAATAGCATGAGAAGCGTCACCACAGTAGAAACATAACCCATTGCGCTTTCGAAACTCATGACGCTGAGCCCCAGAAGTCACTCCATCATACTGCATGGGCTCAGGAGCTGACTCACAAGGCAACACTATCTCACGCATACCTCTGCGCTCACCCAAACGTCTGTCAATTTGAATAGCCAAAGACATAGAATCATTGAGACCAGAGGGAACAGGGAATCCCACCATAACGTCCTTTACATTTTCTGACAGACCCTTCCGAAAAAGGGCTGCCAAAGCATCATCATTCCATTTGGTCAGGACTGCCCATTTTCGGAATTTCTGACAGTATTGCTCAGCATCTTCACGACCCTGATTTAATGCCAACAAGATCTTTTCAGCTTAATCATTGACATTAGGTTCATTGTACAATAACCCCAGAGCCTGAAAAAATACATCAACATCATTCAAAACAGGATCCCCAGGTGTCAGGGAAAAAGCCCAATCCTGAGGGTCGTCGCGCAGCAGAGAGATGACAATTTGAACCTGCTGTGCTGCGTTCCCTGAGGACTTAGGCTTCAAGACAAAAAACAACTTGCTGTTATTTTTGAAATTCAAAAATTTAGACCGATCCCCCAAAAATAAATCTGGTTTGGGGATCCTAGGTTCCACAACCGGCAACCTAGCAAGATAGGTAGTAATACTCTGAACCTCAGCGGCAAGCCACTCCACACGGCCAGACAACTGTGCAAACTCCATTGAGGACAAAGAAAAAATTCCTCTTCAGCACCCAGAGAAAAAGAGGGAAAAATGCAACAAACAGAAAAAAAAATTTTCTGACAACTCCCTTTTTTTTTTCTTTTTTTACTATTTTTCCCTTCTGTTGAGTACCATATAATTTTCAGTTTGGCCGGTAATACTGTTATGTTTCGGTAGTTGAGGAGAACTAGCAAAAATAGCCAAAGTAGCAATACACCAGAGAGGCTGGAAACTACTGGGTTGCAGGACCCTAAACTAACCACAATACTAGAAGTAGCCGTGGAGCGTACCTACGGTGATCCTAGACGCCTCGTCACAGCCGGAGAGATAGCTACACCTAAAGACAGACAGATGAAATCTAACTGCCCCGTAGCAGAACCCCCAAAGAAATAGGAAGCCTCCAAACATGTAATGGCGGTTAGACAAGAAGAAAATACGAACACAGACAGAAAATAGAATGAGCAAACGCTGGGGCCCAATACTGTCTAGATAGAAAAGTATAGGAAAGAATTCTGACTGCAACCCAAAAAACATGACAAAAATGCCAACACTTCTGATTAACCCCTTCCCGACCTTTGACACAGCGTATGCGTCATGAAAGTCGGTGCCAATCCGACCTGTGACGCATACCCTGTGTCATGAAAGGATCGCGTTCCTGCGGGCCGGGAGACCGGGGTCACTCAAAGGTCACCCGACCCGCAGGCACAGGACCCTTTGTGCTTCACCACAGGGGGGTTGGCTTAACCCCCCGTGGCCACGATCGCTCTGATTGGCTGTTAAAAGTGAAACAGCCAATCAGAGCAATCTGTAATATTTCACCAATTTAATTGGTGAAATATTACAATCCAGCCATGGCCGATGCTGCAATAGCATCTGCTATGGCTGGACACCGAGCCCTGACCCCCCCACACGTAGTCACGGCAGCGATCGGCCGCCCCCACCAAAAGATGGCGGTGACCGGTCACCGCCGTCACTATCTGCTTCCCTCCTCCTTTGCTCCGCTGCCCCCACCTTCCGATCCCCCCCCTAACCTTCCGACCCCCCTACTCACCTCTCCCGGTCCACCGATGTCCCTGGATCGGTCCCGGCGTCCGCCTGGGCCTCTTCATTGGCGCCGCCATCTTGGAAAATGGCGGACGCATGCGCAGTGCGCCCGCCGGCCGGCGCATGCGCAGTGCGCCCCCCAGTGTCCAAAAATTTATTTTGATCACTGTGATAAACTGTCACAGTGATCAAAATAAAAAAAAGTAAATGAACCCCCCTTTATCCCCCTGCGGAATTTGCTGCTGATCCGCAGCGGAATTTGCTGCTGATCCGCAGCGGAATTTGCTGCTGATCCACAGCGGATTTTGCTGTTGATCCGCAGCAGATTTGGCGCTGCGGATCTACAGCAGATCCAGAAACCATGTACAGTACAATGCAAATAAATGGTAAAAAAAAAACGCTGTGCACATGCTGCGGATTTTTCAGCGCGGATTTGCTGCGGTTTTAAATCCGCAGCATGTCAATTCTTTGTGCGGATTCCGCAGCAGTTTTACACCTATTCCATTATAGGTGTAAAACCGCAGGGAAAAACCGCGCTAAATATGCAGGTAAAACGCAGGTCATTTTACCTGCGGATTTTAGAAAAATCTGCAACGTGTGCACAGGGCGTTAGGGTTAGGCTGGGTTCATATTGCATTATGGCAGTCCGTTAGATGGACTGCGTTTCACCGCGGTATAACGCGGTGTAATGCAGTCCGTTAACGCTGCTATTCACCCCATTTGTGTGCACATCACAACGCATGCTGATAAGCGGCATGCGTTCACGACGTGCCGTCATTCAGTGACAGAGCCTCGGACACGGGCTGCAGCGTCTGGGCTCCGTCACCGCTAGCACAGATGAATCATCTGCTGATTCATCTGCTCTAGCGGGTATAGCATAACGCGATCGCGTTATGCTATACCGTTACCAGCCCGTCAACGCTACGTGTTGAACGGGCTGGTAAAACACAATATGAACCCAGCCTTAGGGTTAGGGTTAGCATTAGGGTTAGAATTAGGGTTAGGGTTAGAATTAGGGTTATGGTTAGAATTTGGGTTAGGGTTGGAATTTGGGTTAGGGTTGGAATTTGGGTTAGGTTTGGGATTAGGGTTAGGTTTGTGGTTAGGGTTAGAGTTAGGATAAGTGTTAGGGGTGTTTTGGGCTTAGGGTTGGGATTAGGATTAGGCTTGTGGTTAGGTTTATGGTTAGAGTTGGGATTAGGGTTAGGGTGTGTTGGGGTTAGGGTTATGGTTAAGGTTTGTATTAGGGTTAGGGGTGTGTTGGGGTTAGGGTTGCTGTTAGGGGTGTGTTGGGGTTAGGGTTGGAGTTAGAATTGAGGGGTTTCCACTATTTAGGCACATCAGGGGATCTCCATACGCGACATGGCGCCACCATTGATTCCTGCAAATTTTGCGTTCAAAAAGTCAAACAGTACTCCCTTTATTCCAAGCCCCGACGTATGCCCAAACAGTGGTTTACCCCCACATATGGGGTATCAGCGTACTCGGGAAAAATTGCACAACAACTTTGGGGGTCTAATTTCTCCTGTTAACATTGGGGGAAAAAAAATTATTTTTGTGGAAAAAAAAAAGATTTTTATTTTCACGGCTCTGCGTTATAAACTTCTGTGAAGAACTTGGAGATTCAAAGTGCTTACCACACATCTAGAGGAGTTCCTTGGGGATCTAGTTTCCAAAATGGGGTCACTTGGGGGGGTTTCTACTGTTTTGGCACATCATGGGCTCTGCAAACGTAACATAACGCCAGCAGACCATTCCATCAAGTCGGCATTTCAAAACGTCACTACTTCCCTTCCGAGCCTCGACGTGTGCCCATACAGTAGTTTTCTCCCACATATGGGATATCAGCGTGCTCAGGACAAATTGGACAACAACTTTTGGGGTCTAATTTCTCCTGTTACCCTTGGGAAAATAAAAAAATTGGGGACTAAAGATCATGTTTGTGGAAAAAATATGATTTTTTTATTTTCATGCCCGGGCGTTATAAACTTCTGTGTATCCCTTGGGGGTTCAAAGTGCTCACCACACATCTAGATAAGTTCTTTGCTTGGTCTAGTTTCCAAATGGGGGGTCACTCGTGGGGAGTTTCTACTGTTTAGGCACATCAGGGGCTCTGCAAACGTAACATGACGCCCCCAGACCATTCCATCAAAGTCGGCTGTTGTGAATAGGCTGGAAATGAGTTCTGAGCAGAAGCTCCCTCTGGTGGTTACAAACGGTACTGGACTGTCCAGTGAAGATATTGAGGATTGGGAATCAGGTGTTACTGACTGGTCTTATATAAGGGAGTCGCCTTCCCATCAGGGTTGCCGGTGATCAATTGTTCTGGTCTCAATCCTTGATTCCTGTTTCCTTGGTAGCCTGCTGTGTCGTTTCTGAATCTCCTGCTAACAGATAAGACATTTTCTTCTTTTTGTTTTTGTGCTTGATTTTTGCATTTTGTCCTGCACTTCTGTGGGGGCCTTCAGGGTCCCCTCTGGGGGCTTTTGCCCTCTCAGTTCAGTTCAGCCACTGATGTTTGTACATTTGCTTTTTCCAGTTTTTTCAGTGGCTGCTGTTTTGTTTTTGGTTACACCAGAGAACTAATTTAGGTGGTAGAGGTCGTGTGATCTCAGGTGTTTTTGAAATTAGTAGAGTTGGTGCTTTTCAGGGTTTTTTGGGATTGCAGTAAGTGCCCTTCCTATCCTTTTCTATTTAGTAAGTTTGGGCCCCAACGTTTGCTCATACTATTTTCTGTCTGTGTCAGTATTTCTTCTTGTCTAACCGCCATTACATGTTTGGGGGCTTTCTATGTTCTTTGGGGTTCTGCTCCGGGGCAGATAGCTTTCCTCTTTCTATCTTTAGGTGTAGTTAGTTTCTCAGGCTGTGACGAGGCGTCTAGGACCAACGTAGGAACGCTCCACGACTGCCTCTAGTTGTGGTGGTTAGTCAGGGTACTGCAATCTCATAGTTTCCAACTGCTCTGGTGTATTTCCTTTTTTGCCTGCTCTCCTCAGCTACCATATCATAACAGTCGGCATTTCAAAACATTACTACTTCCCTTCCGAGCCCCAATGTGTGCCCGAACAGTGGTTCCCCCCCACACATGGGGTACTAGCGTACTCAGGATAAACTGGACAACAACTTTTGGGGTCCAATTTCTCCTGTAACTATTGTGAAAATAAAAAATAGAGGGCCAAAATATCATTTTTTGAGAAAAAAAAATGATTTTTTATTTTCACGGCTCTGCGTTATAAACTTCTGTGAAGCACCTGGGGGTTCAAAGTGCTCACTATGCATCTAGATAAGTTCCTTGGGGGGTCTAGTTTCCAAAATGGGGTCTCTTGTGGGGGAGCTCCAATGTTTAGGCACACAGGGACGCTCCAAATGCGACATGGCAACCGCTAAATATTCCAGCATATTTTCCATTCAAAAAGTCAAATGGCGCTCCTTCCCTTCTGAGCCCTGCCGTGCGCCCAAACAGTGGTTTATGACCACATATGAGGTATCTGTGTACTGAGGAGAAATTGCCCAACAAATTTTAGGATCCAATTTATACTGTTGCCCATGTGAAAATGAAAAAAACTGAGGCTAAAAGAAAATTTTTGTGAAAAAAAAGTACTTTCTTTTATTTACGGATCAATTTGTGGAGCACCTGGGGGTTCAAAATGCTCACTATGCATCTAGATAAGATCCTTAGGGGTCTAGTTTCCAAAATGGGGTCACTTGTGGGGGAGCGCCAATGTTTAGGCACACAGGGACTCTCCAAATGCGACATGGCAACCGCTAAATATTCCAGCATATTTTCCATTCAAAAAGTCAAATGGCGCTCCTTCCCTTCTGAGCCCTGCTGTGCGCCCAAACAGTGGTTTATGACCACATATGAGGTATCTGTGTACTGAGGAGAAATTGCCCAACAAATTTTAGGATCCAATTTATACTGTTGCCCATGTGAAAATGAAAAAACTGAGGCTAAAAGAAAATTTTTGTGAAAAAAAAGTACTTTCTTTTATTTACGGATCAATTTGTGGAGCACCTGGGGGTTCAAAATGCTCACTATGCATCTAGATAAGATCCTTAGGGGGTCTAGTTTCCAAAATGGGGTCACTTGTGGGGGAGCGCCAATGTTTAGGCACACAGGGACTCTCCAAATGCGACATGGCAACCGCTAAATATTCCAGCATATTTTCCATTCAAAAAGTCAAATGGCGCTCCTTCCCTTCTGAGCCCTGCTGTGCGCCCAAACAGTGGTTTATGACCACATATGAGGTATCTGTGTACTCAGGAGAAATTGCCCAACAAATTTTAGGATCCAATTTATCCTGTTGCCCATGTGAAAATGAAAAAACTGAGGCTAAAAGAAAATTTTTGTGAAAAAAAAGTACTTTCTTTTTTTTACGGATCAATTTGTGAAGCACCTGGGGGTTCAAAGTGCTCACTATGCATCTAGATAAGATCCTTAGGGGGTCTAGTTTCCAAAATGGGGTCACTTGTGGGGGAGCTCCAATGTTTAGGTACACAGGGACTCTCCAAATGCGACATGGCAACCGCTAAATATTCCCAGCATATTTTCCATTCAAAAAGTCAA
Organism: Oophaga sylvatica; assembly: GCA_033576555.1. Taxonomy (NCBI): domain Eukaryota; kingdom Metazoa; phylum Chordata; class Amphibia; order Anura; family Dendrobatidae; genus Oophaga; species Oophaga sylvatica. The sequence continues at coordinate 373,735,024 of JARQOD010000004.1, read as the reverse complement.
ATGGCGCTCCTTCCCTTCTGAGCCCTGCTGTGCGCCCATACAGTGGTTTATGACCACATATGAGGTATCTGTTTACTCAGGAGAAATTGCCCAACAAATTTTAGGATCTATTTTATCCTGTTGCCCATGTAAAAATGAAAAAATTGATGCTAAAAGAAAATTTTTGTTGGAAAAATTAAAATGTCCATTTTTTCCTTCCACGTTTCTTTAGTTCCTGTGAAGCACCTGAAGGGTTAATAATCTTCTTGAATGTAGTTTTGAGTAGCTTGAGGGGTGTAGTTTTTATAATGGTGTCACTTTTGGGTATTTTCTGCCATATAGACCCTCAAAGTGACTTCAAATGTGAGGTGGTCCCTAAAAAAAATGGTTTTGTAAATTTTGCTGTAAAAATGAGAAATCGCTGGTCAACTTTTAACCCTTATAACTTCCTAACAAAAAAAAATGTTGTTCCCAAAATTGTGCTGATGTAAAGTAGACATGTGGGAAATGTTATTTATTAACTATTTTGTGTCACATAACTCTCTGGTTTAACAGAATAAAAATTAAAAATTTGAAAATTACGAAATTTTCAAAATTTTCGCCAAATTTCCATTTTTTTCACAAATAAACGCAAAAATTATCGACCTAAATTTACCACTAACATGAAGCCCAATATGTCACGAAAAAACTATCTCAGAATCGCCAGGATCCGTTGAAGCGGTCCTGAGTTATTACCTCATAAATGAGAAAAATAGAGAGTCCTCAGTGGTTGATACCTTTTAATGGCTAACTGAAAAGATGGTAACAAATTGCAAGCTTTCGAGACTACTCAGGTCTCTTCATCAGGCTAGGACTAATACAAAATCTGAAGAATCACATATTTGTACACAAAGCAGCACAGAAAAAATGCAATAGGTATGACAAGTGAAGTGAAGCAGAATAGTCATTATGGCAGAAGGATGAGCATAAATATTGGAACAGTTCATAGATAAGGAGTGTGAAAGTTTTATTACCCTCTGATTGGGGTCTGGTAATGTTTTGTGATGTTTTCACAGGGTATTTGGAGTAAATTCCTTAATTGATATAGAGAGTCATAAATCCGTGTGACAGGTTCATTCCAGCATTAAGAGTGTCAAAGGTCACAAAATACAAATTGATGGTGACCTTTGACACTCTTAATATGATTCGGATAATGCCAACAACAAGAAATTCTCATCAGATATAAGTAACAACCCATCCAATCTACACAGGCAAATAAATCAAACCAAAGATGTCATAAATTAAGTTATGTGAAATAATCAGAAATAGTATCAAATTAGGAGAAACGTGGATATTACCCGCGCTGCTGTAAAAATAACGACCCAAGCGTGTAGTAGATGATTAGAAATGGTGTTTTATGCTCAACGCGTTTCGAAGTCATTAGGAATAAAACACCATTTCTTATCATCTACATGCTTGGATCGTTATTGTTAAAGCAGCTCGGGTAATATCCACGTTGCTCCTAATTTGATACTATGAATCGGTCAGTGGTTTGACCTGTGGATCTGCTGCGGCTGTCGACTCTGATGAGTCCTATATGTCCTAATATTGTGAAGTATCAGGTGAGTGCGAACTAAATATTAATTAGAAATCACCATTGGATAAGACCCTATTGGCGTTTTTCTCTCCTAAAGTGGTTCTGTGTCAATAATGAGAAATGACACAGGGAAAAAGGATTGAACACATGCAGAAAGAGAGGTGCAAAAAGCCAAAGAAAGTCATGACACTAGCTGAAAACTATCAGTAGATAGCAATCAATCCTGCCACTTAGTGAAAAATAATATCAGCTGGTTCAACTGATGACCTAAACAAAGGTGTCTCATTACCAAGATGCCACACACGAATCATCTAATGATGGGTAAAACCAGTGAGCTATCTCAAGAACTTCACAACCTTATTGTTGCAAAACATATTGATGGCATTGGTTACAGAAGAATTTCATAACTCCTGAAAGTTCCAGTGATCACTGTTAACCCCTTCACGACCTCTGCCGTACTAGTAGGAGGAGGTCGCATTTCTTACTTTGATGTGGGCTCTGGCGCTGAGCCCACATCAAAGCCGGGACATGTCAGCTGTTTTGTAGAGCTGACATGTGCCCACAATAGCGGCGGTTGGAATCGCTATCCACTCACCGCTATTAACTAGTTAAATGCCGCTGTAAAACTCTCACAGTGGCATTTAACGCGCGCTTCCGGCCATCGTGCCTGAAATCCGCGCACCGCTGACCCCCGTCACGTGATCGGGGTCATCAATTCGTCGGCATGACAACCAGAGGTCTCCTTGAAACCTCTATGGTTGTTGATGCCGGATTGCTATGAGTGCCACCCTGTGGTTGGCGCTCATAGCAATGCAGTAATTCTACTACATAGAGACGATCTGAGCATCGTCTCTATGTAGCAGAGCCGATCGAGCTATGGCAGCTTCTAGCCTCCCATGGAGGCTATTGAAGTATGCCAAAAGTTAAAGAAAAATGTTTTTAAAAATATGAAAAAAATAAAAAATATATAAAAATTCAAATCACCCCCTGTCACACTATTCAAAATAAAACAAAAAAAATCAAACATACACATATTTAGTATTGCCACGTTCAGAATTGCCCAATCTATCAATAAAAATAAGGATTAACCTGATTGCTAAACGGTGTAGTGAGAAAAAAAAATCAAAACGCCAGAATTACGTTTTTTTTGGTCGCCGCGACATTGCATTAAAATGCAATAACGGGCGATAAAAAGATCATATCTGCACCAAAATGGTATCATTAAAAATGTCAGCTCTGCTCGCAAAAAATAAGCCCTCACCCAATCCAAGATGACGAAAAATCGAGATGCCACGGGTCTCGCAAATCGGCGCAATTTTTTTTTAGCAAAGTTTGGAATTTTTTTTCACCATGTAGATAAAAAATAACCTAGACATGTTTGGTGTTTATGAACTTGTAATGACCTGGAGAATCATAATGGCAGGTCAGTTTTAGCATTTAGTGAACGTAGCAAAAAATCCAAACAAAAAACAAGTGTGGGATTGCATTTTTTTTGCAATTTCACCGCACTTGGAATTTTTTTTTTCCCATTTTCTAGTACACGACATGGTAAAACCAATAATGCCGTTCAAAAGTACAACTCGTCCCGCAAAAAACAAGCCCTCACATGGCCATATTGACAGAAAAATACAAAAGTTATGACTCTGGGAAGAAGGGGAGTGAAAAACAGAAACGCAAACCGAAAAAGGGCAGCATCTTGAAGGGGTTAAGGCCATAATCCAGAAGTGAAAGGAACATCATTTCACCATAAATCTAAAACAAACAGATGATCCATGTAACATTTTAGACGGAAGATTGAAAAGAATTATCAGAAGATTTGTACAGGACTACCTGTGGAAAGCTAAGAACATTTAGACAAGCCTGCAAAATAATAATAATAATCTTTATTTATATAGCGTCAACATATTCCGCAGCGCTTTACAGTTTAACAGTTTAAAAACACAAGTCATAAGTAACAACGCAAACAATACAATTATTAAACCAAAATAAGATGACCCTGCTCGTGAGAGCTTACAATCTACAATGAGGTGGGGGAGATACAAAGTACAGGTGTGTATATACAATGGTGTATTTACAATGATGGTCCAGCCATCTTGAGGGAGTGAGGGATGGATGGAGATAGTGAATGGGCTACACACACACTTACACATAGAATGACTTTGATTAGTGAACGTGATAGGCCGCTCTGAACAAATGTGTTTTGAGGGAGCGCCTGAAACCATGCAAATTGTGGATAGTCCTAATTTCTTGTGGTAGAGTATTCCAGAGGATTGGCGCAGCGCGGGAGAAGTCTTGGAGTCGGGAGTGGGAGGTACGGATTAGAGGTTAGTCGAAAGTCGTTTGCAGAGCGCAGAGATCGGTTAGGCCGATAGACAGAAATGAGGGAGGAGATGTAGGGGGTGCTGCACTGTGGAGAGCTCTGTGGGTGAGAACAAGTACTTTGAATTGGATCCTATAATGAATGGGCAGCCAGTGTAAGGACTGGCGAAGAGCGGACGCCTCCGAGTACCGAATAGCCAGATGGATGACCCTGGCTGCTGCATTAAGGATGGACTGGAGAGGGGATAGTCGAGTAATGGGGAGGCCAAGTAATAGAGCGTTGCAGTAGTCCAGGCGGGAGTGGATCAATGCTACAGTGAGGGTTTTTGTTGTTTCCATGATGAGAAAAGGGCAGATTCTAGAGATGCTCTTTAGGTGTAGGCGGCAAGAGCAGGCAAGAGATTGTATATGGGAGGTGAAGGAGAGATTGGTGTCAAACATCACACCCAGACAGCGAGCCTGCAGCCTGGGTGTTATTATAGTGCCGCCCACGGAGAGGGAAATGTCAAATTTAGGGAGGTTAGTGGACGGCGGGAGCAGAAGAAGTTCAGTTTTGGAGAGGTTGAGTTTCAGATAGAGAGCGGACATGATGTTGGAGACTGCGGACAGACAGTCAGTGGCGTTCTGTAGTACAGCGGGGGTAAGGTCGGGTGATGACGTGTATAGTTGTGTGTCATCAGCATAAAGATGGTACTGAAAGCCAAATCTGCTGATGGTCTGTCCAATTGGGGCCGTGTAGAGAGAGAAGAGAAGGGGGCCAAGGACTGAGCCCTGAGGTACCCCGACAGTGAGAAGAAGAGGAAATGATGTGGGAGAATATAGTCTAGTCAGATGAGATCAAAATTGAACTCTTTCGATGCCTTAATACACACCATGGTTGAAGACCAAAAGGCACTGCATATCACCTCAGAAACACCATACCAACAGTGAAGTCTGGAGGTGCGAACATCATGGTGTGGGGCTGTTTTTCAGCATATGACACTGGCAAACTTCATATAATTGAAGGAAGGGTGAATGGACAAATGTGCAGAGATATTGTTGATAAAAATCTGCTTCCATCTTCCAGGATGATGAAGATGAAACGAGGGTGAACATTTACCGTATATACTCATGTATAAGCCGACCCGTGTATAAGCCGACCCCCCTAATTTTGCCACAAAAAACTGTGAAAACTTATTGACTCACGTATAAGCGGGGTGTATAAACCGCCGTCCTGCTCTGTGTTGCCCCCGTCCTGCTCCTTGCTCCCCCATCCAGCTCTGTGCTCCCCCATTCTCCTCTGTGCTCCCCCCCTCCTGCTCCGTCCTCCGTTGTGCTCCCCCCTTCCTGCTCCGTCCTCCGGTGCCCCCCGTCCTGCTCTGTGCTCCTCTGTGCTCTCCATCCTCCCCCCGTCCTGCTCCGTGCTCCTCTGTGCCCTCCATCCTCCCCCCGTCCTGCTCCGTGCTCCTCTGTGCCCTCGATCCTCCCCCGTCCTGCTCCATGCTCCTCTGTTCCCTCCATCCTCCCCCCGTCCTGCTCCGTGCTCCTCTATGCTCTCCATCCTCCCCCCCATCCTGCTCCGTGCCCTCCATCCTTCCCCTCATCCTGCTCCGTGCTCCTCTGTGCCCTCCATCCTCCCCCGTCCTGCTCCGTGCTCCTCTGTGCCCTCCATCCTCCCCCCCGTCCTGCTCCGTGCTCCTCTGTGCTCTCCGTCCTCCCCCCATCCTGCTCCGTGCCCTCCATCCTCCCCCCATCCTGCTCCATGCTCCTCTGTGCTCTCCGTCCTCCCCCGTCCTGCTCCGTGCTCATTGTCCTCCTCCATGCTTCCCCTGTCCTCCGTTCTCCCCCGTCATACTCACCCTCCCCGTGCCATCGCTGAACGTCCTGGCAATCCTCCGTTGTACCCGGCTTCCTGCAGCTTTCCTGTGCTGAGCGGTGACGTAATACCGCTCATTAAGGCCATGAATATGGACGCCACGCCTATGGGAGTGGCGTCGCGTCCATATTACATGACCTTAATGAGCGGTATTACGTCACCGCTCAGCACAGGAGAGCTGCAGGAAGCCGGGTACAACGGAGGATTGCCGGGACGTTCAGCGATGGCACGGGGATGGTGAGTATGATGTCCCAGCCACCGGCTCCTGCCGCGGCACCCCCCCCCCCGCTGGTTTCTGCCCAATGACTCGTGTATAAGCCGAGGGGGCATTTTCAGCACAAAAAAAGGTGCTGAAAATCTCAGCTTATACACGAGTATATACGGTAAGCAAGATAATGATCCCAAACACACAGCCAAGGAAATTCCCAATAGGCTTCAGAGAAAGAAAATAAAGCTGCTAGAATGGCCCAGCTAATAATCTGACTTGAAACCAATAGAAAATTTATGGAAGGAACTAAAGCTCAGAGTTCATAAAAAAGAGCCCACACAATCTTCAGGATTTGAAGAGTGTTTGTGTGGAAGAATGGGCCAAAATCCCACCTGAGCAATGCATGAAGCTGTCATCACCAACAAAGGCTTTTGTATAACACAGAACACCTCACTGAGTGTGAAAACACAGAAGAGGTCAAAGAGTATATTTAAACAAGCATATATAGTTTATTAATTAAATCACATAAAAACATGTATCAGTTCAGAGTAGCACTACCAAATCAGGAAAAGTAGGGAGTAATGAACCTGAGTATAGCTAAGGTATAATGATTCAATCAAGGTGGCTATTATGTACAGGGCTATTGATAGAAAATTATCATAGCATAAATAATAATACATGTGGCACTATGAAAGATTATAAAAGGTTCATAGAGAGATCACATTTGCATTTGCGTTCCAATAGTCCTATGAAAGTATTATATTTAAGTGAGGTGTAGCTTTAAATGCAGCAATCCTGTTCTAAAGGTGCTATAGTGCGTACTGTGCAAAAGAAGCAATGAACAATTGTGCCTGTGCCCGGCTATAACTCACATGATATTAGAGGAGTAGATCCCAGCCTGCTGCCCTGCCCTAGCATTATTTATGCTATGATAATTTTCTATCATTAGCCCTGTACATAATAGCCACCTTGATTGAATCATTATACCTTAGCTATACTCAGGTTCATTACTCCCTACTTTTCCTGCTTTAGTAGTGCTACTCTGAACTGATTCATGTTTTTTATGTGATTTAATTAATAAACTATATATGATTGTTTAAATATACTCTTTGACCTCTTCTGTGTTTTCACCTTCAGCTAGGTGTTCTGTGTTATTTGAATTTTGAGTTTTTCTAATTTTTGATGTGATACCTGTTTGGGAAACATTTGTGCTTTTGTATGAAGTATTAAATAAACTTTAGTAAGCGTGTTCAATACTTATTCCCTGTGTCATTTCTCATTATTATACTTTACTTAATTTATAGACATCTATGGTTTGATTAATTTGACTGTGTGGATTGGATGAGTTGTTACAGAAATGTCATGTCAATAGCACTTTTAGAAATATATTCACTTAGAAAATTTGTGATGAGTTCAATACTTAAAGGGGTTGCCCACTACTAGGACAACTGTTTCTCATACCATAGGCTTGGCCCTGATAAAATAAAAAAGTGCATACTCACCTTCCGTGCCTGCGTCGTTCCAATGGTGTCAGCACTGGCTCTCTCCGGGGCTCTTGTGTGGTGTTGTGACACGTGACCCCGGCACCCATTCAGCACTGGCGTCACTGCCCCCACCTTTGGACAAATTGCACATGAAGATCAAGTCAGAGATCAGCTGCAGCCCGGACGTCCTCTTCATGTTCAATTTGTCCGAAGGCGGGGACAGTGACGTCAGCGCTGATTGGGCACAGGGGTCACGTGTGACAACAACCACATGGGAGCCCTGAGGAGAGCGAGTGCCAACACCACAGGAATGGGGCCAGCATGGGAGGTGAGTATAAGCTGTTTTATTTTAATGGGACCAAGCGTGGGGTATGAGAAGGAGTTGTCCAAGTAGTGGACAAAATCTTTAATTTACCCTTTGTATGTAGAAAAGTACTGGGCGCCTTCTATCAATCAAATATTTCAGGTTTTTCATTCAGTCCCATTGCCAAAAATATATAACATCAAGCAAGTAGCCTCGCTATCTGCCTTTACAAAGAATGGATAGTTCTAAAGACTCACTGAATTTGACCATGGTTCTGTAATAGACTGCCACGATGGTAGCTAACAAGTCAATTCATCAAATCTAAATTATTTGCTATCAACTATAAGTAGTATTATTGAAATATGGAAGCATATAGGAAGCACAGCAACTTAACCATAAAGTTACAGAGCTGGATTGCCAAGTGCTGTGACGCATAGTGTATAAAAGTTACCGATGCTGTGCTGACTTAATAACTGCACAGATCCAGACCTCTCTGAAAAAAAATTGTGTACCCGGAGCTTCATGGAATGGTATACCTTGGTCAAGTAGCTGCATGCTAGCCTTATGTCACCAAACACAATGCCAAGCTTCGAATGGAGTGGTGTAAAAGGCACTGCTACCGGCCTATGAAGCAGTGTTCTGTGGAATTATGAATCAGGCTTCAATATATGGCAGGTAGTGATGGGCGAACCTGACCAGTAAAGTTCTGGGTCCGTACCAATCACCTACTGTTTGGCACCCCGAACTTTGAATGTTTCCCATGCTGTCATCTGCATGACAGCACGAGAAATATTGGTGACACTAAAATGATACCTGGGGTGAAGAAATCCGTCTTGTGGTTCTTGTGTAATCAGTGTTAGAAATTTTCAGTTAATGCGATGTCTGTGCTTCGGGGTGAGAATGTAGGCAGAGTCTTCTCTTTCTGCTTCTTGCCAGTAGTTTATTTAGACAGGTTCACTTTAAGATGAATTAGAATACAGATTGGAAGCCAAGTCCTCTCGTCCAACATCAGTGTTAGACATCACAAATGCTCTTCTAAATGAAAGTGCAAAATTCCCGCAGACACCTCCAAAATCCTGTAGAAAACCTCCCCAGAGGAATGAAAGCTGTTATAGCTTCAAAAAGGTAACCAACGTCATATCAAAGCCTATGATTTATAATGGTATGTTATAAAAGCTGCTGTACATGTTCCTAATACTTTTGTCCATATATGGTGGATAAATGTCAGTTCTTCAATTACTGTTTTTAAATAACGTTACCCATAAAGTCAGCTATATAGAATGATATTTATGAATATTTTCATTCCTTATTTTCAGCAATACATTTTTTGAAGTAAAATCAATTTCAAACCAGGTGTGGAAGTTCCAGCGTTACCAGCTTATTATGACTTTTCATGACCGACCCGTTTTGCCACCTCCAATGATAATCTTCAGCCACATGTATATCATTTTAAAGCGCCTATGTTGCCGCTGTAGAAAGATGCAAGAAGGAGATCAGGATGAGCGAGATAGAGGGCTGAGTAAGTTGGAAAGTCTTCCACATGGTTATGACCATGCTTTCTGAGTCCTCTTCTTTTATTATTGACTGATTATTATGGTTTCAGCACATTAGGGATATATTTTATACAATAAATGTTCTACAATTTGCAATACTTTCTGGCTCCCTTCCATCCTGTATATCTGCTTAGTGTCATTCAATAGGAGCCGTAATTGTTTACACTCAGTAGATAGAAATGTGATTTTTTTTTTTCCTTTTTGTCTCACTGTTTGTACATTTCTTTTGGTTGTGTGTAATTTTATTTGCTTGTTATTTGTCTAATTGTAAAGAGCTGCAAAATGTGTTGGCGCTATATAAATAAAACAAACAGTAGTTGTTATTATGTGCCATGGACAATTGTAATTTTTCTTTTGGCAGAATATGGAAGGAAATTGTGCTTGGAATAAAGTTGACGAAATCAATGACAATATATAATCCATAGATCTTGAACACTCTTGTAATCAAATGGTTTCTTGATTTAAGAGTGTATTAATCCATAAATTTAGACTTTTCTAGAAGAGTTCAGCTTCTATATTTTTTTACACCAATGGCTCACCAAATGCCAGTGACATGACTCACAATATAGCCAAAAAATCTACGGCAACTCTAATGCATATCTCTAGCAAAATCTAACCATGGCCAACCAAATCACTGAGGTCTACGTCACATAAGCATAAGGTGTCAAATACTTTACCTACTAATGCAGAAAATGTGCTTTTAACCTTGTAGAACTGTTTCTGAATGACGAGGAACTGAAGAAACTCTATGAGTTTGAAGAACAATGTGTAGAAGAATATTTTCAAGAGAAGGAAGATGAGCAGCAGTCCTCTAATGACGAGCGGATTCGGGTAACCTCAGAAAGGTATTTCCACAGTCTCCTTTAAGCCATCACCAACATTTTTTTTAACCATCAAGGATTTATTATGTACAGATGCTTCTCACAAAATTAGAATATCATCAAAAAGTTAATTTTTTTCAGTTCTTCAATACAAAAAGTGAAACTCATTTATTATATAGAGTCATTACAAACAGAGTGATCTATTTCACGTGTTTATTTCTGCTAATGTTGATGATTATGGCTTACAGGCAATGAAAACCCAAAAGTCATTATCTCAGTAAATTACAATAATTAACAAAAAACTCCTGCAAAGGCTTCCTAAGTGTTTAAAAAGGTCCCTTAGTCTGTTTCAGTAGGCTCCACAATCATGGGGTACACTGCTGACTTGACAGATGTCCAGAAGGCAGTCACTGACACACTCCACAAGGGTGGTAAGCCACATAAGGTATCCAAGCATATTAATGGAAAGTTGAGTGGAAGGAAAAAATGTGGTAGAAAAAGGTGAACAAGCAACCGGGATAACCGCAGCCTTGAAGGATTGTTAAGAAAAGGCCATTTAAAAATGTGGGGGAAATTCACAAGGAGTGGACTGCTGCTGGAGTCATTGGTTCAAGAGCCACAACACAGACGTATCCAGGACATGGGGTACAAGTGTCGCATTTCTTGTGTCAAGCCACTCATGACCAATAGACAACGCCAGAAGCGTCTTACCTGGGCAAAGGAGAAAAAGAACTGGACTGTTGCTTGTGGTCCAAGGTGTTGTTTTCAGATAAAAGTAAATTTTGCATTTCATTTGGAAATCAAGGTCCTAGAGTCTGGAGGAAGAGTGGAGAGGCACACAATTCAAGCTACTTGAGGTCTAGTGTGAAGTTTCCACAATCAGTGATGGTTTGGGGAGCCATGTTATCTGCTGGTGTAGGTCCACTGTGTTTTATCAAGACCAAAGTCAGCGCAACCGTCTACTAGGAAATTTTAGAGCACTTCATGCTTCCCTCTGCCGACAAGCTTTTTGGAGATGGAAATTTCATTCTCCAGCAGGACTTGGAACCTGTCCACACTCCAAAAAGTACCAATACCTGGTTTAAAAAAACAATATCACTGTGCTTGATTGCCAAGCAAACTCATCGGACCTTAACTCCATAGAAAATCTTTGGGGTATTGTCTAGAGGAAGATAAGAAACACCAGACCCAACAATGCAGACGAGCTGAAGGCTGCTATCAAAGCAACCTGGGCTTCCATAACACCTTAGCAGTGCCACAGGCTGATCACCTCCATGCCACGCCGCATTGATGCAGTAATTGATGCCAAAGGAGCCCTGACCAAGTGTTGGATGCAATTACTGAACATACATTTCAGTAGGCCAACATTTCGGATTTTAATTTTTTTCAAGCTGGTGTTATAAATAGTGTTGAGCATTACGATACTGCAAATATCGGATCGGGTATCGGCCGATATTCGCTGTATCGGAATTCCGATTCTGAGATCCGATATTTTTTGCCATATATCAAACTACTTGAAATGACATGGTTAACTCTATGTAAACCATGTGTCATTTCATGTCGGGTGGTTCTGTAATTTCACAAAAGCCGGCATTGCCCGGCAATAGAATCAGAGGCTATTTTACTATGTAGAAGTGTATGAACTATAAATATATGTATATATATGTCACAATGACATGTATATATATATATATATATATATATATATATGTATTCTATGTGTGTATATCTAGTGTTTACAAGGAAAGAAAGGGTTTATTTTAATTACGATATTTCTGTCCCATTGACTTGCATTGGGTTTCCGGTATCGGATCGGCGATACCCGATACTTTTTGGGTATCGGACCGATCCAATCCGATCTGATACTTATGGATATCGGGCAGTATCGTTCAACACTAATTATAAAGTATTCTAATTTACTGAGATAATGACTTTTGGGTTTTCATTGAATGTAAGCCATAATCATCAACATTAACAGAAATAAACACTTGAAAGAGATCACTCTATATTATATATGAGTTTCCCTTTTTGTATTGAAGAACTGAAATAAATTGACTTTTTGATGACATTCTAATTTTGTGAGAAGCATCTGTATTTATTGAAGTTGCAGACCAAAAATCTGAGGCTACATTCATGAGCTATTTTGATAGCAACATGCCCACTGCTGTCAGGTTCAGTGGTGTCGTAGAGATCTGTTCAAATACAAGAGTTTTCACAGCAACTTGTTATGTTTCGGTAGCTGAGGAGTGCAGGTAAAAAAGGCAATACACCAGAGCAGTTGGAATCTATGGGATTGCAGTACCCTGACTAACCACCACAACTAGAGGCAGCCGTGGAGCGTTCCTACGTTGGTCCTAGACGCCTCGTCACAGCCTGAGAAACTAACTACACCTAAAGATAGAAATAGGAAAGCTATCTGCCCCAGAGCAGAACCCCAAAGATAATAGAAAGCCCCCAAACATGTAATGGCAGTTAGACAAGAGGAAATACTGACACAGAAAGAAAATAGAATGAGCAAACGCTGGGGCCCAAACTATCTAAATAGAAAAGGACAGGAAGGGTACTTACTGCAATCCCAGAAAACCCTGAAAAACACCAACTCTACTAATTTCAAAATCACCTGAGATCACACGACCTCTACCACCTAAATTAGCTCTCTGGTGTAACAAAATCAAAACAGCAGCCACTGAAAAAACTGGAAAAAGCAAAAGAACAAAACTCAGTGGCTGAACTAAACTGAGAAGGCAGAAGCCCCCGGAGGGGACCCAGAAGGCCCCCAAAGAAGTGCAGGACAAAATGCAAAAATATAGCAACAACAAAAAAGAAGAAAAATTCTTATCTGGTAGCAGGAGATGCAGACACGACACAGCAGGCTACAAGGGAAACTGGAATGAAGGATTCAGACCAGAACAATTGATCACCGGCAACCCTGATGGGAAAATGACTCCCTTATATAAGACCAGTCAGTAACACCTGATTCCCAGTCCTCACAATCTTCACTAGTACCGCTTGTAACCACCAGAGGGAGCCTCTGCTCAGAACTCATCTCAAACCCATTCACAACAGTAAAAGGACTTGTGGGAAAACCCTTATGGGTTTAAAAAATCCCCGGAAAAGCAAACGAAAAGAAACAGGATTAAAAAATCTCCTGATTTATAAGGCCAATAACCTAGGTTAAATTTAGGAGAGCTATCTATAGGAATATTCTTTGAGGAAAACCCGACCAAGCCCCCCATTTTAAAACCGAGGCCCCATAGCCTTGCCGGTTTAGCAAACCGCTGGCCTTCCCCTGGAGAGGAAACCCTCTCCACTACCGGGGCCCCAAAAATCTGCTGCATACGCTCAAAAACAGAGTCAACCCCTGGCAGCAGAAGCCCCCGCTTCTGAAAAATCGAGGGTAAAACCCAAAATTACAGAAAAACGGGGACATAAAAGTGGCAGAGCTACCCTATTTTGAGCAACTCACCCCAAAGGGAAAAAAAGAGACCGTCTCCTGATCAGCAGACCAAACATCTTAGATAAGTCCCCAAAATGCTGGTTTGTTCCTCATTTGACATTGGTTGAGGATAAATCCCGAGGAAAAAGAAAATTTGAACACCCAGTTTGAACAAAAAGTCCTCCAAATCGGAAAAAAAACTGGACCCCTCGAAGACCAATTTTTTAGGAAGCCGTGTAAACGAACCCCGTGTAAAGGAAAACAAAAAAAAGGCCCAATTCAGAGGAGGAGGAAACTTAGGAAAGGGCAAAAGTGTATCATTTTGGAAACCATCAAAAAATTCCCCCGATGGGGGTATTCTCTGAGAAACGGGGAAGATGGAAATAAAATCCATAGAGTATGGGTCCAGGTCCTTTTGGGGCACAGGAAATGGCATCCAAACCACTAGAGCGAGAGAAAGGCTTGGAGCGAAGCAAGTCCCGCGGGAGCAAAATCCCTAAACATCGGAGCAAGGTAGGCCACCAAAAGGCCCGACAAAACCAAGTCTCTGGTCCCAAAAATTGGGGATGCCCAGCCAATGCGGGAAAAATGAATCTCAGAATCACATCTTTTTTTCCCTTGGGCCGGGGCAAAAAAATTTTCCAACAGGGCAGCGCTCGGGGCCCATCCTCCTGACACCCCCAGGCAAGTCTAAATTAGGGGAGATGGCGGAAAGAACTACACCCCCCTTTAAAATAACAGAGGGACGATAGTCGGGGGGGTCCCCCAAGGGAAAATCTCGAGAGGGGATCCCCCTTAAAATTTTAGTGCCCGGAAGAAAGGAAACCCCAAAATTAAAACGTGGAAAAAAAGGCCCCCCTGGGCCCTTTTGGATTGAGTCGCTTTGGAGATTCCCGATAGACCAGATTCTTTGGTCCCCCTAAGGCCACCACCTGATGTTTGGCTCCTCCCCCAATGTCTCCACTCTTCAAAAACCCACTTCATGGCCAATAACTCCCATTACCCCTCATAATTACGTTCGTAGGAGAAAAATTTTCGAGAAAAAAAACACAAGGGGTTTCTTTTAGAGGTCTTGGTTTTTTTGGAAAAACGGACCTGCCCCAATTTTAGAGGGATCATCCACCTGAAATGGCAGGAAACATCAGGGTGCCGTAGAACGGGAGCAAAGTGAATCTCGCTTAAGTTCCTAAAAGAGAGATGCCTCAGGGGGGAAATTCACCACTAGCCTTTTGGTAAAAATCAGTTAATGTTAAAAAATAACAGGAAATTCCCAATAAATTTACGAAAAAAATTGGGGCAAAACCCAAAAATTCTAAAGACCCTTTTTAAGAAGTATTGGACCCAATCACAGGGGCCCCTAAACCCTTTGCCGGGCCCTTTTCAATAACAGATGGGACAAAATAATCCAGAAATAGATCTTCTGTACCCCAAAAAGCCTTTTGATCCCTTCAAACGGGTTCTTCTCAAATCTGGAATACAGTTCGAACATTTTTCCATGAGAGTCCCAGTCATTAGAAAAAAAGATATCTCCAAATAAACAATCAGAAATTGCCACAAAATCCCTGAAAATGTCATTCATGAAAGGGTGGAAGCGGGAAAGGGGCATTAGGAGCCCAAAGGGGCAACAAGGTACTCAAAATGCCCTTTTTTTTAGGGGTGTTAAAAAAGCCGCTTCCTTAACCCCCGGGTTAATGCGAATAAGGTTATTCGCCCCCCCGAGGTCAACTTGGTAAACCCAAATAGCGTTTTCACCCTGGAAAAAAAGGCAGAAAACAAAGGGGAAGGGTATTTATATTTTCCCCGTAAATTGTTCAAGAGACGATAATCAACACCCTTAAATGAACCCTTTTTTTGGCCCAAAGAAAAAACCGGCACCTAAGGGTGAAGAGGATGGTTTATATGACCCCTTCTCCCAAAGATTCCCCTTTTAAAGCCCCATAGGTATTTCAGGTTAGACAAGTTAAAAAGGCGACCCTTAGGGGAATTACTACCTGGCACTAATTTAATTTGCGCAGTCATGCTCCTATGGGGGGTAAGGATCGATTTCTTTTGCTAAACACATCAAAAAATCAAACAAAAATCGGAACATCCTCCCGG
The DNA here is from genome assembly GCA_033576555.1 of Oophaga sylvatica. Taxonomy (NCBI): domain Eukaryota; kingdom Metazoa; phylum Chordata; class Amphibia; order Anura; family Dendrobatidae; genus Oophaga; species Oophaga sylvatica. Next base: position 373,719,392 of record JARQOD010000004.1, on the reverse strand, counting down.
GGGGGGGCAGAAAAAACGGGAGTGTTGGTATTAACACATGGCAGCCCCAACTGGTTACGACACGTTTCAATCCAAAACGGGATTATGAGACTGAACCCAAGGGAAACCCACCCGATAATGTCATGCATTTTATATAAACAAAAATTTGCAGCACCCCCGGTGATGGGTTCAACCCTCATTATCCCCTGAGTAAAAACGGGGTTTTATTTCCCCACCCCAAAGGGGTAGAACATCCCCAGTGGGAATAGACTTCTTGGGGGTATAAAGGGGAAATCCAAAATTTAGAAAAATCTAATCCATCAGGTTAATAGCGCTCCAGAATCAAGAAAGCTGACAGAAAAGGGACAGAAGCATATCGGTGAAGTTAATAAAAAATTTGTCGAACACTACCCCAAAAACTGACGTCAAAACCCTTCCCCCCTTAGGGCAGACTGAAATAGCTGGAGGCATCACCCCGTGAAACTAACCCATTGCGCTTTTGAAACTTTATGACCCGGCCCCCAAAACCCCTCCATACACTGTGGGCTCAGCAGCTGGCTCACAGGGAACCCCCCCGCATACTTCCCGCTCACGCAAGCTGTAATTTGAAACGTAATGACTAGAATCATTGAGACCAAGGGGACGGGGAAACCCCCCCTAAAATCCTTTACATTATCCGACAGACCCTTTGGAAAAAAGGGCGCCAAAGGTCGTCATTCCATTTGGTCAGGATGCCCACCCCGGAATCCTGACAGTATAAACCCCGCGTTCATCAAGCCCCTGATTTATGCCAACAAGGCTTTTTCCCGCTTACATGAAAATTTGGCTCATCGTACAATAACCCAAAAACCCGAAAAAATCATCAAATACTCAAAACAGGATCCCCCGTGTCAGGGGGAAAAAGCCCAATCCGAGGATCGCCCGGGAGGAGGAGTGACAATTTGAACCGCTGCCTGCGTTTCCTAGGACTTAGATTTTTAAAGGCAAGAAACAATTTACAATTATTTTTAAATTCTGAAACTTGTCGATCCCGAAAAACAAATTGGCATGGGGATCCTAGGTTCCCAAAAAAGGGAACCTAGCAAAAAGCAGAATACTCTGAACTCGTGGCAAGGAACCAACGGCCCCGACAACTGTCAAACCCCTTGGGGAAAAAAAGATCCCCCCCACCCCAAAATCAGAGGGAAAAAAAAAAAAAAAAATGCAACAAAAGAAAAATATCTCTGACAATTTTTCTTCCTTTAAAATTTTTTTTTTTCCCTTTGTGAGTACCCTAAATTTTTTTTGGCCGGGGGGATATGTTAT